>OX387183.1:40322389-41522389 GCA_947561395.2 Buxus sempervirens | reverse complement strand
TATTTGTTTCTATTTAAGACTCCAACAACCAATCTAAACCAGGTACATAAATAGATTTTTGGCATTTTCCATTAATGTCAACCCCCGAAGATGGTGGAACCTTAAATAAATTAAAATGATGGTCGGGCGAACAATGCCGCGCCGCCACACATCGACAGGGTACCATGTGGTATCCTCACCAATGATACACCTGGGGTACTAAAAAAAAATTAGAAGTAAAGGGAGATAATAAATTTGTAATTACGATTCAACCAATTAAGTAATAGGTACCTACCAAAGTAAGCCGCATGTTGGGTGTACTTAAGTTGTAGGTAGCCCCAATTAAGCCTAAGGTACACGTTAATCTTCAGGTACACGCATATTTAGCCATAAGTACACCTGAGGACAACCCTTAGGTACCTGTAAAAAAACGCTCCCAAATAAGCCTTGGGTAACCCCATTAAGCACTCATTACCCACACAAAAAGGCTAGTCAAATAAGAATTCGGTACCCCCGAAATGAACAATGAAGCACCCCCAAAATAACCTTAAGTACGCCCAGAAATAAACAGCTGTCAAATAAGCCATTACCACCCCCGAACAAGCCTTAGGTACCCACCGAATAAATGTGAGGTTCACCACAATTAAGCCTTAGGTACCCACCAAAAAACCGCCAATAATGCCCTAGGTACCCCCAATTAATCGTTAGGTATCCCCAAAATAAGGCATAGGTACCCAAGAAATTTTCGTAGGTATCCCAAATCGCCTAGCACCGATTAATCCTGGGATTTAATCGTGATGAAACAGAGACTTCATGTTCTCTGGAAAGTTAATCGGGAAGGTTGCGATTAATCTTGAGATTAATCGCGAGACCTAATCTCGACTGGGCGATTAGTCGTGGATGCTAATCGTGGAAAATCCGTGTCTTAAAATTCTAATTGCGGATCTCACGATTAATCTCTGGGCTAATCGCGCGGACATGTTTTGTCTTTTTTTTGACTTTATTTTTTGCCAGTATATTCTATCTTATTTTAACCAAACCTATGGGAATGAAGAAGGTCCAAAACTTATGTACCACCTTCATACCCTTGGCGTACCGTAAAAATAATTCGTAGGTACCATGTGTCTAGGTACTAAGAAATTATTCCGACGTACTCAAGTTTTGTAAGAAGCCCTCAAAATACACCAACTTGGCACATGGTTGAAGAGAATGGTTACCCTGTGATGTTCATGGGTACTATATATTGTTATTAGTATGATATTCTAAGTGGAATATCTGTTTTATGTTGTAGGGACAAATGGAGCAAGTCATCTCTACAAGTGGAAGTGAGCAATTAAGTGGAGATGAGGTCAGTGATGATATAACGGATATAAATACAGTGCCTAGAGTTGTAAGAGCACTAAGGTTCGATGACGGCGAAGGGCATACTCAAAATTTTAGGCCATCCGTGGGAATGGAGTTCCCATCTACCGATGAAGCGTATAGATTTTACAATGCTTATGCAGCACAGAAGGGCTTCAGTATTCGAAAGAGTACGAGATGGAAAAGTCGGAAAGATGGTAAGGAGTTGTGTAGGAAGTTTTGTTGCTATAAAGAAGGGAAGAAGGGAACAGACAAACGGGATAAAGATGTGAAGAACCCCAGAAAGGAAACACGTACGGGTTGTTTGGCACACATGACTGTGAAAGCTCAAGACAATGGCATGTATTTTGTAGCGAGCTTTGAGGACGAGCATAATCATGAGGTTGTTACCCCAAGTAAGGCCCACATGCTACCTTCACAGAGGAAAGTTACAGAGGCGCAATTAGCAGAAATTGTATTAGTAGAAAGCAGTGGCATACGACCAAAGCATGCTTTTGAGTTCATGGGTTAAGAAGCCGGCGGAAGAGAGAATTTGGGCTTCCTACCTATTGACCATAAGAACCAGATGCGTGACAGACGGAGAGTAATGAAAGTAGGAGACGGATCAAGGTTATTAATTTATTTTGAAGGACAACTGATTGACGATCCGTCTTTCTTTTATGCTGTACAAGTTGATGAGAACAATAAAATAACAAACTTTTTCTGGGCTGATTGGAAGATGCAAGAAGACTACAATAATTTTGGAGATGTCGTTTGTTTTGATACAACTTATAGGACAAACGAAGCTCAAAGGCCATTTGCACCATTGGTTGGAGTCAACCATCACAGACGAATGGTAGTGTTCGGAGCCGCAATGCTTTATGATGAGACAAAGGCATCCTTTGTTTGGTTGTTTGAAACATTTATAAAGGCAATGAATGGGAAAAGGCCAGTTACCATCTTGACAGACCAAGATGCAGCTATGTCAGCTGCAATTGCTTTTGTTTTGCCGAACACCTATCATCGGTTATATGTATGGCATTTGCACCAAAATTCATTGAAGCATCTCGGTCACGTATTCCAAACGAGAACCTCCTTTTCATCTGATTTCAATCGGTGTATATATGATTACGAGGAAGAGGCTGAGTTCTTGGAAGCGTGGGATGCAATGATTCAAAAATATGATCTCCAAGACAATGAGTGGCTAAAGGGCATATTTAAGATAAAGGAGAAATGGGCCCTTGTATATAGAAGAACTACATTTTGTGCTGACATGAAGAGCACCCAACTGAGTGAAAGCTTCAACAGCCGGTTAAAGAAATACACGAAGTACAACATGGACGTCTCGTGTTTTTTCCAGCATTTTTCAAGGCTTTTGGATGATATCCGTTACAAGGAACAGGAAGACAATTATAATATGAGCCAGCGTATTCCAAGAATGATGGCGGAAATCATCATATTAAAGCATGCAAGGGAGGTATACACACTGAAGCTGTTTGAGATTTTTCAATCGGAATATGCAAAAGCTCAGAATCTTGTTGTTAATGAGACTTCACATACTGAGACATCCAAAATCTATAAAGTTAGCTTATTTGATAATCCTCGAGGGCATGTTGTTACAGTTAACACTGAGGATGATATGTTGAAATGCAGTTGCCGTAAGTTTGAATTTGTTGGGATTTTGTGTAGCCATGCACTCAAATTACTTGACATGTGAAATATTAAGAGGATCCCAAGTCAATACAGATTAAAGCGGTGGACAAAGGATGCAAAGGGTTGCAGCCCAAGTTATAGTCGTATGTCAGATGAGGAAGTGGCAAAGCTGTCCATGGTTAAATGGTACAGAGAACTTTGCCATAATGCTGTTAAATTATCAGCAATTGTTGCCAAAACTTTCGAGGCATATGAATGTGCTGCGAATGGGCTGGCCATTTTAATGACCGAAGTTGGAAATGTGCTGAAGAACAAGCCTCCGACCACAGTGGATGGGAATGAAGGAGAGAATTTATCTGAAAATATTCAAATCACCGTTGCTGGATTGAAGAGGAAGCCGGGTCGAGGTCGTAGTGGACGTCGACCAAAACATTTTTCAGAAAGGGCTCCAAAGAGGAAGAGGAACCATGACATACCAACTCAAACGGCAAATACAATTCAGACTCAAACTCCACCACAAACACAATATGCAAGTCAAAGCTCTGGATGGAGTGAGACAATGGTATAATACTTACCTCATACTAATGTATTTGTTTTATCATATCATGTTTATGGTTTTATGGGGGATTTTCTGATTTTTTATGAATTTTATCTATTCCACAGGC
Organism: Buxus sempervirens; assembly: GCA_947561395.2. Lineage (NCBI taxonomy): Eukaryota > Viridiplantae > Streptophyta > Magnoliopsida > Buxales > Buxaceae > Buxus > Buxus sempervirens. The sequence goes on along the minus strand of OX387183.1, from coordinate 41,518,751 downwards.
CTCTCATCAGTTTCAAACAGATGGAGTGGTGACGGGAATGCAATCGAGAACATATCCTATGGCTGAATATGCAATTTTGTCTCCATTCCAACAACCTGGTACTTACACACAGCTACTGCGGGTATATTTTCTAGAAGATCCTACTCTTCAATACTTTGTGAAGAATTTCAATGCTTTGCAATGACATTCCATTAATGACAGGAATCAATGAGTCCAAACATATTCCAAGAATCCAACTCAAGCAATACTGTTGGCTAGAATCAATTTGGCTCCTGTTCAAACTCTACTGTAGGGAGATCTCCAGGAGTTTATAGTCGAGATGGGAGCTTATATCGTCAAGAAGGAGATTTAGGTCATTTCGCTGGAGATTTGTGATTCTTTTGTATATTGGTACGACAAAAAAGGGGGAGTGAATTGTGTGTATTGAATGTGTTGACAGTGTTAGTCCTGTAATTATATTGTTTTTGTAGTGCAATGTAAGTGTTCATTTTTTCTAATTGTACAAGGATGTGTATGTACCAAATGTATACTTCCAGTGGAATGAGAATCGCAATTTTGAGTTAATTATTTAGTTCCGTTAATTGGTTAATATTTTCAGAGCTTCTTGCTGTTCCTCTTGCAAGTACATTCCAAATCAAAATAAGGTTCCCCCATTAATAACACAGGTACATCCAAAATCAACCTTTAGGTACCCCCTATTTACCTTAGGCACCACCCATAATGGCTCCCAAAACCCCCTAATATATATATTTTGTACACCCCAACTGAAGAGTTAAGGTATCCCCTCAAACAACAATAAGAACCCTCCCATCTGGATCTTAGGTACCGTAGATTAAGCGTTAGGTACCCACAATCATGCTTTAGGTACCCCACAAATAAGCCCAAGGTACCCTCTACACAAATAGCATGACGCGCGTACCTGGGATATCAACGCCCGAACGTTTCAGTACGAATTGGTGATTGAGATTTCAACGCGCGAACGTTGCTTTGTAACGTCCGCGCGTTAGAAGGAAATTCTTCCTACTTCCTAACGTACCACTTTGTTCCCTGTAATTATGCCCTTGTCCTCAAGGAATCCCCCTAATGATGCCTTAGGTAGCCCCCAAATGAGGCCTACGGTACACCGCCAATCATCTTTTCAAAGAAGGAACTGATTCGGAGTAGATTGATGGACAAAGTTATATCAAATGGAAACAACAGAGGATTATGATGCTGTAATTACGAATACTTTTACTATGTGAAATGAGTACATTCTATACATTTGAGTTGCGTTGAGATAAATAAATTTATATCCAAAACATAGAAGTACGTCTAAAATCAGCACACTACGGTGCAATGTCATCGTCATCAGACCCGGGAAGTGGTGGGAGGGATGGAGTCTGCTGACTGGAGGAAGTGAAGAGATGAGTCACTATCTTCACGGCTTTCTTGACCAGCTTCTTTAGCCCACCAACTTCATGAGTGATAGATTCCTAAAACATTCCAAAATCACGTCGTAGACTGCCAAAATCCTCTCGAATCTCTCCAACGTCTTGGCTAAGCCTACGAAAGGCTTCTGACGACGGTCCACGTCGTGAATATGTCTTGAAAGAGCTGGGTTGAGAAGTGGGTGGACGAGGATGTGATGACGAAGGTTGTGCTGGCTCTGCTTCCTCTCTTTGTTGTGGCTGCTGTTGGTGCGCCATTGATTCTCCGGATCTCTGAGCTACGTGACAGTGGTGGTGCAAAGGTGCAAGTTGCATTTGATTTAGATTCATCTGTGAAAATTGTCTTGAAATAACCATGGAATCAGGAGGTCCACGTAAACCAAACCTCATCCCAATCCTGGTCATAAGATAGGCAAATGGAAGGGCTCTGTGACCAGATGAATAGACAACTTGACATATATGTCTGCAAATGAATGTGGGCAGACAAAGGCGCGTCCGAGTAATGAGACGGTAGAGAAGGAAGACCATGGCCTTGGTTAGCTCGAACTTATTACCGCACCTAGGATAGACATTGAATGTGAAGATGAGATGGAGTATTCTATACGTAGGGAAGAGCTGATTAGCTTGAAGCACAGTCTTTTTCCATGGTGCATCAATCCCACACAGACATTGAGTGGCCTCAGCAAGTTCCTCTTGCGTTGGTGGGTTCAGGAAACGGACCTCTGATCTAGGTATACCCATTAGATCACTTATCAAGTCAGGTGTGACAGTATAGGTAGAGTCTGCCACTTTGATCTCAAATGCAGGCTCACGAAAAGGAGGGGTGGACAAGTTACGGGATCCGGCGTAAAGTTGAGCAACAGTCGAGGAGTTGGCAGCATCCCCCCAATCTAGAATGCTGGACCAACCAACAGCTTCCAGAATCTGTACAATACCATATGGTGCTAAACATGATTTAACAACCGGTTTCTCAACAATCAAGGGTCGCTGCCGAATCTGCTCGGCTTCAGAAGGTGCAGATGATGAATTATCAGGAGAATAAGGCTCCCTGTGGATGGTAGACTGAGAGGGATTGGGTTCCTCTGTCTCAGAAGGGCTGTAATGAGAGCCGGAAGATAATGAGGGACTTGCAGGTGCAGGAGTCCTATCCCTTCTCCTCTTATGGCGCATGCTAGAATTCTTTGTTCGAGGCATGATTTTAAAAAATGACAGAGAAAAAAACAATGTTCGACACAACTCACAGTGGAAACTTGGTGGATCCAAACCATAAACCCCGTATATTTGGCCTTGAGTTGGAGAGTATACAGACTTGGAGAACCCTGGAAGAAACAGGAAGTGCGTATAAGATACCGTAGATTAATCGTGCTTTGGAGACGAGAGGCAGCAGGAGAACAGTGGAATAAGGGGACCCATGCGTAGGAAACCCTAGATTAATCGTGAGTACGAAGTGGAGCAAAACCCTCTATTTATTCACCCAAACATAAACCCTCGCTTGCGTGCATACAAATAATACATACGGCCGCAAGATTAGTCGTAAAAATCAGTAGATTAATCGCATGCTTAATCGCCATGTTCCGATTACGCATGGGACCTAACCCTGATGAAACACCGACTTGCTGTATGAAAATATCATATTATTATGATATAATAATGTGTCTACAAATCATGGGAAAGGGATTGAATGATGTGAGAGTTTATAACATTCATGTCACGTTATGAATGTAACTCGTGTAAGATATGTGCACGTATTTTTGAAGCTTCAATACATACAAATCTGAGTACCCCCTAAATAAGGCCAAGCTACCCCAGACTTAAGCCCAAGGTACTGTGCAAAGTTTTCCAAAACGTGACCCCACGAAGAGAGCACCAATAGCACAGAGTTGTAGCGAGGTAACCCAAGAAATACGACCAGGGCACCCCTCAAATGATTCTAAGGTACATCAGAAAATAAGCCAAAGGTGCCCCCAAATGATGCCTTACGGTAGCCACAATTATGAAGCCAGGTACTGTATGGGTACCCCACATAACACGTAGGTACCCCAAAAATAATATGAAGGTAAGCTATACGTAAGGCCAAGGTACCCCATATAAGGAATTACCAAGAAACGAAAACACGCGGACATTAAGGCCCAAGGCGCGAACGTTTAAGCTATAAAAGAAGATACCGCGTGAGTGTTTAGAAGAACGTCCGCGCGTTGAAGTTCTCTACGCAGAGCACGTACTGAGGTACCTTCGGTATAATGCGGTGTACCCCAATCTTCCATGGGGAGTACCTGATTTTTATAGGGGGTACCCATATTTGATTTTATGACTTATTTTTTTGGGGAGAACTAAAGGCTTGTATGGGTGGTACAATGGGTTGATTTGGAGGATACCCCACCGGCTTACAAGATGGTACCCTGCCTTATATATACAAATATTTGTTACATAACCCATAAGATGTACGTACAACTACGTACGCGTGTGCACATGTAAAGGTACATGTGTGCATGTGTACACATGTGTTCGTGTGCATGAACACATGTACATGAACCTTCACATCTGCACATGTACGGGTACATGTGTGTACTTCTCATCACATGTATGTACATTTGTATATGTGTACACATGTACACATGTGTGTACTTTTGTACACATGTGTGTACTTGTGTGCAAAGGTATGTACATGTACACGTACAACAACATATACGTGTGTACTTGTACACGTTCACGTGTACATGAATAAATATGAGTACATATGCATGTACATGTGTACACGCGTACATGGCTCAGATACATAGTGTGCATATGTAACCACACACACACACAAATGAAAGATTACGGAACTCCCAAAAAAAAAAAAACTTGCCCAAAAAAATGGTACAGGTACCCCTGTACCGCATGTAGAACATAGGTACCCCACAATAAAACATTCAGGTACACACCCTTGTACCGAAGGTAGCTCAGGTAACAATTATTAACAAACTTCAACGTGCGAACGGTTCTTTTGAAAGCGCACGCGTCAGTTATCTTCTTCATCCGGAACGTTCGCGCGTTAGAGATCAAAGTCCACGCGTTGACGTCTGTTCGCCTTCCCTTCTCCCGGGTACCTTCGCCTTAACAGCGGGGTACCTTCGTATTATATCCTGGGGTACCTTAGTTTTAATTGAGGTACCTGTTGCCTACCCTATTATATGCGTCTGTACATGTACACACATGTGTACACATATATACAAGCAAGCCGGTACACATCAAAAATTGTACTTACATGTGTGTAAACAAGTACACACATGTATACGCAGGTATACATGTGTGTGCGTGCATACATGCACATGTACACACGTATATGTTCTTTTACGTGTACATGTAAACACATGTGTGCACATGTACACACATGTCTACATCTGTTCAAATGCATGTAAATGTACATGTATGTGCACAAATGTACACATATGTACATGTGTGCACATATCGACATGTGTACTTGTGTACACATGTACACACATGGGCACATGTGTACACACATGTACATGTGTGCACATATACACATGTGTACATGTGTACACAGATGACAATGTGCATGTGTACACATGTACACACATGTACACATCAGCAAATAAGCCAGAGGTGCCCCCAAATGATAACTTACGGTAGCCACAATTAGGAAGCCAAGTATGTAATAGGTACCCCAAATAACACGTGCATGGGTACCCAAACAATGATATGAAGGTACCCCATACGTAAGCCATGTACACGTGTACACATGTATATACGCGTGCACACACATGTACACATGTGTGTACATGTACATTTGTTTACACATGTGTATATGTGTAAACATGTACATGTATATATGCGTAGACATGTACACATGTGCACACATTTACACATGTGTATATGTGCACACATGTATACGTGTGTAAACATGTGCCCATGTGTGTGCATGTGTAAACATGTACATGTGTGTACACAGGTACATGTGTGTACAGATGTAAATGTACATACATGTTTACACATGTACACATGTGTACATGTGCACACACGCATAGATGTGTACACATGTGCACATGTGTGTACATTTGTACACACACGTGTACATTTACATCTATGTACAGATATAGACATGTGTGTACATGTGTACACATGTATGTACATGTACACGTACAAGAACATATACTTGTGTACATGTGCATGTACGCACGCACACACATGTATACCTGCGTATACATGTGTGTACTTGTGTACACACATATAAGTACATTTTTTGATGTGTACCGGCTTACTTGTATATATGTGTACACATGTATGTACATGTACAGACGCACATATTAAGGTAGGCAACAGGTACCCCAATTAAAACTAAGGTACCCCAGGATATAATACGAAGGTACCCCGCTGTTAAGGCGAAGGTACCCGGGAGAAGGGAAGGCAAACAGACGTCAATGCGCGGACGTTGATCTCTAACGCGCGAACATTCCGGCTGAAGAAGACCACTGACTCGCGCGCTTTTATGGCTTAAACGTTCGCGCGTTGAACCTTAACGTCCGCGCGTTAACGTTTCTTAGTAAGTCCTTATATTGGGTACCTTCGCCTTACGTATGGGGTACCTTCATATCATTTTTTGAGTACCCACGTGTTATTTGGGGTACCTATTACATACTTGGCTTTCTAATTGTGGCTACCGTAAGTTATCATTTGGGGGCACCTCTGGCTTATTTGCTGATGTACCTTAGAATTATTTTAGGGGTGCCCTTGGTCTAAATTCTTTGGGTACCTGATCCATGTACACGTGTACACATGTACAGGTGCACTAACATGTGTACGTGAACCTTTCCATCTGCACGTGTGTGTACACATGTACATGTATATATGTGTACACATGTGTGTACATGTGTACACATGCACATTGTCATCTTTGTACACATGTACACATGTGTATATGTGCACACATGTACATGTGTGTACACTCATGTGCCCATGTGTGTACACATGTACACATTTACATGTGTGTACACAGGTACATGTGCATGTGTACACATGTACATTGTTGTACACATGTACATGTATATATGTGTACACAAGTACACATGTCGATATGTGTACATAAGTACATGTGTGTACATTTGTACACACACAAGTACATGTACATCTGTGTACAGATGTACACATGTGTGTACATCTGTACACATATATGTACATGTTCACGTACAAGAACATATACTTGTGTACACATATATATATATATATATATGTACATGTGTACACACATGTACTTGTGTACACATGTACACACATGGGTACATGTGTACACATATATACATGTACATGTGTACACATGTACACACATGTGTACAATCATGTGTACACACATATACAAATGTACATACATGTGTGCACAACATAAACCGAAGGTTCCCTTTAAAAAACCGAAGGGACCCTTTAAAAACCCGTTGGGACCCTTTAAAAAAGTTAAAGAGGCCCTAGGTACGACACATATTTAATATCAACGCGGGCACGTTCTCGTGAACGCTCGGACGTTCGCTTTGGGCTTGGGTACCCCCGCTTTTTTGCATGAGGTATCCCCACATTTTGCCTGAGGTACCCCAAACATAAACGGAAGGTACCCTTTGAAAAATTCCCTATGTTTGTACACATATTTAATATCAACGCGCGCACGTTTTGGGCGCGTGTGTCCGGGCGTTTGCCTATATTTACAAAGAAACAGGTCTGGCGCGTTATTTCATCCATGCGAATCAAAGCCATCCGAAGCGCTTCATCTTCATTTCGATAAAGTCTTCTCAGGGTGGGTACCACTTCATTCTCTTCTGGAAGAGTTCCAAAGCCTATATTTCTGGTTCGAAGGACGTACGAGATGCTTTATGAACTTTACTGCTTTGATTTTATATGTTACGATTAGGGTATTAATTTTTTCATTTAGGGTTTCCGATCTATGTGTTTATTCTAATGTCTTGAAGAGGTACATTTTGCTTTATCTTTGTCGGAATGGTTTATATTATCGGTTGCAATCAAGTTACTATTCACTTTTCCTATAAGCCTTTGAAAAGTACACATCCCTATTGTTATCTCCCTAACGCGTGAATAACGCCTGCACTTTTTCCTCAAGTGTTGGGGTTTTTTTTTATGTATATAGGGAGTGGGTTTTTTTCCACACAATTATTCATATTATTCACATTCTATATTATTTGCATTTGGTAGCACTCATCTTTTCTGTGTCTAACATTATCGTTTGCTCTGTGTTGTTTTGTGCATATTTATTTTTCTTCCTCTCTTCTTCTGAACTCTTAGATGGCCCCTAAGACCAGAGCCTCATCTTCTAAACCTAAGACATCCTCCAGGAAAGCCAATAAGAAACCCAGGGCTCATTCATTTGATAATTCAATCTTCATCAATCGGAAGGCCAAGAAGATGTATGAGAATAATATCAGCCACAGACAAATCTTGCTTGAAAGAGGGTTTATTCTAGAAGACTTCCCCGAGTCTATTCGTGCAGCATTTACCGGGAGAGGATGGGATAACCTCTTCACCAACTTCCTACTCCCATCCCAACACCTAGTATATGAATTCTATTCAAACATCCACAACATCGCAGACGGTCCCGCATCCTTCGATACCTCTCTCAGAAGGCAACCCATCCATGTAGATTCTAATACCATCGCTGGGGCCCTAGGTATTACGAGAGTTGAAAATCCTGAATTCCCGTATGTTGATGCTCCCTTACCACATTTGCTCAATGAAGTGGCTGCTTGTTTACTGACCACTGAGAGGGAGGGGGACTATGAGGCAAAGCTCTGGATTCCTCCAAGTTTACATTTGACACCTCATTCATATATAAAATCCAATGCTCTAACCTTGTGCCGGTGAGTCACAGATCAACTGTGCCTCCTATGAGAGCACTCTTGCTTTATGCATTGGTCAAGAGGCATTCAATTGATGTTCCCACTGTAGACACCTGATTTTTGCACCCCAAAAAATGAAGAAAATGAAAATTTCAATTAAAAAGTCAAACCCTGAGGGGGCCAAAAAATTGACTTTTGATTCAAGTGAATTTGACCATCAAACTTCATCTCATTAAAAAGAGCATTTTGACACGATTCCAACGCAACTGAGTTTGCTGGAATCAGAGTCCGGATGAGAAAGTTATGAGTTGGTCAAACTTTTGGGGAGCGAAAAGTTGACTTTTTGCTCGATCCCAATTCAGCTGCCAAACCTGATCCCAGTGGATAGGTGATTCCGAGCCGATTCCAACAACACCAAATTTGCTGAAATCGGACATCAGACGGAAAAGTTATGGGCAGTTGAAATTTCAAGAAAGCTGCCCATGTGGCAAAACAGCAGCAAAAAGCAGAATAAATGAATTAAATAATCATTTAATAGAAATATCTTTATTTTTTAATAATATTTTAATAAAAGAATCTCGTTTTTATAATATAATAATCATAAAATCGGAATAAAATCTTGCAAAAAATCAAATTGAATAAAGGTTTGAAATCCAGACAATTTAAAAACGTGCTGGACCGTATTTACAATACGGGCGAGGCATGCCCGTATTTCAAATACGGGCAAGCTTCTAGAAGGGGACGCGTGTCGCTGTACGGCGGGACACGCGTCCCGTACGGCCGATTTTGCGAGATTTGGAAATGTGCGTTTTTCGCCCGTATTTGAATTACGGGCACGAAAATTTTGTCTATAAATAGAGAGGCCACCCCCCTCATTTGAACAAGCCATCCACTTGGCCTCTCCCCTCTCCGTTTGTGTGTTGTACAGAGCCGAAACCCTGCCCAAGTTCTGCCACCTCCAATTCCTAATTCCAAAAATCCCCGAAATGCCCCTGCATTGCCCAAACTCTGTCTAAACCCTGTTTGATTATCATTTGAACATTGGAAACCCAACCAGGCCCTTTCAAAACCCAATTTGGAAACCCAAGGGGACGCGGAAGCGCTGTCGAATTCACTCGGACTTGGAGGAATCATCAAAATCAATTAGAAATTACATTGTAAGTATGATCACTGAATTAAGTAAGTTTTAGTTACTTTTTCTTTCTTCTTCACTTACTATCTTTCTATTTTATTTTCATTATGTCGTTTCTAACATGTTTTGGCTGCTGTATGCGATGAGCAACTTGATCCAAAGTGGTCATTTCCATGAAAAGGAGGAGAGAATAATCAAGGGTTATCGAAAGAAAAATACCCTACCTAATTTGGTTACAATCCTGGAACTTCTTTAAATATCTGATATTCCCTGTAATCTCCCTCTTATTCCCTTCTTAGCAATGATCACAAATGGTTAAAAGGAAGCTATACTTGCTTGGAAAATGCAAAAGAGGAGAAAGATGGTTTTTTTAAGCCAAATGGAGGGAATGGAGAATCACGGGGATGCTGGAAGTTTGACGGAGGTTGTTGAAAGCCCCAGAAAACTAATCAAACTGATCCCAAGCTGAATCGGCACCAAATATGCAAAGTTGGTTGAGCCCGTAAACTCAGAACGGTTCAAGCATGCCCGTATTTGCTTCACGGGCAAGCTTGAACCGGATTTCATTTACGGGCAATGGCAGCCCGTATAACAAACACGAGCCTGTGTAAATATAACTTAAAAAATGTATTTTTTGGTCCGGTTGGATTTAACCCGGCCTGAACTGACCTTTTAGACATTTTGGGCCATTTTAAGCCCATTTGCGGACTGTGGACCTAAATAGGCCCACCAAGGCACCTTGAGCCCATTTGAAGGGCCCACTTTTGACCGGCCTATACCAGGCTTGTTTTCAATAAACAGGCCCAGGCCCCTTGACCCTTGGCTAATGGGCCAAATCCAAGCCCATCAAGCCCAAATAAAAGTGTAAATAAATAAAATTTAAATAACCAAAAAGGGTTACCCAATAACCCTACTGGGCCTAAGGCCCAACCATGGCAGCCCACGGAGACCCGGGTCCGACCCATTTCACTTAGATAAATAAAAAAGATAAAATCCAAATAAAAGGGACCCACACCTTCAGAGGGTCCCACCAGACCAAATAAAGCAGCATGCTGGCCTAGGAAGGGTGAACTTGACTCAAAAACCAGGGAGACCCGAGGGACCCGTCAAACCGACGGGGCGGGCCGGGGTGTCTTAGGGCTTCCCCGGACGTAATCGAGGACTTAGCTAGAACTTTGAAAAGCCGCAGACCAGACTTAGACCCGGATAGGGCAAACACCGTGTTTGCCTGCACCTCTCAGGCAGTGGCGACTCTGAAAGTCCCGAGGCACGCACGAACCCACGTGCGATCTAGGTCAGATTTAGGTGCGCACACCCACCATCATGATTTCGTCTATGCTTGACTGTTTTCTCGATACCAAACATAGGTGTGGACTTCCTCTCGGGTGTGCCATTGCAAAGATAGTCAAGATGCATCAAATTGACTTCCCCGAGTATGAGTTACTTGCTCCCCTTCCTCCTATTAGTACTGCAACATATAATAAGTCCAAGGGGCAATACAACAAGTCTCATCCTCCTCCTCCACCCCCTCCCCCTGTTCCAGGGGTCCATGCGCCTTCTCCTCCATCTCCTCCCCCTGTTGGTGAAGATGCTCCTGCTCCTCCATCTCCTCCCCCCAATGTTTCTATAGGACATGAGCATGATCTTCCTCTCCTGGAGTTTGCTACACATGATCAACCTGTGGAACCTGATATTCCATCCTCATCGGCGCCTGCTCTTGCTGCTGCTCCTATAGACCAAACAACTTCTTCCCAATTTCCTCGTGGACTCGCATCAATCCTTTCACAGGTTATGGGCATGCAATGTGAGTTGATGAATCAAACCAAGCTACTTCTTGAGAACCAAGAGACGATGAAGCAGCAAATAAAACAATTGTACGATGGTAAGCTTGCATACAAGCATGAAACTGATCACCACATTGCTAAGATGGAACATCTTCTTCAGAACATAGAAGGTGACACCTACTCTATGAAAAAGGACGTACGAGAACTGATTAAGCCGAAGTTTGCACAAATTGACACCAAGTTGAATTGGGTGAGGACAACAGTATGGAATGCTGATGACACACTAAAAGCAGTGCATGAGAAGCAGACCAGGCTGAACGAGATATATTTGGAGATGCAACAAGACTACAGCCGGGCCATGAAGCACTTTGAATTGGAAAATCAGGAGCTTCACAGGCTGAATAGGGATAGGAGAGAACAGAGGACAGTTGTCGATGCAGCTTCTCAAGGTGTCGTTGGAGAGCATATTCCTTAATATTAATTTTGGGGGTACCTGGGTATTACTTAGGGGTACCCTTCCATTATTTCGCATCATACTTTTTGGTACCTCAATGTTTTTATTGTGGGGGGGGGGGGGGGTACATTGGCTTATTTGCTGATGTAAATTAGGCTTATTTCGTGGGGGCCTTGGCCTTATTTCAGCGTGTACTCAACTCTTACTAGGTGACACCTAAGCTTATATGGGGTGGGGGTGGTACATTGTGCTGGTTAGGGGGTTACCTTACCCTTCACACGAACCGTACCTTCATTTTGTTTTGGGGGAGAGTACCTAATGTATAGTAACTTGTTTTAAAATTTGGCGTAATTTACGATCAATGAGTTTGACGAATCTGTGGCAAAACTTAAGCAATCAAAATAACCAAGCTTTTATTCAATGGATACAATGTCCTATGTACACAATACTTTACAAAAATCTGATCGTGAAACATCATAAAAAACTAAACATGCCATAAAAGTAAAATTCAAGTGAATGCTTGATTCAGCTACAACATTCATTACAGGAATATCCTTGTTCTCAAATAAATACATATAGATTCCCCAAAAATTAAAATTTTAGTTTGACGCATGTATAATATAAAAATGTTAATACATCGAACTCTCCCCCTAGGTAGAACTCTTCTTCACTATATCATCCTTCACCGTGTTTTCTTCGTGGAGGATCATCTCACTCACAATGCTTCTTCTGAAGCCCGGAATATCATTCTATTAAAAAATAACAAAACTATATTAATAATGTGATCATTTGGAGCTTTTGAAAACACAACTGAATAGGTTAGGAGTTGTAGCGTACCTGCGTGAATCGAGGAGAAAGTTCTCCTCTCCAGTAAGCGGCGAACTTTATGGCGAAGATTCCACAGTCATGGCTACAAAAGATGCGATTAAAAGTTAATGCTATTAATATCATATCGTAGTAAGGATAGAAAAGAAAGTATTGGTGGAAAACGTACGGGTTGTCTTGCTGAGAAAGCTTAAGAGTCTCTGCTTTCGTCCTTGGAAATTTGCTTACTAAAACTTCCTTTTCCCATTGCCAGGTGCATATAATATCTACTGCTTTTAGCTGAAATATAAAAATTGATACTTAATAACAACATTAGTGACACAAGAAATTATTACGCTGATCACTTACCACTCCAGTGAGAACTTCGCGGGTTCTCCACACCTTCATCGAGTTCAAAAAAAATACTTTCTTCTTATTCATGTCAACAAAACACATGTACCAATGTTCTTACTCCAATATAGGGAAAAACAACTGCATACAAACATATTTATTAGCCCTACCCTATTAAAAGATCCCAGCAACAATGGTGAGTTAAGCTTACCATTTTGTAGTTCACTATATTCAGTAGGTACGATGGATCAAATTGATCATTAAGTCTGGTAAGTTCTCAGTTTTCTTCTGCCGCGCAAAAATTCTGAAAAGTTATAATATAAGTTCAACAGGAGTATTACAGACATTGTCAAATGATTTTGAAGAATGTCGTAATAATTACCCCAAAATCTGACAGGAAGAAGTAACATGGGCCTCCAACCTGCTGTTCCTGGAAATTCAGCTTCCGCATGTAGCAATCCAAGATCTACATAGAAAAAAAATAAAATCTAAGAATCCAAATATTTATGCGATCTGACAAGATACTTAGGTTTTTAGACTCCTACTCAGTTGGTAACCCATTTCTCAGGCTTCAAACACTCGAACTCGCTGCGGGCAATGAAGATATCGAAGAATCTCACCAAAACCTCGCTACATATATATCCCACAAAAGAAACAGTCAAACCATACGCAACAATTTACAAAGAAACAACGCGTCAAACATAAATATGCGAAAGTACGTACTCTGGATCGAGGTCCTCACGGAATGCATAGTTGCAGACCGCGCATCCAGCATCCACCGGAGTCCTACTAGAAGATGCCTCAACTGGTTCGCTTGCCTACAAGTTTATTGAAAATTCCAAAAAATGAATATACGACTGTCAACCTAATTCTAACCGAAAAACAAAAAACAATTCCTTTAGAAAAACCGAGAACAAACATACCAATGGCTGTATGGCCGGATCTGCAATGTTCAGATCCAGCAACATCCTAGCCTCCGCATGTTCATCATCGTGAGATGGTACCTGAAATATATTTCATGTAGGTCACATGATTATTACATCGATAATTTTGCTCTTCAATCTACTATAGTAAAGTTTTACATGAATGGTTGACATGCAATTAGACATCCAATTATATACTACTTACCGTTTGCGTTGGCCTCTCGGCATCGAGCGGTTGCTTACTCTTTCTGGCCCTCTTCTTTTTCTCCCCGATGATGGTTGTAAAAGGACTCCTTTTTGCCTTGCCGGGCATCTTCATTCGTTCCAATCTCGGAGCTTCAACAGGTTGAAATGGAACGATTGACCCTTCATATTCTCCCGCTGTTGGATTTGGGATACATTCCGCCCTCAGTTCAATATCTTCCATCGGCGACACTGGGCAAGGGCCCTCCGTTGCAGCAACGTTCACTGGAACCTCAAATGGTTCACGTGGACATTCAGGGGCAGAGTAGCTTCGGTAGTCACGAGCATATCCAACAAGCTCGAGAACCATCTCTCTTAATTCAGCTTGCCCTACTTCAATATTGCTTATCATCAACTTCAATTTCTCCACCTAAACAAATCAAGCCACAAACATTTGCATTTCTATAAGATCTGGAACTTATAATGAATAATGACAAAAACTGATTTCCATTACCTCCTTCTCCAAAGCCTTCAATCTCGGGGATTTGGCTACCTCACGCTGAAGGGCAGCAACTACCTTCGTTAGCTTCTTTATCGCTGCCCTCAATTTATCCTGCTAAAACACACAATCAAGTAAAATTTATGTCCATGTACGTATAATGAATATTGATATTGAGTACCCCCTATTAGAAAATATAAATACAATATAATATAATATACCTTCTTCCTCCCCTTTGATTTATCGGACTCCGGAACATTTTCATATTCCATATGTTCCGGAGTTTTCATGTCCTTTTCCTTTCCTTCTTTCTCCCTCTCCAACACATCCTCATCATTCCACACGGTGATGAGAGGAGTTGTTGCATCCAACTCTATCGCGCTCCCATCCATGCGTAAACATTCATAATAGAACATCTGCGATTGAGTAAACATTTCTTCCATTACAATTTAAGCATACCAAATATATGAAATGTGTGTATAACAATAATTTACCTTTAGAAAAACCAAACAACCACCGACATATATTTGGTGCTTCTCCTTGTATTGGCGGATTGTGGCAATGAGCCAATCAAGAACCAACTTCGACCAGTTGAGGGTACGGAGTCCCTCCATATCCATTACGAGATTTAAGAACTTTGTGCTGGCCTCCGGCTTAGCTTGAGGGCATAAAAATGAGCCCATTGCAAGCAATACAAAAAGCCTCAAAAAATCTTCATCCGCCGTCTCCTTCTCTTGCAGTCTTCTCTCCAGCTCTCCTAAAGGTATCTTACCCTTATCATCACAATACATTTTCTTTAATTCTGTGAGGTCGTTTTCCACCTCATCGATTTCTATAGTCTCCCCGGCAGAGGTCACCCCCAATATCCGCTGAACATCAGGAGGTGATATATCAAACGTCCTTCCACTTACTTCAAGGCAACATTTATCGGGATCAAATGAAGCCAATAAGGACACAATGTTGCCCTTATAACAGTGTTTAATCGTCATATCCAGAAGGCTTCCCAGCCCAATTTCTCTAACAGCTAGCCTCTGGGACTCATTCAACCTTTCGATAATTTTTAGCAGTCATTGAGGACTACATCTATTGCGAACTCCTTCCCCGCTTGGTGCCATTTATCTACAAATAAATACACAAATTGATAAAAAAAACTTTGCAATGTGACTATTTACATGTGCCATCTATAAAATCAAAATGTAAATTGAAATACGCCTTACATACCCCACAAATATGCATTTTGTACCCCACAAATAAGAATTGGGTACCCACAAATAGGCCCCCTAAATTGGTTTACCTACACCTACAAATTGGCTTACCAAAACCCAATTAAGCCTTAGGTACCCCCAACAAAATAAGGCTTTCGTACCCCACAAATAAGCCTTGGGTATCCCCAAATATCCCCCCCCAACCCCCAAAAAATGTTCTAGGTACACCCCAAAAATGCCTTGGTACAAACAAGTGAGCCTTAGGTACCAGCCCCATAAGCCTTGGGTAACCCACCAATTATGAATTAATTGGGGAGGGGAGAGGAATCTAAGCCTTACTTCCCAAGATTTTCATCACGATTAAGTACAGGATTAATCGTCACCTGGCGATTAGGTGCGGTGATTAATCAGACGACTAATCGCGGATTTGCGATTAACTGTAAGCAATGAAACATTGTCTCTGTTTCGTAGCGATTAGGTCTCAGGACAAATCGCCGAATCACAATTTCAGGAAGTACCTTAGCCCTATATTGGGGATACCTTGGGCTTATGTTGTGGGTACTGTAGGTTTAGGGGGTACCTTAGGCTAATTTTGGTGAGTGGGTTTGGCTTACCATGGGGTACCTTAGGTTTATATGGGAGGTACCTTAGGCTTATATGCGGTACCTTGGGCTTAGAGTGGGGTACCTTAATCTGATTTGTGGGGCGTACGTATGGGTTATTTGACTGGGAGTACCTACATTTTATTTGGGGGTGCCTGTGAATTAAATGGGGATTTAGCTAATGCTTATTTGGAGGGTACCATAGGTTTATTTGTTGACTACGAAAATGTTTTTTGGGAGCTCTTTGGGCGTACCTAAAGCTTAACTCGGCAGGTACCCATCGTTATTTGGAGCAGTACCTTTGGCTTATTTCGCCTGGTACCCATGGCTCCTTATGTATACATTTGGTCATTATATTATAAAATTAAATCAGGGCTTACAGTCGTCTTTCAATGAGGCTGGTGGCTGTCGTGGTGGTCCCTCGCTTACGAAGTTCTTGTGATGGTGGTGGTCCCTTTCTTTCGTCAAGTGGGCGCGCGCGTTTGTAAGAAAGGGAAACCTCTGTGAAGCAAATGGAGTATGATCCTGTCCCTTTCGTATGCAATGAGGATGACGAAGACGAAGAAGGTCCAGAAATGTCGGGTAAGGTGCGGACGTGGAGAGAATCCTAAATTAAATAATATGTTTCGCGCGTTGCGGACGTGGAGCGGATCCTAAATTAAATAATATGTTTCGCACGTTTTCATCGAGACGAGGAGATTGCTGAGGACAAAGCCAAGGAGAATTTTAATAGTTTTTTAAACGTTTCGTCCAAAATTACGCTACTACCCTTCGCTTATTCTGGTCCGTTGGATTGCACTTCACAGACGATGCGTTGCTTCACAGAGGATCCGAGAGGCAAGGTGTCGAAGAGAGAATGAAAACGTTATTACAAGAATGCCATTCGAAAGAAAAACAGTCCGTCGTTTTTAAAAACCGAAAATTTTGGTTTCTAAAAACGAGGTTGTTTTCGAACTGTTTTTCTAAAAAACGATTTAGAAACTATTAATACCAAACGTGTTTTTGGTTTTTTGTTTTTGAAAACAGAAAAACTGTGTTAAGAAACGTTAACAAACACCCTCTAAATTGTACTAAATAAAAGTAATTCTATGCAGCCACATGAGCCTGCATGACAGGCACAGAGTCAGGTCTGTGCTTGGCATTGGCTATAGTTGGACCCATTTTACAGGTCCAACCATAAATGATTCAATATTTAAAAGTAAACTAAATTGTACTCAATGTGTGCTTCTTTGGATACTTGAATAAAAATTCAAAGTGGAAGTGTGTGCATGTGTTGTTCAAACTACAAATAAAAAAGAAAAGTGATTAGTTATAGGCATCCCACATCAAACTAAATTGAAATAAATCCATTCTTCATCATTAGGGGTCTTCAAAATCTTTCCATCTTCATCTCCATTAGCTCCTTCGAGTTCCATTGATTGCCTTGGTTTTGTAGACCAAAATCCCTTTTTTCCAAGAAACATTTACAAAAGCCTTTCCAAGGAACATTGAACTCTTTACTTATACAAACACGGATTTGTCAATCCACATTTAAGTTTAAATGATGAGTGGATTTATCAAAATTTATACTGTGACCCGATTCCACACAAAATTTGTGAAGAATTTAGTATGAACATTACACTCATTGAGCTTAGCTCTCCCAAAAATTTAAACATTATCAACATACATTAAATGAGTAATGTGTACCCTACTTTTTGTAAACCCTTGGATCCTAGCATCAAGGCTAGCTTTGGCAAATGCAAGTCCCTCTCACCCTCAATCTTGCCAATTAGGAGTGCAATTTTGGTAGGGTAAAATTGAAAAGTGAAAACCATTGGTTTGGTTTGGGATTTATTACTTTTGGTTCCAAAATAAAAAACCGAATCAGTTTGGTCGGTCCTGTGTTGAAGGCTTGATGAAATTGAACCAAAACCCAACTTACATACATTAGGTTCTAAATTGAACCAATTCGAACCAAATATATACTATATAATATATATGTATTATGTAGCGCCCCAGATCTGGGTCTGCCCTATCACAGCACCAACCCGTACCCGAGACCTACTTATGGGCCCAATAGAATCGGATTAACACAATTAATCCTGGGAAATTACAAAGTAATCATCAGAGTGCATGACTAAAGAAGCATGAAATAAAAAATTTCCATCTAATCAAAATGTCATCTGTACTATAATCTCCAAAACATGACATATATGTGAATAAAATACAACTAAGGCAACTAACCATTTACAATGATCTCTCCAAAATATATAGACATGTACAAAAGATATCTCCCAAGAGTATAGGTCCAAAAATAATATTTACATCCCATATACAATCCCCAAGACAAAATACATCATATAAAAAAAGAACCCTACTATGGTTGGTAGAAATCCTCTGGCCTGAACTAAAGCTCACCCTCAATGCCTGCCCCAATACGCGGCTCACCAAGCGGATCTGAAAACAAATCCGGTAAAACAAAACACGCGTGAGTCTCAGTAAGCAGCAAACATGCATGCAGAGAAATAGTTTATGCAATTTTGTAACATCATGATAATATTCACAAGTATAAGATACCAAATGTAAACCAAAACATCTCAAACAGATATACAGTGTACCTCCAAGTCAAATATCTCAATCGGGTAATTCATGAAATCAAATCAACAATTCCAAGTCAAATGTCCAAATCAGATTAATGATCGCTGTCCAAGATTAAGGCCAAGTGGAGTATTTCAATACTGCCGATGAATCAAGGCCCAGTGGAGTACTTCTACACTGCCGACGAAATCAAGGCCAAGTGGAGTACTTCTACACCGCCGACGCATCAAAGCCAAGTGGAATACCTCTGCGCTGCCCGATGAATCAAGGCCAAGTGGAGTACTTCTACATTGCCCCGGTTCATGAAATCCAAAATCAATCATAACGAGTACCATGAAATCCTCAAAATACATTTTGGATGAGTGGGATAGTCTTAGAATTCTCAAATAAGTCATCCTACCAAAAATCAATGGATTCCGAGACAAAAAGTTTTGGACCTCAAAAATATTCTATAAGTCTGGATAAAAACGTTGACTTTTCGGTGTAGAATTTTTCTAGACAAATCTACAAGGAGTTTGGGGCTCAAATTCTGGTTGTAGTCTATTGGAGGGTATACAAATCATCTAGAATTTTCTAGGCTTCTGAATCACTCGTTTGGATATCAAACTCAAAAAGTGGCCATTTTTGAAAATCGGGAAATCTGGAAATTTAGGCACAAACTGAAAAGTTGACTTTTTATTGGTTGGGAATTGGGCCTTGAGAGTATTTTTATTGGTTCCAAATGGGGGGTAAAACCTTATTTACATTTAAAGACTTAAGTAAATGGAGCAATAAATACACAGGACATTTATTTAAATGTCTTTCATGGAAATAAGGGTGCTCTGCCGAAGGCTTGGGTTGTTTGGAAGAGGGTTGAGGAGGAAAAGGGTGAGGAGTTCTCAAAAATAGGCTTCAACGCACGGACGTTAAGGTTGGACGCGACGCACGCGCGCTGAAGTAACAGGCTAGGCGACGTTCACGCGTTGAGCTTCAAGGTTCGGGCGTTGAGGATTAAGGTGCGCGCGCTCAGGTTTATAACGAGGTTGACGCGCGCGCGCTGAAGTTGAACGTTCGCGCGCTAAGGCTCTAGATTGATCGCCCAGGTTAATCCTGAGCCGCGATTTAAAATAACAGAGGCTAGTTTTTAGGGGTTTGGATCAGGATTAATCGCCAAATTTCAGGATTAATTGCAGGGTCGGGATTTTGAAGTATTTTGACTATTTTCAACACAAAATTCATGTAAATTCTTTACAACCTTTTCAACATCAAAATGGGTGATCATAAAACATCCCAACATACATTAAAACACTTTCCAACATAAAGATTCATCCCAAATCCACATGAACACAAATCTTAAACCCTAATCTGAAACATAATCAATAAAGCTGGAAATCCATTGCAAATCAATAGAAAACTAAACAAGAGTATTATACAATCAAAACCTACGAATTTTAGAAGCAAATAGCAACATGCAAGATCATTTCTTCAAATAAATCAAACCCTAGAGAGAGAATACGAATTTTACTAATTCATTTTGTTTTGAAGGGTTTGCTACTTACTTGCTAATGGAGAAGTTCAACTTCTCTTCAAGCTCTTCTCTCCTTCTTCTTCTTCCTCTTGAAGCTTCAAGCAAGCTCCCACAACTCTCTCTCTTGTTCTATACGATCAAGACAAGAGGAAGTGTTCTCAAACACTTAATTAGAAATTAGGGCATCCTTTTATATGCCCAAGTTTTGGGTCTTTCAAATCTGCCCCTAAACAAGGCTTTTATTCAACTAAAATCCTAGGGTATACCTAAGGCATACCAGGGGTACCTTAGTGTTATTCGAGTGGGGTACCTTGGTATTAAGTGGGGTTCCTTAGTGTTAAATGGGGTGTTTGCCTTAGCCACTTCAAAAGGCATGCTTTAGGAGTGCTTAGGAGGTGTACCTCAGTTAACACAAGGGGTACTTTAGTTATATGAGGGTACTTTGGTTATTTGAGGAGGTACCTTGATATTTCAAGGGATTTACCTTAGTCATTCTAAGGGGGTAAACTTGAATAAGCTTAGGGGGGTGTACCCTAAGTAATATAAGGGATGTACCTTAGAAATGTAAGGGGATACTCTAGCTATACAAAAGGGGTACCCTAGCTATATAAGGGAATGTACCTTAGGTAAACAAGGGGTACTTCAAGTAAGATAGTAGGGTACCTTAGTTAAAATAAAGAGATACCTTAGGCAATACAAATGAGGTATCTTAGGTATCATTAGGGGGTACTTTAGGTATTCATGTGGGGATACCTTAGGTAAATACAAGGGTACCTTAGGTATAATTGAGGGGTACTTTAAGTAACACTTGGGTGGTACCTTGGGTAATACTTGAGCATACCTTGGGCACTCAATGGGGGTACCTTAGGAAATAATTGGGTGTACCTTGGGTATAGAAGTAGGGTACTTGGGGTATACTTGAGAGGTTATTTGGGTATTCTTAGGAGATACTTAAGGTACACTTGAGAGGTACCTTGGGCATTCTTAAGAGTTACTTTGAGTATTCTTAGGGGATAATTTGGGTATACTTGGGAGGTACCTTGGGTACTCTTAGGAGTTACTTTAAGTATTCTTGGGAGTATTTTGGGGTATACATGGGTATACACTAGTAATATCCGGGAGGGTACCTGGGGTAAACTTTAGGGTACCATGGGTATACTTAGGAATTACTCTAGGTACACATAAGTCTAACTTTTCGGAATTTGATTTCCAATTCATTTAAGCTAATTGGAGAGTATCTTAGACAATTGGAATTGAGAAATAACATTGATTAAATTTTTCTTAATAACCTTCATACAGTTCAATTGATTTCTCTAAATCCTCAAGAATAATCCACATTTACCTCATCTTCATAACACAATTACTTAATTAATCTAATAATCACTCTTTAGATAATTAATCTTAATAATTAAGATATAATTCGGGTCGGGGTTTTACATATTAGCTATTTATCTATTAGTATTATAAATTTATAATATATAATATATGCCTTAAACATAGTAATGAACTAGTGATTAACAGTAGATGATAGTTACGATTTATTGTTTTTATATTTTTTTATCACAAGTAATGAAAATAGGTGAAATTGGCCTAACCAGAACCAAACTAAACCGAATGTGAAATTTGGGTTGGGTTGGTTTGGTTTGGTGTTTGGGTTGGGATAATCGGTTGTCAATTCAAGTTGGCTCAGTTTTGGTTGTGGTCTTGTATTAAGGTCAAACTGTACCAAACCGGACTAAGTTGCACCCCTATAATGCCAATTGGATTGCCATTCAAAAGAACACTATAGCTAATGGTCTAGACACATTACAAAACAACAAAAACGGCTGATTCACTAAACCCTTCAAAAAATTATTCCAAAAAGACCCAACTGTCAATGGAACCAAGCTAATTTGGCTTTTCGCTTTCTAAAACCATAACTAAAGTAAATTAACCAAGTTGACCCCTTTTTTGAGGTTTGGTTCAATAGATTTTCAGTTTGAACCGAACGAATCGACAACCCCTAAAATTGTCCTCTAATTCAATGGTTTTGAAGTATTGATTGAAGCGTCTTCTCTCCAATTTGATTATTCATGGTTCAATTTCCTGAAAGTTATTGCTCTTCAAATATAAAGGAAAATTACTATTCAATTACCTTTTGGATGATTTATCAGTCATAACTTTTTCGTAAATGACAAAATGAGCATGGAATTAAGAAATTATAGACCATTTGGCCCTATTACAAGTCAAATGATGGGAGTAATCCCATCACAAGAGTTATAACTCCCCGTCAACAGGATTGTAACTTTTATCATATGACTTGTAATTCCTATTAATGGACTTGTAACTCCCATCAGATAACTTGTAATTCTTTGCCAACAGGACCAAATGGTTTATTTTTTCTCATTTCCATAGTCATTTATGAAAAAGTTAATAAGTCATATCATAATTTTCCCCAAATGTCGTCCCTTTTACTCTACAAAGCTCTGGCCCCACATAAGCTCCAATCAAAACGCAAACTCAAAAAAAAAGGGGACATTGTGAACCGAAAGCATCTATACTATCATTAAAGAGAAGAGGGAAGAATATTTATAAATTCTGGCCGCCGCCGCCTCCTCTCCTTTTTTTTTTTTCCAAACTATGCCTTCCAACAAACAAAACAATCTCCCACTGCAATACATTTGTTATGCCACGTTAGTATAACCACTTAGAAGTTGTTTCTAAGGTAGGCCTTAGTAACATCTAAGGCAGGCCTTTATCTGGAGTTAGATTCCAGTTATTAATGGAGAAATCCCCATCACCGGCCACTGTAGCTGCTGCCAACTCTCAAGAATGACGTTACTCACCAATGTAATATAACCGTTGACTTCCACTCCACACACAAACTCCAAAACTTCATCACAAAAACCTTAGTATTTTATATCTGTCAAACACAGTCTCTATCCCTTTTAATTCCATCATTCTCATGTCACCTTTGAAATTCCAAACCTTTTGACCTCGCAACAGCCATGTCCATCTCGTCTGTCTGCTCATATTCCATCTTATCTCCCTTCTATAACCACAGACTGATCCACCTCTCACCCTCATTCACAGTTCCAACATCCTCTAAACCATGAACAACAACACCACAGGCCAAGGCGCGGGGATTGGCGGGCTTAGTTACGGCGTTGGATTCTCTATGGGAATCCTCTTCCTCGTCTTCTCAATCACCCTGGCTTCCTACTTCTGTACCCGCCCCCACCTCGCCTCGAACATGCCTCGACAGAACCCTGTGGTGGCCCCGAACCAGAACTTGGCCGATGTTGAAGCAGGGCTTGATGAGGCCACCCTCACGAGCTATCCCAAGATCCTGTATTCAGAAGCCAAGCTCCAGAACAAAGACACTTCTTCCTCCTGCTGCTCCATCTGCTTAGCTGATTACAAGGAAACTGACCTGCTTCGGCTGCTGCCTCATTGTAGGCACCTCTTCCATCTCAAGTGCGTTGACCCATGGTTGATGCTGCACCCTACTTGTCCGGTTTGCCGGAACTCTCCAATGCCAACTCCCCTCTCGACGCCTCTCGCTGAGGTGGTTCCCTTGGCAAGGAGGCAGAATTGACTAGAAAGATGAGTATGAGTTCCAGACAGGTCTCTCAAATCTGTACACAGTAAAATTTTCTACAAATTCATGGGGGTTCTCCCCTGGTATAGCTTTATCTGATGTAATTTTGTTTGTTCATTTTCACATTCTTGTAAGTTCTTCCATTTGTTTCAGTAGCATAAACAAATAAATAAAATTCAGGCAAAAGAAACAGTCACAGGTTAGCTATCACAGTATCACATAAATCAAAGAAGCAGGTGATAATACCAACGACCATAACTGTAAAGATAGAAGATCAAATCATCTAATGGTATGTTTGGAAGAGACAGGAATTCAGATGAGGGATTTGAAATTGGTGGTTTTGGATTTCAACTATACGTTTGGTTGACCAATTCTCATTATTTGTAGAAATTAAAATTCATACCTAGTGGGTATTTATTGCAATTTTCGTGCAATATAACAATTCCATTGTGGTTTATTTGGGCAAGAGGGTTCATTTGCCATTTATCATAAGTTGAAAAGTGGAACCTTTCAAGATACTGTTTAATATTTTTATGTCATTATTATTAGAAAATTTTATACTTTTTTTTTGGTAATGTAGAAAATTTTATACTTAATTATCATAATGAGTTTCTCTTCTATTAATTGAAATCCTTTTTTTTTTGCCATTTGATTTTTCTGAGGATGGTCTTTCCTTTCCCCTCTTCTTTTTTTTTGGCTTTTGTTTTTGTGGGCCCATTATTTAAATCAAATAAACATTATAAAAGTATTAGAAAAAAATATACTTGAACCACATTTAAGTGCCCGGCCTATTTATGTGACATGATATGAACTCAAGTTAATGCTAACCTCTAGTTATTTGTGTTTTAATATAATTAAGCATTTGTTTTTTCTGGTTAGATAAGCAAAGAATCGAGAATATCTGA
This sequence comes from Buxus sempervirens, assembly GCA_947561395.2. Taxonomy (NCBI): domain Eukaryota; kingdom Viridiplantae; phylum Streptophyta; class Magnoliopsida; order Buxales; family Buxaceae; genus Buxus; species Buxus sempervirens. The sequence continues at coordinate 41,493,982 of OX387183.1, read as the reverse complement.
ATCTAAGGAGCTACATATTTTGATATTCAAGTTAATTTGTTCTATAATGCAAGACAATGAAATCTTGTAGGATTAGGTTTTCCTTGTGGTTCAAACCTGATGAGTAGACAACAAACTATGAGATTTAATTTCTCAGCCTTAACCTGCAATGCAGAAACCATTGAGTGCCAAAGATATAACCATTCCGGACTTTCAATTTCTGAATAGGTGAAATAGAACAAATAGAAAAACTGATAGAGAGAGAGGCAGAGAGAGCTTAACCTGCAATCCAGAAAATAGAGAGTAGATGGAGCAAATAGAGAGTCACCAGGCGTCTGAGCCTCCATTCCTCATCTTCAGTGATGAGAGTTAGTAAAGACCAAGGTTTTAAGTTTCGGTGCCGCTGGGCGTGTCGCCGAAATGCTGGAAAATTTTTAATGGGCAAAAAAACTATGTTTTTTTGGATTTCGGCGAAATTTCCACGGCATGCCGCTCCGTTTCACCGGCACACCGCCCGTTTATCTAAAAAAAAAATTTAAAAATTTACATTTTTTTCTTTGTTTCGCCCGTTTCGCCTGTTTCGGTCCGTTTCACTCGGCACACCGCAAAATCGTTGAAATTTCGCCAACGATGCAAATTGACGATTTCCCCCAGCGAAATGCATCGATGGGGGCATAAAAACCGAAATTTCGGCGGCACGCCGCAAACCTTGGTCAAGACGATAGTCACTAGGCTTGGCTCATAAGCCAACCCCACATTTTGCTCAGGTTAGGTTAGATTGGTTTGGATATATATAGCTTGAGTTTGGAGGGGGTAGCATGTTTATAACATAGTCTAAATAATTGAGTGGTGGGTAGCACGTGCAACACTGTATATGTGCACAAATAAACAACAGTTAAGAATTTTTTTTTTTGAAGACAACAACAGTTAAGAATTGATATACAGATAAGCCATCGGTTGTCTAGAAAGGGCGGGTCGGGTTGACCCAATTATATAATAAAATTCATTAAAAAAAGTATTTTATTAAATAGAATATATATATATATATATATATATATATATATATATATATATATATATATATATATATTAAAAATATATTGTTTAGTGAAATGTGTATAGTTTATGTATGACATACTATTTTTTAACATATAAAAGTAATAATTTAATTAATTAAGGGCGGTTTGCACACTGGTGTGCGGTCATTATGGGTATTTCGAGAGTCATCACCATTCATGGATTGGAGTGTGAATAATTACCCAATTATTTGTCTTATTCCATTGTGTGGGTTTGAAGGAGTGGGTCTTTTTGGTAGGTCTACTTGCCGGATTGGGCTTAAAGTTGAGCCCAAGACCCTTTGAAGGTTTTGGAAATATCCAAAATGACCTTTTATTCAATTTTTTAAGGATTTAATTTGCTAAAATTTATCAAGATTACATATTTTTGGGTTTCTTTACACTTTACTAGTAGGGTGCACATGCAGAACTATACGTAGGGGAGGGAACAGTTGCAAGTGTCTACAGTTTAAAAGTGGAAGGAGTGGTGGTTGTGGTGGTCATAGGTTAGAATTCTTTTGTTTGTGGGCAGTGGCGGAACCACGTTCAGGTTAGGGGGGGCAATTGCCCCCCTAACTTTTAATTTTTAATAAAAAATATATATGTTTTATATATTTTTTAATTAAAATTTAAGTTTCTCTCTCCCCCCCCCCCCCCCCCCCCCCCCCCAACCCATTGAAAATTTTTATATTTCATAAGAATCCCTTCTAAAATTTCTGGTTTGCCCCCCCAACTCATTGAAATTTCAATATTTCATGAGAACCCCCTCTAAAATTTCTGGTTTGCCCACCCCCCAACTCATAAAAATTTCTATATTTCATGAGAAGTGTTAATTGAAATTTTTTTTTGCCCCCCCAGATTTGGAGTCCTAATTCCGTCACTGTTTGTGGGGGGCAATGTTTGGGAAAAAAAAGGGAGGGCCAAAATCAAAGAATATTCCCCCCCACTTCTCTTTATTAATAGTGTAGATGTTTGTTGTTTTGTGCACACAACATGATGCATCATATGCTTCTTCTCTACCAGATGTTTTTTTGCATCGTACGGAGTGCACTATGCAGATAGAGTATTTTTATCTGCATTTCCAGAGGGATTTTTGGGGACTTCTTTGATTGTGTTTCAAGAAGACTTTGCGGGGCCAAGGTTGGCCATGCCATGGCATTTTTGGTGGTACCTTGGGGCCTTTTCTTTCATTGTTCTAGGATTTCCTTAAGATGGGATGACAAGGAAATTAGAATCTCTAAGTCTTTGGCTTGATAACGGTGGCTCTTAGCCCTTGGTTTACAAACAACCTTTCCAATTTATAGGAAAAAGGAAAAAGTGGCTTGAGAAGCCGTGTCTGGAAGTGTTGGCCAAACCACAATAATATAAGGCGTGCAAGTGATAAAAAGTAAACTAAATTGTACACAATGTGTGCTTCTGTGGATGCTTGAATAAAATTTCAAAGTGGAAGTGTGTGCATGTGTTGTTCAAACCACAAATAAAAAAGAAGAGTTATTAGTTAGAGGCATACGACATCAAACTAAATCTATATCAATACTAATATGGAATTATCAAGATTCTGGCCTGAAAATATATGCCCAAATTGTCCCTCAGCATTTCCTTATTTTATAGATTTGTTATGCCATATAAGCATAACTAACCAAATGGAACGACATGGTTGGGTGTTTTTCTAAGTGGGCCCCATAAAAATATTTTCAAATTAGGATTTTGCTTAGCGTGTAGCGCATGCAGTCCCCTAGTTGAAATAATTTCACTCTTTATGATTTGGGGTATTCAAGATCTTTCCATCTTCATCTCCATTATCTCCTTCAAGTGAGATCCATTGATTCTCTTGGTTTTGTAGACCAAAATCCCTTTTTCCCAAGAAACATTTACAAAAGCATTACCAAGGAACGTTGAACTCTTTACTTATAGAAACATGGATTTGGCAATCCACATCTATATCTATATTATATATAACGAGAAGAGGCCCCTTGGGTATCGTGCTGAACAAAATGCATAGCTTTCCAAAAGAGCCCTTACACACACTATTAAGAAGATTTATATTAATAAAAGGATACAATTGTCCAAATTGCTTCAAAATTTTCAAATCCTAACATTCAGTTTTGCAACCGTTCCCTTCCATATTGTCTCCCTTCGTTTTTTCCCTTCTACACATGTGTAGTACTGCACGTGCACCTTGCTAGTTTATGTCTAAATAAAGAGTGGATTTATCAAAAAATATACGGTGACCCAATTCCACACAAAATTTGTGAAGAATTGAGCATTGACATTACACTCATTGATCCTAGCTCTCCCAAAAAATGTACACATTATCAACATATATTAAATGAGCAATGTGTACCCTACTTATTATAAGCCTTGGATCCTAGCATCAAGGTTAGCCTTCGCAAACGCAAGTGCAAGTGTTTGCTAACAGAGAATGAAAAGGTACATGGAAGTGGGTGTCCTTGACGAAGATCCCTCTCATCCTTAATATTGTCGACTAGCAGGGTGCATGTGCAGTACTGCACATGTGAAGAAAGAGGTAAACGAGAGAGGGAATCACAACTGATTATTAAGTTCTTAAAAAATTGCAAAAAATTTGACTATTATACCCTCTTATCAATAAATCTTCACAATAACGTGAAAGGTCTATTTTGGAAAGTCTCACATTTAGCTTGGCGCGATTGCTATAGAGATGCCTCGCGTTATATGGGGTGCAACTTTGGTTAGGTAAAACTGAAAACGGTTGGTGTAAAATCCTGAATTTAATGATATTAAAATTTGGATTTTATTGATAATAATTGAGTTAATTGGTGAATTTATAAGGTTTAGGTGGTGTGGCGATGCATGTGATCAAGCTAAACTAACTCTATTGTTTATGTAGGTAATATTGGGTGGAGTTGCATTTCACCAAATCATATTTAATTTGAGAGAATGGCGGCAGTTATATAGCACCTGTTTCTGTTAGTTAGTTGTTTCATTTAAGATCTGAAATATCTGGAGAAGAGACTCCAGAAGGTTCTGAGATTGGAGCAAGGGTTTGGTGGAGAGGATCTGGAGATTTCGTTTAGGCAAGGTGAATGAGCAGTTTCGAAGATTGCTGAATTGAGTTAAGAGGAGAGAAATTGGAAAATAGTGATTCCATTGCTGAGTTTGGAGATACTTCAAGGATATATCTCATCTCAGATCTGAACCAAGTAAGTGTTGTTGTAGAGTTGTAAATATTTAGATAATTAGGTAGGTTATATCAGATTTGAGTAGATCTGTCATTCCTCAAACAGAAATCTTGTTATTTCAGCTGCTGAATAGGAAATTATCCATGGAAGAGTGCATCTGAGAATAAGTGCTTTTGGAAGTAGAATTGAAGCTCATAGAAGTAAGTAGCACCCTTCAAACATTGATTTACTGCTTTAATTTCGTTGGATGATGCTTGATCATGGTTTTGAGAGAAAAACTTTGTTTCGTATGCATATTCGGAGATTAAATTGGAAAATGTTGTAATTCTATTTTAATTAAACCTACGAGTGTGTAATTGTGTTATTAAGTTGCTATGGAAGGTAATTGAAGTGTTTCGGAGGATCGAATTTAGGACATAAGTGTTGATCTTCAAGTTACAGAGAATGAAATTTTATGAGTTACGTGTTTCCAAGGGTCGCTTAACCCAGGCGCCTTAGCGCCTAGGTTAAGCGCCCAGTTAGCTTATTTTGTATAAAGGGTGTTAGGCGACCCATTCATCATGTTATTAAAAGGGTCGCTCACTAAGCGCACACTACATAAAAAGGAACAGTTGATGATTTTGAACAGATTTTTATTTTGAAATTTCTTTTAATAAAATCCAAGGAGTTTACAAGTAAGGTTGAGTAGTTTAAAAGGTTTTTCCTCTAGAATTAATTTGAAATTCATTTTAATATGGAGTTTGTGCATATTTTACAAGAATGAGTTTATTAAAGACATTTGGTTACAAATTACAAAATAATGATTTTATTTTGATTCCGTTACTTGTAGTACATCATTGAGATAAATCTTAAGGTGTTTTCAAAGGTAATTTACCTAAGAGGATTTTTATTAAATACTTGACTTTATGGAAGAACTTGCATTGCTTAAAACCATTATGAGATGTTTCAAGGAATTGAGATTTGGTTTCTGATTTTGATTTCCTCCGTGTACTCGGAGATGCCTCATATACTTGGGATGATGATGCCTCTGTGTAATTAGGGATGCCCCGTGTACTTGGGATGGGATGATTATGTTTGAGACGAGTTGTGCTTACTAGATATCGTACTTGGTTTTGGGTTTTCAAGTCTATTTGGCATAGCTCGATATAGATCCATTTAGGAACTAGATAGTGGGAAGGATTGTTCTTTACTAGTTGTAATTCCTTGTTCGCCTACGCGTTTCCATCGTGTACTTGATGAGGCCTTCGTTGTACTGGTAGGCTGCGGCTTTCCCTCATTATATCGTGTACTTGGACTGTGACTGGTTAGTACATGCCAACCCTTAGCTGTACTGGTTGGGTTCTCCTGCAATAAAATGATGATTGTGTACTCGGCTTCGCACATAAGCCGAGAGGTGGCATAGTGGACAATGATAATACTCTAGTTAAAGGCAGTCTTATTTCATGAGTCATTCTGTGACTTAATGATTTGAATTGGAATTGTGGATGGATTATTTGGTTTATTCAGATTAGTTGTGTTATCGTCACTGTTATACGTCTTATGACTAATTCATGTTTTAGAATTGTAAAACTGTATTTGAGCATACATGTGCTACTTGCAGGGATATTTGTATCTCATTTGGTTTTGTTTTGTTTTCAAATCCTGGTGAGGATGATACTCTATGGGTAGAAATTGCTGACGATTACCCTGAGTATAGGGAGGAGGACTACTACGTAGAGCAATAGTAGTTTTGATTTTTAGACTTTGCTTGTTGGATATTACTTGATATTGTGAGTAGTTGTTGACTCTTGATATGGTTTCATTTGGATTGGTGATTAGGATTAGTAGACTCCGATATTGATGGTTTTATATGCAATCGTATTATATTCATGTTTTCCTTTACTCTGATATATATCTTGTGGATTAACTAACACTCCGGACTCGAGTTACGATTTAATTACATAACCTGGATCTGGGGCATTACAGTTGGTTTGGTTTGGCGTTTATCACTTTTGTTCCAAAAAATAACAAACTGAATTACTTCGGTTCAGTCTTGTGCTGAAGACTAAGTTAAACTAAACCAAAACTTGACTTACATACATCAGGTTCTAAATTAAATTGATTCAAACCTAATCATATATATATAGTAAAGCAGAGTACAAAAATACCACATTCTCTCTCCTCTACGTGGACATCCCCTTCTTTCTCCAATGGCCCTTTTGGGCCCCACATCAAAATAATTTATTTGAAATCAATAGTTTCTTAAAATAGTAATATTTGATTTTTTTTGTTATCTTTAACTAAATTGAAATATATCTTATCTCCCATGCTCCCTTTCTCCAATATTATCTTTAACTAAATTAAAATCATCTTTATGTTTAATATCTATTTTAAAAAAAATCAAATGATTAACATCTTTATCTTTATCTTTTATTTAATGTTATAGTACTAATTAATATATATCTTTAACATTATATTGACCTTACCATTTTGGTTTATAGGTTTATATTTTATAGTAATTAATTAATATATATCATTAACAAATCATGTTATTGTTTACGTCTAATGATCTTAACCATAATTAATAGTAGTTAATATATTGATAATATATATATTTTTAACATAATTAAATCAAGAGCCATAAATTAATTTACCCAAAAAATTAATAAGAATTTTAAATATTGATACTATCAACATAGTAGATAATATATCCTAAATTATAATAATAGTTATTAATAATGAAACCGAAAAAGAATAGTTAATATTTAGCTATATCTTAATTTAAATAGTTATGTTATTATTAAATTTTATTATTTAAATAAAGTGGCCCTTTTTGTGTGCCACTTTAAATATTTATTTAACTATTATTTTTACGGGAAGATATTTATTTAACTAATATAATATAATTATAGTTATATTTTAATAAATTAAATAATTATTAAATAATTATTAAATAATAGTTAATTATTAAACTTAGATATTTAAATTCACAATTATGTAATATATAAAATAGTTGATTAAATATCATTGGTTTCACTCTTTTTCCTCCACATTGCATCGTTTTAACATTACCCAAGAAGACCAACCGCCCAAGCATTTAATCCATCTCCATCCATTGGTTGTGTAGCATCCTAAAAACATAACTATTGTATACATGGAAGTTCGGAAAACAACAACCAAGTTCAATAAATACTTCAAAAATACTGCTGTTAACATTATTACCAAAACTAGGTTAGGGGTGGGCTCGGGTTTAGCCCAATCCACTCCAATTTTGACTATATACATATATTGTTATAGATATATTCTATTTAAAAAAAACACTTTTTCTATTTTTTTATACAACCAGGTCAACCTAACATGCACTCACTTTTTCTATTTGGGGTTTCAGTTGCCATCCCTAAAACTAGGTAATGAAAGCTTATCCAAGTTATGAGAACATGTTCCCTTATGCGATCCTGTGGCAGGATCCGATGGTTGGATCTGACCACATCCCTCTGTGTCTTCAAACCAATCCTAGAAACTCTAAACCCCATAAAGTCTTCAGATTTGAGAAATTCTGGATTGAAGAACTTCATTGTAGAAGTGTGATAAAAGACTGTTGGGAAAACCAAAATGTCAGGTTCAAAAACAAAACTGATCAACTAAAAAATTGCCTGATTGACTAAGGCAAAAAATGTAAAATCCCTAAATTTTTGGAAAATTTAAAAATTAAATTTTTAGTGATTAAATTAATGTTAGCTAATTAATTTTTCAGAGAAGCGAGGTTAGTGATTTTACCCGGAAAAGTGGCTTGTGCTGGTCGGGTTATTTAAGTAAAAAAAAGGTAAGAGAGAAATTTCTGAAATTATTTTTACTAAATGAGTGGATCGGATGTGGTGGGAAATAAGTTTGATTAATTAAAGCACTTGCTAGTGTAGGAATGTTGGGTAGTATGGCAATGCAGCAAATCGGGAATTAAACATTTGGTTGAGCGGCAAGTATAAATTCAGTGTAAAGATGGCTCGCTGAGTTTTTTCTGAGTTTTGATCGAGCAAACTTGGAGATCTCAGAGAGAAGGAGATCCAGGAGCTAGGGCTGAGGAGCTGGAGACCAAATTTCTGAGGTGATCAGAGAGGAGTAATCTGATCGTGATGCTCTGTTATTGGTATAGAAGAGAGCTGCGGCAGAATTGCAATTCCTCAAGAGTAATCTGAATTCTGCAAATTCAGATCAAGTTGGAGGTAAGTTAGCATTAAACCTGAGTTTTCGTTCTAGTTTAGTGAGGAATCAGATCAAGTTCCAGATCTGGAAAGTCTGAACAATTGTGATAAATTTCAGAGGAGGAGTGGGCGTGAATTTGAAACTCTGCTGTAGAAACTCAAACCTGTAGATTGGTGGTCTTCATCAACTCGAAATTTCATCTGAGAGGTGAGTAGCACCACTTTAATCGATTTGCTTGACTTCTAATTCGAAATTGGTTGATAGATTGAGCATAAGATATACCTCTGTTCTTGCTGGTTTTGACGTAAATTTCAAAGCATGGTGGCTAGTAGATCAATTGGATTACAGGTTGGATTGATAATTAGAAATGTAAATATTGTCTTGAGGAAGGAGATCTTTAGTTAAATTTGCTGTAATAATCATGTTAGAACTAAGTTTCTGTTGCTGAAATTCAGTTTTCGAAAATTCAAAGGAATACATGAACAGTTGCTGTATGCGTCATTATGTCGATCATATTTAATTTGTACTAATGTTTTAGGCTTACTTATAGTGTTAGAATTGTAATGGAAATGAGTGGAATGCAAGTCCATGATAAATTGTGTATGTGGCTCTTAACCGAAATCTGAATCTGTGTATATAAAGAGGGCGCCCAGCATTGCTGGAGATCGCCTACCTCCATTAGAGGTCAGCGCCCAGCAGGTTTTGATCTCTAAAGCCTTAACTTCTAAACTATGTTAGAGGTTCTTCTAGGATTTGGTTCGAATGCAAGACAGGAGGTTAGTCTAAGTGATAAATTTATATAACCAATCGACCATGAAGATTTCTGTTGGTGCTGAGTATATAAGCTTGGTGTCAACCTTTTCCAAGGTCAGCACCAAGAGCTGCCAAATAGATATGGAATAAGGATTGTATGCATGGGTGGAATGTTTACAATGAATCTAAAATTTGATAATGGAAGAGCTAAGATGTGAACTGAAATCTGGTGGATTACTAGGGACTACAAAGGCTTAGATGCCTGGCGCCTACCTCCTTTAGAGGTCAGCGCCCAGCAGATTTTTATTATTAAAGAAAGGTTACTTTATGATTTGGAGTATGGAGTTTAATCATAGGTAAATCAAGGTCTTTAAGGTAAAACCCATAGGTAGAGTAAATCAGGTTTGGTTATGGAAATCCATGCTTAAAGAATGATAGAAGTGGATAAGGTAGATGGCTTACAATAGGTTCTTAATTAAATGCAAGTGATTTATAAAGGCATGTTTAAGGAGTTAAAATAACACCAGAAATAGTTGGATTACCACAAAATAGATCAGTCCTAATCAAATTTACACAGCTGTACTTGAATCTGGAAAAATAGAGAGAGTGCCTACCATTGCCTACCATTGCTGACCATTGCTGACCTGTAGCCCAGCTCAAGTCTAGGGTGATTCAAACCCAAATCCTTAATTCAAGCAAGGGGAAAAACCTTTGGAAATCTAACCTAGAGTAATTAAATGATTTCTGGAAAATAAGAGAGGTTGGTCTGAGAAATTCTGCAGGTACTAGTGTAAAAATCAGCAATCTATCTAAGTAATTAAAAGTGAGTATTTTAATAAGTTCTGAGATTTTTCCAGCAATTATAATTTGGGATTTTCTACACTTATAAGGTGGTATTATCTACGAGATAAATGGGAGATGAAGAAAGGGAATTGGAGTGAGATATAGGTGCTGAACCTGAGTTTATAATTAAGTATAAAGTAGAGAAATCAGAAGAATGGAGTGAGAAATGAGTTGGAGATTATAAAGAAATCTGAACCTATGTATAGTCTCTAGATTGTTTCTTTTGTAATACATATTTAGTAAGATCCTCTAAGGATACTCTATAAAGGATAAAAAGGATAGGAGTACAATAATAAATGCTGAAATGAAAATATTAAAGAGAGGTATATGAAGTGAAAGAGTTAAAGAAAGAGTTGAGAATATTAGATTAAATAAAAGTGAGTTAGTGTAAATTATATGGGGAAAAGTTTCTGTTGAGTATAAAAACAAAGGTGACAAGTCTGAATTTAATATTATTACAAAACTTTGATATCTATATGCAGATTTGCCGGTTTAACCGTGTTTTGACAGTTTTACCAAATTTTGACTATAAAAGAGCATTTTCAGCTCTATGTTGGAAAGGATTTTCTAAACTAAATTGTTATGGACAAATCTGATTTTTGGAATCTTTTATACACTTGGAGGATGTTCGTGTGAATCTAGATGGCTGGATGGTTACCTTACCTCCGTGTACTCGGGGATGCCCATGTACTTGGGGTTGGTTCCTCTGTGTACTCAGAGATGGATGTGTGCTTGAGATAGCATGTTTTGGGTTTTGGAAACCTTCGATACTAATGAGATTTCTGTTTTTGGCTTTAGCTCGAGTCTAGATGGCATAGCTCGGTGTGGATCCACATTTGTCAAATTAAGAGCTAGGTAGTGGAATAGATTGTTTTCTTGGCTAGTCGTAATGAGTTGTTCACGCACGCGTTTCCACCGTGTACTCGGTGAGGCTTGATCGTGTACTCGGCTGGCTGCGGCTATCCCTCATTTTATCGTGTACTCGGACTGTGACTGGATTAGTACATGCCAACTCATCACTGTACTGGATGGGTTCTCCCGCAATAAGACGATGATCGTGTACTCGGCTTCGCACCTAAGCCGGGAGGTGGCATAGTGAACTTCGGCATTACCTAGTTAAGGGCAATCTTATTTCATGAGTCCACCGTGGATTTGTTTATGTTTTCACTTATGAATCTCTGTCAGGAATTGACTGTTGATATTGCTCCTTATCAGTATACATGATGTATTTGGATTACACGGTTTACTCTTAAAGATTGGTTATCGTTTCGAATGCATGTTTTACTATTGAAGCATGTTTTAGAACTAATATAAATGTTTTGTGCATGCATGTGCTACTTGCTGAGATATTCGTATCTCATTCCGTTTTGATTTGTTTTGCTTTCAGATCCTGGTGAGGACGACATACCTGGGGTTGAGCCAGACGCGGATTACCCCGAGTATAGGGGAGAGGATTTCTTTGTTGAGTGACTTTTGAGATATTGTAGTTGCTATTTGTCATTTGAGATAGTGAGTAACTTTGGAATTGTAATACTTTCAATTCATTGTGTTTTGGGGATTGGGATATTTTAGCGAACTCTGATATTGTGTTTGATGATAATAAATGAAATGTCATGTTTCTTACACTCTGATATAGATCCTGCGGTTTTGTTATCTAACCCTCGGGTACGAGTTACGGTTCCATTACGTAACCCGGATTCGGGGCGTTACAAAAAAGAATTGGGAAATATAAACAAGAGGGCGGGGGAGAGACTGAATGAACTAAAAGAAATTCAAAAGAAAATGGAAATTTTGGATTCCAGGACCTTATAAAAAAGGGAAAAGAAATAAAAAATGCCTACATCGGATTTGAGAGCCCAAGAAACATTCTAGTACCAAAAAATCTAGGATAAAATGGTTGAAAGATAGTGACCTCAACACAAAACTTTTTCACTTATCTAACATTAACAAAAGGCATGTTAATAAAATAGCTTCCATCAAGAATGAAAAATTGGAAGAAACGAAGGACCCAAAAGAAATAGGGAAGATTTTTGTTGATTACTTTCTATAATGTATGCCTCTGAAAATAGGGAAAGAGACTCCAACATAATAAATTATGTTGCCCCTAGTATTTCTGAGGAGGAGAACCAGTGCCTATTGAGAGATGTCTCTGAAGCCGAAATTTGGAACACTGGTAAAAACCTTGGAGCCCTAAAAAGCCCAGGGCCTGATGGCTTCTAGGGAATATTCTACCAAACCTATTGGGAAGTGATGAGAGAGGATGTGTGCAAAGTTGTCAAGGATTTCTTCTTAAATGGTTATATGGACAAAAAATTTAATCAAACTTTCATTGTACTTATTCCCAAAATGAAAATCCCAGAAAAATCAATGAGTATAGGCCAATCAGCTTGTGTAAGTTTGCCTATAAAATTATTTCCAGAATCCTAGTTGATAGAATGAGACCCCTCGTGTCTAGAATCACCTCCCCTTTCCAGGCTGCTTTTGTACTAGACAGGAACATTCTTGCAGCACAGGAATTGTACCACACCATCAAACAAAAGAAAAAAAAATAAAATAAAAAAGGTCTTTTTGTTGCAAAATTGGACTTATCTAAAGCATATGACAGGCTGGATTGGGAGTTTATTAGGAAAACTTTGATTGCAGTTGGGTTATGTGATAGATTTGTGGATTTAATAATGCTGTGCATCAATTCTGTTTCTTATAGTGTTTTAATCAATGGCAAACCTTGTGGTAGGATTTACCCTTCTCGTGGCATAAGATAGGGAGACCCATTGTCTCCCTACATATTTATCCTTACCCAACAAGTCCTCTACTTGGCTTTGATTAGAGCTGAATAAGATAATGTTATTAATGGAATCAAATTCAAACTTGTTTCGGAACTCATAAGTCACGTCCTCTATGCTGATGACCTTCTCATTTTTTGGGAGGGCGTGTAAAGAAAATGTGCTAAGCTTCAAGAATATCATTAATTCCTTTTGTGAGAGTGCTGGTCATAGCTTTAATCAAGAAAAATCTAAGCTCTTCCTTAGCCCAAATATGAGAGGAAAAAAGAGAGGGGAAATCACGAGAATGTGGGGGATTAAAGCAACTAGGAAACCTGGGAAATATTTAGGAATTCCAACCTTGTTGAATGGGCCAAAGATTAGGAATTTCCAGGAAGTTATGGATAGAATCAACAAGAAATTAGTGGGTTGGAAGGCTAAAAGAAGGGCCAATCTTATAAATGCTACCATATTTAGCACAACCCACTATATGGGATGCCTCAAACTTCCTATTGCTATCACAGACCATATTGATAAAGAGGCCCGCAGATTCTTTTGGGCTAAACCTAAAAAAGAAAGGACTTTGCACACTCTTAGTTGGGAAAAGATTTGTCTCCCGAAAAGAAGTGGGGGATTAAACAACAAAGATAGCAGGAAATTCAACCAAGCTATGTTTGCAAAAGTGGCTTGGGGAATGGTTCAAAATGAAGAAAAAGTGAGGATAAAAATCATGAGAGAAAAATATTGCTACAATAATGAGTTTCTGAAAGTCCTAGTAAAAAAAAATGTATCATGGTTGAGGAAACAAATCTGCCAAGCTCGGGAGACTATAAGGATGGGAATGGGATGGTCCATTGCAAATGGACAGTCCATTGAAATTGAAGACAAATGTTGGATTCAACATATGGATATGGAAGAACTGATGAGAAGCATAAGAATTAATGTCAATAAGGTTGCCAATCTCATTGATCAAGTTTAGAGATGCTGCGATCAAAAAAAACTAAGAGAGATATGGCCAGAGCAAATTACTGAGAAAATTATGGAAGTTCCCATAAGCAAAGTTGCAAGTAGTGACAAGATTTTTTGGAAAGGAACTGCAAAGGGGAAATTTTCTGTTGCTTCCTCTTAGCGAATGCTGTCAACTGTGAAAGAAAACCAACAAGAGGTAAGTAAATGGCTCAGCTTGTGGCACATACCCTACCCACAGAAAATTAAACTGTTCCTATGGAAGATAATACATAAAGGTACGCCTAATGAATTTCTCCATTATAGAATTGGTGTTCTTTTTGAATTATGTCCCCTGTGTAATCAAGAAAAAGAATCGAATACTCATCTGTTTTTAAAGAGTAGCTTTAGCAGGGCACTTTGGTTTGGGGGCATGAGAGGAATTCTTGGTTGGCAGGCACAAGACTTGTAGACACTCAAAAATTGCACGATTTTTGATAAATCTTGAAGGAGAGAAATATTTTATTGAATTTTCAATTTTTAGCATTGGGTTTGAGATCCTTAACCCATTTGAATCCAAAGCCACAAAGGAAAAGGCCCGAATTCAATCTTTTATGCAAAGTCAAACTTTTTCGGGTTGAATTTTGTTGACTTTTGACCCCAGAAAATGAAATATTTTTTTAAGCAAGATTTGAAGATAATTTTTCCCGGTAATTAGGTTTTTAGCAATGTTATTGCATAAATGAATTTTTTGAGATTTTTAATCTTGATAAATACCTTTGTATCAACATGTTGAATCTTTTTACCGGACCTGAAAAACCGGAATTTAGCCTGGAACTGGAAAGTTGAATTTTTATTCGTTTGGAATTTGGGTCTGGAAATATTTTTAATGGATTCAAATGGGGGGGGGGGGGGGTGTTTGCTTATTTACATGTAATATCTTAAGTAAATGGAGATTAAAAAATACGAGGATATTTACTTAAACGATATTACATGTAAATAAGCCTGGCCTGTGCAGCTAAGGCTCAAAACCAACCAAAAGTGTGCTGACCGTGGTATATGTGCGGTTTTTGAGAATTTGGTCTCAACCGTCCTGTGTGTACGGTTGCAACCGCATACACAGTACGGTTGATGTTCATGCTTGTTGCGTGAGCTGCCACGTGGCTTCGCGAAGCTTCGGCCGTTGAGCCACGTCGACAGCAATCATGACGAGCGTAACTGAATTGAACCGCCCTGTATGTGCGGTTGAGATGAATTTGCATAGAAACCACACATATAGGACGGTTCTGTAGAAACCGCACTGAGTATACGGTTTTGGCTGTTTCGGGGATTTGCGAAATGGCTCGATCTCTGAGCCTTATTTACGCATATTACCTCTCTCTCAGGGACTTGAACTCCCTATTTCACCCTCCGAAACTTGCTGAATTACTCCAATTCAAGCCTTGGAGGAGAATTGGAATAATCTAGAAGGTTTTTTGGCCTACCCTTGGGACTCTTCTACCCTTGGCTTTGCCTATAAATAGAGGGGTCCTCCTCTTGCAAAGGGCTGACAATTTGAAGCTTAGAAGCTCTGCAAGAAGAAGGAGAAGCTCTGCTGGATTGTCTACTGAAGGCTCAAGCTACCAAGGTAAAGCTCTCTTTCATTTCCAGTCTTCCCTTTTACATTCTAGCAAATCTCTCATCTTCTACCTTTCTGTAGTGTAAGGCCTTTGTGCATTTTTGCAACCCCATACCCCTTCCAAAGTACCTGGGAATCCTCTCTAGCCGTAAAACGTGAAGAGAGAGCCTGGGGAAAAGGAAGGTGGAATGGATCCTCTAGGTTTAGAACCCTCAAGTGATGAAAAGCATGCTATATGGTTATTTTGAACCCTTGAATGCTTCTCTGATTTTATTTTATATTTGGAGAAGATGTGAATCCATGCTCTCAATAGCCATGGATTCCAACCTTCTCATAGAAATGAGATTTTCCACATCTTCACACCCACTTTCCACTATTTTCATCAAAATAGGCTAGATCTTGGATTTCCAGGTAAATATGGAAAATCTGAGATCATTGGCCTTAGAGTGAGTTTTTAGAACTTCATGAGAGGGTTTTTATTGATTTTGAGGTTTTGGTCGAATCCACATGCACTGGTTTCCATGTTTCCTCTTCAAAAAACTTCAAAACAGGACAGATCTGTGGCCTGTCTTGGAAGACCCATAACTTCATCCTCCGGATGAATTTTTGAGTAATTCCAAAGACATGTGATAGATGGATGTGTCTACTTAATATCTGGAAATTTTCGTCCACTTCCATATAGCCAATTTTTGACACCATCTCTTCAAAGTTTGTAAGACAGTTCAGCCCAGATTGCTGAACTTGCCGCTTTGATGGTGCACTATTTGCTCAGTTTTAATCCGTTTCCTATGATTCCAGTTTCTGAGTTTTCTTTGAGAAGTCTACTTTCATTTCCAACTGGTTTCAGTAGATTTCAGTCTGTTTTGTGCCTTGGGTGCTCAATGGACTCAGAGGTGCTCGCTGGCATAGTCCAGAGCTCATCTGTGGTCTTTTAGGCCTGTTTAAGAGAGCACACAAGTCACATCCGGATAGAGATTGGTGTGAGGCTTTTTTCTTTGGAAAGATGGCACTACATACTTCCTCCATACCAATTTTCAAGGATTTTTATTGAGCCAAACTCCACGGATAGAGCTTTGAAAATGCCTACTTAACACTTTTTCTGAGTTATAGTAGCAGATTTCATATGTGGATTTCTCTCTTGTTTTGGATCGGATTGAGCTGAATTTTCTACTATATACTCTACTATATACCAGTTTTCCAATGGCTTTGGTTTCACTTGATTTGGATTTAAATTGAATGAGTTATGGTTTATCAAAGATCTCAAGTTCTTTTGACCTATTTTCTCCAGATTTGCCTTAGCCGGATTTTCTTCATTTTTTACTTTGATTTTCCTTCACTCATGAGGTTTTAGAAGTGATGAATCCACAAAGAGAGCCTAAGTTCATTAGACTTCTCATGTGGAATGATCACATACATGGTGCTTGTGGTAAGCATCCTTTTGCCCATTTTGTTAGAAAAATGATTCTTAGCATAAGAAAGCATGTGGTAACCGTCTTAGACGGATGAGTGGGGGTGCCTAACACCTTCCCCCGCTCATAAATAATTCCTCGTACCCAATCTCCGGATTTTCCTTGTATTAGAGCTACTTTGGCTCTATTTGACATTTATGAACCCTTTGGTGTCCATTCACACCTTAAAATGAATGGTGGCGACTCTTATTTTTATCGATCCCCGTGTGACGATAATCGGAAGTCATCCGAGATGACGAATCCATGTCTCACAACTGGCGACTCTGCTGGGGAACAGTGGAATTGAGCCATGTTTTGATTGCTTGATCATGCTTTGATTGATTTTATTGATTGTTTGCTTTTTGTTTGTTTGTAATAAGCATATTTGATTTGTGTGCTTCTGTTTTAGAGCATATGAAACCCACGAGAATAGGGTATGTGATGTATGCTTGGTTGTGCTTAAAACCATGCTTAGAAAGGCCTAATTAGTCTTACCATGCTAGATCACTTTGTTTCCATGATAGCATGCTTTGATTTGTGATTAAATGTCATGAGCATGAGATCTGAATTTTTTTTTTGAGATGTTTTGAATATGTTAAGTATGCTCACCATGATTGATTGCTTTTTTGTATAACATGATACCATGCTCCCATGCTTGTATGATGTTTTGTGTAAATACATGTTTAGATTGAGCATGCTAGGTGTTTCAAAATTGCCTTAATATACTTGTGCTTATTTTTCTCATATATGATTTCTATATCATGCCTTGGTGAATGTGGTTGTGTATGCATGGCTACGAAAAAGAGTGGCAAGGGTGGGACGTTGTGATGAATGTAACCCATTTTTTTTCAAATGCACCTGTGCACTTTTTTAATTTTTTACACAACCTACCTATCACCTATAGGAAGTTGAACAAGAATGTGTGTAGCTTGGCGCACCGAGGTCGTTACTTCGGAAAGCGAAAGTGAAAACATTCACCTTAGAAGCTTTGAGCCAATGATGTGATGACATGGTGGATCTAGAATTCTGGTCATACACTAGGCTTGAGCTCTAAGTTGCCAATAAGCCAAAACCCAAAACCCCTACGCTTGAAGGTGGAGAAACACATTTTTGGCTAAAGTAAACCAAATACGATGGGAAAAGGGTTTGTAACGAGGGAAGGCCGTTTTGCATGGCTCAGGTGACCCAAGGTATGATATAGATACCATTTTGAAGGTAAACATGAGGTACCAAGGTAATGTTAATTTCATTTTTATGATTGCCTTCGTACCATGCAAAGCCAAGTTCATGGTGTCCATTTTGTTGGAATTTTGTTTTTCCCAAAGAATTGATGCATCCTAGGATTGGTGTAGCCCATATGAAGAGTTTTAACTCTTCTTAGAGGTCATTCTACCCAAATACCCATAGGAGGCAACCCAAAGTCCAAATTCCATGCATTGGGTATCCAATTTTGGTGGGAACATATGCCCTCCTTCATATGAATGCTACTAATCCTATTTTTGCAGGAAGATGGAAGGAAAATGACATCCAAGAGATGCTGCTACAGAAGGCTTCCTTTTTCTGATTTTAGTTTAAGAATTTCATCTTGGTTTTCAAGCCTAAGAAGGCGAAGTTGTAATCATTTCTTGCCCTTGGAGGCAAATTTGTATTTCTTTTCTTGACTACTGTTGAAGACATGAGGAGGCTCTTTTCTGTACATATTTGTTGTGTATTTGTATCAATTGTGCAAGTTACATTCAATACATGCATCTTTATAAGCAATTGATGTGTCAAATGCCCAATTTGGGGCAGTTCAGAAGCCACCCAATGGTGAACAGTGTGGTTGGGAATGTAATAAAGCTAATAAAACCAATTGGAAAAAGAAACAATTCGAAAATCTGTTTTTCGGCTTAAAACCGTCCTGAGTATGCGGTTTCCTGCATTTTGGCTGCAACCGTAGGATAGGTGCGGTTTAGGCCAAACCGTTCTGAGTGCACGGTTTTAAGCCGAAATCCTATTCCAGCCTTGCTAATCAAACATTTCTGGGTCATTTCATCCCTAAGTCATATAAGCAAATGTGCAGAGGTGCCAAATAAGATAAATGGCATATAAACCATTCCAAATGCACCCAAATCAAAGGATTAAGGTCATTTTGAACATATTCACCTAAATTGAACAAATTAACTCCACTCAAAGGTGAAAATGATAAAATAAAAGTTGGCTCAAACCAAAAAACAGGTCAAACACCTCAATTTGGGGGTTAAGTCCTCATTGGGCTCTTTTTGTCCAATTTGACCGTTTAACCCATCTTAAGTGAAGTAAATGATTAAAAGAGAATTGGTTCAAATAACCAACCTAATCATACTTCAATCTCAAGAATTGAACTTGGAAATCACAATAAGTTTCCAAAACATGTTAAGCTTAAAGTGTAATACAATTCATGAAAGGAAGCTCAACTCTTTTAAAATGGGGCAAATTCCAATAAAAAAAATCAATCTCTAATAAGAAATCTTTAATCATAAAGTATTCAAACTTTTAAGATTTCTTCCAAAGAGCAATTGGGTCACTTGGAAACCTTTGAATTCCAAGCAAATAATCATTTAAAAATCAAGTGAAAGGAAAATTTTAAATAAATCATCTCCTTGAAAGCAATTTGAGTCTCTTTTTAACTCAAAAACACCTAAGGGGAAATCAAAAATATTTTAGGTATCTGAAAGCCTTGGAATTTCAGAAAATCAAATCATAGGACCCTGGAAGCCTGAAATTCCAGATTTTTTCCAAAACCTTCATAGGCCTTCTAAAGCCTTAATTTAGAAACTCATAGGACCCTGGAAGCCTGAAATTCCAGAATTTTTCAAAACCTTCATAGGCCTTCTAAAGCCTGAATTTAGAAACTCATAGGACTCCTGGAAGCCTGAAATTCCAGAATTTTTCAAAACCCTCATAGGCCTTCTAAAGCCTGAATTTAGAAACTCATAGGATTCCTGGAAGCCTGAAATTCCAGAATTTTTCAAAATCTCATAGGCCTTCTAAAGCCTTAATTTAGAAATTCATAGGCCCTTGAAAGCCTGCGTAATTTCAAGAGGCTGTGGAAGCCTTAATTCCAAAGCATAAGCCCTTGGAAGCTTGCGTAATTCCAAGTTGTGATTTGTCTAAGGGTTTTTACCTTAGGCATCTCATTTTTTGTGGGATATGTTGGAAGCCCTAGAATATTCCAGCATTGGTTAGTCTTTTTCATACCAACCAATTCATAAGCCCTTGGAAGCTTGCGTAATTCCAAGCTGTGATTTGTTTAAGGACTTTTACCTTATGCATCTCATTTTTGTGGGACGTTGGAAGCCCTAGAATATTCCAGCATTGGTGGGTCTTTTTCGTACCAACCAATTCATAAGCCCTTGGAAGCTTGTGTAATTCCAAGTTGTGTTTTGTCTAGGGGCTTTTACCTTAGGCATCTCATTTTTGTGGGATGTTGGAAGCCCTAGAATATTCCAACAAATCCTTTGGATGGCCTTTTTCATACCAACCAATTCATAGGCCTCTAGAAGCCTGAATAATTCTAGAAACCTTTTGCTTGGGCCGTCTAAAAGCCTCTGAATTTTAGACATCACCTTTTGCTTGGGCCGTCTAAAAGCCTCTGAATTTTAGACACAACCTTTTTGGGCCATCTATAAGCCTCTGAATTATAGACACATATCTTGGGCCATCTAAAAGCCTCTGAATTTTAGACACCACCTTTTTGGGCCGTTTGAAAGCCTCTGAATTTCAAACATCATTTCTTTTGGGCCGTCTAAAAGCCTCTGAATTTTAGACACCTGCATAAGCCTCTAGAAGCTTGCGTGATTCTAGAACCCACTCATAGGATCTCTGAAAGCCTGAAATTTCAGAATTTATCTCTTGGGCCGTCTAAAAGCCTCCGAATTTTAGACACCTCATAGGCCTTCTAAAGCCTGAATTTAGAAAAATCATAGGACTTCTGAAAGCCTTTAAATTTCAGAACTCATATCTTGGGCCGTCTAAAAGCCTCTAAATTTTAGACATTTCTCATTCTTTGGGACCTTTTGGAAGCCCTTAAATTCCATATTTTTTGGATGGTCGTTTGTACCAACCACTTCTCTTCACAAGGTCAATTTTGACCAAAACAAAAACAAAAATAAGAAAAAGTCTAAAAATAAGAAAAAAAAATTGTAATTCAAACTCATGTTCACCCAAACATGCATACATGCATTCTTGAAAGTGTGTGAGTTTAACTTGAAATGTGCACTAATTGTGTTTCTTTTCTTTTCTTTTACAAAGGTTTTCGGTTCCTACTGCAATCATTGCTCCACGACGTTCTCAAAGACTCAGATCTACAACCATGAACCCTATCGAAGAACAGTCGACTGTTTCTGCTGAGGCCTTTGCTCAACTGCAAGAGCAAGTGGCAGGGATGACAAAATTACTGGAAAATCTACTGGCCAACCAAGCGGCTCAGGCCCAGATGCAAGCCCAAGCCCAAGCCCAGGCTCAGGCTCAAGTTCACCAAGCCTCATCATCCCACAATGCACCTCCACCCCAGGCCAACATTCCGCCACCAGTTCAACCTATCCCCGAACTTCAACCTGAATTCCACCAACCTATCCCGGAGCCCATATTGATTAGGGAGGAGTCAAGGGAATATGATAAGGAGAAGGAGAAGGAGAAGGAGCGATTGAGGTTGGAAATGGAGAAGAAATTTCTCGATAGGCTGGAATCAATACAGGAAGAGCTGAGAGAAGTCAAGGGGGTCAACACATTTGGGGGCACTAACTTTGAAGATCTGTGCATGTATTCGGATGTATGTCTCCCGCCCAAATTCAAGTGCCCGGACTTCGAGAAGTATGATGGCACTGGGTGCCCGATGAGCCATCTGAAACTATATTGTGGGGCATTATGCCAATTTGGGAAGGATGATGGAATCCTAGTCCAACTGTTTCAGAGGAGTCTGACGAGGTCTGCTTTAAGGTGGTTCTCCACTGTGGATCACTCAAGGATTAAGAAATGGAAAGACTTAGCTGATGCATTCCTGGCACAATATCGGTTTAATTCAGAGATTATTCCTGACCGGTATGATATGATGAGGATGGTGAAGAGAAATGATGAAACCATTCGAGAGTATGCGAAAAGGTGGAGAGAATCAGCTGCACAAGTGAAGCCGCCCATGGGGGAACAAGAAATGATCTCCACTTTTATCACTACATTGGGGCAACCTTACTACAATCATTTGGTGGGCCAGACCACCACCAGTTTCGCTGCTTTAGTGCAAGTGGCAAACAGGATAGAAGATGGGATCAAGGCTGGAAGAATAATTGATTACTCGGCAGCAGTGAATCAGCAAGCTTCCACCACTTTTTCTGCACATAAAAAGGAGAATGGTAATGGAAGAAAGAAGAATGAGGAAAAGAAAGAAACAGAAGTTAATATGGTGCAGCCACCTAGACAACCTTTTCAAATCAATGTCAAGTCCTCCATTCTTGCCAAACCCATTCATCCAGCTCCCTTACCTCCCATTCAAATAAATGTACCTTCAGTACAGCCTGTCAATGAGGAAATGGAAGGAAAAGAAGGGAGTTTTCAAAACTTCCCATGAAACCATCTGAACTCTTATCTACTTTACTTCAGGAGGGGTATGTGACGTTGAAAAAGCCAAATCCTCATGCTAGTAAAGGCAAGAACTATGATGCATCGGTGACATGTGACTTTCACATGGGAACTCCAGGCCATACTACAGATCGTTGTTTGGCTTTAAAGCATGCAATCCAGGATTTGTTGGATAATCATTCTTTATCTTTTAATTCAGTCACACCCGCTCCTCACCCCAATGGAAATAATGTGGCAAGCACATCGAATACAGTTGGAGTCATTTCAGTTGAAAGTAGATACTTTGACCCTTCTCAACTTATTGCTCCTATAGGATCAACTGTTTGGGTTTATTTTAAAAGGGAAGAAGAACAAGAAGCCAATATAGAAAATGGGGCAGAGTCGATTGAGAAAGAAAGATGGCAGAGAAAGAATGGGGGTGTTTTCAAAGAAAAGAATAAGGCAAAAGTTGAATTCATTTTGCCGCACATTGATTGGGCAGTCATTCAAGTTCCAAATCAAGTAATGTCGCTTCTTCCAAGGGCTGAGCATGATGTCCTAAATATGAAGATAATTGCTGATCAAAGAAAGGAATTCTTGCCTCAACCAGCAGAAGATGGAAATTTTTGCAAAATTGGGGAAAAATCAACTTTTGCCTTTGAGAACAGGGGCAATTTTAGAATTCCCACGTTCTCTGAAAAGAAACCCCAATAAAAAGAATGCACATTTCCTGAGGATCCTAAGGAGCCTTGTTCTCAGGAAGTGATTTCAATAAAGGCTCTTGAAAAAGAAAAAAAAAAGATTTTTCCCTTAAACATTTTTAGAAGTAAGAAAAAAAAGTTTTCAACAAGGTCCTTTTTACTTATGAGTCATATCTCCCATTAAATTTCTTGAAGTTGAATATAACTTTGACATTGGGCTCAATTTCGAGACCAAAATCAAAGAAAACGACACTCAAAATGAAAATTCAAATCTTTTTAAGTGTCATGAGAAGAATATTTTGCAAAATTTTGAAATGACCAATCTTATGGACTTTGGAATCAAAAATGACCCATGGTTTTCACTTGAAAGCAGCAAGTGCGGAAATTTATTTCATAAAAATGCAGAGAGGACTGCATCAATTGCTCGTCAAGGAGAAGCCAAAGGAAAAGATATTGAAAGGAGAAGTTTTTCTGCATCTTTGACTCTAAATATAAATCCAAGTTTGCACTCTGCATTGGAAAATATGGAAACATTGGATTTCTTTGTTGAGATATGAAGTGCGATTCAGCTACAAAGTCTAATGAAAATGAAGCTTGATTCAAGAGGCTAATATGGTGAGAAGGATGTTTTATGGTTGAAATTTTGTCTTGACAAAAAAAAAAAAAAAAGAGGAAGAAAAAAAAAAAGAAGAAAAGAGAAAAAGAAAAAAAATCCTAAGCCAGTCATGTAGAGCATCTCTACCAACTCTAAAAATTCAAATTTTTCTTAAAATGATAAGAGGCCTTTCTTTCTTATATCCCCAAAATTCTTGAAATCCCTAGTTAGACCCTTTGAGCTTGATAAATTTTTTCAAATAACCTAAACTGGGAATTGTAACCCCACACTGGGGCAAATCTTTTAAGGCATGAAAGGAGAAGAATGAAAGGACAAGTTAAAAAAGAAGAAGGAGGCACTATTGAATTTCAAAATGGATTTTGAAGATGTTTTCAGAAAGGGGGGCAAAGAAATGAAAAAAAAGAGAAGAAAGATGAGAAAAAAAAATCATCAAATGCCATGGGATATTTGGAGAATGTCTTCCGAAAGGGGCAATAAAAATTGCAAAGAGAAGAAAAGAAGTTCAATACCGGGGTGAAAGTTCTAAAGGAAGAAGAACTTCAACACTGGAGGCAATTTTGTATTCCAAGGAGAGAAATACCTTAAGAATTACAATCTCAGTTAACCCATGTGATCATATGATATTTGAGCATTTTATCCCTTTTCTTCTTAAAGAAAAACCAAGCCTACATTTCGTCCCATTCATAAGTCCTCTTTGATTAAGAAATTTTGAATTAAGGCAAGTATGACTACATTAGCTTATGGTAATAAAGGATTAAAAAGAAAAAAAATGGAGAAAATGTAGTGAAAACCCGGAAGGGCACTATAAGGCAAATGATCAACCATCTGCAAGGAGAAAACCAATGGTGGCATATGAGAAGAGAAGTCCATGATTGTCATGAAATATGAGGGAGTTTTCATATCATGGATGCAAGAAACAACTTTTTCAAGTTGAAGGTCTTTCCAAACCGGGGCAAAATGGTCAGATTGAAAGAGATGTCATATCTGGAGCATCAATTTACAAGCCGATGGTCATGGGAATGATTCTAAAGGTTCCGAAGGCTTATTTTGGTCTTTCTTCATTTTCTGAAATAATCTTCTCATTATTCAACTTGATTTTAATTCTTTTGGACTATATGCTAATAAGTGATGGGAACATTTTTCAAACAAAAAAAAATTTTTGAAAAAAAAAAACACAAAAAGGCAAAAAACTATATTTTTGGCCTATGATGAGCATCTATGTCTTTTCATAAAACATTGGTTTTGCAAGCATTAGAGAATTCTGAGGCCACTAGTATAAAACCTATTTTTTTATATGCACTTTTGCATTCTTTTATAAGGATTTCTTTTTATAAAGGCAACAAAAAAAAAAAGAAAAAAAGAAAAAAGACAAAAAAAAAAGGAAAAAAAAAGAGAGAAAAAAATCCATCTCTGCTGTGAGGTAAGTGCATTTCCAAAGCATCAAGGCTGGGGCATGCTCAATTTCCTTTGCTTCTAAATCCTCAATGAAAGGAATCATATCATCCTAAAGATTGGGCAATGCCTCCAAACAAGAGCCCTTATCTTTCAATCATGAAGATGGCATTCAGTTTGGTAGTAAAAAGGCATGAAAGAGAGAACATGGGCAGTAAGGGTATGAGGTTAGATCAACAGATCATGATTCTCGAATCCAGCAATCAAGAAAAGAGCATACACTTGGGCAGTCAAAAAGCATCAAGGCAGGTTATGGGCAGCAAAGGCACATACATCATTATTGAGAGAGCAAAAAGATGAAAAAGCAAAAGCAAATTGCAGAATATTCAAGCACATGTTTGGGCAGCACATGGCACCCAGGTAAGTCAATAAAAATCAAATCATGAAAATTCAATGAAATATTTCCTTCCTTTTTGTTGAGTTGTAAAGTGAAAAACATCAAAAGCAATTGAGTTTGCAGAGGTCAATTTTAACTCCACTTTCTTTTAAAATTTGCTTGTCTCAGATTTCTTTTCATAGCCACGAGAGCTCCGAGAAATCTGAGATAAGGAAGAGACGCCACCCCATCAGACTTCTAGCAGGGGTTTCATTGGCTATCTTCAAAATCATGTTTTTTATCACTCATTTGTTTGACCAAAGCAAGTTTAACTGATGAGATGCCTTTCAAACGTGCAATTTTGAGTTGTGTCTATTCTTTGCTGTTCATTGTGTTACAACTCCAGCAAATAGGGGCAGTTGTAGAACTCAAAAATTGCACGATTTTTGATAAATCTTGAAGGAGAGAAATATTTTATTGAATTTTCAATTCTTAGCATTGGGTTTGAGATCCTTAACCCATTTGAATCCAAAGCCACAAAGGAAAATGCCCGAATTCAATCTTTTATGCAAAGTCAAACTTTTTCGGGTTGAATTTTGTTGACTTTTGACCCCAGAAAATGAAATATTTTTTAAGCAAGATTTGAAGATAATTTTTCCCGGTAATTAGGTTTTTAGCAATGTTATTGCATAAATGAATTTTTTGAGATTTTTAATCTTGATAAATACCTTTGTATCAACATGTTGAATCTTTTTACCGGACCTGAAAAACCGGAATTTAGCCTGGAACTGGAAAGTTGAATTTTTATTCGTTTGGAATTTGGGTCTGGAAATATTTTTAATGGATTCAAATGGGGGGGTGTTTGCTTATTTACATGTAATATCTTAAGTAAATGGAGATTAAAAAATACGAGGACATTTACTTAAACGATATTACATGTAAATAAGCCTGGCCTGTGCAGCTAAGGCTCAAAACCAACCAAAAGTGTGCTGACCGTGGTATATGTGCGGTTTTTGAGAATTTGGTCTCAACCGTCCTGTGTGTACGGTTGCAACCGCATACACAGTATGATTGATGTTCATGCTTGTTGCGTGAGCTGCCACGTGGCTTCGGCTGTTGAGCCACGTCGACAGCAATCATGACGAGCGTAACTGAATTGAACCGCCCTGTATGTGCGGTTGAGATGAATTTGCATAGAAACCACACATATAGGACGGTTCTGTAGAAACCGCACTTAGTATACGGTTTTGGCTGTTTCGGGGATTTGCGAAATGGCTCGATCTCTGAGCCTTATTTACGCATATTACCTCTCTCTCAGGGACTTGAACTCCCTATTTCACCCTCCGAAACTTGCTGAATTACTCCAATTCAAGCCTTGGAGGAGAATTGGAATAATCTAGAAGGCTTTTTGGCCTACCCTTGGGACTCTTCTACCCTTGGCTTTGCCTATAAATAGAGGGGTCCTCCTCTTGCAAAGGGCTGACAATTTGAAGCTTAGAAGCTCTGCAAGAAGAAGGAGAAGCTCTGCTGGATTGTCTACTGAAGGCTCAAGCTACCAAGGTAAAGCTCTCTTTCATTTCCAGTCTTCCCTTTTACATTCTAGCAAATCTCTCATCTTCTACCTTTCTGTAGTGTAAGGCCTTTGTGCATTTTTGCAACCCCATACCCCTTCCAAAGACCTGGGAATCCTCTCTAGCCGTAAAACGTGAAGAGAGAGCCTGGGGAAAAGGAAGGTGGAATGGATCCTCTAGGTTTAGAACCCTCAAGTGATGAAAAGCATGCTATATGGTTATTTTGAACCCTTGAATGCTTCTCTGATTTTATTTTATATTTGGAGAAGATGTGAATCCATGCTCTCAATAGCCATGGATTCCAACCTTCTCATAGAAATGAGATTTTCCACATCTTCACACCCACTTTCCACTATTTTCATCAAAATAGGCTAGATCTTGGATTTCCATGTAAATATGGAAAATCTGAGATCATTGGCCTTAGAGTGAGTTTTTAGAATTTCATGAGAGGGTTTTTATTGATTTTGAGGTTTTGGTCGAATCCACATGCACTGGTTTCCATGTTTCCTCTTCAAAAAACTTCAAAACAGGACAGATCTGTGGCCTGTCTTGGAAGACCCATAACTTCATCCTCCGGATGAATTTTTGAATAATTCCAAAGACATGTGATAGATGGATGTGTCTACTTAATATCTGGAAATTTTCGTCCACTTCCATATAGCCAATTTTTGACACCATCTCTTCAAAGTTTGTAAAACAGTTCAGCCCAGATTGCTGAACTTGCCGCTTTGATGGTGCACTATTTGCTCAGTTTTAATCCGTTTCCTATGATTCCAGTTTCTGAGTTTTCTTTGAGAAGTCTACTTTCATTTCCAACTGGTTTCAGTAGATTTCAGTCTGTTTTGTGCCTTGGGTGCTCAATGGACTCAGAGGTGCTCGCTGGCATAGTCCAGAGCTCATCTGTGGTCTTTTAGGCCTGTTCAAGAGAGCACACAAGTCACATCCGGATAGAGATTGGTGTGAGGCTTTTTTCTTTGGAAAGATGGCACTACATACTTCCTCCATACCAATTTTCAAGGATTTGTATTGAGCCAAACTCCACGGATAGAGCTTTGAAAATGCCTACTTAACACTTTTTCTGAGTTATAGTAGCAAATTTCATATGTGGATTTCTCTCTTGTTTTGGATCGGATTGAGCTGAATTTTCTACTATATACTCTACTATATACCAGTTTTCCAATGGCTTTGGTTTCACTTGATTTGGATTTAAATTGAATGAGTTATGGTTTATCAAAGCTCTCAAGTTCTTTTGACCTATTTTCTCCAGATTTGCCTTAGCCGGATTTTCTTCATTTTTTACTTTGATTTTCCTTCACTCATGAGGTTTTAGAAGTGATGAATCCACAAAGAGAGCCTAAGTTCATTAGACTTCTCATGTGGAATGATCACATACATGGTGCTTGTGGTAAGCATCCTTTTGCCCATTTTGTTAGAAAAATGATTCTTAGCATAAGCAAGCATGTGGTAACCGTCTTAGACGGATGAGTGGGGGTGCCTAACACCTTCCCCCGCTCATAAATAATTCCTCGTACCCAATCTCCGGATTTTCCTTGTATTAGAGCTACTTTGGCTCTATTTGACATTTATGAACCCTTTGGTGTCCATTCACACCTTAAAATGAATGGTGGCGACTCTTATTTTTATCGATCCCCGCGTGACGATAATCGGAAGTCATCCGAGATGACGAATCCATGTCTCACAAGACTACTCTTGTAAAGAATGGGTTTTTGATGTTATATTGCACCTGGAAAAATCTTTGCAGCAAAAAGATCATGTGCTAACAGCGGCTTGGGCCAATGCCTTTTGGGCGGTTTGGAAAGCCAGAAACAGTTGCTTGTTTGAAAATATAAACCCATCTCTTCATGATAGTATTAACTTTCTTCATTGTTTATAGGAGGACTCCAAAAGGATAATGGAGGAGACAATCTGGGAACCCTAAAGAAAAGGAGGAAATTTACATCAACGGGCAAAGACCTGGAGAGCATTGGACTAAAGTGAATGTGGATGGAGCGGCAAAGGGATGTCCGGTTGAGGCAGCGATTGGCTGTATAGCAAGGGACTTTGAAGGAAACTATCTTTGTGCTATTGCTCAGAAGATTGGGATTACAGGATCATTGGTGTTAGAAGCTACAACAGTTAGAGAAGGTCTAAAAATGGCGAGCTATCTCCAATTTGACAGAGTGATATTGGAATGTGACTGTAGAAGTTTGGTGGGAATTTTTAACAAGGAAAGTGAACCTCCCTGGAAAATAGCTATATTGCTGGAAGAAATAATGTTGCTGGCTAACTCCTTCCCTCAGCTTTCCATTCCGGCGATCTATAGAGAAGCAAACGCCATGGCTGATGGACTTGCAAACTTTGCCATATCAAATTCCCCTAGAGTGATCCCTTCTTTCGGAAGTGAATAAAATTGTTTGGTGCCTGTTTTTCTTTCAAAAAAAAAAAAAAAAGATTAGTTGGTATCCATTGTTTTGAGTTAGCCGGGTTGACTTTGTCTAATTTGCATATTCCAGCATGCTTCCAGTTCAGGTTAATTTGGACTTCTTTGGGTGCTTTTTTAATACTTTTATTTGTTTTATTCATGGGTTTGAAGGGGTGGGCCTTGTTGGAAGGTCCACTTGCCGAATTGGGCTTAAAATTGAGCCTAAGACCCTTTGAAGGTTTTGGAAGTATCCAAAATGACCTTTTATTCAATTTATTTAATTTTAAAAGATTTAATTTGCTAATTTATCAAGATTACATTTTTGGGTTTCTTTAGATTTTATGTTTGCTGTTTCGTGCACACAGCATGATACATCATATGCTTCTTCTGTACCGGATGTTCTTTTGCACTGTACTGAGTGCACTGTGTAGATAGAGTATTTTTATCTACATTTTCCGGAGGGATTTTTGGGTGCTTCTTTGATTGTGTTTGAAGAAGACTTTGCAAGGCCAAGGTTGACCATGCCATGGCATTTTTTGTGGCACCTTGGGGCCTTCTCTTTCATTGTTCTAGGATTTCCTTAGGATAGGATGACAAGGAAATTAGAATCTCAAAGTCTTTGGCTTGATAATGGTGACTCTTAACCCTTGGTTTACAAACAACCTTCCCATTTGATAGAAAAAGGACAAAGTGGCCTAGGAAGCTGTGTGTGGAAGTGTTAGCCAAACCACACAAATATAAAGCATGCAAATGATAAATAAGTAAACTATATTGTACTCAATAAAAGTAGTTCTATGCAGCCACATGGGTCTGCATGGCAGGCACAGAGTTAGGTAAGTGCTTGGCATTGGCTATAGTTGGACCCATTTTACAGGTCCAACCGTAGATGATTCAATCTTTAAAAGTAAACTAAATTGTACTCAATGTGTGCTTCTTTGGATACTTGAATAAAAATTCAAAGTGGAAGTGTGTGCATGTGTTGTTTAAACTACAAATAAAAAAGAAAAGTGATTAGTTAGAGGCATCCGACATCAAACTAAATTGAAATAAATCCATTCTTCATGATTAGGGGTCTTCAAAATCTTTCCATCTTCATCTCCATTAGCTCCTTCAAGTGAGCTCCATTGATTGCCTTGATTTTGTATACCAAAATCCCTTTTTTCCAAGAAACATTTACAAAAGCCTTTCCAAGGAACATTGAACTCTTTACTTATACAAACACGGATTTTTCAATGCACATTTAAGTTTAAATGATGAGTGGATTTATCAAAATTTATACTCTGACCCGATTCCACACAAAATTTGTGAAAAATTCAGTATGAACATTACACTCATTGAGCTTAGCTCTCCCAAAAATATAAACATTATCAACATACATTAAATGAGTAATGTGTACCCTACTTTTTGTAAACCCTTGGATCCTAGCATCAAGGCTAGCTTTGGCAAATGCAAGTCCCTCTCACCCTCAATCTTGCCAATTAGGAATGCAATTTTGGTAGGGTAAAATTGAAAAGTGAAAACCATTGGTTTGGTTTGGGATTTATTACTTTTGGTTCCAAAATAACAAACTGAATCAGTTTGGTCGGTCCTGTGCTGAAGGCTTGATGAAATTGAACCAAAACCCAACTTACATACATCAGGTTCTAAATTGAACCAATTCGAACCGAATATATACTATATAATATATATGTATTAGCTATTTATCTATTAGTATTATAAATTTATAATATATAATATATGCCATAAACATAGTAATGAACTAGTGACTAACAGTAGATGATAGTTATGATTTATTGTTTTTATATTTTTGTATCACAAGTAATGAAAATAGGTGAAATTGGCCTAACCAGAACCAAAATAAACTGAATGTGAAATTTTGGTTGGGTTGGTTTGGTTTGGTGTTTGGGTTGGGATAGTCGGTTGTCAATTCAAGTTGGCTCGGTTTTGGGTTGTGGTCTTGTATTAAGGTCAAACTGTACCAAATCGGATTGAGTTGCACCCCTATAATGCCAATTGGATGGCCATTCAAAAGAACACTATAGCTAATGGTCTAGACACATTACAAAACAACAAAAACTCCTGATTCACTAAACCCTTCAAAAAATTATTCCAAAAAGACCCAACTGTCAATGGAACCAAGCTAATTTGGCTTTTCGCTTTCTAAAACCATAACTAAAGTAAATTAACCAAATTGACCCCTTTTTTGAGGTTTGGTTCAATAGATTTTCAGTTTGAACCGAACGAATTGACAACCCTTAAAATTGTCCTCTAATTCAATGGTTTTGAAGTATTGATTGAACCGTCTTCTCTCCAATTTGATTATTCATGGCTCAATTTCTTGAAAGTTATTGCTCTTCAAATATAAGGGAAAATTACTATTCAATTACCTTTTGGATGACTTATCAGTCATAACTTTTTCGTAAATGACAAAATGAGCATGGAATTAAGAAATTATAGACCATTTGGCCCTATTACAAGTCAAATGATGGGATTTATCCCATCACAAGACTTATAACTCCCCCTCAACAGGATTGTAATTTTTATCATCTAACTTTTAATTCTCATTAATAGAGTTGTAACTCCCATCACCTAACTTGTAATTCTCTAGCAATAGGACCAAATGGTCTATTTTTTCTCATTTCCATAGTCATTTATGAAAAAGTTACTAAGTCATATCATAATTTTCCCCAAATGTCATCCCTTTCACTCTACAAAGCTCTAGCCCCACATAAGCTCCAATCAAAACGCGAACTCAGAAAAAAGTGGACATTGTGAACCGAAAGCATCTATACTATTATTAAAGAGAAGAGGGAGGAATATTTATAAATTCTGGTCGCCGCCGCCGCTTCCACTCCTTTTTTTTTTTTTTCCAAACTTTGCTTTCCAACAAACAAAACAATCTCCCACTGTAACACATTTGTTATGCCACGTTAGTGTACCCACTTAGAAGTTGTTTCTAAGTGGGGCCCATCTGGTTTGCTATGCGCGTGCAGTCCCCTAGTAACGCCTAAGGCAGGCCTTTAGTAACATCTAAGGCAAGCACAGAGCTCAAGGAGTTCTGGCGATTGTTACGCTTGAGGTAGGCGACTGAGTGTGTGAGGGGGTCTTCGTCTCCAGCTGAAGCTCTGGTTTTCGATTTTCTTCTCCCATTAACCGCTTCTTTCTAGTGATTGTTCTACTCACCAACTTCGTTTTCTCCTTGGGGTTTCTCGCTGATAACTTCTTGAGGCATCTGAACCGACCTCGGCTGCAACACTCCAGATGGACTCGGATGAAGACGCTTCAGACGATGAAGATGGGGACGATAAAGGGGGGTTATCGTCGACTTCCTCTGTTGAGAAAGTCGGATTTGGGTAACCCCCTTCCTGCTGGTGTTCTAGGTGTCTCTGTGTTTATATCTTGTTTTTAGTTTCTTTTTGTTTATATGTAGTTTGTCTGTTTGGATTTGCCGATGGTTGTGATGGTTGCGTTTTGCTTCTTTTGAAGGTTGCTGAAACTAGGAGATGGGTTGCCTTGGACAACCTCTATCTAGTGCGTCTCTGGTCGTGGTAGAGGTCCGGTTTGCCGGTTCCTCCTCCACCTTTCCCATCACCGTTGGTGATGTCTTCCTCCCCTACATTGGGAGTTTTTCTATTAATCCGCCTTAGTGCGGACCCTTTGTCAGTATCAACCGCTGGTTACCAACTGGTGTTTGCGGTCTATACCACAAATCTGACACTTTCGGTTCGAGACGCAGTTGATGAGGTTGTTTTCTTTGGTGGTCTGGATCTTAGTTTCTTGTTGTTTTTGTTGGTTTCTTGTATTTTCTGGCAGTTAATGGTGTCTGTAATTCTGGCTTTTGTTAATGAATGCCTATAAGCATGGCCTTTCACAACAAAAAAAAAAAAAAAAATCTAAGGCAGGCCTTTATCTGGAGTTAGATTCCAGTTATTAATGGAGAAATCCCCATCACTGGCCACTATAACTGGTGCCAACTCTCAAGAATGACGTTACTCACCAACGTAATATAACCGTTGACTTCCAAAACTCCACGCAGAAACTCCAAAACTTCATCACAAAAACCTTAGTATTTTATATCTGTCAAACACAATCTCTATCCCTTTTAACTAGCAAACACCCCGTGGGAATGGATAAAAAATAGTAAATATCATTATATAAATAATTATAATATAAGAGATATATAGTTAATTGAAATGATTTTGATGATTTTATTTTTTTCTTAAATAAAATCAATTTCATTATTGAGGTTTCAATGGTCTTTTTCTTTTTTTTTTTTTGCAAAATTTAAAGTCAAAGTCAAACTATGTGCTATAAACTCGGACAACCAAATCAGATTAAACTTAAAATTAGCTATAAGGGCTCACTACTTGCTGCTTTTTTTTCTTGCTTTATGAGAAATTCCAGTTTGCAGGAGGTTTTAATTGTTACCAAAAAAAAAAAAAAAAAAAGAACAACAACAACAACCACAACACCATTATTTTAGTATTTCAACTCATATTCTTTAACAAATTTACCACACGCCTCTAAACTCAACTTAGAATCCTTGTAAATGGGTATGTTTTTCCAATACAATTTAAAGCACAGCTTTGGTGTTGATGTATAAAAAAAAGAAAAAAGAAAATAAAATGAACACTTAATTGCATCTAAATAGGAGTATAGGATGAACTTTAGGAAAACCATATTACCATGTTTGCTAAGGCACTATTAATCTAGCGATGGAATCCATAGGATTTGGCAACAGCTATATCCATATAATTTATCAATGGCTATCTTCTTGTTTAAAAGTCACATTATGAGATCAAAACAAAGCAAAAAAAAAAAGATTTGTTATATATGAATTATATAACATATGATGAAACTGGCTATCTTCAAGTAAATTTATAATATTATTCAGTTGATGGATTAAAAAGGTTAATATAAGAGTTTATTGGTAATCATTAATCAACAAAGTTAATTTCATAATATTAGTACTATAAATTATTATATAATTTTTTGACACGTGCAAAAATAGAATCGCTAAATCAGAGTTTTTGTTTAAACATCAGCAAAGTTAAATTAATTAGGTCTGATGTAACAGATGCAAACCGATAGAAAATCAATAAAATATAACGAAGAATAAAATGTGTCAAACAAAAGTTGGAGGAAGATGACAATACTCCAATTTGTTATGACACTAGTGTTTCCCATGAACTTAATAAAAATATATAAGGAACCTAATGACAAAAATAGCACACTTGAAATTGCCACAAAAATATTTGGGTGAAAAAAACTGGCTTCAAAGTTGTCTAAATCTAAAAGTCCCAATACAATCTAAAGCATCCAAGAACTTACATTACTCAATGGCACAACAATTAAATTCACACCCCGAGAAAATAATTACCTGATCAATCCTCATAAGTCATAACCACCAAGTATATTGCAGAAGAAAGAATTCCAAAAATAAAACAAAAGGAATAATAAATTAAAAAGTGCAAGCTTATTAGAGTCTAATAAGACTACCATGAAATTGAAGTTTGAAGTTTAAAGCATGCTTAAAGAAATATTGATCGCCCAACTGAGAACACTGCATCTAAAACCAGATTTTCAGATCGAATGTAAAACCTAATCTAGGAAAATTAAGAATTTTCATTACAAAATTAAGGTGCCAGAGGTTGAAATTAAGAAAAAGACATGCAAATTTTCATATGAGTTAATCAAATTATAATCAAAACAAAAAAGATCCATCTTACCAAAGGGCTGGAATGAACAACATTTATCACCATTTCCAATCAAATGCTTGAATGTTGGTTTTGCAGCTTTGATCCTATATCATAAGTAATAAATTGGTTACCATCTGGAGGGCCATAGCAATTAGCCCTCACAAAGGCTTTCTTTCTTTCCCTTAAAATTTGCCGGAACACATCTCCAACACTCTTCTTTGCCATCTAAACGACACCTCTCGATCCTTTCGCTTAAAACCCCAGATTTTGGTTACTTACATAATGAAGAGAAAGTAAAGGGCTGACTGTAGCACCGGAGAACCTGTCGGTCTCGAGTGGCAAACACCCTATGCGATGCACGGGGATGGGAAGCTTTAACCCTTCTGTATTGATTTTCTACAGGAGAGTCATCCATGAAAAGCTTTGACCCTTCTGTGGTGCTACAGGCCATGATAGATCGTTGACAGGAATTGGGCTAGAAGGAAAAAAGATTGTCTTTTATGGAGAACAGTAAATGAATTTGCTGTAAAACACTATGAAATCTTTCCAAATCAATGAATTATGTGGTGCTCATCAAACATCTGCTTGATAAAGTGTATGTGGCTTGGAAGATTCTACTGTCTTTGGGTTCTTGCTCATTGTTCATCTTTTGCTTGTTATTGTTTGTGCTGAAGTGTTCAATTTGATCATTCAAGTGTTAGACTTCTATTTATCACATACACAAATAGGGACGTAATAATTCATGCCATGCTATAACTTAACAATCTTTTAACAAAATGGATTATTGCAATACATATCATATGTGATAAATAGAAGTATAACGCTTGTCAAACACAAATATAACAGATATGCTCAGTAATAGATTTAAGGAAGAATAACAGAGGAATTTTGTCAAACACATAACAGGTATTAGCAAATCCACGTTTTAAAACGAGAACAAAAAATGCCAAATAACAAGAAAGGGAGGAAAAGCCAGAACGCAGATATGGAAATCGAAGGTTAGATCTCAACTTACAGATTTCCAATTTGCTGGGATTGCTATACCGGATAAATGGACTCTTTGAGAACAATACAGATCCAATTGCCTTATTTATGATGGGAAGAGGAGAAAATACACTTTTCAAGGCCTTGTGATTGAATCTTATTTCACCGACGGCCATACTTTCTTCCCTTTATAGTCGCTACTTGTTGTATTGCAGTAACAGTCGTTACTTCTTGGCTTCCATTAGCAGCCACGTCACATAATAATGTACAGCTACGACGATGTACAATGTTTATATCTGCCGTTTGCAATAGCCTCTGTTCCATAGCCTTACGTTTTGGGAAGACTGACGGCCATCGTTTCTGCTTCTTCCGTTTACGGACGCCAGTGCCAGTGCCTGTGCCAGCATGACCCGACAACATGAAAAGCGAACCTAATACTAACCCTGTTTACAACAGCATTGTTGAAACGAATAACAACAGCATTATGTTACGATATTGTCTATCCTTCCACAACAGCATTGTTGAAACGAATAACACAGGATCTGATACACAGGCAATTGAAAAGAGTCATGAATCTATGGTAGCCCAGGAAATGTAACGTTTAAGTCGTCCACATAAGCGGATAACTCTTTAATTGGTAACCTGTTTATTACATTAATTGAATGATGTTTATTAGAGTAGATCAAGAGATATTATAAACTGAATGGATTCTGTGACAAGTAAGCTGCCACATCAGCTGTGATGTGGAGCTACCAGGGTTGAGGAATGAAGGTTTGTAGCTCTCTGGATTCTGTGACAAGTAAGCTGCCACATCAGCTGTGATGTGGAGCTACCAGGGTTGAGGAATGAAGGTTTGTAGCTCTCTCAATGAAAACTGATTGCTATTTATTATATATAGATAGCTTCCATCATTCTCATGTCACCTTTGAAATTCCAAACCTTTTGACCTCGCAACAGCCATGTCCATCTCGTCTCTGTCAGCTCATATTCCATCTTATCTCCCTTCTATAACCACAGACTGATCCACCTCTCACGCTTATTCACAGTTCCAACATCCTCTAAACCATGAACAACACCACCACAGGGGCAGGGCTTGGCGGGCTTGGTTACGCCTTTGGATTCTCTGCGGGAATTCTCTTCTTCATCGTCTCCATCAGCCTGGCTTCCTACTTCTGCACCCGCCCCCACCTCACTTCGAACATGCCTCGACAGACCCCTGTGGTGGCCCCGAACCAGAACTTGGCCGATATTGAAGCAGGGCTTGATGAGGCCACCCTCACGAGCTATCCCAAGATCCTGTATTCAGAAGCCAAGCTCCAGAACAAAGACACTTCTTCCACCTGCTGCTCCATCTGCTTAGCTGATTACAAGGAAACTGACCTGCTTCGGCTGCTGCCTGATTGTGGGCACCTCTTCCATCTCAATTGCGTTGACCCATGGTTGATGCTGCACCCTACTTGTCCGGTTTGCCGGAACTCTCCAATGCCAACTCCCCTCTCGACGCCTCTCGCTGAGGTGGTTCCCTTGGCAAGGAGGCAGAATTGACTAGAAAGATGAGTATGAGTTCCAGACAGGTCTCTCAAATCTTTACACTGTAAAATTTTCTACAAATTCATGGGGGTTCCCCTGGTATAGCTTTATCTGATGTAATTTTGTTTGTTCATTTTCACATTCTTGTAAGTTCTTCCATTTGTTTCAGTAGCATAAACAGATAAATAAAATTCAGGCAAACGAAACTGAGTCACAGGTTAGCTATCACAGTATCACATAAATCAAAGAAGCAGGTAATAATACCAACGACCATAACTGTAAAGATAGAAGATCAAATCATCTAATGGTATGGTTGGAAGAGACAGGAATTCAGATGAGGGATTTGAAATTGGTGGTTTTGGATTTCAACTATACGTTTGGTTGACCAAATCTCATTATTTGTAGAAATTAAAATTCATACCTAGTGGGTATTTATTGCAATTTTCGTGCAATATAACAATTCCATTGTGGTTTATTTGGGCAAGAGGGTTCATTTCCCATTTATCATAAGTTGAAAAGTGGAACCTTTCAAGATTCTGTTTAATATTTTTATGTCATTATTATTAGAAAATTTTATACTTAATTATCATAATGAGTTTCTCTTCTATTAATTGAAATCCTTTTTTTTTTTTTTTTACCATTTGATTTTTCTGAGGATGGTCTTTCCTTTCCCCTCTTCTTTTTTTTTTTTTTTTGGCTTTTGTTTTTGTCGGCCCATTATTTAAATCAAATAAACATTAATTATAAAAGCATTAGAAAAAATTATACTTGAACCACATTTAAGTGCCCGGCCTATTTATGTGACATGATATGAACTCAAGTTAACGCTGACCTCTAGTTATTAGTGTTTTAATGTAATTAAGCATTTGTTTTTTCTGGTTAGATAAGCAAAGAATCTAGAATATCTGAATCTAAGGAGCTACATATTTTGATATTCAAGTTAATTTGTTCTATAATGCAAGACAATGAAATCTAGTAGGATTAGATTTTCCTCGTGGTTCAAACCTGATGAGTAGACAACAAACTATGAGATTTAATTTCTCAGTCTCAACCTGCAATTCAGAAACCATTGAGTGCCAAAGCTATAACCATTCCGGACTTTCAATTGCTGAATTGGTGAAATAGAACAGATAGAAAAACTGATAGAGAGAGAGAGGCAGAGAGAGCTTAACCTGCAATCCAGAAAATAGAGAGTAGATGGAACAAATAGAGAGAGTCACCAGGCGTCTGAGCCTCCATTAATTCCTCATCTTCAGTGATGAGAGTTAGTAAAGACGAGAGTCACTGGGCTTGGCTCATAAGCCAACGCCACATTTTGATCAGGTTAGGTTAGGTTCAGCCAACACAAGCTGGAAACATGTTACCAGAAAACATATGGAAATTTCAAATATCTCTTGTATTAGCAAGTAGAGAATCAGTTAAATATTTCTCACATCACAAGCCATATGGCAAGGGATTTGAATTCCCCCTTTATTATTTAGAATGGTTTGGATATATATAGCTTGAGTTTGGAGGGGTTAGCATGTTTATAACATAATCTAAATGATTGACTGGTGGGTAGCACGTGCAACACTGTATATATGCACAGATAGACAACAGTTACGAATTGATATACAAATAAGCCATCGGTATTTATTAATGGTGATATTATAACGTTTAAGAACATTCCATACATGCACATGTGCAAGTCATCATCATCATCATAGGTCAGTTCCTACCAAAGTGGGGTCGGCAACATGAATAATGTCCCTCTATCCCGCTCCATAAAAAATCATATCTTCAGTTAATCCGTGAAAGAGTTGAATCTCTATACTTCAGCACCAACGAGTGGAGGTTAGTGAACTCGCCACAACTCGGTTGTCTAGAAAGGGCAGGTCAGGTTGACCCGATTATATTAAAAAATTCATTAAAAAAAAGTATTTTTGTTAAATAGAATATATATATTAAAAATATTTTTTTAATGAAATATGTATAGTTTATGTATGATATACATACTGTTTTTTAACATATAAAAGTAATAATTTAATTAATTAAGGGCGGTTTGCGCACACTATGGTGTGCGGTCATTATGGGTATTTCGAGAGTCATCACCATTCATGGTTGGGGTGTGAATAATTACCCAATTATATGCAAGGTCTGCCCATGGTCCGGTGTAAATTACTCGGTTATGATTTGGGAAGTTCGTGAACATCTGAGATCATTTCGCTGATTAGTGGGTATCAATTGTTTTGAGTTAGACGGGTTGAGTTTTTCTAATTTGCATATTCCAGCATGCTTGCAGTTCAGGTCAATTTGGGCCTCTTTGTGTTTGGCCTGTTTTTATACTTTTATTTGTTTTATTATTCCATTGTGTGGGTTTGAAGGAGTGGGTCTCGTTGGTAGGTCCACTTGCTAAATTGGGCTTAAAATTGAGCCCAAGACCCTTAGAAGGTTTTGGAAGTATCCAAAATGACCTTTTATTCAATTTTTTAAGGATTTAATTTGCTAGAACTTATCAAGAATACACTTTTTTTTGGTTTCTTTACACTTTACTAGTAGGGTGCACATGCAGAACTATACGTAGGGGAAGGAACAGTTGCAAGTGTCCACAGTTTAAAAGTGGAAGGAGTGGTGGTTATAGGTTAGAATTCTTTTGTTTGTGGGGGGCAATGTTTTGGGAGGGGGGGGGGGGGGGGGGAAGGGAGGGCCAAAATCAAAGAATATCCCACTCTTCTCTTTATTAATAGTATAGATGTTTGTTGTTTCGTGCACACAGCATGATACATCATATGCTTCTTCTGTACCGGATGTTCTTTTGCATCGTATGAAGTGCATGATGCAGATAGAGGATTTTTATCTACATTTTCCGGAGGGATTTTTTGGGACTTCTTTGATTGTGCTTGAAGAAGACTTTGCGGGGCCAAGGTTGGCCATGCCATGGCATTTTTGGTGGCACCTTGGGGCCTTTTCTTTCATTGTTCTAGGATTTCCTTAAGATGGGATGACAAGGAAATTAGAATCTCGAAGTCTTTGGCTTGATAATGGTGACTCTTAGCCCTTGGTTTACAGACAACCTTTCCATTTTATAGGAAAAAGAAAAAAGTGGCTTGAGAAGCCGTGTCTGGAAGTGTTGACCAAACAACACGAATATAAGGCATGCAAGTGATTAAAAGTTAACTAAATTGTGCTCAATGTGTGCTTCTGTGGATACTTGAATAAAAATTCAAAGTGGAAGTGTGTGCATGTGTTGTTCAAGCCACAAATAAAAAAGAAGGGCCATTAGTTAGAGGCATACGACATCAAATTAAATCTATATCAATACTAATATATAAAGGAAATTATCAAGATTCTAGCCTGAAAATATATGCCCAAATTGTCCTTCAGCTTTTCCTTATTTTATAGATTTATTATGCCATATAAGTATAACTAACAAAATGGAATGATATGGTTGGGTGTTTTTCTAAGTGGGCCCCACAAAAATATTTGCAAATTAGGATTTTGCTAAGCGTGTAGCACATGCAGTCCCCTAGTTGACATAAATTCACTGTTCATGATTTAGGGTCTTCAAGATCTTTCCATCTTCACCTACCAAAAAAGATCTTTCCATCTTCATCTCCATTAGCTCCTTCAAGTGAGCTCCATTGATTCTCTTGGTTCTGTAGACCAAAATCCCTTTTTCCCAAGAAACACTGAACTCTTTACTTATAGAAACACGGATTTGGCAATCAACATCTATATCTATATTATATATAACGAGAAGAGGCCCCTTGGGTATCGTGCCGAACAAAATGCGTAGCTTTCCAAAAGAACCCTTATACACTATTAAGAAGATTTATATTAATAAAAGGATACAATTTTTTAGGTTTAATATTTTAGTTTGGCTTAATTCCGTGTCCAAAAATATGTGGTCAATGTGTTTAAGTTGATAAGGATAGGTTATAGAAGTCACGGTTCAAACGGCATCAAAATCGGAGTCAAATAAAAAAATTTATGATTGAAGTTAGAGAGAGTTTGATGCACCGTTTGAATTCCACAGGTGAAGAGCTTATCTCAGACAAACCCAAGAGTAGCGTTCGAGATCGTGAGAGTGGTCATTCATACGCTACAGGTACAGTAGTTATCATAAACAAACCCAAGAGTAGCGTTTGAGATCGTGAGAGCCGACGTTCGAACGATCACTTGTGTTTAACCTAGCATGAGAGCCGTGTTCGAATGACATGTTATAAGTTGTTTTTACGTAACGAACATGAGAGCTGCGTTCGAGACCATTCGAACGATCGAGACGTAAATTCACTTATAAAATTCTAAACTTTTCTAATTTAATTCTAATTCCTTCTGGACTTCTTCCTAACCTATATAAGGATTCTTAAGACATTCCAATAGACTTACTTAAATTGTTTTTGGAACCCTAATCGTGGTGTGTGAAGAAGAGAAACTTCTCTCCTTCTTTTCTACCTTTGAGCCATCAATGCTTCTTTTCTTCCTTCTTCTCTTACCTTAGAGTTCCGAGTTGGAGAGTTTGCTCTTTGGAGTTCCTAAGGTTGCTGAGCGAGTTCGTTTGGCACTTCACAAAGAAGATATTTAGAGTTTTGGATCAGTGCAATGTTGCAAATCTAAAGAGTTCTTTGGATACTTACACTATGAGTCAGAGTCTGTGTTGGGTCGTCTGAACCACTGTCTGTCTTCTTCTTATAGTGAAATTTTCTGAGGTGGCTCCTGATCGCTCGGAGGGTTTTTCTCTTTGAGAGTTCTCTTAGAGTTTTCCCTTCGTCACCAAAATTGCTAGTGTTGTCTTATTTACTAATTCTTCTTATTTGCAATTTTGAGTGACCTTGGATATCATATTGTTGCTATTTGACTAAGGCTTGTGCATGCCTATTAATTAAGACATGTCTTTAATTAGTAGAAATTTTATTCCACAATCGTTTACACCTATTCACCCCCTCTAGGTGTTGTTAGAATCTAAACTGTGTTTTTGACAATTGTCCAAACTGCTTCAAAATTTTCAAATCCTAACATTCAATTTTGCAACCGTTCCCTCCCATATTGTCTCCATTCGTTCCTTCCCTTCTACACACGTGTAGTACTGCACGTGCACCCTGCTAGTTTATGTCTAAATAAAGATTGGATTTATCAAAAAATATACTGTGACCCAATTCCACATAAAATTTGTGAAGAATCGAGCATTGACATTACACTCATTGATCCTAGCTCTCTCAAAAAATGTACACATTATCAACATATATTAAATGAGTAATGTGTACCCTACTTATTATAAGCCTCTGGATCCTAGCATCAAGGTCAGCCTACGCAAATGCAAGTGCAAGTGTTTGCTAACAGAGAATGAAAAGGTACATGGAAGTGGGTGTCCTTGACGATGGTCCCTCTCATCCTTAATATTGCCGACTAGCAGGGTGCATGTGCCGTACTGCACATGGGAAGAAAGAGGTAAAGGAGAGAGGGAATCGCAACTGATTATTAAGTTCTTAAAAAATTGCGACAATTTTGACTATTATACCCTCTTATTAATAAATCTTCACAATAATGTTAAAGGTCAATTTTGGAAAGTCTCACATTTAGCTTGGCGCGATTTCTATAGCGATGGCTCACGTTATATGGGGTGCAACTTTGGTTGGGTAAAATTGAAAACGGTTGGTTTGGTTTGGCGTTTATCGCTTTTGTTCCAAAAATAACAAAGTGAATTACTTCGATTCAGTCTTGTGCTTAAGGATAAGTTAAACTGAACCAAAACTTGACTTACATACATCAGGTTCTAAATTGAATTGATTCGAACCTAATCATATATATATATATATATAGTAAAGCAAAGTACAAAAATACCACATTCTCTCTCCTCCACATGGGCATCCCCTTCTTTCTCCAATGGCCCTATTGGGCCCCACATCAAAATAATTTATTTGAAATCAATAATTTCTTAAAATGGATAATATTTGATTTTTTTTTGTTATCTTTAACTAAATTGAAATATATCTTATCTCCCATGCTCCCTTTTTCCAATGTTATCTTTAACTAAATTAAAATCATCTTTATGTTTAATATCTATTTTAAAAAAAATCAAATGATTAATATCTTTATCTTTATCTTTTATTTAATGTTATAGTACTAATTAATATATATCTTTAACATTATATTGACCTTACCTTTTTGGTTTATAGATTTATATTTTATAGCAATTAATTAATATATATCATTAACAACTCATGTTATTTTTTACTTCTAATCATCTTAACCATAATTAATAGTAGTTAATATATTGATAAATATATATATCTTTAACGTAATTAAATCAAGAACCATAAATTAATTTACCAAAAAAATTAATAAGAATTTTAAATTTTGATATTATCAACATAGTAGATAATATATCCTGAATTTTAATAATAGTTATTAATAATGAAACCGAAAAAGAATAGTTAATATTTAGCTATATCTTAATTTAAATATTTATTTTACTATTAAATTTTATTATTTAAATAAAGTGGCCTTTTTCTGTGCCACTTTAAATATTTATTTTACTAATATAATTATAGTTATATTTTAATAAATTAAATAATAATTATTTGTTTAAATAATTTAAATGCGTTATCACAACGTAATCATCGAGATAAATAATTATTATTTAATTATTAAGTAATAGTTAATTATTAAACTTAGATATTTAAATTTACAATTATGTAATATATAAAATAGTTGATTAAATATTATTTGTTTCACTCTTTTTCCTTCACATTGCATCGTTTTAACATTACCGAAGAGGACCAACCGACCAAGCTCCTAATCCATTGGTTGTGAAGCATCCTAGAAACATAACTATTATATACGTGGAAGTTCGTAAAACAACAACCAAGTTCAATAAATACTTCAGAAATACTG
This sequence comes from Buxus sempervirens, assembly GCA_947561395.2. Taxonomy (NCBI): domain Eukaryota; kingdom Viridiplantae; phylum Streptophyta; class Magnoliopsida; order Buxales; family Buxaceae; genus Buxus; species Buxus sempervirens. Next base: position 41,449,501 of record OX387183.1, on the reverse strand, counting down.
TTGTTAACATTATTACCAAAACAGGTTAGGGGTGGGCTCGGGTTTAGCCCAATCCACTCCAATTCTAACTATATACATATATCGTTATAGATATATTCTATTTAAAAAAAACACTTTTTCTATTTTTTTATACGACCAGGTCAACCTAACATGCCCTCACTACTAACTTGCTGAGGGCGATTTAGGGTTTTGGTTGCCATCCCTAAACCTAGATAATGAAAGCTTATCCAAGTTACAAGAACAAATCATATATATATGTATTACAGCAGAATACAGAAACACCACCTTCTCTCTCCTCCACGTAGACATCCCTTTCTTTCTCCAATGGCACTTTTGGGCCCACCTTAAAATAATTTATTTAAAATAAATAATTTCTTAAAATACATACATCCTACCTCCACGTGGACATGATATCTTTCTCCAATATTATCTTTAACTAAATTAAAATTATATAATTAATCCTTATCTTTTCAGATTCCTAGAAACTCATAATTATCTTTTAACTAAATTAATAATGAAAACAATCAAAGATATACTTCTCTCTTTTTCAAAATAATGCTAATATTCAAAACACAATAATATAAAACTGAAGAACACAACAAAAGATCATATGATTAACAATGAAAAAAAATTTCAATTCAAATTGGAAAGTAAGGGAAAAAAAAAAAACATTAACACAAGACAAAACAGTGCAACACGGATACGGGTTTGAGTAAACTGGGTTTCAGTAATATATTTTAAAAATAAATTGAATTTTTTTAAAACAATTGAGTTTGTGTTATTTTACTGTTAAAACGTATTTCTTACAAAAATGCCCTCATAGTCTTGCAACTAAGTTGTAACCTACTATTAAATTAAATATACGTATACTCATTCTCAATTATAAGCCAAATCAATATTTCGTCCAACAATTTATATACATTGTCAACATTTTTAAATTAAAAAATACATTTTCTTCAATGTTATTTTTAACTAAATCAAAATTATATTATTAATCCTTATCTTTTCAGAGTCCTAGAAACCCATAACTATCTTTAACTAAATTAATAATCAAAGATATAGTTCTCTATTGTCAAAAAAATTTGCTGAATTTGCAATTGCCGGTGTCTCTTCATGGAAAGATCTTTGTGTTCTTAGTTGCGATTGCCGATGATATGTCTTGGAATTATAATAATAGTTACTAAAAATGAAAACGAAAAAGAAAAGTTAATTTTTAGATATATCTGAATTTAAATATTTATTTTACTAATATAATATAATTAAATTTAGTTAGTTAAACAATTATTATTTATTTAAATAATTTAAGTGTGTTATCCCAATGTTTCTATAATACTAATCTTTAATTAAGTAATAATTATTTAATTATTAAATAATAGGTAATTAATAACTATTAATTAACCCTAACTTGTCCTCACTACCAAACTGATAGGGGCGAGTTAGTGTTTAGGTTGCCATCCTTAAAACTAGGTAATGACAGCTTATCCACATAATGAGAACAATTACGTCAAATGCACCATGGATGAAAATTGTATAATTTTCACTAAAAAAAAGGACTGGCAGCTAACAACAAAATATTGAATTCTGCCGATGAAAGATTAAATGACATAAGGAATTGTCGCCATTAAAATCTTGGATTATAAATAAATTACTAGTGTGCTTACGCATGGTAACAAAACGTCAAACTATTATATTTACTCATTGTAGTGGTTATTTTAAATTATTTAAAAATAAAATATTAAAGCAGAGTCTTGAAACACCACATTCTCTCTCCTTCATGAGGACATCCCCTTCTTCTCCAATGGCCCTTTTGGGCCCAACATCAAAATATTTATTTGAAATCAATAATTTCTTAAAATATATATTTGTTACCTCCATGTGGATATTATTTTTTTGGAGTTCTATAATTTTCAAAATATTTAGAATTTTTCCATAAAACAGCACCAATAAATTTAAACACATAGGTGAATTGCCAACAAAAATTTAGTCCAAATGATAGACGGATCCGAACAAAAAAGAATTCATAATTGGCGTGGTTAATCTTGACACCACTTATAGAATTCAATTAAGAAAAATTGCATTAATAAAGATATGAAACATATGTTAATTTTATGTTTAAAAAATATTTTAACAAAGATAGAAAATATAGGAAAAAGATATGTTAGTATATATTAATTGTAACACCCTAATAAGCCGCATCTCGTCCCTTTGGACAAAGATTAGCTGAGGGATGTTAACCAGGTCCTAATAAACATGATAGTAATTTTTTTTGAACAAAGGCATATATAACACCTAGAAAATGGACGATAAACAAGTGTATAAAATACCTGATAAACGTGGGTGCAACATATAATATATGTGTACAGTTAAGCCAACTATAAAAAAAAATAAATAAGGTCTGTACCATGAAGAAAAGGGTAGCAAAAGAACCCATTAAAAGTTATATACATAGTTCTACAAAAGTGGGCCATCTAAGCATCTTACATCCCTCTCTCTCTCTCTATCTACATAAATCCAAAATAAGATATACATGTATCTAGGTAGTCCTAGCAGGCCTGAAGAAGTCCTCTTCTCTGTATCCCAAAGCTTTCTCTTTCCCCTTATCGGCTTTTGCTCCAGATGCCGATGGATCTAAAACAAAACCGATAAACCACGTTTGATGAGACGAAAGTCCCAGTAAGCAACACTATGCATGCTTTTAAAATCACAGTTCATGCCATATCTTTTTAAATCCATGATTCATAGCACTATATCAAAATCTGATGCAACATGCCAATATACATCATTAAAGATCACTCATAATATTTAGCACATGCTTACAAAGGCATTCATTAATCAGTGGAAACTAAGATTAAAATATGCTAACTCTATGCAATAACAACCACTTTGATCTCATTCCATTTATAGAGTTAACTAGGTAGTTTAAGTGTAAATATCGTGACCACATCTAGCTCTATAGGTTTCTCATATAGGTTAGGCATCCAACCCGATTCCCCTTAGCGTAGGGCATCTAGATGAAGCTTAGGCATCAGCCACCGATTCCCCTTGGTGCTGGAATTCAATACAATCATTGGCCTCACGCCTGAATCAATAGAACCTCAGCCTCAAGCCGGAATCAATAAAATCAACGTGTAGTGAAACCACTTAAGTTATACGGATCCGCATCTTAAGTTAACATTTTATGCCTTTCATTTTCTTTTGTATTTTATATAGTCATTTCCATGTCAATAGAATTATCTTTCTCAAATACAACCCGTAGGGCTACTAATTCATAATTATCTAGGCCATTGCCCCATGGATTATATTTCATTTTCAAATCATAGGCCTATGCCCTTATGCTTCCATACATTTAATCTTAAGTCGTTCATTTCATGTAGAAAACTCAAGCAGTACTTTCTTATGCAAACATAGCATTACATTAATCTCATTTTATAACATACTATACTCATATGCATCTAAAATAAATTGCGAACTCATTTAACAGCAACTTATAATAATACTGATCTCATTTCAATCTTAATTAATGAATTTGCAAACCTTAAATTAATCATATGAAAAATTGGGCTAACATGCACTTTTCCTAAAAATGCAGTCAAACGGCAAATCTGGTTTTTGACCCTTACAAAATGTCAAACCTGATTCAATTGGTGAAGAAATAACTAATGAGCCATATACCAATAGAAAGGTCTACGAGTCTAGTTTCTAACGCATCAAACGGAATTAAATTTGAAGTTTCATAGAGAGAGTTATTGCAATTTTACTACAGGTGGTTACGAGCTTTATACCACACTAGGACGAGAACCATCTAACTTTCCTGATTTTTCTTGCAAAATCCTGATGTCTAATCGGTCCCAAATCACCTCCATTCAATTATAAACACCTTAAAATAAATTTTAAGCTATTAGTTTGAATTTTTACGCATCGTTTTCATGTCTTCGCATGCTGACAGAAATATGGTGCGATTTTGAAACAGTTAACAAGACTGTTTCTATTTGTAAACTTACAAAGCTTGTTCCTAACTACCAATTTTTGTTATACTTCCCAGATTTCTCTATTACCTCCTAATATCACTAATTATCACAAATAAATCTTCAATCCCAATCTACTATAAAACCAAAGCACTTATACTACGAAATCCCCAAATCTGAACCTATTTCAATTGTTAAGATTCTAACATCCAAAACTACAGTAAATTGGCATTCTCAAGAGTCCAAAATTTGTATGATACATCTAACAAGCATACCGTTTGGTTTCCTTAACTTATCCCTAACAAAAGAACACAATTATATACAAAATAGATCATTTTATCACCCAATTTACTATATCAGCAAAAGAAATTCGAAAATTCATTTTAAATTCAAGAAAACTAAATCAAGATTTATTTAGAAGGGTGTTGCTTACCTTGAAACTATAATCACCCTCTTCTTAGCTTTAGCAACCCAAATATGAAATCAAAATACCGATTTCTTCAAGTTTCCAGCTTTGTTTTTCTCTCCAAGCTTGGAATCAGCAACTTAACTCCACTTTAAGCTTCTAGTATGCTTTCCCCATTGAATGGAATCCTTCAACCAAATACAACAAATCCCCACCAATTCCTAGGGTTAGGGTTTTGTTCTTGAGAAGAGATGGAGAAGAGAAAAGCCAAAAAAATGCTTCATACGAATTGGCTTTAGATGGGTTTTTATCAATTTTTCCTCATTCCCCAAATTACCCTTATATTTAAAGCAAATTACATCCCTATCCTTCTCCATTAGTTCATTATATTTACTCGCATGCCATTAAAATTTCAGCAACATATATTTACAAAACATCAATTGTTTATCAACACTCTAATTAAACTTCAAATTACAATTTAAAACTCACCTTAAGGTCCCTTCTTAATTTGAGGACTCTGATTCATAATTCCAATCTAGACCTCTGAAGGATCACTTTCACAACACAAACCCTGTGTCAGTTATAATATTACAATTACAACTTAAACATTGATTTAGAGAATTGGGATCTTACATTAATAATATGTTATTAGAAAAAATCTCTGTGCTTAGCACGGGTAAAACAACTAGTATATATACTAAAGCAGAGTACAGAAACACCACCTTCTCTCTCCTCCATGTGGACATCTCCTTCTTTTTCCAATGGCCCTTTTGGGCCCCACGTTAAAATAATTTATTTAAAATAAATATTTTCTTAAAATATATATATCTGACCTCCACGTGGACATGATATCTTTCTCCAATATTATCTTTGACTAAATTAAGATAATATAATTAATCCTTATATTTTTAGGGCCCAATAAACCTATAACTTCTTTAACAAAATGATAAGGAGACCTAATGCTCATGTGATAAATTTCTAGGGAAATTTGTTTTTAGTGGGGAAAATTGGTTTTCGTGATATTCTTAAAAAAATAATCCATATTCAGTCACCTAATTCTTAGTAATTTGAAAGCAGTGATACCTTTTTTAAATAATTGAGAATGAGTGTCATTTTACTGTTTACTTCCAAAAATGCCCTTGTTATTATTTTAATCAGGTTAATTATCAAAAAGTATCATTAATTTAAATTGATAGAGATTACTCCCATCTCGGAGACTAATTTTCAATTATTTTCAAAAATTATCATTAATTTATAATTATCAAAAAGTAACCCATTATTTAAATTAAATATATGTATACGCATTCTCAATTATCAGGCAAATCAATATTTCGTCCAAAAATATATGTCTATTGTCTAAATTTTTAATTCAAAAATTATTTTTTTTCTTATTACTTTTTTCTATGTTTTTGTACTTTTTTAAATTACTAGTCCACTGTTTAACATATATACTGCCAAAATGTCCTACCCATATATTTAAAGAAAATATTATATATTTTACATTATTTAATAAAATATTATGTATGGAAAATATATCTTCTCATGCTTAGCACGGGTAAATCAAGTAGAAACCCATAACTATCTTTAACTAAATTAATAATCAAAGATATACTTCTCTATTTTCCAAAAAATTTGCTGAATCTGTGATTGCCGGTGTTTCTTCATCGAAAAGATATTTGTGTTCCAAGCTACGATCGTTGGTGATATATCTCAAAATTATAATAATAGTTATTAAAAATAAAAACAAAAAAGAATAGTTAATTTTTTAGATATATCTTAATTTGAATATTTATTTTACTATTATTTAACAATAGTAATGAGACATTATTTAAAGTGGCCCTTTTGGGCGCCACTTTAAATATTTATTTTACTATTATTTTTACAAAAAATATTTACTTTACTAATATATTATAATATAATTAAATTTTAATTAGTTAAACAATTATTATTTATTTAAATAATTTAAGTGTGTTATCCAAATGTTTCTATAATAGTAATCCTTTAATTAAATAATAATTATTTAATTATTAAATAATAGTTGCTTAATAACTATTAATTAACCCTAACCTGTCCTTGCTACAAAACTGATAGGGGCGAGTTAGGGTTTTGGTTTCCATCCAGAAACCAGGTAATGAAAGTTTATCCACATAATGAAAACAGTTATGTCATTACAATGGATGAAAATTGTAAAATTTTCATTAAAAAAAAAGGGACTTTACTAGTAGCAAATTAAAAACGGCCAACAAAAAATTGTATCCTGCCAATAAAAGATTTAATGACAAACGAATTGTTGCCATTAAAATCTTGGACTATAAATAAACTACTGGCATTGTTACACATGGTAGCAAAACGTCCAACTATTATATTTACTCATTGCAGTGGTTATTTTAAATTATTTAAAAAGAACATATTTAAGCACATGTAAAACAACTAGTATATACGACATACTATATGCATTAGCTATTTATGTAAAACCCCGACTCGGATTATACTTTAATTATTAAGATTAATTATCTAAAGTGTGATTATTAGACTAATTAAGTACTTGTATTATGAAGATGAGGTAAATATGGATTATACTTAAGGATATAGGGAAATCAAATTGAACTTTATTGAAGTTATTAAGGTAAGCTTAGTTAGTGTTATGTCTTAATTACAATTGGCTAAGATATCTTTCAATTAGATCTAGTGAATTGGAAATCAAATTCGGAAAAATTGGAGTTAAGTGTACCACAAATTATCTCCTGTGTATACTTAAAGTACCTCCCAAGTGTACCCAAATTATCCCCTAGGAGTACCTAAAGTAACTCTTAAGAATACACAAGGTACCTCTCAAGTGTACCTTAAGTATCTTCAAAGAATACCCAAATAACCTCTCAAGTATACCCAAGGTACCCTACTTCTATACCCAAGGTACACCTAAGTATTACCTGTGAGACACAGGAAAAATCACCAGGATGATTTCCTCCTCCGTCAACACATGGGCTCAATGTAAAATTGGGAGAGTCGCCACCATTCAGAATTTTGAGGTGAGAATGGACACCAAAAGATTAAAGATAAGCAAAAATAGCTAAAAGGTAAATTCTAAAGTAAAAATAACCCTACTTGAAAATCAAATCCAGAGATGGATAAAGGGATTAGATTATGAACGGGGGAAGGTGTTAGGCACCCCCATTCATCCACATAAGGTGGTTGCCAAGTGTTTGTTCATGCAAAAAATGAGAAAGCTTGCTAAAATCATTGAAAACATTGGAAAAGGACAAGTGTATGATATCTTCACATGAAGATCCAAATAGATTCCAGATCCTCTCTTATGTCAATATCATTTCTGGAATATCATAAAAAGATGGAAATCAAAGCAAAAGTTGCTCAAAACCAAGTTGAGGCAAATCCGGAGAATTTAGTAAAAAGTAATGCCATTTGTCTTGAAATCATTCAAATCCAATTTTAAATTGAACCAAACCAAATCCATTTGAAAGATTATGGTAAATAAGAGACTCATGCAAAATTTCAAGTAAATCCGGTTGAAATCCTAGGAGTTATGCTCCTTTGAAGTTGCTGTTGGAGAAAATCAAAAGTGGTGAGCATGCAAGTTTGGAAAATCACCTAGAAAACTCCACTACATAAAAATCTACGAAATTTGGTGTGATTGAAGTCTGTATGGCCATCTTTCGAACGAAACTAGCCTCATACAAAAATTCATTCGGATGTGCCTTGGGTGGTCTCCCGAACAGGCCGCGAAGATCACAGATTTACCCAGAAAAGTACTGATGAGCAGTTCTGAGTAAATCTGTTACCAATAATACAAATGGAGTCAAAAAATTATGAAACCAACTGGATTTGAAAATATACTCATAAAGGAGTGCCCAGAAACAAAAATCACTCGAATCGGATTTAAAACGAACACATGGCGCTCGATCGAAGTGACAAGTTCCGTATTTAAACCTGAACTGTCCAATCAACTTCGACAGAGAGATGTCAAAAATCCGCTTGATAGAAATTAATGAAATTTGGTGGACATAAACTAGACAGCCTCACCTTTCCCATGGTTCTAGAATCACTCCAAAATGCATCCGGACGATGAAGTTATGAGTGTCCGAAGTCGGGGTACAGTTGCTGTCAAGTTAGGCCTTTTTTGGAGAAAAACAATTCAAAACTGTGACAAAGTGTGTGCAATTCGTGCAAAATGAATACAAATCCTTTAAAAATCATTTAAAGACATTCCAGAATTGATTGGGGCTATTTATTTCAGATTTATCACAATAAATGCAATAAACCCGAAATGTGAGCCTATCCCGCCAAAACCATGTGCTATGTATGTGTAAGTGCGAAAACCATTCCAATAGCATAGCAAAGATATCAAGCATTTATATCAATAAAATGGGGTTCTAAAAGCAACCTAGGGTTCCGTTCCATTATCGTTTCCCTTAGTTCTCTCTCCCCATTAAACACGGTTCTTCAAGATAATCTTGGGGTACTTTGAATATGAAAGGGTTTTCAAAGAATCACAAGGCTCATAGCATGCATTTAGATCAATAAAAAAAAGGGATCTAAAACAACCTACGGTTCCGTTCCATGATCGTTTCCCTTAGTTCTCTCTCCCCGTTAAACACGGTTCTTCAAGATAATCTTGGGGTACTTTGAATATGAAACGGGCTTCAAAGATTCAAAAGGCTTTATTCTAAATAGGTTCTAGTACTAGGGTCAATCCCCAATCTCGTTTCTCCTAGATCCCGCCTTCACGTTTTACGGCTAGGGGGAATTTTGAGATACTTTGAGCTGGGGAAGGGTTTTCACACACATAGAAGGCCTTATTCTACAGAAAGGTAGAAGAAGAGATCTAGATCTAGAAATGTAAAAACAAAAATTAAAAAGAGGTTTGAGACTTACCTGGGTTCTGGAAGCACTTCCGCAGCAGTTTCCCTCTTCTCTTGGAGCTCTTCTTGGCAGAGATTCTTGGCAAGAATTCAAGGCAAGAGTTAATGGCCATTTGCTTAAGGATGAGCCTCCTATTTATAGGCAAAGGCTAGGGTTAGGGTTGGTGAGAATGGTAGACACAACATAATGTCTATAGCTCACCAACCTTAACCCTAAGGCTATTTCCGAGATTTCCACTCATTTAATGAGGGATATGATGATAAAAGTGAAAAGCTCTCGGAAAACCCTAATTTTGAGCAAAATTAGTGTATCCGGCATATCAGGTCGGATACACTAGCGCCTATGTGTATCCGGCATATGTTACCGGATACATTAAGGGCTACTTGTATCCGGCATTATTTGTCGAATACAATAAAGATAATGTCGGATACAAAAAAAAGAAGCTTTTATCCCAATTTTAACACAGGCAATACTTATTTACTTAAGTAAATGTCCTTGTATTTTTTAATCTCTATTTACTTAAGATATTACATGTAAATAAGCAAACACCCCCCCCCCCCCTCAATTTGAATCCATTAAAAATAGTTCCAGACCCAAATTCCAAGTGAATAAAAAGTCAACTTTCCAGTTCTAGGCAAAATTCCGATTTTTCAGGTCCGGTAAAAAGATTCAACATGTTAAAACCAAGGTATTCGTCAAGATTTAAAATCTCAAAAAATTCTTTTATGCAATAACATGGCTAAAAACCTGATTATCGGGAAAAATTATCTTGAAATCTGGCTTTAAAAAATATTTCATTTTCTGGGGTCAAAAGTCAACAAAATTCAACCGGAAAAAAGTTTGACTTTGCACAAAAGATTGAATTCGGGCCTTTTCCTTTACGGTTTTGGATTCAAACGGGTTAAGTATCTCAAACCCAATGCAAAGAATTGAAAATTCCAATAAAATATTTCTCTCCTTCAAGATTTATCAAAAATCGTGCAATTTTGGGGTGTCTACATTACCCAAGGTACCCCCATTGTATGCCCAAGGTACACCTAAGTATTACCCAAGGTACCCCCATTGTATGCCCAAGGTACGCCCAAGTATTACCCAAGGTAACACCCAAGTGATACTTAAAGTACCCCCCAATTATACCTAAGGTACCCCACTTGTATCCCTAAGGTACCTTACTTTAATTTCCTAAGGTACCCTACTTTAATTGCCTAAGGTACCCCTATGTTTACCTAAGTTATCCTCTTGTGTTTGCCTAAGGTACCCCTGTGTTTATCTAAGGTATCCTCTTGTGTTTGCCTAAGGTACCCCACATGTATACCTAAAGTACCCATTATATTACCTAAGGCACCTCACTCATATTGGCTAAGGTACCCCACTGTTTTACTTAAAGTACCCCCTTGTTTACCTAAGGTACATCCCCCTTATATAAGTAAGGTACATTCCCTTATACAGTTAAGGTACCCCTTTTATATAACTAAAGTACTTCTAATATACCTAAGGTACATCCCTTATGTTACCTAGGGTACACCCTCTTGGTATTACTTAAAGGTACCCCCTTTATATCACTAATATACTTCCAACATACCTAAGGTACATCCCTTATATTACCTAGGGTACATCCTCCTCGTATTACTTAGATGTACCTCCTCATATAACTAAGGTACACCCCTTCTATAGCTAAGTACCCCTCGTCAATATAACTAAGGTACACTCCCTAAGCTTATCTAAGGTTTATCCCTTAGAATGACTAAGGTAAATCCCTTGAAACATCAAGGTACCTCCTCAAATAACTGAAGTATCCCTCATATAACTAAAGTACCCCTTGTGTTAACTGAGGTACACCTCCCAAGCATCCCTAAAACATACCTCTTGAAGTGGCTAAGGCAAACCCCTTTGAAACACAAGGGTACCCCCACTTAACACTAAGGTACTCCCACTTAATACCAAGGTATCCCCTTTGAATAACACTAAAGTACCCCCAAGCATCCCTATAGTATACCCCTTAAAATAGTTAAAAAAAACCCTTGAACCACCAAAGTACCCTCATTTAATACCAATGTACCCCCTCAAATAACACTAAGGTACCCCCTGGTATGCCTTAGGTACACCCTAGTGTTTTAGTTGAATAAAAGCTTTGTTTAGGGGCAGATTTGACAGACCAAAAACTTGGGCATATAAAAGGATGCCCTAATTTCTATTCTAAGTGTTTTGAGAACACTTCCTCTTGTCTTGATCGTATAGAACAAGAAACAGAGTTGTGGGAGCTTGCTTCAAAGCTTCAAGAAGAAGGAGAAGAAGAGGTGAGCTAGGAGAGGAGGTTTCTTCTCCATTAACAAGTAAGTAGCAAACCCTTCAAACAAAATGTATTACAAAATTCGTATTTTCTCTCTAGGGTTTGGTTTACTTGATGAAATGATCTTGCATGATGGTTTGATTTCAAAAATACGTAGGGTTTTGGTTGTATGATAATCTTGTTAGTTTTCTATTGATTTGCCATAGATTTTCACTCACATTGATCATATTTCGGATTAGGGTTTGACTTGGGTAATTTGAATGATGATTTGTGGGTTGGATTTGTGTTCGTGTGGTTTTGGGATAAAATTTTGTTTTGGAAAGTGTTTTAAAGTATGTTGGGATGTTTTATGATCATCCTATTTGATGTTGGAAGTGTTGGAAATGATTCACATGAGTTTTGTGTTAAAAATAGCCAAAAATAGTTGAAAACTCGGCCTAACGATTAATCCTGAGCCAAAACCCCTAAAAATCCACCCCTGTTAACCTAATCGCGAATCAGGATTAGCCTAGGCGATTAATCCAGAGCCTCAGCGCGCGAACATTCAAAGGGAACGCGCGCACGTCCATTGCCTTAGCGCACGAACGTCCACCTTCAACGTGCGAACGTTGCCTTGCCTATTATCTTAACGCCCGAACGTCCAACCTCAACGTCCGCAGAGTGACCCTATGTTTTTGAGAATTCTTCACCCTTTTTCTCCCCAACCCTATTCCAAACAACCTAAGCCTGCTACACAGTACCCTTATTATACGAAAGAGATTTAAGTAAATGTCCTGTGTATTTATTGCTCCATTTACTTAAGTCTTTACATGTAAATAAGGTTTTACCCCCCATTTGGAACCAATAAAAATACTCCCAAGGCCCAATTCCCAACCAATAAAAAGTCAACTTTCCAGTTTATGCCTAAATTTCTAGTTTTCCCCGATTTTCATAAAAGGCCACTTTTTGAGTTTGATACCCAAACAAGTGATTCAGAAGCCCAGAAAATTCTAGAAGATTTGTTTACTTTCCAATAGACCACAACCAGAATTTGAGCCTGAAATTCCTTGTAGATTGGTCTAGAAAAATTATACACCGAAAAGTCAACGTTTTTAATCAGACTTGGAATATTTTTTAGGTCCAAAACTTTTTGTCTCGGAATCCATTGATTTTTGGTATGATGACTTATTTGGGATTTTTAAGATCAACCCACTCATCAAAAATGTGTTTCGAGGATTTTATGAACTTCGTTTTGATTGGTTTGGATTTATGAAAGCGATGTCGAAAAACTCTTATATGATTTGGCAAGGCTTTGGCCTATGGTTTTATTGGCAGTGGATGGGGAATTCCACTAGCCCTTGGTATGGATTGGTAGTGGATGGGGAATTCCACTTGGCTTCAGTTGATTTAATAGTGGATGGGGAATTCCACTTGGCTTTGGTTTAAGCACTGGTTTTACTCTTTGATTTGATTGGTTTGGTTTAAATTGTGAGTCGTCTAATTGGACGTTGTTCTTAGTGTGGCTCCACAGTGAGTCTAATTTGTGTGTTAGTGTTGGCTTGTTAGCGTTAATTTCCTTCTCCATACAGCTTTCCACTGTGGGGTATCAGTGAGGCCCTCTTGGGGCATAAAGGTGCTGCGGCAACCACCCACCGTGGGGCATCGGTGGGACGTTCTTGTGATTCATATGGTTTGGTCCGGTAATGGATGGGGCATTCCACCTAGCCTTGATTATTACTTTGGTTGTTACTTGCCAGCCCATACGTGGGTGCTCCGCTTGCTGAGATACCCTAGCTAGGCTTCTCTCTATAAGTCGTGTAGGTGGCAAATGGACATTGGACATTAACCTAATTTACAGACACGTTAACCACGAGTCCTAACAAGACATGTTTACAGTATTTGATCGTATTTGTTGATTTGATTTCCCAAGTTACACTATTGAGATATTTAAATTGGAATTTCTTTTATATCCGATTGAACTGTTTTGGTTTACATTTGGTACTATATATTTGTGAATATCATCATGATGTTATAAAACTGCATAAATTGTTTCTATGCATGCATGTTTGCTGCTTACTGGGACTTTATGTCTCACGCGTGTTTTGTTTTACCGGATTTGTTTTCAAATCCGCTTGGTGAGCCACGTACCAGGGCAGTTATTGAGGGTGAGCTTGAGTACAGGCTTGAGGGCTACTACTACCCGCAGTAGGATTCTTTTTATGACCTTGTATTTTGTCTTGGGGATTGTATATGGGATGCAAATATTATTTTTGGACTTATACTCTTGGGAGATATCTTTTGTACATGTCTGTATATTTTGGAGAGATCATTGTGAATGGTTAGTTGCCTTAGTTGTATTTTGTTCACATGTATATCATGTTTTGGAGATTATAGTACAGATGATCTTTTGATTATATGGAAATTTTTATTCCATGCTTCTTTAGTCATGCACTCTGATGATTACTTTGTGATTGCCCAGGATTGATTGTGTTAATCAAATTCTATTGGGTCCATAAGTAGGTCTCGGGGACGGGTTGGTGCCGTGATAGGGCAGACCCGGATCTGGGGCACTACAATTTATTCATTAGTATTATAAATTTATAATATATAATATATGTCGTATACATAATAATGAACTAATGACTAACATTAGATGACAGTTACGATTTATTGTTTTTATATTTGTTCATTACAAGTGATAAAAATAGGTGAAATTGGCCTAACCCAAACCAAATTGAACCAAATGTGAAAATTGGGTTGGGTTGGATTTTACATTTTTTTTTCGGTTTGGTGTTTGGGTTGGGATAATCAGTTCTCATTTCGAGTTGGTTTGGTTTTGGGTTGTGGTCTTGTGTTAAGGTCAAACCGTACCAAACCAGAGTTGCACCTCTGTTCAAAACAAAGTTAAACCTTCTAGACAGAAAGCTCTCCAGATTCGGATTTTCCCAGTTGTAGACACCCCAAATTGCACTGCATAAAAAGATGAATAATTGGCCCAAAGTATTAAAAAAATAGCTTTTCTTTTGTATCCGAAATGAAAGTTCAAATAAAAGTTTCTGCCTATATATCCGACAATAATTGTCGGATACAAGTTATTTTGCTTGTATCCAACAGATAATGTCGGATACAAAGGGTTGGGTTGGTATCCGACCTGAGTTGCCGGATACTAATGTTTTGCTGCAAAAATTGGAAAATTCCGAAAGTTTTCACTTTTACTGTCTTATCCCTGTTCTAAGAGTGGAATTCTCAAAAATAGCCTTAGGGTTTAAGTTGGTGGATTCTATACATAATTTTGTGTCTAGCATTAGGGCACCCCTTGCCCTAGCCTTTGCCTATAAATAGGAAGCTTCTCCTCAAGCAAATGGCCAGAAAGTTGAAGATTAAAGAGCTTCAAGTGAAGAAGGGAACCTCTGCCTCATTGCTCCCAGAAATCCAGGTAAGCCCTAAACCTTCTTTTAATTTTCTGTTCTTAAATTCTAGGGTTAGTTCCTCCTTCTTCCTTTTTTTTTTTTTTCTAATAATGGCCTAAGTGTGTTTGGAACCCCATTCCTTACTCAAAGTACCTCAAGACTATCTCTAGCTGTAAAACGTGAAGAGAAAGCTAGGGGAAACGAGAATGGGAATATAACCCTAGTGATAGAACCCCCATTTAATTAATGTATATTTGAATGCTATATGTTGTGATTCATGGGTGTTGATTATTTTTTTGATTTCATTTTCCAGGGAGAATACTTAGATCCATGCTTTTTATAGCATTGGATCTCCATTCCCTCCGAAAGAAGATGTTTCTTTACACATGCACCCATCGCACTTGTGTTGATAAAATAGGCTTATATTTTGGATCTATCGTATTCATTATGATAGATTTGAGATAAATTGCCCTAAGTCTTTCTTGGACATTTCTTAATGGTTTTCAAAAGAATACAAGAAGGTTCATCCTTGATAATAGAAGACCTCATGGTCTAGTCTCTCTATTTTGGGCATTTTTGCTCCATTTTGGGGGTTTTGGTATTTTCTCTCCAATCAATGAGAGTTTTGAGCCAAATTCGTGCCCTATATCTTTTTGGAGGTTTTTCAACATTTTTCCACATGATTTTAGTTCAGATCATAGAGATTGTAGGCACATACCCCCTGTTTTGGGTTGATTTTACTTAAAAGTTTCAAATCAGGACAGCACCTGTACCCTATCTTAGAACACTCATAGCTTCATCATCCAGATGAATTTTGGAGTGATTTCAAAGACATGTGAAAGGTGAAATTGTATAGTTTTTGTCTGTAAAATTTCAGCCATTTTTATGGAGTGGATTTTTGACACGATTTGATCAAAGTCGACAGGTCAGATTGCTGAACCTGTCACTTTGAATGAGCACCATTTGCTCGTTTTAAGTCCGATTTAAGTGGTTTTGATTTAGGTGTTTTCCTTTATGAGTATACTTTCAAATCCAATTGGTTTCAAAAATGTTTGCTTTCATTTGTGTCTTGTGTGTCTGATTTACTCAAAACTGCTCAATAGCACAATTCTGGGTTAATCTGTGATCCTCTGGGCATGTTCGGGAGGTCACACAAGTCACATCCGAATGAAGTTTTGTGTGAGGCCTATTTCGTTTGAAAGATGGCACCTCATACTTCATTCATGCAAATTTCCAAAGATTTATATGGAGCCAATCTCCACAAATAGGTTTTCAAAGTTGCCCACTTGCCACTTTTATCAACTTATAACAATAGATTTCAAACAAGCACATCTCTTAGGACTTTAATCGGATTTAATTGAAAATTTTCCTGACTCTTCTATTTGTCATAATCTTTCAAATGGCTTCAGTCTCATTCAATTTGAATTTGATTTGAATTATTTATGGTCGAATGACTCCATCTTTTACCGAATGCCCCGGATTTGCCTTAACTTGCTTGTATTTGATTTGTAATTAATGGTGATGTCCTAGAAGTGATACTTTCATAAAGAGGGTCTAGAATTCATCGGACTTCTCATGTGGAGGAATCATACATGTGTTTGATTCTTTTCAAGCCTTTTTGATTGTTTTAATTAGCAAGCTTTCTTTATTTAGAGCATGAACAATACTTGGCAACCACCTTGTGTGGATGAATAGGAGTGCCTAACACCTTCCCCTATTCATAATCTAATCCCCTTACCCATCTCTGGTTTTTTATTTTGAATTAGAGTTATTTTCACTTTAGCTTTTCCTGAATCCCGTGTCATGATCTAGGAAGTCACTTAGGTGATTTTTCCATGTCTCACACCCGTCTTTCGTCTTCAACTAAAACACACCCTCTTGCGCGCTAGAAGAAATGCCAGATCCTATTTGGACGAGCCTACCACCCACTCTCTTCTTGTTGAGGTGGTGCAAATAAAAGAAAAGAGGGTCCCATACCGGTTGTGTATGGGACCCAAAGGGGGGGGGTGTCAAATGTTGTATAAAAAGGGCCCCCCCCCCCCCCTCCACATAAGTTAAGTTGAAAATTAGATATAATTTTCTTTCTTTATTTTGTGAGAAGGCCTTCTTGATGAAAGCCTTCCATTTGTGAGTTTCTGAAAGGAGATCCAAGTTGTAAAATTTTTATTCTCATCTAGTGGAAGTGGTCAACGGTGCTCGAGGACGTAAGTACTTACCGAACCTCGTTAAATTCAAGTGTTCTTTATTTAGCTTTCTATATTTACATTCTACCTTAGCATTCCTGCTTTTGTATTTATTTCTCAGTTCTTTATTCCAATAGCATTCGTTATTATTTGTAAACCTAGTATAGTTTTGTGAGAGATATGCTATGTTGTTACATGCATGTCTAGGAAAGTTCTGCCAAAAGGGCTATAATCACCTAAGGAGGCTGGGTCTTAAGCGGGACCGTTTGTGACCCCTCCAGTTTGCTGGGAGTTTTCTTGGTGCATTTTGCATACACAACTCCTCACTTTACTATATGGGGTAGTTGGTTAGGGGTTTTTTACCCAACAATTGGTATCAGAGCCGAAGGTCTGTCCTAGGCTTTTGTTGTATTTCCACTTTGTTTGATATTGGAATATAGTTGTTGTACTTGAGAAATGGCAAAATTAGTAGCTTCTTCATCAGGCAAAAAAAAAATCATTAGCTTCTTCATCAAGACCAGTTATGATTAATGCAAAATTTGACGTGGAGAAATTCAACAGCACCGGGAATTTTGGCATGTGGCAATGCGAGGTGCTTGATGTTCTTTTCCAACAAGAGTTACATATTGCCCTTCAAGAAAAGAAACTAGAATCTTTAGATGATAAATAATGGGTGAAGATAAACCGCTTGGCATGTGGTACCATTCGTTTGTGTTTCACTAAGGAACAGAAGTATCTGTTCATGAGAGATACGTCTGCATACAAGCTGTGGAAGGAGCTGGGGAATAAATTCTTGAAGAAGAATAGTCAGAATCGACTATATATGAAGAAGAAGTTATTCCGCCTCCAGTATGTACCAGGTACCACTATCAATGACCATGTTACCGCTTTCAATCAGTTAGTTATAGGTTTGATAAATTTAGATGAAAAATTTATGGATGAGGATTTAGCTATGATGCTGTTAGCCTCTCCTCCCAAGGAATATAATCATCTGATCATGACTTTGTTAAATGGGGAGGAAAAGATATCTTTTGATGAAGTCTATACCGCTTTGTATAACAATGAAATTAGAAAGAAAGATCAAAGTGAAAACAGGCATGTAGCAACAGAGGCTTACATAGTAAGGGGTCATGGTCAAAGCCGTAACCCAGGAAGAAGGAGAAAATCTCATTCGAGAGGTAGACTTGGTAAAGATGAATGTGCCTTTTGTCATGAAAAAGGGCATTGGAAGAAAGATTGTCCGAAGCTGCAGAAAAGGGACAAAAACAAAAATGCGTCAGATGCATATGTAGCTGAAAGTGTAGAGGATGAGTTTGAATATGCACTAGTTGGACTCCTGTCAACATCACATACAGACAAGTGGCTTATGGATTCAGGATACACATACTGTAACGCCCCAAACCCAGGTCTATGCAAAACTGGCACCAAACCCGAATCCGAAGTGCTACTGGGCCCACAACTACTAATTACCAGACATTTAAATGCAAAGAATTCCATTAATTATCAAAGTGCGGAGAGTTAAAACCTTAAATTCATCAATAAGCGTGGCTAAATGTAACCATCATACTAACTCATCAATATAAATTCATAAGTCTGGTAAAAGGGTTTTCTAACACACTTTCTCTCATAATCAATTAAATCATGAAATATCCATCAAGGTACATCTATATCAACCTCTAAAAGAAAAACTAAACAAGATAGGAATGATCCTCATCATATAAATCTGCAACTCTCCTCCTGTGTCAACCCCAAGGACGCTCTCACGCAGATCAGCTGAAAAACAAAACAAAACAAAAGGTATGAGATACGAATATCTCAGTAGGTAACACTATACATGAAAGAAAAACAATTTATATATAAGGAAATAACAATGATATCATGCTCGATAAGATAAGCGAATTATTACGGTCAATAAGAAAAACGGGTAATCACGGTACAAAACCAACATTAAATCAGTGCTCAAAAAGGCATTTTATTATATTCATTTCAAACAGAAGGGCAATGTAATATAAATCACATCTAAAGGGTTTTCCAATTCACTGAAACTATTGTCTTCCTAAAATAATTCTACATTTTTTTTTTGTGTCTCATTAATATTCTATTTTAGAGTTATTCTAATCAAGTCACAGCTAAATCGTTTAATCAAACTCTTCTTATTTAAATGAAATCATTTCAATCATAATTAATAATCAATCTCACAATCCGATAGTAACATTCTCCTATGTAGGATGCAATCACGTAGTAATCACATCTCCCCTACATAAGGTCTCTCCCGCAGGAGTTAACATATCTCACCCGTAGGTGGTAACACATACATCTCCCCTGTGGGATGTTATTGCAATCACATCGTGATTACATCTCCCCCACAAGAGGTCTCTCCAGCAAGAGTTAACACATTTTACCTACAAATGATCACATCTCACCCGCAAGTGGTAATCACATATCTCTCATGTGGGATGCAATCCAATCCGGACTACATCTCCCCCAACAGGAGGTCTCATCTCATCCGCAAGTGGTCACATATCCCCCCTGTGGGATGCAATCCAATTTGGATTACATCTCCCCCTACAAGAGGTCATATCTCACCCCACAGGTGGTCACATATCTCCCTATGGGATGCAATCCAATCTGGATTACATCTCCCCCCCAACATGAGGTCTCATCTCTCCCGCAAGAGGTAATCAAATCTCATTCGTAGATGGTCAAAATCTCTTATCGCCATCATGGCATTTGATCCACAGTCCAAATTATATTTAATTATATATAACAGCTTAATCCTAATCAATTGATACTCCAAACCTTGTTCCAAAATCAATTCATTAGTTTGTACTCACAAGGACGGGGTCTAGTTATGCGATTTTTATAATAATAGAAGACTCAAGTGGTTAAAGGTAGTGGTGAGATTGATTAAAGTAATTTAAAGCTTATTTAAGGTTTAGAGGTAGTCACTTAAAGTAATAGGGTACTTACAATTTAGTAGAGAGAAATTGGAGTAAGCCAATTTAATTAAATAATAAAGCCTAAAATTACATTTTTCTCCAAGATTGAGTCTATAAGATAGTTTCTGGTGTCGATTTTTCTAGTGAAGTTCAGTGGTCATGATACTTAAAATTACATTTTTCCTAATTAAGAATTTAAATCAATTAGATTCAGATGTTCAAATAATTCAATTTTTAATTTTATATTCAAGTCAAGCCACTATCCGTCCTAAAATAATCTTCAATTTGTTTATGTGGCAACCAGGGTATTTGACCAGTTAAAAGTGTCTCAAATCATCTAATTTAATTGATAAAATCCATTAAAAATCATTTAGTATTGAATTTAGAATCAAATTATGAAAATCAAGAATTTTCTGTTAAGGGCGCTGTGCGCATGGTCACACGGCGTGGGCGCGAGCCTCCTGAAGGGTAATTCGGGAAAGTTGGAGTCGCTACTGCCTGATGGGGTGCAGGCAGACACCTGGTTGCCTAGGTTTTTCTATTTAGGCGGTCTGCGGCTTGAGATTCTAAATAAGTTCTCGGTTGCGGTCTGGGGAAGTCCGTAGACACTCCAGTCCACCCCGTCAAATGACGGGTCCCACAAATTTCTTGGTTACGAGTCAACTCAGTCTGTCTATTCACCCGATTCCTATTCCAACATGCTCATTTCATTGAGTCTGGCGGGACCACCTGAGTGGTGTAGGTCCCTTTAATTGATTTTATCTTGGTTAATTAAGGTGAACTTTGTCTGATTGGGTGGGCCCCGTTGGAAGGCTCATGGTCTCCTTGGTGGGCTCGGTTAAGCCCATATGTCCCCTAGTGGGCCTCCGTCTAAGCCTGGGAGGCCCTTTGGGGCTTTGGTTAAGTGTATTGATTTTACTTTAGAGTTCAGATTGAAAGATTAAACTACATTTTATTCCTAGTGGGCCGGATTGGTTTGTGGGCCCATTGGGCCACACGAGGGTTTCCAAGTGTTTTAGCTTATCTTTGATTTAATTCTCAAAATCGGGTTGGACACTGGGCTTGGGGCCCGTAGTCCAAATTTGGGCTTGAAAGCCCAAGTTTCTTGAAGCTAGGGTTTGAACCCTTGCTTGCTTGGTTAGTGGGCTTGGCGAGCCCGATAGGCCCTAGCCCGTGGTCTCGGCCAAACCATTCCTAGCTAGTCCAGCATGCATCAAGTTGGGCTTTGGTGGGTGTGAGCACCCGATTTCGGTCGCACAACGAGGCGCATGCAAAATGATGCGTGCCTCGGGAGTGTTTGGAGTTGCCACTGCCTGATGGGGTGCAGGCAGACACCTGGGTGCCTAAGTTATTCTATTAAGGCTTGGTCTGCGGCTTGAGATTCTAAACAAGTTCTCGATTACGGTCCGGGGAAGTCTGTAGACACCCCGGTCCGCCCCGTCAAGTGACGGGTCCCATAGGTTTCCCTGGTTTTGAGTCAACTTTGGTCTTTCACTCACCCGATCCCTATTCCAGCATTCAATTTGGTTAAGTCTGGCGGGACCGCCAAAGTGGTGTGGGTCCCTTTACTTGGTTTTATCTTTCTTAGCTTAAAGTGGTGTGAGTCGGATTGGGCAGGCCCCGTTGGAAGGCCTGCGGATCCCTTGGTGGGCTTGGTTAAACCCACATGTTCCCTTGGTGGGCCTCAGCCTAAACCTGAGAGGCCCTTTGGGCTTTGGTTCAATGAATTGATTTTATTTAAATTTCAAGTTTAATTAAATTTGAGTGGATTTCCATGCCAAAGTGGGCTGGGATTGCTTTGTGGGCCCTTGAGTGGGCCACACAGTTGGTTGCCAAATGATTTAATTTATCTTTGATTTATCTT
Organism: Buxus sempervirens; assembly: GCA_947561395.2. Taxonomy (NCBI): domain Eukaryota; kingdom Viridiplantae; phylum Streptophyta; class Magnoliopsida; order Buxales; family Buxaceae; genus Buxus; species Buxus sempervirens. Next base: position 41,427,587 of record OX387183.1, on the reverse strand, counting down.
CACCAAAATGGGCCAGGCTTTGGGCTTGGGGCCCTTTACCTAGGTTTGGGCTTGAAAGCCCAAGTCTTCATGAGTTAGGGTTTGGAAACCCTAAAATTGGTTCGATTTAATGGACTTTAGCAGGCCCGATCGGCCCTACCCGTGGTCTCGGCCAAACCATGCCTAGATCTAAGCAACATGCTACTGAAACTAGGCTTGGGTGGGCCTCCAATGGTCCGGCCCACTCAATTAATTTGATTGTCTTCATTTAGAAAAAATGGGTTTGTCGGGCTTGGTGGGCCCCGTTGGAAGGCCCACCAGAAATCAATTTGGGCCGGGTTGGTCCAAGGCCCACCTTGGACCAGAAATCAATTTGGTTCATCCGGATTGATCAAACACATCAAGAAAATAGCACAAAATCACAAAATAGCAAAAAAAATGGCATTCTGGCAGCGTAGCCGGCCTGAGATGCCGGTTACACACACAGCTCTGTGTATCCGGCATCTTTGGCCGGCTACGAATGGAACTTTGTTGATCCAACCTGAGTTGCCGGATCAACACACAGAAGCTTGTTTTTGGATTTTTCAGAGGGGGTTGGGTTTTTGGGCCTTCTAGAATGCTCCAGGGGTTGTGTGGGCCCCTGTTTGAGCCCACAGTGGTTCAGGTAGTGGGGGATCTCCCCACTTTGGTTTCTTTTGGAGACTTTACAGCATGGGAAGGGAGGAAGGAAGGCATGGAGTTGCCTCTTCCCACTTAAGCCACCTTCAACAATGGGGTAGGGACCTGAGTATCCCTACCTTGGTTCTTCCAACTTCCACGAAATAGCAAACAAGCAATTCGAATGCCAACCTACCAAACATGACTAAAAGGAATTCTTTAAAACATGATAGAAGTGCATGCATTCCCTAGGCTGTATTTGCTTGCTAGTGTGAGGATTAGCTTATGACAAATGAGGGAATGTCCTAACATGCTTCTAGTGAAGATAAGTAGGCACATGGAGACATATTGGATATGTGTGCAGGTGCTAAAAGGAGGGAGAGACATGCTCATCACCTACAGCAGCAGCTAGGATTTATTAAAGTGAAAACATGAGAGCATGCATCCAAAAAACAGGCACCCCTTTTTGCCTAACTTAGACATGCTAACAAGCCATATTACCAATCTAATATTTGAAGCCAACACCATGATCTAAGCAGCCTAGTTAGAGAAGGGAGAGAGGGGGGAGTTAAAGGATACATTAGATGCAAAATGGAGGGAACAAATTCCCACTTTAAATGAGACAAATCAGTAGCCCAAAAGAACCATTAAGAGCATCTTATATGTTACCCTCTTCCTCCCTTGAAGCCAGTCACGTGTCTTCCCCTTACCATGGGGTTATTCTTATACACAATGGGGAAGACCAAGTAGAGAAAGAAAAGGCAAGACATGCTTGAAATGGTAAGAAGCACATGGTTGAAAACACATGCTCATATGGAGCTCATTTTTATATATCATGAACAAAATACCATAGGGAACATTACCTTGGGGCCTCGTGACCTTCGAGTGGCGTGCTCACCCTTTCTTGAAGCTTGAACACTGCTGGAACACCACCTTCAAACACCAACAGCAAACTCACCTTCTTCCTTTGAGATTTGAAGTGGAGAAGATGAAGGAGAAGATGAAGGAGGGAAGCAAAGGAATGGTCTTTTAGGTTTGGGTGAGCAAGGAGGGGTTAAAGTGGGAGATTTCGGACCAGGTGCAGTGGGGGAGAAGGGGTGGAAACATCATACAAGAAGCCAACCCCCGAAATGGGGCTGCTGTTGCCTTTTTATAGATAAATTTTTGTATCCGGCATTTAATGTCGGATACACTACACTTCCTTTGTATCCGGTATATTATGTCGGATACACTGCACTCCCTTTGTATCCGGCTTATTATATCGGATACAAGACATAATAATTTCGAAAATTAAATGCCGCCGCGAATCTATCGGCGAATCGGCACGAATCTCGCCGAGCAAATCTTTGTATCCAACATTTGATGTCGGATATGAAGAGGAGCAAGTGTATCCGGCATATTTGGTCGGATACAAATCGAAAAATTACGGATTTGCCCCTCGACTTGACCGATTCGACCGATTTGACCGATTTGACACTTTTGGATATCTACGGATTGCCCCCTGCGAATTTTGGTTTAGTCCCTAAGATTTTTAGCAACTTTTGGATATTTAAGATTTAGTCCCTGAGATATTTTGCTGCGTTGGCTGCCATGTGTGCAGTTCCTGCGCCACGTGTGCAGTTTCCGGTTTTTTCACTCAGAAACTTCGACAGCTTATATCTCCCTCAATTGGACTCCGATTTGAGCAAACTCAGTTGCGTTGGACTCGTATCGGAGCCCTCTATCCAATGATGTAGAGCCAAGCACCTGGCACGGGGTTCGAAAAAAGTCAACTTTCGACTCACCCTCAAGTTTGACCGGCCTGCAGAACCTTCATCCGGACTCCGATTCCAGCAAACTCAGTTGCGTTGGAACCGTGTCGAGATTCTCTATCCATTGAGATAAAGCAAGGTGGCCAATTTTCACTTGATCAAAAGGTCAAATTTCGACCCCTCAAGGTTTGACTTTTCCGCCAGGGTTCTCATTTTCAGCACTTCCAGGGGTGCAAAAATAAAGTGCTTACAGTGGGCCTTGAGTGGTGTGGTCCACCCAGTTTAATTAAATTGCTTATTTACATTTAAGAGGGTTTATTAGGCTTGGTGGGCCCCTTTGGAAGGCCCACATTGGTTTAGGGAATGGGGGATCTCCCCACTTCGGTTTCTTTTTGGGGGGTTTTACAACAAAGAGAAGGGGAGAAGGCATGGGTGATTGCCTTCTCCCACCTAAACCACATATGATAGTTAAACAGGGACCATGTTGACCCTATTTTGGTCTCTCAGTCCATGCAAAACAGCAAGCACCATAGCCCTTAAGGTACACAATTAACAAAGGGGCTAAGGCATGCTCGAGCCCAAAAGTCCAACATATGCATTTCAATGTACTATACATGGGGACAGCAGGTGTTCGGGCTTAGACTCATGCAATAGGAAGTAGTGGCATGGTGGGGAGCAACCAAGCATGCATGATAAGGCTGGTGAGTGTGTGCACGTGATGTGTGTGCACAAACAAGGAAGCCAATCATGAAGGTAAACAAAATGAAACAGAAAAAGAATGCTGTAGGAGGGGGGGCAGCTATTTTGGAGTGGATTAGGCATACTAAATGGGTTGGGAACAACCTAAAAAGGTTGTAGGGATGGCAACCTATATGCATGGTGCTAGTGGGTTGCATACGAAGCCTAAATGGGGCATGGAGCATGCTGGGACAGCAAGGTGTTTGGGGGGATAAGGGTCATGCTAATACCATCAAAACAGCAAGTTAAAAAGGCAAAGAAAAGGACATGTTATTAACACTACTAAAGGCATGCTAATGGATTCTACAACAACCTTGTAAAGGGGAAGAGGGAAGCATGATGGTGGGTTTTACATGCACATATGCACACACTTTTCACATACTTCAAGGCACACAAAAGAAACAAAACATCACCATTAGAAGACATCCAAAAGAAAGTGGTAAAAGAGAAGAAAAAGAGAGTACATAAGAAGGGAAAGTGGGGGTTACATGAGGGTACATTAGATAGGCTAACAATGGGGAACATGCTCCATCAAAAGATAAAACAAAACACCCAAAACAGTAGCTTGAAATAGAACCTAAAAATGTGTGGAAAAGCCTCTCATCTCCCCCTTTTTGGATCATATGTACACCCCCTTACCTTTGGAGATTTTCATATTACAGAAATAAGAGACAAGCAATTGAAAACTAAGTACAAACACAAGTTTATACCAAGGAGAAACCAAACTCTCTAAACACTTTGAAATACTCTCATTTTTATATATGTGAAATGAAATGTGGAAAGAAGCAATACCTTGGAGTTTTGGAACCCTAGAATGGTGTGTACACTCCTCCTTGAAGCTTGGACGGCTGCTGGAGCAGCTCCCTCCTACCACCAACAGCAAGCTTCTCTTCTCCTTCAAGTGTTTAGGTGATGGAGATGAAGAAGGGATTGAGGATGGAGGGTTAAGATAGGCTTTAGGCTAGGGTTTTTGGAGAGATGGAGAAGGAGAGTCTTTGGGAAGACCAATGGGGGAGAGCTTGGAGCTTGGGAGAGAGGTTGGAGCAAAGATGGAGAGAGCAACAAAAATGTCTCCTCCTCTACGTATGGGGCTCCATGGGGCTTTTATTATGTGGATTGTGATGGGTGAATGCATATGATGCATGCATGGGGAAAAGGTGTTTGGAGGAGAGAGAGAGAGAGAGAGAGAGAGAGAGAGAGAGGTGTATGCATGATGCATGCATGGACACTCATGAGGGAGAGAGGGAGAGAGAAAGAGAGAGAGAGAGGTGTTTGCATGCATGATGTATGGGGATGCACATGGGGAACAAGAATTTATGAAGGAGAGAGAGAGAGAGGGAAAAGATGTGGTGGGGAATTAGGCATGTGGGGGATGAGTTATGGCGGAGAGAGATGGAGAGAAAGATGTGGTGGGGAATTAAGCATGTGGGGATGATTTTCTTGGTAATTGCAGATTAGTCCCTAAGCTATTTTAACATCAACTTGATATTCACAGATTCGTCCCCAGATAATTACAGATATGCCATCAGATATTTTTGAATGTCCTGATTATTTACGGATTTGCCCCCAGACACCTTTTTCTGCTGTTTTCTCTGCTGTTTTTGCCACGTGGGCAGTTTTTAGGGTTTCTTGTTTTGCTCATAACTTATTATCCGGGACTTCGATTCGAGCAAACCCAGTTGCATTGGAATCGTGTCAGGATGACCTGTCCACTGGGACAAGTTTGGGCAGCTGTTCTGGGGTTTAGCAAAAAGTCAATTTCTGCTCCCCTCAAGTTTGACCGACTCATATCTTCTTCATCCGAACCCCGATTTGAGCAAACTCAGTTGCGTTAGAATTATGTCGGAATTTCCTAATCATAGGGAAGAAGTATGGTGGTGGATTTGCACCTGATCAAAAATTCAACTTTTGCCCCCTTAGGGTTTGACTTTTTAGCTAGGGCTTTGAGCTGTTTTGCTGTCTTTTAGCACATTTTTTGTTTGACCAAAATTTGGGTGCTTACAGGAGCTTAGTACAGGGCCGAGGCGCACTAGGTAAGCACTAGTTGATTTTTCAATCAAATTAGTTTTCTACGGACGCTCATGGATTGCCTAGGCGGTTGGTGCTAGGCGCCTGTTCAAAATTCCAGCGCCTACCCTCTTCTTCTAGGCGAGGGTGAGCAGCCAATTGTAGTGCATGGGCGCCTACGATCGCCTAGGTGGTCAGTGCTAGGCACCCATACTTCTGCGGCAAACATCAATCAAAAATTGGGTTTTTCTATGTACTGATCAATTCTAACATGTATATTCAATCATATTCAAACTAAATAGGTACATATACATCAAGCAAACATGCAATACGATTCAAAAAAATCAAAAACCAAAATGAACGAAGAAAACGTGTGCTACCTACCTATTCGTGAGTTCTTCTTCTTCCTCCTCTGAATAGCAAAGACCAAGCCTCTTCACGGATGCGCAAGGCTCTTGGGGAGATGAGAAACTCAAGAGCTACGGTCTCTCTCTCCCTCCTTCTTCTTCTTCTTCCTTCTTCGGTTTTTGGCTCATCTCTGGTCGCTATCAGCCGCAATACAAAGAGGTAATACCAAACAGAACACTAAACGTATCCTCTAGGTATAAACCCTATTTCTTTTATACTCCATGATCCTACGCATCACACCACTATCAAGTTCTATACATATCCGCCAATCAGATTTAAAATAACCTTTAATCCACACTTACCTTGATTCCTCACAATCCAACGGTCAGATCTACTTGATCTTTTGAATCTCCTCCTTCCACGTGATCATCTATATAACCTAATAATAGATCTTAGAAAAAATCACATTAAATTTTATAATTTTAATTAAATTGAAATATTATTTATTTACTTATTTATTTTATTTATTAATTTATTTTTTTGAAAATTTCGGGGTTTTACACATACCACATGTGTGCAAACAGAGAATGGTTTTTCAACTTTGAGGAGCTAAACTGTGAAGTTTTTTTCTGGGAGATGACACCCCATGTAAAATAATTGGAGTAGGCTCAATCCAATTGAAGAATCGCGATGGAACAACCAGTATTTTGACAGATGTACAGTAAGTTCCAAATTTGAAGAAGAATCTCATCTCTTTGGAAACCTTAGAATCTAAAGGCTTCAGTGTGACTATTCGAGATAGAATTCTAAAAGTTATCTTTGGCACACTCATGATGATGAAAGGTACGAGAAGAAGCAACTTGTACTATTATCAGGATAGTACAGTTTTGGAGTAGCAGCTACAATTTCAAAGGAGGATGAAGATGCATTAGCAACCAGGTTGTGGCATATGCGATTAGGACACGCAAGTGAGAAAGCTTTGCAAAATCTTATGAAGCAAGGCTTGTTGAAAGGTGTAAAGACCTGCAAGTTGGATTTCTGTGAACACTGTATTCTGGGAAAGCAAACAAGAGTGACGTTTGCCACTGTAATCCATAATACTAAAGGTATTTTGGACTATGTTCACTTTGATGTATGGGGACCTACCAAAGCAAACTCTATGGGAGCTATGCACTACTTTGTTACATTTGTTGATGACTTTTCCATAAGAGTTTTTTTCTTAAGTGGAAAAAGATGATTGAGACACAGATTGGTAGAAAGATTAAATGGCTTCGAACAGACAACGACGATGAATACCGCAATAACCTGTTTTTCAAAATCTGTGAAGATGAAGGAATTGTGTGACACTTCACAGTCAGAAATACACCACAGCAGAATGGGGTGGCAGAGCGCATGAATCGAACTTTGCTGGAGAAGGTTCGATGTATGTTGTCCAATGCCGGATTGGGCAAGCAATTTTTGGCTGAGACAGTTGTATAGGCGAGCCATCTTATTAATCATTTACCATCAGCTACAATTGAGGGCAAAATGCCCATGGAGGTATGGATTGGAAAACCTGCTAATGATTATGATTCTTTACATATATTTTGTTCCACTGTCTATAATATGTAAAGGAATCAAAGTTGGATCCAAGAGCTAAGAAGGCACTATTTATGGGGATCAGCTCAGGATTAAAGGGATACTGTCTCTGGTGTCCATATTTGAAGAAAATAATTTTTAGCAAGGATGTAACCTTTGATGAGTCTGCCATGATGAAAAAGGCAGCATTAAAAGACGCATAGCAAGTACAGAATGGTTCATAGCGGGTGGAGCATACCACGCAGCCGGTGGAGCTTGAAACAACCAAATTTGATCCAGCAAGTGCTAGTAAAATAAATGAGGACACTCCAGTGGCAGAGGAGGAAACAAGTGAAGAGGAAGTTTCAACCCAAGAACTTCCACAGCAGCAAGAATCAATTGCAGTTAGTAGGCCAAGACGAGAGATTTGTAGACCTGCTCGATTTGATGATATGGTGGCCTATGCACTTCCAATTGCCAGTGATGATATTCCTTCCACCTTTAGAGAAGTAGTCAGAAGTTTAGAAAGTTAGCAATGGAAGAAATCCATGGATGAGGAAATGAAGTCCCTTCAGAAGAATGAGACTTGGGAGCTAGCTCAACCACCAAAGGAGAAGAAGGCAATGGGGTGCAAGTGGATATATGCAAAGAAAGAAGGATTTCTTGAAAATAATGATGTCCGCTTCAAGGCAAGATTGGTGTGTGCACGTCGTGCCGGTGCGAGGGCACGCGCGAAAGCGAGGGGAGAATTGGGGGCTAAGAGTCGCCATTGCCTGATGGGGTGCAGGCAGACACCTGGGTGCCCTAAGGATGTCTATTTTAGTTTGCGGCTTGAGATTCTGAGAAAGGGCTCGGTTACGACCCGGGGAAGTCCGTAGACACCCCAGTCCGCCCCGTCGGTTTGACGGGTCCCTTGGGTTTTCTGTTTTGTGAGTTGACTCAATTCTAAATTTACCCCACTTCTATGCCAACATGCACATTTTATTGGTCTAGGTGGGGACCACCAAGACGGTGCGGGTCCCCTTTTCTTTTATTTGATTTTATCTTTTTATCCAGGTAATGTTGGTTTGACGTGGACCCCGTTGGAAGGCCGACAAGATTCCAATTTGGGCTTTAGTGAAAGCTCAAGTCCCATTTGGGGTTACGTTGGATAACCCTGCTTATTGGATTTGGTTATTTGATTTGGGGGTTGACTAATTACACAAAATCGGTGGGTTTACTGGGCTTAAACGTAGAACGGTTGTGGTTTGGCTTCGACCGCACATGCGGTACGGTTTGGGCCAAACCGCTCTGTGTGTGCGGTTCAGGCCCAGAAAACCTAAAAGGCAGAAAATACCAGGTGGGGCTGTGTTCGTCTACCTCTCAGGAGTCTTTACGAACTTCTGTGGGTCTCTAAACAGACCCACAGTGGCTCAAATGCTCCATTTTTGGCTCAAGAACCTACTTTGTTCGCTCATCCATACACATACCCATTCGATCAAATCATGAACAAATACGTGAACTAAACCAAACAGCGACGATCAGGCATGATTACTAGCATGCTGGAAAAAAGGAAACAAAAGCACTCCCAAGATGGGAGACACACAAATATGCCCGAAATATGCTCATTTTCATTTATGACAAACAAGATTCCATGGGAAACATTACCTTGGGGTTAAGACCCTGGAGTGAGGTGTGTTGAAGCTCCTTGAGGCGAAGGAGGTGGCTGGAGCTCCTTCCTTCAATACCAATAACAAGCTCCTCCTTCTTTAAGCTTCTAGGATGAGGTAGAAGGGCTTACAAGAGGGCAAGATGGGCTTTAGATGGGGCTTGGGGACTTAGGAAGCCAAGAGGGCTTGAAAGAGGGGGTTTCGGATCAGAGGGTGTGGGGGAGAAGAAGTGGGAATCCATCCAAAGGGGGCCAACCCCTGTCCAAAGTTCGGGTTTGCTATTTATAGAAAACAGGGACAAAACCGCACATACAGTGCGGTTTATGTGCAATTTGGTCAAAACCGCGCAGTAGGTGCTGTTTGGTCTAAACCGCAGCGTATGTGCGGTTTGGCAATGTCTTTTCAGCAATCATTAGGGGACAAACTCGTACAGGCGCAGACTGACGCGCCATGCAACCGTACTGTATGTGCGGTTGACTTTTCGGCACCGCTTGCTCTGATTGGCTCGCGAGGGCAGTGGCCAAAAAAATCAACCGCACACCATATGCGGTTGCGAAGCAACCGCATATTGTGTTTTTCTCTCCCCTTTTGTCTTGAGTTGACGGCTGAGGCGACTCAGCCGCCCACTCGGACGAATCATGCTCCTCCAATTTTTATTATTTCCCATTTATCTTAGCATATTTTGGTTTGATCAAAATATGGGTGCTTACAATTGGTAGCAAAAGTTTGCACTCAGAAGGAAGGAATTGATTACAATGAGGTATTTTTTCCAGTTGTTAAACTTTCTTCCATTCGAATTTTGTTAGCCTTGGTAGTGCAGTTTGATATGGAACTAGTTCAACTTGATGTGAAAACTGCATTCTTACACGATAATTTGCAAGAGGAATTCTATATGACTCAGCCAGAGGGATTCAAGGTTGCTAGTAAAGAAAATTGGCTTTGTAAAAATCGTTGTATGGATTGAAGCAATCTTCAAGACAGTGCTACAAGCGATTTGATCAGTTTATGATCAGGCAAAAATACACAAGAAGCAAGTTTGACTACTGTGTATACTTTTGCAAGCTACGAGATGGATCTTTCATCTATTTACTCTTTTATGTTGACGATATGCTGATAGCCTCAAAGAATCACTAGGAGATTGAAAGATTGAAATATCAGCTGAATCAAGAATTTGAAATGAAAGATCTAGGAGAAGCCAAGAAGATTCTTGGCATGGAGATTAGCAGAAACAGAAGACAGGGCAAGCTTTGCTTGACACATAAGCAATATTTGAAGAAGGTACTACAACATTTTGGTATGACTGAGCAAGCAAAACCTGTTAGTACCCCACTTGCTCCTCATTTCAAGCTTAATGCTTCCTTATCTCCAAGCACTGATACGAAACGAGAATATATGTCGAAAGTTCCGTGTTCTAATGCAGTTGGTAGCTTGATGTATGCAATGGTGTGTACAAGGCCTGATATTTCACAAGTAGTTGGAATTGTGAGCAGGTATGTGCACGACCCTGGCAAGGGACATTGGCAAGCTGTGAAATGGATTCTACAGTATATTCTAAATATCGTAGATGTTGGTTTAATATTTGAAAAGGATGATACACTTGGTCTTTATGGATATGTTGATTCCAATCATGCCGGTGATTTGGATAAGTGACGTTCAACTACTAGATATGTATTTACTCTTGCTCGAGTACCAGTAAGTTAGAAGTCGACTTTACAGTCTACAGTTGCTTTGTCTACTACAGAAGCAGAGTACATGGTAGTTATAGAGGCTGTAAAGGAAGCTATTTGGTTGCAGGGGTTACTTAAAGACTTTAGGAGTTTTCAGAAGCACATTAATATACATTGTGACAGTCAAAGTGCTATCTGTTTAGCAAAGAACGAAGTTTACCATGCACAAACAAAACACATCGATGTTTGGTTTCATTTTGTGCGGGAAATAATTGAAGAGGAGGAGATACTACTTCAAAAGATTGGGATTGTTGAGAATCCTACAGATATGATGATCAAAGTGGTAACAGGGATCAAGTTCAATCACTGTTTGGACTTGATCAATATTTGGTGAATTTAAACACCTTTGGGTGTATGGCGCTTATGGGTGCATATGAAGGCACTACTGAAATTGATAGCATTTGATAGAGGATACGAGGAAAAGAAGAATTTTTATGGCTTTTTCTTTGCCAAGGTGGAGATCTATTGAGGCGGTGGCAAATAAAAGAAAATGTGGTCCCATACCGGTTGTACACGGGACCCAAGGGGGGGTGTCAAATGTTTTGACACCCCCCCCCTCCCCAAAACAACACTTAAGTTAAAAATTAGATATAATTTTCTTTCTTCATTTTATGAGAAGGCCTTCTTGCTGAAAGCCTTCCATTTGTGGGTTTCCGAATGGAGATCCAAGTTGTAAAATTTTTATTCTCATCTAGTGGAAGTGGTCAGCAGTGCTCGAGGACGTAGGTACTTATCGAACTTCGTTAAATTCTGGTATTTTTTATTTAGCTTTCTGTATTTACATTCTGCCTTAGCATTCCTGCTTTTGTATTTATTTCTTAGTTCTTTATTCCAATAGCATTAGTTATTATTTGTAAACCTAGTATAGTTTTGTGAGAGATATACTGTGTTGTTACGTGCACGTTTAGGAAAGTTCTGTCAAAAGGGCTATAATCGCCTAAGGAGGCTGGGTCTTAAGCAGGACCGTTTGTGACCCCTCCAGTTTCCTGGGAGCTTTCCTGGTGCATTTTGCGTACACAACTCCTCACTTTAATATATGCGATAGTTAGTTAGGGGTTTTTTACCCGGCACTTCCCCTACTCCATTGCTGAAAGACGGCCTTCCCTTTCTTCCAGCCTTTCTTAAGAAGCTAACGAGCGCCACCATGCTATTCCAGATTTTGCTACTACCAACAACAAACCTTTTATCAACCTAGAGTGTTTTCAGCCGATCATTGTTGCCTCAAGAGGTTGCACCCTTCCTTCTCTTCTTAAGGACCTCCCTTACTTTTCACAATCAACAAATTTAGTTTGTAGAGCTCAAGAGCTATGCCCAAAACATAGCCTCCTTGATCTGTTTTGCCACTGCACATGAGAAAAAAAATGAAGAAAAGGAAGGGAAAAAAAAAGAGAGACCTTGTTTGAGAGGCACTAGTATCAAACAAGACAGAGATGACAGGTTAGGCAGTCTTCGAGATACTTTGAAATGGAGCTGGCAACGGTACTTGGAATTTATGGAGAAGATGTTTAAAATTGAAACCACGACCATGTTACAATGATGAAGACGTTAAAGATCTTTACAAGCTTCTTTTGTTTTTTGTATTTGCTCTCTTCAACTTCCTACTTCTTCCCTATTTCTCTTTTGCTCATTTCTGAAATTTGAGTCTTTTTCAAGAATTTCTGAAACTCTAACCATATATAACTCAATCCGGTACATATGTCTAGTAGATTCCATTCTTACAGATTCTATGCTTCTGTGATAACTTGGAGCAGCTGTTGAAGATCTTCAAATTGCCCAAACGGTTGATCTTCTGAACCTTTCTTTCGGTGAATGTATATGAAATATTGGATAACGTATTTGAAGAGATTGAGCAACTAAGAAGAAATGAGGATAGGAGAATCTAAGTTGGGCTTCTCTCAAAAACAAAGATATATAAAATGGGGTTGAAGACTATGAAACTTCATCATCTTGGGGGTGCGTTTTTAGTAGATAATAAAAATGGTAGGAAAATCACCAGATGGGTTTTGTACTTTTGCTGAATGGTTTGGCTATGTTTTGAGCTCGTTTAAAAAAAAATACAAAACAAAAGAGGGGTTAACAAGACGGAAGCCTTGGCAGTGTTAGATGACATAGGCAGCTCTACAAAGAAAATTATGAAGGGGAAATCAAACCAAACCAACCAAAAAAATCAATGAGCAAATAAATTTGACAGAATGATCACAGATATGCAGTAGAAAAACCAAATGAAGAATCCCAAGTGTAAGCACCTTATTTTTGCACCCCTAGAAGTGCTGAAAATAAAAACCCTGGTAGAAAGTCAAACCCTAAGGGGATAAAAGTTGACTTTTTGATCAAGTGACAATTGACCACCTTGCTTTATCTCAACGAATGGAGAATCCCGACGTGGTTCCAACGCAACCGAGTTTACTGGAATCAGAGTCCGGATGAAGGTTCTGCGGGCGGTCAAACTTGAGGGGGAGCCGAAAGTTGACTTTTTGCTAAACCCCGATCCAGGTGCTTACCCCCATGCCATTGGATAGAGGGCTCCAATACGATTCTAACGCAATTGATTTTGCCCAGATCGGAGCCCGGATGAAGAAAATATGAACTGACAAAATTCCCAAGCAGCAAAACCGGCAAACTGCGCACGTGGCAAAAAGCTGCACACGTGGCGAGTTGTGCAGGAAAATATCTCGGAGATCAAATCCGTAAATATCCAAACATTCAAAAGATCCCAGGGACCAATCTGAAAATATCTGAATAAAATAATATTAAATCCAAATATCCCACGAACTATATCTTAATTTTCGGATTTTTCGGACGAATTCGCGGCCACATTTATTGTTTTAATCATTGTGTCGCTCACGCCGAGTGACAGCTACTCGGCGCCAAACCCGGTGGATACCCAAACTTTCCCCTATAAATACAGTTGCTTCCGTATTACAAAGGGTTGGAGATTTTTTTTTTTTTTTTTGTTTGGTTTTTCTTGATTGGCACGACTTTGCCAGTTGGTTCTCTTCTTCTTCCCCACTCTGCCTGGTTCGAGACCCCCTCCCCAGGCCACTCCTTTCCTCCACAAAGCCCCCGACGACACCTCAAGCCCCTTTGGACCCCAGTTTCTCGCTCCCTCTCCTCCCTCGTCTAATTTGAAGGACTTGTTGCTGGTGCCAAAAGAAGAAGGAGGTTCCGGCACTCATCTGCTCCGAGGAGGCATCACGCACACTCCGCAAGGTCTTAAGACCCCAAGGTGAGCTCTCCCTTTTTATTAGTTCAACATTTATAAATCGGGGTGTGCTCGGAGAGTCAACTCCATCGAGCATGCCCCCTATTCATTTTCTAGTATACTTTCTGTGCGCGCGTCGGAAACGCGGCACGGGGAAATTCAGAGTCGTCACCGCCTGATGGGGTACAGGCGGACACCTGGGTGCCTAATCTTGTCTATTAGGGCTTTTGGTCTGCGGCTTTGAGATTCTAAGTAGGGTCTCGGTTCCGGGGAAGTCCGTAGACACCCCGGTCCACCCCGTCGGGTGACGGGTCCCTTAGGTTTATCCTGGTTTGAGTCAGCTTATTTTGGTCTCACCCGATTCCTAATCCGATATGCAGTTTGGTTAAGTCTGGCGGGACCACCTGAGTGGTGTGGGTCCCTTTAATTGCTTTTATCTTGATTAATTAGGTAATCTAAGTCTGGTTGGGTAGGTCCCGTTGGAAGGCCCACGGTGTCCTTGGTGGGCTTAGTCAAGCCCGTGTGCCCTTGTGGGCCTCGGTCTATCCTAGGAGGTCCTTTGGGCTTTGGTTAAGTGAATTTATTTTTCTTTAGGTTCAGATTTGAAGATTAAGTGTTTTCCATGCAAAGGTGGGCCGGATTGGTTTGTGGGCCCACATGGTGGCCAAATAATTTTATTGGATTTATCTTTTTAATTTGCCAAAGTGAGTTGGACACTGGGCTTGGGGCCCGTAGTCCAAATCTGGGCCTGTAAGCCCAAGTTACCAGAAGTTAGGGTTTACACCCTTCCTTGGTTCGGTTGGTGGGCTTTGGCTGGCCCGGTAGGCCCTTGCCCTTGGTTTCGGCCAAACCACGCAATTCATGCATCAATTTCACAAGTCTGGTTCGGGTGGACCGCCTTAGGTTTGGCCCGCCCGGTTTAATCGATTAATTTTGCTTATCTTGATTAAGTTGCATGCATACATGTTTATTGGGCCGGGTGGGCCCCGTTGGAAGGCCCACTGGAAATCAGGTTGGACCGGGGGTCCAAGTCCCATATTGGGTTTCCGGGTGACCCGGAAACCCTTTTGGCTCAGTTGGCTTGATTTAGGAATGCCACCCATGTCTAGCAAAAGTTACAGAATATACATCACAAAAACATATCAAAATTGATATTTATCAAGGAGAGACTAGCTCATTATAGTGGGTCCAAGGGGAGGGAATTTTCTGGATTTTTCAAGGTAAAGGGCATTTTCGGGATTTTTCAAGGTAAATGGCATTTTCGGGATTTATCAAGGTAAAGGGCATTTTTGGGATTTTTCAAGGTAAAGGGCATTTTCGGGGTTTTTCAAGGTAAAGGGCATTTTCGGGATTTTTCAAGGTAAAGGGCATTTTCGGGATTTGGCTGACCTCAGGCACTAGGCGCAAGGTCAGCGAGGTGGGCGGACCAAAAAAACCAAAAAAAAACGAGCCACAGGCGAAGTGGGCACACCCAAAAATGAAGTGGGCGAGAGCTGAGCGCATCCAAAAATTAAGTGAGCGCGAGCTGAGCGCATCCAAATTTAAGTGAGTGCGAGCTGAGCGCATCCAAATTTAAGTGAGCGCGAGCTGAGCGCATCCAAAACTAAGTGAGCGCGAGCTGAGAGCATCAAAAATGAAGTGAGCGCATATACCCTGATTTTCTGTTTTTTTGCCCGAACTCCATTTTTAATGGTTTTTAAGCTCGTAAGCCCTCCCTGGGGATCCTTAGAACCCCAGAAGACCTCTAAACACCATTTGAAATTAATCTAACCGAAGTTGTGAGGATCAAATCTCTTTACAAACCTACAAATCCGAACACCAAACACTACAGAACATGAATAAACTTCCGAAATCAAAACCCTAACTAACAGAACATGATTATGAAGAAGGGAAGAGGGGGTTTTTATGGGGTTACAACAACAGAGATGGAGAAATTATGGGGAACATGCTCCCCTTTCGAATCAAACAAACAAGTAATAGCAGTGAAGAACAAAAATGCTAGAAAACAAGATATCGCAATGAACTTATTTATTTTGGACAAGAGTTCGTCGGGAACATTACCTGGGTGTCAAAACACCCTTCTGAATTGAGCAGGTAGGCTCCCCCTTTGAAGCTCCAACAGCAGCTGGGATCTCCTCCTTTGAGCTCACCCGGCAAGCCCCTCCTTCTCCTTTGGGTATCAAGAGATGAGGATGAGGATGGGAAGAAAGGTCCGAGGAAGATAGGGAAGAAGTGTCTGGTTTGTTCTTTGGGGAAGATGGTGGTCAAGACCACCTTTGAATGCCGAAGAACAGGCCAACCTTCAAATCACCAACCACAAAAAAAACGTCCAACCTTTTGCGCGAAATCTCGCGCGGCCTTATATAGGCGAGAAAAAAGGGGTATGCGCTCACCTAAAAAGGGGATCCACTCAGCTTGAGCTAAGCGCATACCCGCCTGCCACGTCCGCGCGAGCGGCAAAATGATGAAAAATCATTTAATGCCGCCGCTCGCCGGTCGAAAAATCTGGTTTTTTTAGATTTAGTCCCTGGTTATTTTTGGTTTACTCCGATATTCCGGGATTTTTACAGATTTAGTCCCTAGGATATTTTAAATGTTTGGATATTCACGGATTTGATCCCCGAGATATTTTCCTGCGCAACTCGCCACGTGTGCAGCTTTTGCCACGTGCGCAGTTCGCCGGTTTTGCTGCTCGGAAACTTCGTCAACTCATATTTTCTTCATCCGGGCTCCGATCTGGGCAAACTCAGTTGCGTTAGAATCGTATCGGAGCCCTCCATCCCATGACCTAGGGGTAGGCCTCTGGATCGAATTTTAGCAGAAAGTCAACTTTTGGCTCTGCTCAAGTTTGACCACCCGCAGAACCTTCATCCAGACCCCGATTCCTGCAAACTCAGTTGCGTTGGAACCGTGTCGAGATTCTCTGTCCAATGACCTAGGGGTAGGCCTCTGGATCGAATTTTAGCAGAAAGTCAACTTTTGGCTCTGCTCAAGTTTGACCGCCCGCAGAACCTTCATCCGAACCCCGATTCCTGCAAACTCAGTTGCGTTGGAACAATATCGAGATTCTCTGTCCAATGACCTAGGGGTAGGCCTCTGGATCGGATTTTAGCAGAAAGTCAACTTTTGGCTCTGCTCAAGTTTGACCGTCCGCAGAACCTTCAATCGGACCCCAATTCCTGCAAACTCGGTTGCGTTGGAACCGTGTCGAGATTCTCTATCCAATGGCATAAAACGAGGTGGCCAATTTTCACTTGATCAAAAAGTCAACTTTTCACCCCTTAGGGTTTGACTTTCTGTCCAGGGTTTGCATTTCTGGTTTTTCTGGGAACGCAAAAATGAGGTGCTTACACTTTCTGTTCTAGCCTTTTATTTCCTGTTCATGTTTGTTTGATTCGAGCGTGGGAGCTTGTTCCCCGTGGTCACCTCATCTTATCTCATGTACCCCAATGTAAAGCCCCCTTGTTCCCTTCTTTGTTAGTGCTGTTAGTATTCTATTTTCGGATTTGGGATGTGTGCGAGGAAATCTTGGGTCGTGGGGGTGAAGTAGTTCAAATTAATTTCAATGCATGTTTAAGTGTCTTTTGGGAGTGATAGAAACGCCGAAAAGCTGTTACAGAGCTCCAAAAACCAGTCAGTAATGGAGTTCGAAGCAAGAAACAAAGAGCCGCGTTTCGGCAAGGATATGCGCCGAGCTCGCGCGGAGCCCGCGCTGAGCTCGTGAGGAGCACATTCACGCTCGCGTGAGGCCTGTGCGGGGCTCGCGCCTAGCTCACGCAAGGCTTGCGCTAGCGCGTTTCGCTCGCGTTTAGTGCGCGCCTCGCTCGCGCCAGGCGCCCTTTTGCGCCCGCCCGGCTTGCGCCTAGCGCGCGCGGGGTGCCTTTTCTCGGCTGTTTTCGGTCCGCCGGGCTCGCGCTGACCTCGCGCCCAGCGCCCAGAGGTCAGCGCATACCCTTTTAAGGCCAAGTTGCTTATATTTTTTAAAACCCAAAATACCCTTGTATCGGCGCATCCAACTCATTCCTTGGTGCGGGGAGGGACCTCGCCCCGTGGGCTCCGCTTCGCTCCACCCACAAGGGCCCCAGGTCCCTCCCCTTGGACCCAGATTATGTGATTTTTGTATATTTTGTGTATTTCATGATTTCTGCATATTCTGTAATCTTTGCTGACTGTGGGTAACATTCTTAAACCGAACCAAGTGTGCCAATAGGGTTTCCGGGTCACCCGGAAACCCAACATGAGACTCAGACCACCCGGTCTAACCTGATTTCTAGTGGGCCTTCCAACGGGGCCCGCCCAGCCCGAACCATTCAATTTTGCTTAACTAAGGTAATTAAAAGATTTGAGTGGGCCGAACCACTTGAGGCCCACCCAAGCCCTAGGTGGGGCATACATGCTTAAATTAGGTTGTGGTTTGGCCGAGACCACGGGCAGGGCCTGTCGGGCCCACCAAGCCCATTGAACCAGACCAGGATAGGGTTTTAAAACCCTAACCAAGGAAGTCTTGGGCTTTCAAGCCCAAGCCCAGGTAAAGGGCCCCAAGCCCAGGCTTGGCCCATTTTGGAAACTTAAGCAAGATAAAACCAATAAATCACTTGGCTACCATGTGTGGCCCACTCACGGGCCTGCAAATCAATCCGGCCCACCTTGCATGGAAATAACTTAATAACCCCACTTGAACCTCAAAATAAAATCAAGTCAAATTGAACCAAAGTCCAAAGGGCCACACTTGGCCCACCAAGTAACATGTGGGCCACACTTGGCCCACCAAGGGATACCATGGGCCTTCCAACGGGGCCCACCCCACCAGACCTAGATCATTCTAACTAAAGAAGATAAAACCAAGTAAAGGGACCCACACCACTTTGGCGGTCCCGCCAGACTTAAACAAGTGTGCATGCCGGAATAGGAATCGGGTGAGTGAGAGACCAAAGTTGACTCAAACCAAGGAAACCTATGGGACCCGTCACTTGACGGGACGGACCGGGGTGTCTACGGACTTCCCCGGACCGTAACCGAGAACTTGCTTAGAATTTCAAGCCGCAGACCAAATAGACAAACTCAGGCACCGAGGTGTCCGCTTGCACCCCATCAAGCGGTGGCGACTCCAATTCCCATTTTTACCCAGTGCGACCACCGAAGTCAAGCGCGCACACCAAGTGTTCAGATCTCAAATCAATGAGCAGATAAATCTGAGACGAGATTTGCCTATGTCTGTACTTGAAACCTTAGACGCCCCCTATTGGATGATATCCTTAGTGCGAAGGGCTCCAAGTGTCCGGTTTCCTAGCATTCAATGGTCTTAGACCTCTCTGATAAATCGCACAAAAATATCGACGACGACGGACCCCTTGAGTGTACTAAGATCAGACCTTTGATGTATTGAGAAAGAAGAAGATGAGAGCAATGGTTTCTCACAGCCATTTCTCCCACAAAATAGGGTTAGACATGTTCTCTCTACGTTTAGGGAAAAAACCTTTAAATAGGTAGCGAACGGAAGCATCGGATCACTCAAACACATTAAAAAACTAACACAAAAACCCGTCCGACCGCTTGAGTGACCTGATCGCTCAAGCGATCAGTCTCATGCTGTCGCACGCCACTCTTGGATTTGTAGAAAATGAAATAAAAAAAATGCAGACAAAGTCCAGTGTTAGAGACCGCTAGAACCAATGCTCGAGCGTTCAATTGATTGCTCAAACTTCCATCTCATGGTGATCAAATGTGAGATTTTATATGCAATGTCTAAACCAAACAAAATATTAAATATACATGCATGTGCACACACACAAACCACACCACACCATGCCACACCATGACTGGGTGACGATGGTAGCGCACGAGATTTAAAAGCACCTCAGACACACCCCATAATAGTCCAAAGGCCCATGCCCTTGAGGGAATTCACCGCTTGGACTCACACAATCATATATAAAGAGTAATTTCTTTCAATAGATTTCCAATGTGGGATTTGGGTAAAACACAACAAAATGAAGGAAAACAACTACAAGCATCAATTTTGAGCCTTCTCATGAACATGAAATATAACACTCTACACCTGTCTCCATATTATTGTAGGTGCATTCATCGGTGTAGGAAGTCTGGTGCAGACGACATGGAGCCCTCTATTGGCAAATGGATTGCCATTCCAAAGTATACTGTAGCTAATGGTTTGGACACATTGTGAAACAAGAAAAACCGCTGGTTCACTAAACCCTCGAGGACTCAAAACAATTTTCCAAAAAGGCCCAACTGTAAATGGAACTAAGATAATTTGGCTTTTCACTTTCTAAAACCATAACTGAAGGCTATGTTTGGAACCTTGGATTTGGAAGAAAAGAAAATAAAATGCTAAACTTTTCTTTTCTCGTTTGATTATCATGAAGGAAATTAAGATTTTCTCTCCAAATTTTCTCTTCCTTTTTCTCTTCAATGTAAAAATTTTCTCTCTAAAAACGTAGAGATTTTGAAAGAAAAGAAAGTTTACCATCACTTACCACTACTCCCACCACCCACCACCCACCACTAGGGTTGCTTATCAGGCCATCCCGGTACGACACAAGCGCGTTTAGCTTGTGCCTACTGGGCCTCGAGTAGGGCACGACATGGCCCGCCTAGGAAACTGGTTGTGCTATGCCTAGCCCGTATACCAATACCCCAGGCACAGCACAGGGGTTTGCAGGTCACCTACGGGCCTAGGTATTTTTCCTACTTTATTGCAACAAATTCTGGAAAATAGAAAAAAAAAGGAATAAATAAATAAAAACACAGAAAATTCTAAAAATATATATTTATTATTCACAAAAATTTCTTACACAATTTGAGATACAATTTTCTCAAAAAAATTTAAATAAAGTATTTCTATTACTAAAAATTGTAATTTTGCATTTCTACAAGTACAACGTTGTAAATGCAACAATTCTTATACAATTACACAAATAATATTGCATCACTGTAGTATGAACACATCCCAACTAGGTTGGCACCCATTTATCTATCTTTCATTTGCAGTTTCAGAAAAAAGAAAAAAAAGGATGGAAAGTTTCTAAACTGAAACTTTTACATTGATTACAAAAAATAAAATAAAACTTAAACTAATCTTCAAGATTCAAATCTTCAATAATCAAATCATCAAAGTCTCCAGCAAGTTGATCATCAGCAAGCTCTTGATCTCTTAGTTTCGCCTTTAGCCTATCGGTCAGGCAGACATATACTTGCACCATCTCTGGCGCTAATCTGCTCTTGTACTTGTCCACCGTCCGTCTACCTGCACTAAAAACTTATTCTGATGAAACTGTGGACGCCGAAACTGTTAGTAGATCACGTGCCATGATGGAAAGCATAGTATAATGAGACTAATTTTGCTTCCACCATACCAAATATTAAAAGAACTATACTCTTAGAGTCTACTAATCCCAATCACCAATCCAAACGAATCCATATCAAGTGTCAACAACTACTCACCATATCAAGTCATATCCAACAAGTATAAAATCAAAAACTACTACGGCTCCATGTAGCAATCCTCCTCCCTATACTCCAGGTAATCGTTAGCAGTGTCTACCCGTAGAGTATTGTCCTCACTAGGATTTGAAAAAAAACAAAACCAAATGAGATATGAATATCACAGCAAGTAGCACATGCATGCTCAAATATAATTTTACAGTTCTAAAACATGAAACAGTTATAAGACATATAAAAGTGGCAATAACACAGTTAATCTGATTAATCCATCAGCAATTCCAATTCAAATACGAATATAATCAATAATCCAACATGTAAAACCAATCCGCAATATTTAATTCAAATCATTAAGTCACAGTAAAACTCATGAAATAAGACTACCTTTAACTAGGGTAATATCAATGTCCATTCTGCCACCTCCCAGCTTATGTGCGAAGCCGAATACATGATCATCGTCTTATTGCAGGAGAACCCAACCAGTACAGTGAAGGGTTGGCATGTACTAATTAGTCATAGTCTGAGTGCACGATAAAATGAGAAAAAGCCGCAGCCCACCAGTACAGAAAAGGCCTTATCTAGTACATGATGGAACGTGTGCGCGAACAAAGAATTACAACTAGCAAAGAATAATCCCTATCACTATATAACTCCTAAATGGATCCATATCGACCTATGCCAACTAGACTCAAACAAAAAAAAACCAAGTACGATACATAGTAAGCACAACTCAATTCAATCTCAATCATATCATCCCGAGTACACAAAGGCATCAACATCCCAAGTACATGGGGCATCCCCGAGTACACAGAGGAAAACCGAATCAGAAATTAAACCTCAATCTCAGAATCATAATAAACCCCCAAGCTCTAAAAATATCTCATAGTAAAGTAACAATGCAAATCCTTCTTTCAAGTTAAGTTAATCTCAAAAATACTCCAAAGAGTTTGAAATACAAATTTTATCCAAATCTGATCAAAAAGATAATCTCAAAGAATTGTTTATCCAAAATCCAATTAATACAAGATCTCTTATAAGAAAATATTCCTAAGCTTTCCTATGTATGATAAAACCTCAAAAACACCCTTTTAAAGCCATTAAATAGTCTAAATTTGAGGAATAAGTGGTCAAATATTTAATAAGAATCATTTTTGTATAAATTGTCTTTGAAAACATCTTAAGAAAGATCTCAGTGAAGTGTTACAAGTGTTGGAATTGAAATAAACTCATTTTACAATAGTTTGGAACCAAGAGTATCTCAAAAACCCATTTTAGTAGAATGTGCACAAATTCTTTATAAAATTGAATTTTAAGATAAAACATGTGCAAACACTTCCTAAATACTTAAATCTTATTCGTACATAGGTTGGATTTAATTATAAACAATTTTGTAGGGAAATTCTTCTTAAATTGAAAATTCTGGAAATTCTGTCATGGGCACTCGACATCACGCTCGAGCGTCTTGACAGGTGTCCAAATTAATCAAAATCAAGAAGTCGACGCTCGGCATAGCGCTCAAGCGTTATGCCAAGCGCTCAGCTTATCTAAGTTTTTTAGTTTCGGGTTCTAAGAATTTTAACACTCACAAGCGGGGCACTTGGGATTGCGCTCAAGCGCAACTCCAAGCATTTGGCCAAATTCACAACTCATGACTGTTTTATAAAATTTCTGATATTTTGAAATCTGATCTATCAAAACATGTTCTAATCCATCTATATCTCTCAAAACATCATCTAAATCACTTATTTAAGCTTTCCTACTAATGTAAGAAACAATTAAAACACTAACACAATTTAGATCTAGCATTATACAACACTTTCTCTGAATTCTCAGATTAAACTCAAAACAGCAAGGTTTCATGACTTCTTCTCCACAATAACTCAATAATCATGCACGAAATCAGATTAGAAAGGTGCTACTTACCTCTGTAACTCCAATTACAGATCTGAGCTTAATCCATGAATTGCTCAATCACTTAAACAATTCTCTGAAACACAACATCATACACTCAAAATCCTCCCAGATCTATTCTCAATCCTCTGACGGTTCTTAATTCCAACGAATTTAAAGGGTTATAATCATAACTCACCTGATTTCTCTTTGGATTAAAATAATTCTTCAGATCTGATCCAACAACATCCGATCTCCAATTCCTTTCTCTATTTTGGTTCCTCCAGATCTAGCGAACAAATCTTCTCCAGATGTGATCGTCCCCTTCTTCCTTCTCTCTTTCAAACCCTAGCTCACTCCCTTCTTCTCAAATTCTCCAGAATTCTCTAGAGCCTTCAACCAACTGAAATCGACAACTAACACCCATATATAGTTGCCGCCCATCAGTAGTTTGAAATTCAATTTGGTGTTTGCCCCTCCACTCAGGTTCCCTGCATGAGCACAATTAAAACGACTTGTTTGTATGCTTGCTACACCACCAAATCATATAAATTCAGCCAATGAAAGTTTAAATAACTAACTTACCATTTTAATAAATCCTCATTACTTAATTAATTTCTGAAATTTCCTCTAATCAACTTCCTTTTTCTTCTTTCCTGAAATTTTTCCACCAATTAAATCAATTAGTAAACATAAAACCCAAATTTTAATATTATTAAAATTCAGGATTTTACAAGAACTATTTGATAGTGTTTGTTGGGTCTAAGTCAGAACCTGTTTGGTAGTATCATATTTAGAAAAATTTCAAAAACTTTTCTAAAAGGTTTCTTATTCTAGTTATATCTATTTGATAAGAAGATCTCGGGTTTTCATTTATTCCTTTTATTAAATCTTTAACTCCTATTAATTTAATCCTAGGGTTCATTGCAGTAGCTAAACAATATAAAAGGGGCATTTCTTCCTAATATTTTAAAATTTCATATTCCATTGCTGGGCAAATAGCATTAGCAACAATGGTTTACTGGACCGGTCGGTCCGGATCGGGATCGTCATGTTACGGTCCAATATTCTAGTCCGGGACAATGGCATGTAATGGGGGTGTTGAACTTGGGCAGTCCTGAGTTGGACCACACAATCTAATTAAGGACCACTCGGTTTCTTAATAGATCGGGCGGTCCAACTTGGGACCGCTCAATTGAAGCTATTTTTTTTTTGGGTAACAGCCCAATTGAAGCTTTTTTTTTTTTTGGTAAACAACCCAATTGAAGCTTCCTTTTAAAATTTGAAAAGACAAGCAATTAATTGGCTTGCAGGCCAAGCCTGTAGTAGTCGGAGTAGGATCCTCTGTGAAGCAGGAAGGTACCCTCGGTTTATACTGAGGTACCTTCGATTTATATTGGGTACCTTAGGTTTAGAAGGCGGTACCTTAGACTAATTTTGGTAACTGCATATGGCTTACCATGAGAGGGTACCTTAGGCTTATATGGGAGTACCTTAGACTTACATGAGGTACCCTAATATAAATTGAAACCTAAGGTACCCTCATGTAAGTCTAAGGTACTCCCATATAAGCCTAAGGTACCCCCTCATGGTAAGCCATATGCAGTTACCAAAATTAGCCTAAGGTACCCTAATATAAATCGAAGGTACCTCAATATAAACCGAGGGTACCTTCCTGCTTCACAGAGGATCCTGGGCCGTAGTTTGACATTTATGGTTTTTGATCGAGCCTTCGAGTTCAAGGGGGAGCCAGGGAGGGTAAGTAAGAGAGAGGGCGAGGAACTAAGGGAGGGACTGCCAAGTGTCGCTGGTCGGCGGTCTAACGGACGGAACGAGACGAAAGAGAGGGAACGTTGAAGACGAGAGGGGAAGGAAGTCAGGACTCGGACCGCCTTAATGCCTTTGATACAAACGAGGGAGTGTTTTCTATTTTTTTTTTCTTTTTAATTAACTTTTGGACCATTTGGCATAGGGCTCGCAATGGGTCGGATATATATCCCAATCCAACCCAAATCCGATCCGAAATTACTGAATTCAGATATAGAATTTAGATCCAAAATTCAAATACGGATCTCGGATTTCAAATCCGAAAAAAATCGGATTCGAATTCGAATATGCATGTATCCGATCCGAATAAGATCCGAACCGAAAACATACTTCTATTATAGATAAACCCAGCCCAGAGTCATTAGACCATGCTTGAACCATCAAAAATTAAATCATGGTTGAACCATAACTTAAAAGAGTAAAACCAAAAATCCATTTGCCCTAACCCTAACCTTCTATTCTCTGCCAACTTCTGCCCTACGAAATTTGGGGGTTTTCTCCCTTCATCAACTACGAACACCACCGCAGTCTTCTTCTTTTGATTCGCTGTAGAAGTTTGAAGGAGTGACGTTTGGGGGCACTACTTCCCTCCAAATCTTCGTTTCGTTTCGTTGCAGAGTTTTGGGTTGCAGAAATGGAGGGCACGAAGAAAGGAGCCGCAGGCAGATGAGGCGGCGAGTGAAAGAAATACGTCTCGAAGTCCATGAAGGCTGGACTACAATTCCCGGTGGGCCATATCACTAGGTTTCTCAAGAAAGGCTGATATGCGCAAAGGGTAGGAACCAGAGCTCCGATCTATCTTGCCGCAGTTCTCGAGTATCTTGCTGCTGAGGTATATTCGATATGATTTGCGCTTCTGGTTTTTTTTTTTTTTTTTTTTAGTACCTATAAATCAATCTGGGGCTAAACGTGTGTGTGTGCAAGTGCTGGAGTTGGCCGGAAATGCTACGAGAGATAACAAGAAGAATTAGATCATTCCAAGGCATGTGTTGTTGGCTATCAGAAACGATGAGGAGTTGGGGAAATTGCTTGCTGGGGTCACCATTGCCAGTGGTGGAGTTCTACCCAACATCACCATTGTAGCGATTCTTGATTTTGATGCTGAATAAGAATTATTGATTGTTATTGTATGATCTTAACTGTATAATCTTCTCCTTGCTGTGTTGTTTAAAGCTTTCGCATTTCGGTTTTCGAATTCGGATTTCGGATATTCATTGAGTTTCGAATTCGGATTTAGATATGAAATATCCATCGGATATCGGATTGAATACAGATATCGGTAAATTTTTTTTAGATAGAATTCGGATCCTAGTAGATCCGTACCATATTCGACCAATTGCCACCCCTAGTTTGGGACCATCCGGTCTGGACGGTCCGGTCCAGTTTGAATCAGGACCGGCCGGGAACAGTCCGGTCTTTGGTCCCGGTACTAAAAAGCATGTTAGCAATAGGCATATCTTAATATCTTTCAAAACAACAATTTATTTAAAATCATACATTTAAAATATTTGGGGATGTTGGGTAGTAAACTATCGATAAAAATGTTGTTGTATCAAAAAAAACTTTTTAAAAATCACTTAAAATTTCTGCTATTTCCCAGTCATCTGCTTTAAGGCATTTTTTCTTTACAAAGCGTTGTAAGTACATCTTTAAGTTCTAGTGTAGCATCTAACATTAAAAATGTTGAATTCCATCTATGGTCAACACCTAGGAGAATTTTTTTATGTTGTTTTCCAAAAGTTGCACAATAATTTTTAAATTCTCTAATAGTTATGCTAGATTGTCTTAAAAATCTTACTGCGTCTCTAATATTCACCATATTATGTTGCACAATTTTTAATCCATCCCGCACAAATAAATTTAGGATGTGACAAGCACATCGAACATGAAATAAACATCCGTCTAAATTTAAGTTTCAATGTTGCTTTAATATGTCTATTGCAACATTATTAGCATGTGCATTATCAAGTACTACAGCCATCATTTTATTTTCTAATTTATACACTCTTATATTCTGTGCTATAAAAGTTGCTATTGCTGTTCCAGAATGTCTATGTTCTAGTGACCGAAGTTATTATTGTTTTTTCCATTCTCCAATTCTCATCTATATAATGTACAACTAATAACTAAAATAAATTATGTTTTGTTTACTTGTCCAAATATTTGAGGTTAAAGCCACCTTAAAACTAGAATTTGAAAAAGTTTCTATTAATCCTTTTTTTCATATTTTTTAAATAATTTAAAAGCATCACTTCTTAGAGTGTAGCGTGAGAATGGTTTAAATTGTGGTGCTAGATATTTGGTTACTAGACGGATGACTATTTTACTCTTTATTAGTTTAAAAGGTAATTCATCTTGTATTACCCACTTGACAATTTCTTTTGTAGCCTATTCATAGTTAAACATATAACTAGACAAATTGGAGCTACTAGTGGAGAGTTGGGTTTGCTTAAGATCTACTTGGCCATGTTTTGAAAGGCATTTCTGCAAATGCCACTGTAAGTGGCCTATGCCACGTGAACTTTTGCAGCTAAAAGTTTTTTTTTTGCAATGGTTACAAACTGCCCTCTCATCTCCCCCTATAGTTTCAATTGCAAAATTTTGCCAAACACCAGAGGTTCTAGCCTTCTTCCCGCTCCTAGGTGGTTTGGGAGATGGTCCCATTTCTGTGGGATCTTGGAGGGTAGGGCCCTCAGGGGTAGGGTCATGATCTAAGGGTTGGGATTCATCAAAATCTCTAGAAAAAGCTAGGTCAGAAAAGGGTCTAAGAAAGTCAATTTCCTCAGTGTTAAAGTAATGAGAGTGCCTAAGGTCCATTTTCAAATTTGTAAAAAAAATTTGCTTAATAAATAATATTATAATAAATTTTTTTGTAATAAATTGCCGTATAGTAAAGTGGGGAATAATGTACGCAAAAATGCACCAAGAAAATTCTCAAATAACTAGAGGGGTCACAAACGGTCCCACTTAAAACCTAGTTTCCTTAGGCAATTATCTCATTCTTTGTGACAATTTTTTTCCTAGAGGTACACTTAGCTACACAATATATCACCCACTATACTAGGTTTACAAATAATAAAAAAGGTAGAAAGAGAGACTTACTTATATATATAATATTTATAATGATTTAATATTGGAAAATTAAATAGACGAATACCTCTTGAGACTTGAAGCCTGAATGAAGCTTGAACTTTTCTGTTGAAGCCTTCAACCTCCACACTCCGCTTCCCACCTTTGATGCTTGTGCAATTTTTAAAAAAAGATATTTACTTGAAAGTGATAAGTGCATTTTATTATATATTTATTTTCCTTTCATTTAGTCTTTTGGAAGTGTTTTATGCCTTATTATGTTCATTTATACTTGTTTTTATAGTTAAGGCATTTTTGGAAGGGATAGAGTAAATTGTGTTTATAATTGGAAAAATTCCAGCTTTTTAGTATTTTGACCTTCTGGACTTCTTGTAAGGTTTTGATCACATTAGAGTTCCAGAATGTGAAAGTGATCTTCAGAGCTTTTGTAGAAGACGTCCTGAGCTTTACAGAATGGTATGGTTTGTAAGAATCTGAGTTCGTATGAGCCCCCAAACGTTGCTTCAAAGTCAGATCTAGAAAGCTGATTCGAATCCTGACTGGACTGGGATTTCTGTTCGCTCATTGAAGTTTTAAAAGCCCATAACTTGAGCGTCTGATGTCCAAATCGAGTGATTCAAAAGCCTAAATTCATCTACACATCCAGGGCTACAAATTCTATGAAGGGCTCGACGTCCAGAAGTGAAGATTTCCAATCCAAAAGTTGGCCGCAATTTCTAGCGAAATTCCTGAAGTCCTAGTTAGAGTTGGATCGAGTTTTTAATTGAAATCTTATATAGAAGCTTATTTTAATTGCTTGGCTGGGTCCAACAAGGCTTGGATTTACATCAGAAAAGGTCAGATCGTGAGTTGCTGTACATGTTTTGGGAGATTTAATTTTTAAAAAGTAATTCTATTTTGGGAGGATTGAAAAAATTTGTTAGTTTTCCAAAATAAGAGGAGATTTTTTAGGAAACCCAAGAGCAGATTTGTAGAGGTCGTAGGAAACTAGGAATTTCAGCGTGGAAGAAAAGAGAAAAAAAGGAGAGAGAAAAAAAAAGCTGGTTTTATTTCTATTTTTCTTTTCTTGAAGATGCAAGGCTAATTTTCCCGTTCTGTTAAAGAGAGAATGAACTTCAAAGGATCAGCCGTGAGACTTTTGTTTTGATTTTATAAACTGATCATGTTTGCTATCTTTTATTCTTCTGTGTTGAATGAATGATATTCCTGATCTTAGTTGCATAGGAGGCCCTCTAGATAATTAAGATCAATGAATGGATGTTAGTTGGGGTTTATAATACGTGCATGTTGTGAAACTTGATCATAAGTGGCAAATAGGGTTTATGATTTCTAAAGTTGATATCATATTAATCCTAAGAAGAATAAAATGCAGATTAAACCAACCGAGCTTACGAGTTGATTATCTGTTTCGATCATTCTCTAGTTCATTAATGCTACTATTGAATTACACGTAGAGAGCTTGTTCTAGGTGGTTCAATAATAAGGATTCAAATACCATTCTTATTGTATTTGATGATTAAGGAGAACAGAATTAATCTATACTTATAGATTAATTTAGACTAAATGGCAATTATTGATTGGTGTTCTTTTAAGTGTTGTCAATAATCGGCTGGCAATTTGAAGGTAGTGTTTACTCTTAACATGATTCTTTTCTGTTGATTATTTCCTTAGATTTTGTTTTTGTCTTTTTGCTTGAGTAAATTATAGAGCACATTTCGTTTTTCCCCCAAAAATCTGTTTGCATATAGTCTTGTGATAAGTTAATTGACACTAGTCTCTGTGGGATCGACCTCATTTATCACTAGCTACTTAGTTGTGAAAAGAGTAATTTATTTTGTTGCATTCGGCACGCACCAGAAAGCTAAAGAGATGAAGAGAGTAAGAGAGTAATAGAGAGTGTAGAAAAGGTGTGGTTTGGAGTGGGAAGAGTTAGGCCTATTTATAGAAAACCAAAAAGTGGGTTTTTACCACCTCTACCCTCAAATCTAACTATTATTTGGCTGTTGAAAGGGTAAAAATGATCATTTACATCCATTTACAAGTATACCCCCTAATATGGCTATTATATCACTGTTTGGAGGGGTAAAAAGGTTAAACACCCCCCCCCCCCCAACCACCCCAAAAGCCAACTTTTGTGTGAAAAAGTGGCTCGCAGTTTCATGCCCACATGCTGCACGGGCCGTGGTGCCTGGCAAACCGGGGGCCCGGTAGTGCTGGCACGGCATGGCTCGCTACTAGGGCATAGGCTGTGCCAACCTGACCCAATAAGCAACCCTACCCAGTACCCCACTACCACCACCCTTACTACCCCACAATCATCACCACCCACGTCATCTACTACCGTCACCCCCTCACCATCACCACCACCTTACCAGCCCACCATTATCACCCACCATCACCACTGTGTGCACGTTCTGCGAGGCACCACACTAAATCTGGGAAGGTATCGGAGTCACCACTGTCTAATGGGTTGTAGGCAGACACCAGGGTGCCTATATAGGTCTAATTGAGTGGTCTACGGCTTTTCAAAGATCCTGGTTAAGATCTCAGTTATGTTCGGGGAAGTCCAAAGACACCCCAGCCTGCCCGTCGATTGACAGGTCCCTTAGGTCTCCCTAGTTGGAGTCAACTCAGCCTCACCCCTATTCCTAATCCAACATGTATCTCATTTGGTCTGGTGGGGACCAGCAAAGGTGTAAGTCCCCTTTATTTTGATTTTATCTTCTTTATCCTTAAATGAAGTGGGTCGGATTGGGTGGACCCCGTTGGAAGGCCCACAATGTCTTGTTTGGGTCTAAGAGGACCCAGGTCTTCAAATCAGGGCTTGGGTTGACCCAAAAGCCCAATCGGTTTAAGAGGACCTAGGTCTCCAAATCAGGGCTTGGGTTGACCCAAAAGCCCAATTGGTTTAAATTAATCAAAACAGGTCGAACCGGGTGAATCCGAGTTGAAATATGGGATTTATGGGTCAAAACTCCGGTGGGGATGCATTCGCCAGCCTCCCAGGGACATCCGCCAACTTCTGCGAGTTTCAAAGCACACTTACAATGGTTCAAAAGCTCACTTCGGCTTAAACAAGCCTTTTTTCATGGTGTCTTCTAAACAAGGAGGAAGAGAAAGAGCTCGAGGCTCTCTTCCTTGATTTTAATCCAGCCACTCATAGATCTGAACAGGGGATCTAGTAACCCCTGTTTGGTGTGGACGTATTACCCATTTTCCTCTTTAAGAGGAGGAGACAAAGAAAGGGCCAAACGGCCACCGATCACACCATTGATCAATCCATCAAGCACTCATGATCTAGCAGACTGGCCAAAGAATAATAACAAACATACATACTTGTAAACAAATACTTAAAATCCTATAGGGATAGCATATTTAGGATGACTTAATCACTTCCCCAAGATATGGCTTGTGTGTGTGTGTAACATAACTCAATCAATAAATAAAAACATGCTAGAAGTAAAGCTTTCCATGTGTACTAATGGTAAAGCACAAGTGACAAGATAAATCTAAACATGTCTCCTACTCATGCTTCCCACATATATGCAAGTGATCCTCATATGTGCTCCGAAAGATGATCGGAAACTACAGATAAAAGGCAAGGTGACCATATCTCATGCTTTTCATGTAAGACTATTAAAAGATGCAAGAAACTAAAGAAGTAAACATGCATGACATGGGAGAATAAACATCATATGTTGAGTGAAAGGAAAGAGGGAGAGACTTTAGGGATACATTAGACAAAATAAAGAGGACTAACCCCTCTTATAACAAATCAACAAAAAAATGAGATTCAAACCTACATAAACAATACCTTCCATTACTTTATAAGGAAAACTCTCCTCCTGTATTTCATATGGAGTCCCCCCCTTACCATGGGGAGACTCCAATAGTATGCAAGAACAAAAGAGATGGTGAGATCAAGCAATAAAAATTCAGATCTAGCAACAGTCCAAAAGAAATAAACTCAAAAAAGCTATATTTCAATATATATTGAACAAAGTATTACAAATTTTGTCACCTTGATATTACCTCTTCTACTAGCAAGGTGGAGGTCCCCTAGAACACACCAACAGCAGTGAGGAAACCCCCTATTAGCTTTAAAAATATCCTCCTCTTGCTCTTTTGTAAGTGAATAAGAAGAATGGAAGAAAGGGGAGGATAAATGGGTATTTTGGGAATTAAAGAGGGCTTAGGTGGGTTAAAGATGGCTATGAAGGTTGCAAAGAGGCAGGGGTCAATAGGGCAAAGAGGCGGAGGGAGTGGGAGAAGTGGAAGAGAGCAAAAGGGAGAGGAGAGGGGTTTTTGCTTCCTTAAGAATGAGGGGGTGGCCCACACCCTTTTATAGTGAAAAAAATGACCCAAAAACAAATTTTAATCACATTTTTTGACCAAATTTTAATTTTATATCTAATGCAACCAAAACTTAATTATTTTTTAATTCTTATCCATCCAACACATTAAATCATGCGTATTATCCACATGTGGTTGTAATTTTTTTTTTAATTCTTAGATTTTTTGAAGTTTTATTATTATTTTATTTAGATTTTTTCATTGTTTAAACACATATGCGTTTTGATTTTCCTTTTTATCTTTTTATTTAATTTAATTAATAGATATTTACAAAATATTATTGTTTTATTCTTAGATTTTTTTTTTTGTCCTTTCTTCAACTTTTGCCATGTGTGCAGATTTTTCAGAACTTTGACTACTCATAACTTTTTCATTTGATATCTGATTTCAGCAAACTTAGTGGCGTTAGAATCAGCTCGAGATTCCCTATCCACTGAGTTGGAGTTTAGCAGCAAATTTGGGTTTTTTAGCAGAAGTACAAAGTCACATTTCGGAGCCAATTTTGCTCATATCTCCTTATCCGGGACTCCAATTCCAGCAAACCTAGTTGCGTTGGAATCGTGTCGAGATGCTTTTTCTGTTGATATCAAATTGGGCAGTTGATCTGGGATTTAGCAAAAAGTCGATTTCTGCTTTTCTCAAATTTGACCAGTCCATAACTTCTTCATTCGGACTCCGATTTAAGCAAACTCAGTTGCGTTGGAATCGTATCGGAATCCTCTATCCATTGATAAGAAGTTTGGTGGTCAATTTGCACCCGATCAAAAAGTCAAATTTTTGACCCCCTTAAGGTTTGAATTTTCAATTAGGGTTTTCATTTTCGGCACTTTGGGTGTGCAAAAATGAGGTGCTGACAACCACCATCATCATCGTTGCCGCCGCCACCCTGCCAATCATACTAGAACCCGTCCACTCCCACTCACCCACCACCACCACCCCAACCCATTATCTTATTCAAATATATTTTTCTTTTCTTCCCATTTCTTGTCTCCTCCAAACACTGAAAAAGAAAAGAAAATCATTATTTTTCTTTTCTCCTCTCTTCTTTCCCTTTCTAGGTTCTTTTCTTTTCTCCTTCCTCTTCTTTTCTCCCCAAATTCAAGGTTCCAAACACAGCCGAAGTAAATTAAGGGAGAAAACACAAAAACCAAGTTGATCCCTTTCTTTTTATAGGTTTGCCTCATTAGACTTTTAGTTTGAACCGAGCAAATTTGACACCCCTAAATTGTCCTCTAATTCAATGGTTTCGAAGTATTGATTGAACCGGACCAGTCTTCTCTCCAATTTGATGATTTCCTGAAACTTACTGCTCTTCAAATATCACCACCTTTTACCGTACAGAGCTCTGGCCCACGTAAGCTCCAATGAAAATCCCTACCCAGAAAAAAGCCAACAAAAGCATAACGTCTAAGGCTTATGAAGAAGAACGAGAGATGCAAGTTAGAGAAGGCTAAGGTTCTACCCTCCTTCCCACGCTTTTGTGCCAAGAGTCCTACTTACTTGAGCCTGAAACTTTCCCCCCTTGTTTTCTCTCCTCTGAGACCCTTGCTTATGGTCCCTCTAGTTTTCTCTCGGTCGCCCCTTCCTCTGATTTTCTGGTTCCTTTTAGTATAGGTTGGGTTTTGTCAAGTTCCATGGAAGGAATCACGAAACGTCTACAAAATCTTGTCATCCCTCCAAGACCTAACACCACATTCAAGATTGTGGCGGGAAGATAAAGCTAGAATATATCAGAAATGGAAGACTCTGCTGGTGTGTGAAATTCCAGGGTCAAGTGTGCATATTAATACTATCATAAATTTTGTCAAGAGAGTTTGGAACCCGGTGGGGGTCAGCTCTGTTTCACAAATCTGCCGTAATAGGTTTCTTATAGGGCTTAAATCTATCGAAGACCAGGAGAGAGTTGTAGCTACTCAACCGTGGTCCATCAACAGCCACATCTTACATCTTAAAGAGATTGGAGAGTAGGATGAAGCATCCAAGGTGAGATTTGAGGAAATAACAATATGGGTGCAGATACACAATCTGCTGCTCAAGTTCAAAGATCTCTCAATCATTAAACATACGGTAAGTAGGGATGGTAAATTGTTGGATATTGAGCTAAACAGCGAAGAGGTGAATGAGTTTGTTGCTATTTGCATCACCCTCCCTCTCAATAAACCGATCCCGGCAAGGATCTTTTGTGAAATAGAGGAAGGTAAAACCATTTGGCTTGATTTCAAATATGAACTCCTCCCTGATTTTTGTTATTCATGTGGCTGTTTAGATCATATTTTCTCAGATTGTGCTAACCCGTTTCTTGACAAGAATGAGTCTCAGAGTGAAGCAGAGAATAGACTTTACAATCAAGACATTAGAGCCCAGCAAGTCAAAAGAAAAAACATGCTATTCAGAGAAAGGGAAAAGCTTCTGAGTTCCCCCCGAATCGAATCAGAAGAGAACCAGATCCACCAGCCCAACCCAGAGCGAGTCACAACCCAACATTCTCAAGAGACATTGGAAAGTGTAGTGACTGATTTGACCGAAAGTAGCATTGAGCAATGTGCAACCAATGGCTCTCTATCCAACATCAAGGCTGATTCTTTGAGCGGTAGTATGCAAGATGCTATGTGGGTAGGGAACCCAAACCAGCTGGTCTTCATGAACCTAAACCCTGCTAAACCCATAAAAGCCCAGGCCCAATTTCCTAACAACCTTTTATCAAACTTTTTCCAATTTGGTAATCATAACTATAGCCCAGCCCAAGTCCATATTACTCTTACTTCCAACCCTCATCTCTCCTTAAACCACCAAAGCACTAGAAAACAGAGAAGGGCGACCATGACTAAACCATCTGGGTTAAGCATGAAATAGAACTGGATAGGGGAACCAATGGAGGAGGGGGAATCTGTTACTCCAAGGCACACTGGCAAAGGGAAGGAGAAGGCTCAAGAAAGCAAAAAAAAAGGAAGACAAACGAGATAGTTGAACAAGAAAGCAAGCATAGGAAGCTGAAGTGTAACCAGAATCAAATCACAGTTTCTAAGAGACAAGAAGTTGACACAGTGTTCTCTATTGTGTTCCACCCTTTTTCACCATGATTACATTAGCTTGGAATTGTCGAGGAATTGGGCGTCCCTCGACAAAAAAAATACTTGAGATTTCTAATCAAGAAATACAAGCCCAACCTAGTCCTCCTATCCGAAACACAAGCCCAACCTAGTCCTCCTATCCGAAACAATGGCCTCGGAAAGTGTTTCGGAAAGGAGCATTAGTGGATTTGGTTTTAATCATTTTGTATGGTTTGCATCTCAACGCCTTTCAGGGGGATTCTAGATGATGTGGGACGATGCGGTGACAATTGAGGTGGTGCATCACGAGGCTTGGATGATCCACTTAAACCTACACCCTCAGACTCAAAGGAAGGAAAGTGTTACCTTTGTTCACGCAAGCTACATCCTAGCAATTCAAAAGCAACAATGGAATCTCAATTAAAGGTAATAGCAGAGAGAGGCAGCAGCAACCATGGGCTCTAATAGGAGATTTCAACGTGGTCTTAAACAGTAGCGAGAAGAGAGGAGGTAATGGCTTTAAGATTTCCCAAGCTAAGCAACTTAATGATTTTATTCATGAATGTGATCTAATGGAAGTCCACCATAAAGGGTTAAATTTTACTTGGGACAATGGGAGGGAAGGTCATGCTAGGATCCGTGAAAATATTGATAGGGTATTTTGTAATCCGGGATGGTTTCTTGCTCACCCTAACCCTCTGATCACTCAAGAACCAATCTTAGGTTCCGACCACGGCCCCCACCCACCAGATAGCCAGGCAAAAACCCTTCAAATTTGAGTTTCTGTGGATGGAAGAAAGAGAGTGTAATTATGTTATTTCAAAAGGATGGAGGGGGGCTGAAGGCGAAGGTAGGAATAGTTCCCTTATTGACTGTCAGGGAGAGCTTGGGAAAAAAGTGGTGCAGAGAGAGAATAGGTAATGTTCACAATAAAGCCTTAGCTCTATTCCATGAGCTGAAAAGTATTCAAAGGGAGCTGGAAACTAGTCATAGCCAAAACCTCCAACCAAAAGAGGAGTGTAGAGCCAAGTACATGTGCTTAAACAACAAGAAATCCTTTGGGCCCAAAAGTCCAGGATTAATTGGCTTTAGGATAGGGACCAAAACACTAAATACTTCCATGTGACCACCCCGGCGAGACATCAAAGGAACAAAATTGATGTGATTCAGGATGAAGCAAATGATACTCTTACTGAAACTAGGGATATTGAGGAATGTTTTATCAATTACTTCTTGAAGATTTACAAAGATGAAAATCCTAATTCCGAGGATCAGCAGCCCCTTCCCATTGGCAATACTATAATTGAGGAGGACAACAGAATGTTACTTAGGCCCATTTTAGATGAGGAAATAAAGAGTACTATTAAGCAAATGGGGTTAAGAAAAAGTCCGGGTCCAGATGGTTTTCAGGGTTTGTTTTATCTTGAATATTGGGATATTGTGGGGCCTAAAATTTGTATCATGATAAAAGAATTTTTTTGCTATGGTATTCTTGAGAATGGGTTAAACCACACCTTTTTGACTCTAATCCCAAAAATAAACTACCCTGAAAAGCCTAGAGACTATAGACTCACAAGTCTGTGCAATTTCAATTATAAAATCATTTCCAGAATTATGGTGAATATAATGAAGCCGCTCATGAACAAAATCATAGCCCCAAAAAGATCCATCCATGACAACATCACCCTTGTTCAAGAGATCATGGGCCATATCAAGAGCAAAAAGAGAGGGAATCAGGGGTTTTCACTTTGAAGGTTGATCTCTCCAAAGTGTATGATAGGAAAGGACATTGCATACAATTAGTTGGGACAGAATATGCAAGCACAAGGAAGCAGGTGGACCGAACATAAAGAATCTTCAGATGTTCAACTTAGCTCTCATAGCAAAAAGGGCTTGGGCCCTAACAAAGGAGGAAGACAGTCTATGGACAAAGAACTTTAAAGCAAAATACTTCCACGACAAGCCTCACCTGGAGAGCATCAAAAGAAGTTCTGATTCAAGAATGTGGAAACAATTGTATGATTGCAAAAGTATCATAAGAGAAGGCATGGGTTGGAGGATTGCTAATGGTGAATCCATTAGCATTTATGACCTAAGCTGGTTACGAGGGAGACAAAGGAACCATACTGCTCCCTGTCTGGAGGAGTGAGTAGCATAGAAAAAGTTTCGAACCTGACCATCTCTGAGACAAGAATGTGGAATCTGCAATTAATCCATGAAATATGGATTGAGGAAACAGCAAAATCTATTCAAACAATCCACATCAGTCATAACAAGGAAAATGATGAGAGAGTATAGAAGGAAGGGAAGCATGGAGTTTATTATGTGAAATCAACTTATAACTTGCTAATCAATTTAAATGAAATGGGCACTAATAGCTTTTGGTGTAGGTTATGGAAGCTGCAATGCCCCCAGAAGATAAGATACTTCATTTGGAAATCAATTCAAAATGGATTGCCCACAAATGAGCTGTTTCATCGAAGATTGGGGTCTCCAATTCAAGACTGTGTTTTATGCAATGAGAGACCCGAATCAACAATCCACCTTTTTACTAAATGCCAGTTTACCAGGGCACTTTGGTTTGCTTCATCAGGTGGTTGCATGGATGATCTGGAAAACAGAAATGACTTAGAAGGTTGGTGGACTAACAGACTCAAGGATACACAAAATGATGAAGGAGCAGCAACCTGGGCTAATTGTTGCTAGGCTGTTTGGAAGGAAAGAAACAAGGTAACTTTTGAAAGTACTAACAGCAATATTTATTCATGTATATATTTGTTTCCATTACTGCAGGAAGATTCAAGAAAGTTGATAGAGGTTGCTGGGAAGAGAGCAGTGAAAGAACAGATCTTTATCAAGTGGAACAGACCATGGGGAGCAAATATTAAAATCAATGTTGATGGGACAGCAAGAGGAAACCAAGGAAGAGCAGCGTGTAGAATTGTCGCAAGAGGAAGCAATGGGGAATTTATTGCAGCAGCAGCCATAGTTTGGGAATTTGCTCAGCTCTAATAGCTGAAGCACATGGAGTTCTTGAAGGAATCAAGATTGCAAAAGGACTGGGACGTACTAGGGTAGCACTAGAAACAGATTCAAAGTCCATAGCTTACTTCATGAATGGCTCTGAAGATCAGAGACCTTGGAACGTGGACAACATCTTGGAAGAAGCAAAATGTCTTTGTGGAGATTTTGAGTTTTTCTCTGCATCTCAAGTATATAGGGAAGCTAACAAGGTGGCCGATGTATTGGCAAATTTTGCTATTCTCCTATGTTTGGGTATCTAGACGCCCTAATTTTTTGACCCAAGCCCTCTTTGGGGACTTCATTGGGGGAACTTCTGTAAGAACAGTTAGTATTAGGGCTGCAACTCGGTTCGGTTCGGTCCGGGTTGAAGCTAATCCAAGACCGAACCGAAATTATATACATCAACCCAAAACCGAACCGAACCGAATTATAAACCGAAAATGAAAAACCGAAAATAATTTAAAAAACCGAAATCCAAACCGAACCGAACCAGACTTTTATTTGAGTAATATTCTAAAATAAAACAAAACTTAAAACAAGGGATTGACAGTCTCTACCTTTCAATGTCCCGATAATCGAATCGAGAACCACCGATGCCGGCTTCAACTGAATAACAGAATCCAAAAGAGATCTTGCAGGTTGCAAATTTCCAGACGCGACTAAAATTTGGATAATTTTACAGTGAGACTCGAGATCCGGTTGAAACCCTAGATTCGTTTTCGTCCAGTTGAAGAACCCCAATGAGGTTTCCGCATTTTTCTCGGTTCTACGGAGGATTTGGATGAAAAGGTCAGGAGTCAACTGTGAAGAGAGATTGAGTTTACGGAGAAGAGGAATCCAACTTTGACTTTGTAGGAGAACAACTAAGATTTGGGAAACGAGCTGCTCTTGTTTAATTCGATTTCGCCATCTGAGAGAAGCCGTTGAAGAAGAGAAACTTCTGATGAAAATAGAGAAGTTCCCCAGAAGCATTGAGTTCGCTGATCCTGTTGCTGTTCCTCGGCAACATCAAGGATGAGGGAAGACACAGATAGAGTGTGTGCAGCTTATTGTGCGTTTTACCAACATCGTTTTAGACAGAGCTCCACCGGTGCCGTTCCCCGCCATGAAATCGCCTCCCTGACACGTGAACCCAGGAATGACACGGTGGAAGCTTGATCCCTTGTAGTGCAGGGGCTTGTCACTTTGACCGACTCCCTTCTCTCCGGTGCAGAGAGCTTGAAAGTTCTCGGCCGTGCGAGGAGTAATGTCGTTGAAGAGCTCCATCACGATCTTGCCGGCAGGAGCTCCGTCGACCGTCATATCGAAGAACACCCTAGGATTTCCCATCGCCGATTTGTTTTCCTCAATCTCCGGTGCAAAGAGCAGCAGAGATTGAATGTAATAAAGCTTCAAAAATAACATGAAGTAGAAATGAGAGAGGAAGACAAAGTAAGGAGAAGAGAAAGAAATGAAAGGGGAAAACGAAACGAACAAGAGAGAGGAAGAGAGCGAGACGAGAGTGAAGGAGGGAGAGACGAGAAGGAGGGAAGGAGAGAAAGAGGCAAAAGAGAGAGAAGGAAAGGAAATGTTACCTGAAGAAAAGACGAACAGGAATCGGCGGTCGGCACCAGCAGCAATGGGGTAATGGCCGAACATGGAATCGGCGGTCGGCAGGGTTTTAGGGTTTGAAGATTGAATGAATAGTGAATGAAATCGACTTAAGGGAGGGGTGATTTGTAATTTTATTAAATTTAAAAGGTAAACTATAAACTATAATATTGTATATAATTCGGTCGGTTTGGTTTGGTCTAAACAAATATCTAAATTCGGTTCGGTTCGGTTCGGTTCGGTTTAACCGAACACCTAACCCAAAACCGAACCGATTTAATTCGGGTTAGATTTTTTTGGACCAAAACCGAACTGAAGTTTTAAAAACCCGAATCGAACCGAACCGAAGTCGGTTTGGTTTGGATTGGTTTCGGGCAAGGTTTACAGTTTCGGCGGCACGCCGCGGCGTGCCGCCGAAATTTCGGTTTTTTGCCCCTAGCGATGCGTTTCGCTGGGAGAAATCGTTAATTTGTGTCGTTGACGAAACATACCGAAATTTCGAGCGAAACGGTCGGCGTGCTGACCGAAACGGACCGAAACAGGCGAAACGGTCGAAAAATGTAATTTTTTTAAATTTTTTTAAAAATTTTTTTAGCGAAACGGAGCGGCGTGCCGTCGAAATTTCGCCGAAATCTTAAAAAACATAATTTTTTATTTTTTTTTGCCATTAAAATTTTCCGGCGTTTCGGCGGCACGCCGCCGGCGTGCCGCCGAAATGCCGTTCAGTGCCCTGGGCGGCACGCCCAGGGCCACCGAAACTTAAAACCTTGGTTTCGGGTTTACCCGGCCCGAGT
Source organism: Buxus sempervirens (assembly GCA_947561395.2). Taxonomy (NCBI): domain Eukaryota; kingdom Viridiplantae; phylum Streptophyta; class Magnoliopsida; order Buxales; family Buxaceae; genus Buxus; species Buxus sempervirens. The sequence goes on along the minus strand of OX387183.1, from coordinate 41,386,893 downwards.
TGCAGCCCTAGTTAATATCGATGAATAAAAATTTTTCTGGAGTATTTCCTATTAAAAAAATAAGAGAAATTTACAGCAACATTCTCTGAGGTTTGACGAATGAGCACGACACCCCTTGTGGTTTAAAAGTGATCACTTATAACCCTCAAAGTTCTTAAAACTGGCATTGAGCACCCTTACTGTTAGTTTTCAGTAAACGCTGTTAATTTTACGATGCCCGAAAGACATCAATACCCTTCCATAACACCGTATCATCCTCCTCCAACCTCATGAAGAGAAATGGCGGTTTTAGGCGATGGCAAGTGGAGAAACCAGTAGACCTTCGTCCCTAACCTCACGAAGCATCAAAATTCTTGTTGGAGAAACATCGGGAAATCAAAGAGTTTCCTCTGATAGGAAACGAGGGTTTGGATTCATTTGCCCCAAAAATAAACCGGATATCTGCACCCATCTGGGGAGCTCTGATGAGTATGTTGTGGATGTCGAAAAGGTTTACAGGATTCTGAAGAAATTTCACTCCAAGGTTCCGAAATGAGAACCTGGCTGGAAATTTGACCTCATAGCATCCCCATGGATAACATCTCAATTAATCGAACGATGGACCAGATTTCAGACATACACCTCTATCCATGTCAAGTCATCCTGATTTTCTTGTCTCTTTTCTCGTAATATAAACGTACCGAATTGGGATCGGCCATGATTGATTAATAATCCAATCCCGAGTTGTTTTAATACCATTATAGTCAAAGATTATTCAACACAAAATTGCAACAACTAAAAGAGAACTCCCTTTAAAGAATGAGATTTCCAGGTCTTAATTGATATTCAGATGTTCTTCTCAATGTACGTAGACACAGAAAGGTACCTAAATCTCTCGCTCCCACCATCCTAGTCTCTTCCGATCATACTTTGTAAAGAGTCGAAATTCATTTCTTGCTTTTATTCCCGCTGGTTCTTTTTGTTTGTTGAAGAGAAGAACCACATGCAGCGGCCTCTGTTGTTCCGATGCAAGCTATATGAAGAAGGTGGAAGGTTGTTCTATTCGTTACCGCTCGTATTCGATTTTTCTTGGTAGATCACTACCGGTTCACTTGTAATTGTCGTTATCGGAACCAGCACCAATTTCTTAGCGTTTCAATGCAATACTGACCCAACGAGCAATCTGAGCCTACAGCCACCCGACTAATAATTAGTGTGGTGACGCAGGAAATGTTGGGTATATGTTCTTCTCATGGGCATCGAAGCAACCACCTGGTTACAGACACACCTATGAAGTGTACAAATCCGTGATAAAAATCTTGTGGAAGATGAGGAAATCGGCTCTAATTGAAGAAACGGAGAAAGAGAAACCTCAACTAGCCTGAAACCACGTTAGTCACTTCGTGAGGGTAGAGAAAAATGGTCTCCCGGTTTGGGGATGATTTGATATCAAGGAAGGGCACTGTTGTCTTTTAGGCATAGTGTTTGTTATAAACTGACGGTAAAGGTGTTCAATGCTGGTTTTCAGAACTTTTGAGGATTGTAAGTGATCACTTTTAAACCACAAGGGGTGTCCGTGCCCATTCGTCAAACCTCAGGGGGTGTTGCTTTAAATTTCCCAAAAAATAAAAAGTCTAAAGCTTACTAAGGCACAAAAGACAGCGGGGCCTTCGTCTAACCTGTGGGTTGTTGGTAGGTTCTGGAGTTAGATTCCTGATATTAATTGAGAAATCCCCATCACTGGCGACTATTCCTGATGCCAACTCTCAAATGTGACGTTACTCACCAATGTAATATAACCGTTGACTTCCAAAACCCCACACAGAAACTCCAAAACTTCATCACAAAAACCTTAGTATTTGTATATCTGTCAAACACATCTCTATCCCTTTTAATTCCATCTTTCTCATGTCACCTTTGAAATTCCAAACCTTTTGACCTCGCAACAGCCATGTCCATCTCGTCTCTCTGCTCATATTCCATCTTATCTCCCTTTCTATAACCAGACTGATCCGGCTCTCACCCTCATTCATAGTTCCAACATCCCCAAAACCATGAACAACAGCACCACAGGCCATGGCACCGCCACGAGTAGTGGGCTTGGTTATGCTGTTGGAATCTCGGTTGGAATCCTCTTTCTCACCATCTCCATCACTCTGGCTACCTACTTCTGCGCCCGCCCCCACCTGGCCTCAAACATACCTCGACAGAACCCTGCAGTGGCCCCGAACCAGAACTTGGCTGATGTTGAAGTAGGGCTTGATGAGGCCACCCTCATGAGCTATCCCAAGATCCTGTATTCAGAAGCTAAGCTCCAGAACAAAGACACCACTTCCTCCTGCTGCTCCATCTGCTTAGCCGATTACAAGGATACTGACCTACTCCGGCTGCTACCTGATTGTGGGCACCTCTTCCATCTCAAGTGCGTTGACCCGTGGTTGATGCTGCACCCTACCTGTCCTGTTTGCCGCAACTCTCCAATGCCGACGCCCCTCTCGACCCCTCTCGCTGAGGTGGTTCCCTTGGCAAGTAGGCAGAATTGAAGGAAGGATGAGAGGATTGAGTTCCAGACAGGTCTCTTGACATCTGTACACTGTAAAATTTTCTACAAATTCAAGGGGTTTCCCCTGATATAGCTTTGTCTAATGTAACTTTCTTTATTCATTTTCACATTCATGTAAGCTCTTCCATTTGTTTCAGTAGTATAAACAGATAAATAAAATTCAGGCAAAAGAAACAGAAAACACAGGTTAGCTATCACAGCATCACATAAATCAAAGAAGCAGATATATAGGCAGTTGAGCAGAAAGCAATCAGAAGAGTTGAGAAACTCAAGGAAGATTACAAACCACATGCATCCTTATGCTTAGAGAGGTAGATTTAATTTTTCGCTTGGTAATAATGCCAATGACCATAACTGTCAAGATAGAAGATCAAATCATCTAATGGTATGTATGGATTACAGGAATTCAAATGGGGGATTTGAAATTGGTGGTTCTGGATTTCAACTATACATTTAGTTGACCAATTCGCATTATTTATAAAAATTACAATTCATACCTAGTGGGTGTTTATTGCAATTCTCATGCAATATAACAATTCTAATTTTGTTTGTTTTTGCAACAGGGTTCATTTGCCACTTATCATAAGTTGAAAAGTCATACCTATCAAACCATTGTTTAATATTTTTATGTCAGTATTATTAGAATTTTTATTTGATTTCTCTATTAATTCAAATCTTAAATTTTTATCATTTGATTTCTCTATAAGGGAGGTCTTTCCTTTCCCTTTTTTTTTTTTTTTTGTTTTTTGTTTTTTTGGTTTTTTGTGGGGCAAGAGAATCCATCCATTAAATCAAATAAATATTATAAAAGTATTAAAAAATTTTATACTAGATATGCAAATTAAATATTTAAGGTGTATGATTAGGTCAAATTTAACTTCACCAACCAACTCAAACCAGTAATTTAGCAAGTTTGTATCAACATGACATAGGGTGTTAAAAAGTCTAAGGTTAATCTAAAACCTGCTAGAGCAGTCCTTAGGACTAGTGAGTGGTTTGGGTGTTTATTCTGTGACTAGACTCATGACTCATTTATGACATAAACTGAACGGAAGGATCCATTGACACTCCTTGTGACATGAGTTAATGCTCTTACACAAATTTGAATCCAATGGAATAGTAATTTGAGTTGTGAGATTATAATGAAAACTCCGCTAAACCAACCTGAACCACATATCAACCGGACAATCTTTAATAGCCTGGCCTATTTATGTGAACATGAAATGAACTCAAGTTAATGCTAACCTATTATTTGTGTTTTCATATAGTTAATCATTTGTTTAGATTGTCCTAGTGAGCATAGAAAAAAAGCCAAGAACAATGAATCCTATAGGAAACATAAATCAAATACCACTGTAAGTCCATGTATCTTTGAAATCATGCAATCCAGATATACCCTACTAATCTTTTCTAATTCTTCCAAAACAACAATTCCACATATTCAATCACGTTATGGTATTTCAGCTGTTTAAATGACTGAATAGAGATTTTATCAGCATTCAAACTCCACATGAAGCTCAGAAAAAAAAATTTTGAAAATTGATCAGAAGTTCTACCAGGATACAAAATCAACTGTAAATCAAATCATGAACATGGAACTTCCTAAAGACAGTTATGGTTAGATAAGCAAAGAATCTAAAATTTCTGAATCCAAGGAGCTACATATTTTGAGATTCAAGAAGTTTGTTCCATCATGCAGGACATTGAAATCTCGTAGCATCAGGTTTTCCTTGTGGTTCAAACCTGATGAGATGACAACAAACCATGAGATTTAGTTGCTCAGACTTAACCTGCAATGCAGAACTCGCTGAGTGACAAAGGAAAAACCATTCAGGACTTTAGATTGCCGAATAGGTGAAATATAACAGGTAGAAAAGCTGATACAGAGAGAACCAAAACAAGCCAGAGAGAGCTTAACCTGAAATGCAGAAAATGGACAAGAGATGGAGCAAAGAGAGAGAAAGTCACCAGGCGTCTGAGCCTCCTTTCTTTGTCCTTAACAATGGACTTGGCTCATAAGCCCTGATCCTCCGGCTAGTGATGATGACAACAAACCATGAGGGAAAAAATATTTTTCCTCCCAAACCCACATTTTTATCAGGTTAGATTAGGTTCAGCATACACAAGTTGGAAACCCCAGGTACACAGCCCCAAAGTACCAAAGTCCAAAACAACACTGTTGTTGGAAAACTTGTGAAAAGGAGCTTCTATCCATGCATCATAAATAATGAAATGAAATTAGGCTGCTCTTTTTTTATGGATAGAAGGTAAAAACTGCAAAATATATCTAACCAATTACACACACACCTGTGCGCGTGAACTTTAAATACTTTCCACATGTGGGAAGTGTATGCCTGCTAAAAGATAGACTGTTATAGACATAAGTTCAGCAGGATTGTTCACATGATTGATATGAATCTAGTGTACTCGGCATTAATCTTTACAGATTTATTTTGAAATCCCAAGTTCCATAAACTATACAAAAGCAATCATGAGAAAAATTGAACATCATATGGAAATTTCAAATTGTAAAGCCTGAATTATGAACTCATGTACTTTGAAGATTGAACATCAAAATACCAGAAAACAAAAGAGATTCCCCTCAGGTACAATAATACTATGCACATGGAATTGAAGCTTCCATCCTTCTCTGGAGATACCGAAGTATCTGTGGAATAGAAAAAGTTGGCTTATCTCCAATTTTGGTACACAATCTTGCTACAGCTAGAAGACATTTAAGTTGTTTGTAATCATAACTGTTTCCAAGATCCGGATCTACAATTTTATGAATTGATTTTTCAAAGCTAGACTCCTGGACCCATTGGACTAAGTCAGTACCATCCTTCCCTGATAACTGGCCAGTTATGAGCTCAAGAATCAGTATACCAAGCTGGAAGATTATTTTTCTTCGTTCCTGATCCATGCAATCTGCAAGGGGAGGGATGTTAAATGACCATATAAATACATGGTTATGGTAAGTAAAAGAAGAAAAGCTTTCACCTCTAGAACATGAGGCATGTGGCATTGCAATTGGGTTCTGGCAGTAATTAACAAGCCCAACATCAGAAAGCTACAACAACAAGAAGAACCATCAATGACAAGTTGTCCCAACAGATCAAGGTTCTTCGTAACATGTAGAGAATTCTCTTTTGATGGTTAATGCAAAGATATATTAAATATTAACAGAAGAAAAGATACAAAGGATCCATGAGATATGGGTACTTAAAAGAAGGTAACCTGCTACACTATAAAAACAACAACAAACACACCAAAACCCACTCCCCAATAGCAGAGCAGCAAGACTACTCCAAGACGAAATCAAAACTAAGATATCATCAAGTAAGCTCTGTTTCTGTATTCTTCCCCCTTCAAAAATAGAGTTATTATGAGCTAACCAAACATGTCGAGAATTCTTCCATGTAGAGAGATCAGATGATAGCAAATCCAAACAGCCCACCTACTGGAGGCTCTCTTGTAAATTCACATGGAAAACCTACCATCCATCGAAGTTTCACGTATGCCTAGTATTGGAGTTTTTCCATGTGATAAGGATATATTTCAAGCCGAGATTTTGCATGTGATGACAATCTGTTGTGGAATATTTAGGCAAGATGGCTATTAGGCAATGGGCGGGGGTTACTCGTTAAGCGATTACTTGCCATCACCAATGGCAAGCATGAAAAGAGTTTCGATATGGCAAAATTTTGTCACATCCAGCAATAGGCATGCCTCTCCTGCCTGTCTGTTCTCCTATATATTAATTTTTCTGAACTGACGCTAAAATACTCACCTTTGCAACAAAGTGCTCATCCAGCAAAACACTGCTTGAACTGATGGATACATGATATACAGGTGGGTCGCAAAAGAAATGCAAATATTCCTGCACAATGCATAAATCAAAAACCGAGATATTTTGTCACAATTATTTACATTATAAATATACATTATCCGATATGAAGCACAAGGAAATATCACATATGAGTAAGAGAATGCTGCATTATCAGAAGATATACAAAATTATCAGGGCGACAACTGATAAAACAACACTGCAAATTTCGGTAACTGTTACAAGCATTTAAACACAGACAACTCTTATGCACACTCAAATACAGAAACACATCCATAGCTCTCGGTATTGTAGTTTTATTTTCAGATTAATTCGTCATGCATAGAAATAGTTTTTAGCATAATGAATAATACTACAAAGAAAGTATTCTATTAACCATTATTTTCATGTCTCTGACTATTAATATGCACGTATAGCACATAAAAAGCTGACAAAATTAGAGTAAGTTTGGAATTTAAATACAAGCTCATCCATGTGTTTGATGTGGTTTAAGGCATATGGACAATTTAGTTAAGCCTCACTATTCAACAACAAACATTCATGACTAAAACACTTCGATTTTTCTGTTTCCAATACTGCATATCCGGTAAAGAAGATGAAATTTGAACAAGACAGAGTAGCAGTAGCTATAGCATCAATTTTTAGAGGAGTTGCTCATGTTTGAGTCTGTATAACTGCATATGGGCATGTATATAAATACATATTATCATTTGAAAACCATTTATACATATGTATACAACATATAAATTTGCATGTCTCTGCAAAATTATACATGTATAACCACATTTATCACCTTCATCAACTAGCACAATGTGAAACTTAATACGCAGCGAGACCAAGCAACCTACCAAAGCAGCTGCCACGCCAATGGCTATTTTCAGCCTTGTCCTCCAATTCAAGGGAGTTTTAAGAGGGTCTGCTCAAGAGGTAATCCATCAAATCATCTATAAACAAAATTGGAAGCTTATGAAATAACATTAGAATTATGCTTTTAAGTACCAGTAAGATGCTCCTTAAGGCTTCCATTTTCCATGTATTCAAACACAAGGAACCTGAAAATAGTTGAAAATATATATAAGACAACAAATTCAACAAATGACCTTTTCCAAGCAAGATGCAATCAACATGAAGAATAGAAGATGGAGTAAATTTTAGCTTATCAATGGAACTGTCTCAATTAAGGGAAATTCAGAAGTATGCTCAGAGTTTCATTTTTCCTTTCTGGTCCCCTCATCATGTTTATCATAAAATCTTCATGAGAATTATGCACCCCCTCGAATAATAAATGCCATGATGTTGTTTTAATTTTTGTACAAGGAATTATAATCCATAGCATGCATGGAGAACTGAAAATAAAAATCGTGTATTACAGCAGATATGGACATGGAAAATAATATTTTTGTTAGAAAAATGAGAGCAGAATAATGTTAAATAAATTGGTTCTACGATAAGAGATTCTCAACATCATTCTTGCCTATACATCCCTAACAGAATAGGATTAAATAAATAAAAATTTTAATTTTTTTAAGAAGAAGTAGATAATTTTATTCAATGAATTTCTAATGGAAAGAAGATACTAATAAGTTCAGATTAAAACATTATTTTTAGTGCAGAGCAGAAAATATAATATATTAAATAACGGATTGACCTTTTGGACTTTTGAATGAGATGCGGGAAGCACTCCTTGAGTTGTGATGTTTTAGATTAGAATCAGAAAAATACTCTTATCTCCAAAGAGAGTTGAAAATCTAGTGGCCTTTTTACCTTTTTGAAAAAATGAGTTGGAAACTTGTTAATGCGACAGTCATTCCATGACAAAGTATTAATTCACAACAACCTTGTTGGTGAGGGATGCTTATATTAGGATTTGGAAGAAAAGAGAGCATATTAAAAATAATTTAAGAACAAAATGACAGAATTTAAAATTTAATGGTTTTAAAAATAAAACAATAAAAGAGAAAACATGAAATACAGAAAAAAAAAACACTACATAGATTTGGGCTGAAATGGATAAATGCATTAATGTAATAGGTAAAAATGTCTTAAAATAATCTCAAAGTAAAATTTTATCCCAAAAAGAAACATGGTGATGAAGTAATAATGTTCAAAAGGTTATTAAAGAGAAAAGAATTTATTATAAGACTGAATAAAGAAATAGAAACAAGAAAAATTGGAAAAAAATGAAGTGTTAAAAGTACGGTCTAAAAACAAGCATACGATAAACTATATAGAAACTTAAGCATGAAAGTGGGCGAAAAATACATATATAAACTTGCAATATTGAGAAAACAAAATATAAGAGACCTAGATAGATGCATAAAACATGAAGATTTAAGTCCTTAAAGTGATAAGAAGTTCACAAAAAGGTGGAGGTAGTATATTCAAAAATTATTAAACGGAGAAGGCAGAGAGCTTTGCATCAAGTGCAAACATGGTCATTAGAATTAATAGAACATTAATATGTTACTAGGATCAAGATTCCTAAAGCAAAGGAAACTTTAGCCAAGATGAAAATATGGAAATCTTTAGTTGAAATCTAGAAGTGCATGAGAGAAATTGGTATACTATGGTTGACCATATTATTTCCTGGAGTTTTGAGGAATAGAAAAACACACCAAACGGTAATAAGAAAAACATGGTGGTAACTATGCAAAGAAAACGTTCAAAAACTATATCAATTATCATGAAATTTAAGTTTATGAATCATACCATGAAATCATACGAAAGAGTGATGGATCAAAATTTAAGAAGAATAACCCCAACATTAAAACAAAAACCACTATGGCTTTAAGCCAGGAAAGTCCACCAACAATTCAATTTCTTTATTTAGACAATTGTTAGGTTTTAGTAGGTTGTGTTGGCTTTATTCCATGACAAAAGTACATTTAGAGTGTCTAGAACAAGTCAAAGTGTCCATAGTCAAAAGGTATCAAAATTGGAGTTGAAGAGTGCAAATTGTGAGATGCGCTTGACCATCTCTAGAGGAGTGCTTGAGCAATGCTATTTTCCTGATAAGAAACCTGCAACCTGAGGCTAGACTCAAGGAACATTAGATGCTAGCTCGAGTGATGAAGACTTTTTGATAAACTTCCACAACCCGAGAATGGTGCTCAACTATAGTTAGACAAACGCTCGAGTGGTGAAGACATTAAAGCGTGATACGCAACCCAAGGCTCGAGCAACACTACGTCTAGAGATTTGTTCTTAAGTTTCTTCTTACTGCTCGACCTGCACTCTACCTACGGTCGAGTGGTAAAATCCAAAAATTTTTCAAATTTCCTCTTTTCGTTCTAACTCATTATTGGAGATATTTTTTAAGTCCTAAATATTCTATACTCTTGTGGAAAAACCTCCTTCATTGTTTTTCATCTTTGAGCCACCAATCTTTCTTTTCTTCCTTCTTCATCCTAGGAGTTCTTGGTTGGAGAGTATGCATGTGGTAGTTCCAATGGAAGCCGGACGAGTTCATTTGGTTGATCACGAAGATGATCTTTGGAGTTCCGGAATGTTGCTGTGGAACAAATCTAAAGGTTTCTTTAGATACTTAAGTCTTTAAGTTGTCAGAGTCTGTGTTGAGTCTTATGAAACACGGTATGTTATTCTTCTTCTCACAGTGATATCTTTGAAACACGTCACCAAATTTCTTTGTATCTATTTACTTATCTGCTTTTATCCGAATACTTACAATTTGTGAGGCTGGCTATTGATTGTTCGATATTGATTGAAGACTTGTGCATGTCTATTAATCATTAACATAATTTTGATTGATAAAAAATTTTAATTCCGCATTGTTATAACTATTCACACCCCCTCTAGGTGTAGTGGAGTCTAAAGGCATATTTTCAAGAATGTTTAGAGACCTTTAGCGAGGAAAGGAGATTTATATAGTTTTTATTGATATAAAGAAATCATAAGATAGAATCCCAAAAAAAGTTCATATGCTAGGTTTTAAGTAGAAGAGTACCAAATTATATTGAGTTGTTAAAAAAATGTACAAGGGTGTGATAATTAGTGAAAGAGCATTAGATCATGAGAAAATGATCCCAACAACAATAGATTAAAATCGCACATCAGCTTTGTCACCATGTTATTGCTTCGATTATGGATGAAGTTGTTAGGTTTTATATTTTAGTTTGGCTTAATTCAGTGTCAAAGAGTAAGTGTCCAAGGTGTTCAAAGTGTTTGGGATAGGTTATAGGTGTTGTGGTTCAAATGGCATCGAAGTCGGAGTCAAATTGGTTAAGTTATGATGAACGTTAGATTACCGTTTGATGCAACGTTCAAACAGTCAGTGCAAATATCAGTTGCAGACAAAATAGAGAGTTGCGTTCGATGAGGCGTTCGACCGTTCGTGTCCTGCAGACAAACCCGAGAGTAGCGTTCGACAAAAGTTCGATGTGGCGTTCGACCGTCCAAGTTCTGCAGACAAACCCAAGAGTTGCGTTCGACAACGTAGGCCTTGCCGTTCGACCGTTCATAGTATCTTAACTCAATGTGAGGCAGTCGTTCGAACAAGAAAAGGAGAAGTAAGTTTTCGTATTGAACATGAGAGCCGCGTTCGATGAACGTTCGAACGTTCATTACAGAAATTCTGTTATAAAATTCCGAATCTTTCTGATTTGTTTCCTACTTCTCCTAGATCTTCTCTTAACCTATATAAGGATTGTTTAGACGTTCCTTTAGTTTTACCTAAGACGATTTTGGAGCCCTAAATCTTTGTGTGAGGAAGAGAAACTTCTCTCCTTTCCTTTCTTTCTTTGAGCCATCAAACCTTCTATTCTTCCTTGTTCAAAGCCTTGAAGTTCCGGGTTGGGGAGATTAATCGTGGGAGTTACTACGGATACCAGGCGAGTTCATTTGGGTGATCGTGTGAAAAGATCTTCAGAGTTCTAAAGTGTTGCTGTGGAGAAAATCTAAAGAGTTCTTCAGATACTTTAAGTCTGTGAGTTGTAGAGTCTAACATAGGGATGTTGAGTCGCCGAACTACAGGCTGTAGTCTTCTTTTCATATTGGATTTTTTAGGTGGCTCCTGCATAGCCCGGAGGGTTTTTCTCTAGTGAGAGTTCTCATAGAGTTTTCCCTTCGTCACCAAATTGCTTGTCTTGTTTATTTCTCTATATGCTTTATTTTGCAATTTGAGTGGCTTGCTATCTAGTAATTATTTTCTAGAATAGTTTTGAGGATTTGTTCATGCTTATTAATTGAGGACTTGTCTTTAATTAATAGAAAATTTTATTCCGCTGTGTTACACCTATTCACCCCCCTCTGGGTGTTGTTAGAGTCAAAACCCTGTTTTTCAGAAGTAATTACTTATACTCAAGAGTGTCTAAGTACTTTCTATCTACAAGTGATAAAAGATATGGTTTTAGTAGACCGAACCACCAAAAACATAAATACAAGATTGAATTATGGAAGAATATACCTTGGAATCAAAAGATCTAAATTATCCAAATGACTACCAAGTACGTGCAATATCACTTTAGCATAAATAGTAATAATAGATGTGAATTAGTGGTAAGGATTGAGAATTAATAGATTCCTAATATAAATTAATTTTTCTTTATCCTAAATCAATATTCATAAAATAAAAAAAGAAGAAGGATATTTACAAGGATGTAGCACATAGAATTAACGTTGGATGACTTAAAAATAGAGGCACTCATGTAGTATTATGTGATAACCATTTCTAATCAAATGAAAATAAAAACCCTGTAAAACAGCCATAAGCCCTACCATGATGCATGAATCAAAATTTTTGTCAACAAGAAGCAACCTAAGAATAGGATGAGCATTGTGCAGATGCAGATGTTAAGATGAATACATAGAAAGACTAGGAAAGATGAAGTAAAGGATAAACGTGTCCAAGAGTATTTGTCTATCGCCAAGTAGGAGATAAAATAAAAGAAAATATATTAATAATAGTATAAGCATATAAAATAAAGACCTAAGAAGCAGCTACTGAAAGGTGTAAATGGGTAGTGATTGAAGGCTCTAAAAGAGCAATAGGAAGACCAAAAGGAATCTGGTTGTCTTCAACCATAAAGGATTTGGATACCCATAATCTTATTAAAAAAATTCTTCTGACAGATTGATATGGAGGAGAAGATTCTTTTCCCCGATCTGGAAAGTCCGAACTAAATGGTACAAGGCATTTTGCTAAAATTATTGTTGCAAGTAATTCTGGACATCACTGTTGTTTATTAGGTAAGACACCTAATTTCTCACTAGAAATACAAATGCTTAAAAATTTCCTAAATCTTGGAAACTACTATTACATTTTCAATAAAAAGGCAAAATTCCTAACAAAATATCAAAAAACAAGTTAAGCGTCACACCTCTTATGGCTGGTGGAAAATCCTCTGAGTGAAACAAGATGGCGGTGATGCAATCGACCCAAGAGTTGAACTTGTCTATGGAACAGATCATTCCCTTGACAAGTCCTTACTTCTTTAACAACAGCAACAAGGCCATCCTTAAACTTGGCTTTATAAACAGTTCCATTACAGCTGGCAATGATTCTACCAAATCCATCTGTGGCCCTCTTTATATCCTTGTATGAGAAGCACCGAACAAAAAGTGATGTTCCTGAAATAAGTACTTAAAATATTAAAGGATGATCATTAGAGCAGCAACATATACCAGAGCTAATTCCAAGTAGACAGCAGTAATATCCTGAAGAAATAGGGAAGGTCAAATCATTTAGCATTTTTTTCCTATGGATCAAAAAGAAAAGTTACACTTTTAAAAGGTGTAAAAAATAGAAGACTAAATTAGAAGTCTTCAAAATACTAACATATTAACAAAAATTCTCGGTTCATAGAATAGAGCAGAAATATAATCATGTTTGCCTGTCACAATGAAAAATGAAAGCAAGAAATAATGAAAGGAATAACATATATATTTTTAAGGTTCCCAAGAGTTTGCTGTAATCCACCAGCAAGTAGCTTAACACCAGAAGAATCAAAGGTAATTCAAGTGAAACAGTTTCTCTGCTATAGATTTAAAAATCCATTGAGATGGCATTAACAAAAAACCAAAAAAGAAGAAGAAGAAAAAGAAGAAAGTGAGAGAGAAAGAAAGACAAATCAGCTATAAAAATGCACATCACACATCTTGGAGACCATTTATCTACTATTTTTAGATGGGTTAGAGGCTTAGAGCAGCAGACTATGAGCATGCATTGGCTGTGAACGAGTGATCAATCAAGCAAAAATTTCCAGCAACTGCTGCCCCATTCATACTAAAGCTTCAATCCATGGAACCATACAACACGCAATAAGAGCTATGCAAATTACTCAAGTCAGATTGGAAGAACAAAACTTTTCCTGATCTGTAAAGCAGAGATAATAGAGGGGGTATAATTATTCCCAACTAGTGGGCAATACCAAAATGAGGAAGATGTTCAAAAAATATGATACCCAATAGATATATCATTATCCAGTTTTCACAACAGATAGCTCTCTAGGTTAGGTTGGAGTCCCTCAAATGAACACTGAAAAGGTATTGAAGAAATGGGAGAGGTCCCTTCTTATCCTTTCATTCTGACAAGAGCATATTCCAGTGCCAAATTCTATTCCTTCAGATGAATTCCAGGTAAAATAACAGCAGAAAGATTTCATTTAAAGTAAAGGATCAGCCACGTGAAGCTGAAAACAAGACACTATTGTGAGATACGGAGGGCTAACGTATATATGAATCAGAAAGTTCCACATCAAAGCGATAGCCTGGGTGCTCCAATTTACAACCTATTCAGTCTGGTTCTTATTCGGATCAAATACAAGCAGATTCACATTTGTATTCAAATTTAGTTAGATCCATTTATACATATCTAGATTTGAATCATGGATCCTGAACATAGATCCATATTCGGTATTTTCAAATCAAATCTAGGTCAAATTGGGGTATAGATCCAACCCATCAATATCCCTACCCTCATCCATGAAATTCCACATATTTTACTCCGATTATAACACCATTTGGAAGCATTCCATTTTTCCAAGACATTAGAGTTAAAACTTCCTAGTTCTCTCAGAAATGTGAAGTCCATTCTTCCCATCCAGTTGCTAGGATTGAGCTCACTAGAATCCACAAAAACGATGTACTGATGTGGGCATCCAGTGTATAGCATACAATCAATGGTCATTGAGCAATTTCAAGTAGCAGAGAAAACCTACTTGAGGAAGGAAAGCAAATTTCACATTAAACCTGAAAAGCACGGATTCATCAGTTTGATTTTATATTTACTGTTGATATAAATAAATAGATAGGAAACATGTTCCAGAAAAATTAAAATGAACTATCCAGCTACTCAATTAGAAAACTCCTCACCAATCTCTTCATTGGCGAACAACATCATGTTGACCCAAATGGAGATGACTTGGTAACAATAATAATTGTCAAATTATATATCATCACTCCAAATTCCAAATTTTCATTAATCATATTATGCTCATTTAACTATTAAGGGTCCAATAAGCTCTATTTCTTTTGCAGATAAATCCCTGAAAAGAACATATTTTCAGGGATTTTTTTAGTTTGATGCATTGTGTTCAACCAAATCAGAATAATCTTAAAAATACTTTCAAAACGTGAGCCAAATCTCAAATATAGAGTCCTGAGAATTAGCTACAAGTTATTTTCCAACATATCTCTTCTGCATCCACTGCAATTTCTGCCACAACAACACTCTTTTTCTCTCCCTTCATACATTACTACAACTCTTATCATTCTCCCTCCGTCCCTCCCTCCCTCCCTCAACCCCAGTCTGCCATTTGCTGTTGCCGAACACATTATTGTGACCACCAAAAGCTTATCCTCTTTAATAAGCACCATTTACTGCAACCATCTAATGCAACAGAATTTTACTCTTACTACCATGTCAATTGGAATTGTTTTTCTCTTTTATCTCTCTCCTGCATTGCCATCAACATCAATGCCAATAATTCCTCAAGATGTTAGGGAAAATAAGTGAATTTTCATATTTGTATTTTCCAGATTTTCAGGATTAGCAAACAGAACCTAAAGGTTAAACAAACTCTAAATCTCTCCTTGGCATCAAAATTCCATCAGTTGGTGTGAAATTCAGTGTGCTAACAATGGCAACTTCCACTACTCAAAAATTCCAATTTATTATATCCACCTTTTATGGTCATCTCAATTATTCTACCGCCACTTCAAAACACAGGCATGCATGGCGATATTGCTTCGAGTGAGTTAGGATTACAATTAGATTCACAAAGATTAAACAATGTGAAGCTCAAGTCTGAAACGCACTTCAAAAGCCAATTACATTTCAGTCATGCAGCAAGTATTTAAGCTTAAACTCGCCTGAATATCTTCATCAAAAGCAAATTACAGTGTTTTCTCGACAAATAACATTGAATTATCAAGATCGGTTAAAAATCTCCAATAATTATTAAATTTAAGTCAAAGCAGCAGACAAATCCAGCAAAAACCAGCTGCATTGGTACATTTAAGCATAGTTCGGTCGAACCGAAGGAAGTCGAGTTCAAATCTCTGTTCGCTATATAAGAACGTCAGAGTGTTGCGGATCAGCTCAAGACTCATTAAAAGAGATTTCTCTCTCATCTCACAGAGTTAAGGGATACAGTAGCTATCAAATCAAGAAGGAACGAAACAAAGAAGGATTGGAGGCTCCCGTACCTGCATGAGCTCGAGCTCGGACAAGCCTCGGAAGGAATAGAACCCTAATTCTACTGATGAGCCGATGCATCTTCGAAGAACTTTCGTCAGATTTCTTTCACCGGGAGGCTCTATGTTGGCAGGACTTGACGTTTCGATCTCCATCGCCGCCTCTTTTAAAGGTTTAAAAAAAAAAAAAAACAGAATCTGCAACTTTACCTTCCAATGGTAAAATTACGAGCGAGCTTAATTGGTGGCTTGAGGTAAATTACAAAAAGAAAGAGAAAAAGTGAGGGTCCGGAAAGTTCTCGACGCTGTTTAGTTATCGTTAAAAGACAAGAGGGAGACAAGCACGGCGACTT
The DNA here is from genome assembly GCA_947561395.2 of Buxus sempervirens. Lineage (NCBI taxonomy): Eukaryota > Viridiplantae > Streptophyta > Magnoliopsida > Buxales > Buxaceae > Buxus > Buxus sempervirens. The sequence continues at coordinate 41,370,500 of OX387183.1, read as the reverse complement.
GGAAGAAACAAATTAAAAAAAATATGTGCTTTTCACGTGGCCGTAGTCATTGTCTACAAAGCCACGTAGTCTTTTTTTTTTTTTCCTAAATATAAGATATAAGACCATGCATTTTCATTATATATGATCAAATGTACATCAAAATAGACCAAAGCCCACAAGTAAAATGATAGAGAAACATTAACACAAAGCTTGCATTTTTTCATGGCCTCTCGAGCCCCATACAAACCTACAAAAGGTACTTCTCCAATTACAATTTTCTTTCTTTTTGCACATAATATAAAGCCACGTAGTCGTTGTCTACAAAAGACCTTGGGACAAATTAATGTACGGGTGGTACTTTTTTTTTAAATAAATTTTGTAAATATTGAAGTTCCTGTATTGTTCTTGTGCTACATATTTCAAAGAGAAAATTATACTTACCTCCCTTACGTTTCTGACAACTAAGTATGGTGATAGGACAGGTTAAATGGGTAACTCACCATGCCCCTAATGATTAAGGCTTTGTATTGCCAAATTAGGGTTAGGACCAGGTTAGGATTTTGTCGAACCCGCCCCAATCGCAACCTTAGTGTATTAAAAAATATGATTTTTATATATTTAAAATATTATTTTAATATATTGTATATGTAAAATACATATTTAATCAATAAATGTATTATGAATTAATACATTATATTTTTAAAATATTTTTTAATACAACCGAGTCAACCAACTCGACCCCTTCTTGTTACCAACCCAATAGGGATGGATTAAGATTTGGTATTGGCTAAACCCCTTTAGGGGTGGGTTCAGATTCACCAAACGTGCCCGGTTGCCATCCCTGCTGACAACTGCATATACTTCTCTTAAAATTTCTTCAATGATACCAAACTCCCTTCTTGTTTTTCTATCCATTGCATGTTCCTCTTGTATAAATGTTATTAAACTTTGAATATTATTTGACAAATTTAGCCTTTAAAAAAAGTTTAAAACTTGTGATTTTTAATAATAAAAAAGTGATTTTTTTAGGATTTAAAGATATTAATAATCATTTCAAAAATCAAAGGTGAATTAATCATTTAAAATTTTAAGTTTTTATTATTTTAAATAAATAATAATAAGGGATAGAATTGTTATATTACTACTTTTATTAGCTTTCAAGCTTGACAAGGGAGGTTAGCGTCCTTTCAAAAACCTCAAGGGAGGTATTTACGGTTGTAAGAAACAATAAGAAGGTAAGTGTAAGGTACTCTTTTCCAAAACAATCTTTGGGAAGTTACCAAACCAAAAACAGTCGTGCCTGCCCATTTTAACTAAAAGTGACTATTGAGCAAGTTGGGAGAGCTTAGGGAAGGCCACAAATCACATAAGGGCACGTTTAGATAAAAAAATTTCAAATATACATGTAAATTGCAATATATATGAATTATAAATCTTATGCTTTTCAATCCCTATATATTGAAATTCTATTGTTTGGTTGACAGTATGGAATTCAAAATTTTTCTCTTGTATTTTACATAATGCTTACATATATCAAAACATATTTAATTAGACCTAACTTTCTGTGGGTTTTATTTATTTATCTTTAGATTTTCTTTCAAGTTGATTTTCTATCTTTAAGATTTTCTCTCTTTAATCTCTTTCTAAAATATTTTGTCTCTAGGATTCTCTTTCTAGAATGTTCTCTCTCTAAAATTCACTCCAAAAAGGATTTTCATTCTCTATATAGGTTTTCTCTCGCTATAATTCTGTCCTCTAGAAGATTTTATCTCTTAGTATTCTCTTTCTAGAGTGTTTTCTCTCTCTAAAGTTCTCTTTTTAGAGATTTTCACTCTAGAAAGGATTTTCTCTATTAGGTTTTCTCTATCTGTAATTTCTCTCTAGAAGAATTTATCTCTCTAGGATTTTCTTTCTAGAGTATTTGTAGACACCCTAAATTGCACCACATATTAGAGGAATAGAGGGATGAATATATTTGAGGAGCAAATAAAGTTTTAAATATAGGTTTATTGTGAATAAATATCGGCTATTTTAGTAACTCTTGTTTACTAATAATGTTTATTGATCATAAAGTAAATATACCGATATTGAACCATGGTCACATTGATATTTCTTTATGACCAATATTAAATATGGGTCATATTAATATTTCTTCATGACCGATATTGAATATCAATCACATTGATAATTCTTTATGACCGATCTGAGTTATTGGGTATTCTCATAAAATCTCAATTTGAAAATTCCGCGAGCTTTCTCATATTTACCATAAAACCTCTCTCTGGAAAGCTTGGATTTCTCAAATTGACCTCCGAAATTGATCAAATTCCTTCCAATTCATGCTTTGGGCTTGAATTAGAAGCATCTAGAGACACTTTTGTGTCTACCCTTGGGATTTTTCTATCCACAAGTGTGTCTATGAATAGAAGGCTCTTTCTCCTTGCAAAGGGCTGTAAATTTTGAGGGTGAGAGCTTTGTGAAAGGGGAAACTCTACTAGATCGCCCACTTGAAGGTTGCCTTGCTTGCTTTGATTGAAGAAGAAGCTCTCAAGGTATAATCTCTTTTTAAATTCAGTATCTCTCTTTCAATTCTAGCACTCTCTCCTCCTACCTTTCTGTATAATAAAGCATCTATGTGTTTGTAGCCCCTATCCTAGACCAAAGTACCTATAGTTTCTCTATAGCCGTAAAAGGTGAAGAAGAGAGCTATGGGACAAGATCTAAGGGAGGATCCTAGATCTAGATTTGTTTAAATTCAATTAGATATAGAGTGATTGATTGTTGATTTTACAAATTCTTCTTCATTTTTTTCAGGTTTCAATAGACCTAGATCAATAAATGATTTCAGATCTGAATTCCTTCCCATATAGATCTAAATTTTTGAGGCTTTGCATGCATCTTACTTGTACATCTTTGCAAACTATCTCACTTGCATAATTTTCTATGTTCTTAGGCACTTTCTCATATCTACCATGTTCAATGGCTAAATATGAGATTCAAGCCTTAAAGCAACATCCCAAGCCCTTTGATGAGCTTTTTAGTAAGATTTGATTTCTTGGATAATGTCTCATGACCTAATCTCCCTAGATCTATATTCTCATGATTAAATTGAGCTAGATTTAGCTCTTTCTCTCCAATCCATGAGAGATCTGAGTCAACCTCTGCCCTTAAAATTTTTTGAGATTTCTTATTTCATTTTAAATGTTTTTTATTTGATTCGGAGAGCTTTATGCACATATCATATGTATATAGGGTTTGATTTTACTCAACTTTCTCAAATCTGGACTGTATCTAAACATCGGCTTGTTTCACTCATTACTTCATCCTCCAGATGCATTTTTAGTGATTCCAGTTGCATGTGAAAGGTACATGCCTCTAGCTTAATCCTGTTAATTTTTGAGAATTTTTAGTTAAGCCATTTGCTTTCTATAGTTAGTTGAAGTTCAAGAGGTCGGCACACTCTTATTGCAGAACCTGTCACTTCAATTGAGCACCATTGGCTCATTTGAACTCCGATTAATGTGCTTCTAGTTTTTGAGTCTTCTATATTGAGTTTTTTTTTTTCAAAACATATTGGCTTCATAATTTTTGAATTAATATTGAGTGTTGTGTGCTTGATTGATCTTGTACCGCTCAGTAGCAGGTTACAAGGTCAATATGTGATCAAGTTAGGGTATTAGTGAGAACACACTGTCCTCATATGGATGAATTTTGGTTGAGCCCTATGCCATTCGAAAGAGGGAACTTCCTATTTCACCCACACCAATTTTTATGAATTTATATAGAGTGGATTTTCACAAATAAACTTATGAAAATATGTTGTTCATCACTATCACTATGATGAAATAGCAACTTCAATCAAGCATGACTCTCTTGATGTTGATTTGTTTTAAATGAAATTTTTATAGTGTTTAATGCATCAAGTCACCTTTCAAATGGCTCTGGTTTCATATTTTTTGGATTTTATATGAAAGAGTTATGATTAATTGAATGTGTGCAGCTCAAATAGCTCTCTAATGCATTGATTTTCAATAAGGATTTGATTTATTTTACTTTGACTTTTACCTTGATTTTTTATTTGATCAAAGTGCCAAGAGAGTAATATATCCACAAAGAGCATCTAAAATAATTGTAGACTCTCATGGAGGATCAGACATATGCGTGTTTCTTTTGCTTTACTTTTGAGTAATATGTATGCAAGCAACATGTGGTGTGGTGAAATCTATGGCAGCCACTTCAAGTGGATGAGTAGGGGTGCCTAACACATTCCCTCACTTATAACCCAACTCCCTTACCCTAAATCTGGTGTAGACCACAATTTGAGCTACTTTTGGCTCATTTTTTTACTATTTTTGTACACTATGGTGACCATCCATACTAAGAGCTCTTGGATGGTGGCGACTCCAATTCTTTGTTAAGTCCCATGTAGGATATATGTCCTAGCGATTCCCATAGCAGTATTTTCTCTCTTTTCACTCTAAAAAGAATTTTATCTCTATGTAGGTTTTCTCTCTTTAATTCTCTCTAGAGATTTTATCTCTCTAAGTTTCTCTTTCTAGAGTGTTTTCTCTCTCTAATATTCTCTCTTTAGATAACTTTCACTCTAGAATTTTCTCTAGCTTTTCTTTCTCTAAAGCATTCTCCTCTTTCTATCATTTTCTCTCTCTAAAGCAAACCTATCTGGAAGATTTCCTTACTTTTTTTTTAGAATTTTCTCTCTCCAAAACATTCTCTCCATATTTTATATTTAAAGCATTCCTCTCTCTAAAATTTTATCTTTAAAACCTTATTTTTCTCTATCTAGAGCGTTTTCTTCTCTTTAGAGTTTTCTGTCTTTATAGCATGATCCACTCTCTTTCTAGAGTTTTTTCTCTTTACATTTAAATATTAAACATTGATGGGCTTCATCTCTTACTTTATAAAATAAATGGAAATAGGCCCTCTTATAAAAATTCAATGATAATAATTCTTATGTTGCATGAGAATTGTTAAAAACACCTCTTATTAAAAACCATCCAATGCTATCTCACGATCTTCCTACAGTAGGCACGTGGGATTTTCTTCCCTCATTTAGTTTATCCATTTTTCTTTCTATCTGCTTTTGTCTTGAATTGATGCCTTCATTTGTGATGCTATCTATGATCACCATAATAGTAAATTTTAGCAAAATAATTGCTAGAAACATTATGAAGTAAAATCAATTATCATTGAAATTTGTTTTCCTTCAATAAACGAAATTAACTTTATTAGTGAACATGATAGACAAAGTCTACAGCTTTATATGCCACAGTCATAATACAAATTCCATGTTACCCACTCTTTTCATTGTATGAACTTGGCCACTTGCACCTTCACCATGTGGGTTCACGACCAATGACCTTTCACATATGTTCAAGGGATACAAAATACTATGATGTCGCAATTCCTCAAGCAATTCTAATGATTTCTTCTCTTCTTGTTTCTCAAATCAGAAACAAAGAAGGGCCTTTTAGGAATAGAATGTTATGTGGGCAGTTAGTTATGATACTCATACACATGACACTAATAAACCTTTGTATTAGAGTAAATTGGCAAAAAAATTGCAGGGTGTTTTGGGTATAAAATGTCAGGCAGAAAATAGGCGGTTGGCTCTATATAGTAGTATAGATATGATATTATTACCATGATCATACTTTTATTATGTGGCTGCATAACAACCTTTGGAAGACCATATTTGTATTTCATGGCTACATGATAAACCCTTGAAAGAGATTTAATACCCTGGAAGATACAAACATGAATGATTTTCTTCTCCTTAATTCTTCTATCTTTTTTAAATAATGAAATTATAATGCTCTAATTTTTCATCCAATTATGTTGAATGACAAAATTGAAAACAAGCTAAGCAATGGGCCCATCACAACCATCAAACTTAACCATGCGTGCCTTGAATCCTAAGGATTGGGAAGGATCACAAAAAATCCAAACCTTATCTAAAATCCAGTGAAGAACGTCAGTGCAATCAACAATCAAATTATATATATACTAGATTAATCTTCGAATTCGGTCTATCTCTTTAGCCGGTTTACTCAATTTTGGAGTCACTGCTTCCTATTGGAACCACGATTAGTTTCTTAGGCTTGTTTTAGTCTGAACCAAAAGTTTAGCTAAGTGCCGCATGAGTATGACCTATGGAAGTCTTTAGACACCCATAGTATTGTCTCACCGTAGGATAGGTTCCCTCGGATTTTATTGATTAGACCGTCTTAATTATACTTCTTATTCATTCAATTTTTGTTTACCATTTGTTTATGAAATTTTATAGGCTATATGGACTAGATCATTGTAGGTCTGCTGAACAAGTTTGGGCCTACATTAGCCTACCTAGGGTTTTAGGCTTCATATCTAGCCAAATTTGAGCTTTAATGGTGTACTAAAATCTATTGATAGAGTAAGAAAGTGTCTTTTAATTATTCAAGATCCCTTGCACTTGGACTATCCTTTTGTTTTGACAAGTAGAACTTTGAGGTTTAGTATAAGATGCATTGCCATACCATACAAAACATGACTAAATAATTTAGCATATGATTTATTACTTATATTTGAAACCTTATATAAATATGTTAGTTTATAAATATTTAGAGTACTTGAGAGTTGATAGATATTTGTGACTGAATGAACAATGTATATTCTTGTTTTTTTGTTTCAGAATATGCAACAAAATTTTTTTATCTAATGAGAGGAAACAAGGCACAACTATAGAATAATGTTCTCTCAAATACTCTTCCCTCTAGAAGTAGGGTTGCTAAAAGGGCCGGCCCAGCATGGCCTAGGCCCATTTAGCGCAGACCGGCGTGCCACGGGCCTGGTGGGCTGCAGCACGCGCCAGCTTGTTTAATCTAAACCCCTGGCCCAGCACCGCACGCCCCAGCCGGCAAGCCGTGCCGGGCCTGGGGTATAAAAAATGATTTTTTTTATAAAAATCAAGGAAAATTCCAAAAAAATAGTAAAAAAGCACAAAATTGTCTTACACATATTGGGATAGATTTTGTTCAAAAAAAATATAAATAAATCAATTATTACAAGTACAAGTACAACTTTGCAAATTGATTTTTTTTTTTAAACCAAGGAAAATTAGAAAAAACAAATAGTAAAAAATCACAAAAAATTCAAAAAAATATGTTTATTATTCACAAAATTGTCTTACACATATTGAGATAGCTTTTGTTCAAAAAAATATAAATAAATTAATTATTACAAGTACAACTTTGCAAATACAACAATAGTAACCTAATTATAACTTTCTTAGAGTCTTATTAAAATTTTAGCCAATGGTTAGCCTAGGGAACCCCCCCCCCCCCCCCCCCCCCCCATGTGAGCACTCTGCCGAGTCTACCAGCCATTGGCCAAAACTTTGAATAAGACTCTAATAAAGTAAGAAGAGAAGAGTAAGAGATTCTAGAAGAGGTGTGGTTTAGAGTGGGAAAGGGTAGGCCTATTTATAGAAAACCAATAGTGGTTTTTTACCACCTCTACCCTCTAATATGACTGTTATTTGGCAGTTGGAAGGGTATAAAAGGTTTTTAACAGTCAATTACAACCATACCCCCAATATGGCTGTTATATAGCTATTGGGAGGGGTAAAAGTGCCAAAAAAGTGGTTAAAACCACTTTTTTGGAGGTAAAGGGCCAGGCGGGCCGGCCTGACGCGTGCCCTAGTGGGCCACATGCCTTAGCCTATCTAGAAGGGCATATTATTGCTCAGCTGATAAACTAAAATGAAGGAGATGGTACCACATCTCATACTTCCTTAATTACACAATAATTCAAGATGTCATATGTGCGCGTGTCGGGAACGCCGCACCAGCGGGGCGCACGGGAGTGCGTGCCTCCTCTCAGGGTAAATCAGGAAAGTTGGAGTCACCACTACCTGATGGGGTGCAGGCAGACACCTAGGTGCCTAAGTTTCTCTATTAAGATGGTCTACGACTTAAGATTCTAACTAAGGTCTCAGTTACGGTCCGGGGAAGTCTGTAGACACCCCGGTCCGTCCCGTTGGGTGACGAGTCCCACGGGTTTCCCAAGTTTGAGTCAACTTTGGTCCATCTCACCCAATTCCTAAGCCAAACATGCATACTTTATTTCAAGTCTGAGTGGGGATCTCCTGAGTAGTATGGGTCCCCTTTTATTTGATTTTATCTTATTTTATTTTAAGTGATCTTAGTCTGATTCGGTGGGCCCCGTTGGAAGGCCCACAGATCTCTTGGTGGGCTAAGCCTAGCCTACATGTCCCCTTGTTGGGCTTCTATCTAACCCTAAAAGCCCTTTGGGTTTTGGCTAATTTTGCTTGCTTTTATTTAGGGTTCAGATAAAGGATTTAATTTAAGTTTTATTCCAATGGGCTTGGATGGTTTGTGGGCCCATTGGGTGGGCTACACAATGGTTTCCTTAGGGTATCCAAGATCTGTGTGGGCCCACAGTGGCACAGAGCTTGAGGAGTGGCCTTGTTTAGCCACTTTTGCAGTTCTTGGAAGCCAAGAGAGGGGAGACCAAGGTTTGGGGCCTTGTCTCCCCTCATGAACTGATCCTTAAGAAATGACAGGGACCTAGGGTGTCCCTGTCATGGTAGTGATAGTATCCAACCCCTCTTCCATGAGGGGAAGAGGGGAAGTGGCCCGATAGGCCCTGATCTTGGTTTCACTACCAAACCAAGCAAACCTTCAACAAGACCAGCAATCAAAGAGTAAACAAGAAATAAAAAAAAAACATGCTAGGAACAACAACTAAGATGTGTATGGGGTGCTCATACTTGCATACACATTAGTGAACGAATATTAAGGAAAAAGGAGTGGGGACCTAGCACATGCTCTAAGTGGGGGTCATGCACATGTGTGTGTGCATGGTGAACCTGGAGGGGAGATGGGAGCATACAAGATAGCTCAAAACAGTAGCCGAAATACCATGGGAGAAAAGGGGATGTAGGGATCATACTTTCAAGACATTCATGTAAAAAGTTCTACCCTAGGCCCACATGCTTTACAACATACAAAACATAAAAATAAAAAATAAAAATAGCAAGCATGGAAGTAAAGAAAAAAGCCAATAAAAGAAAGGATAGTGGGGTTAAAAGAGGGGTATATAAGATGGAGAAAGAAAGAGGGAACATGCTCCCCCTATTAAACAAAAACAATGGCTAAGAGACCTTTAAAGCATGGAAATGAATGACCTCTCACCCTCCCTTTATTAGCTAAACCGACTCCCCTTACCATGGGAGTTTAACCTCTGGAGAAGGAGAAGAAGATAGAGCACAAGGACAAGAAAAGAGATGATCCAAGGGGGAAAACAGCATGTAAAGAACATAATACCCTCACATGCTCAAAATAGGCCCATTCTCATATATGTTAAGTAGAATATAGTGGGAAGACTCACCTTGGGGTATGAAGCCTCCTTAGGTGAGTGTTGAGGTACCTTGAGACTCCAAGAGTTGCTGGATCACCTCCTCTCCAAGCAAACAAGACCTTCAAGCTCCTTCTAAGGTGTAAAAGTGGAGAAGAAGGGGGAAGAAGGAGGTTTAGAAGTGTTTGGGTGTGGTTTGGGGGCGTGGGAAAGCAATGGGATGATAGAGGGGTAGGTTTCGAGCAGGGCGTAAGGGGGCAAAGGCCAAGAACCAGCAAACAACCAACAACCTGAACAAAGGGGGGCTGCTGCCCCTTTTATAGACAAAAACTTGCAACCGAAATTGGATTTCAGTTATACCACTTTCCAGGTATATCCAAAATGCAATTTCAGTTATACAACATTTGTGTGTAACCGAAAATTAATTTCGGTTACACTTGTTTTGAAATCACAATCATGAATTTGCAAGGACAAGAGCAGAGAATCTGTCGGAAAATATTTGATTTTACTCTATGAACTGAAATTAATTTTCGGTTATTTTAGGATTTTTTTCCAAATTTGCCCCTAATTTGATTGATTTGACCGGATTCTCTCTTGATGAGAGAATCCGGATTTTCTGATTTATTAGTTTAATTTAATTTATAAAATCAAGATATTTTGAGAAAAACTATTATTTTATTCGAGATATTTTTGGCGGCTATCCTTTTTTCGCCACGTGGCAGGTTTCTGCACACTTGCCACGTGGGCAGCTTCAGGCACTTCTGCCCTAGAGCCTGAACTGTTCATAATTCTCTCATCCGAGCTCCGATTCTGGCAAACTCAGTTGCGCTGGAACCAGGTTGAGATCCTCTATCCACTGGGATAGGGTTTTGCAGTAAATTCAATTTTTGAGTAGAAAACTGAAACCGCGTCTGGAATCTTAATCTGTTCATATCTCCTTAATTAGGGCCCCGATTCTGGCAAATTCAATTGTGTCGAAATCGTGTCGGGATTTTCTTTCTTTTGAGACAGAAATAGCAGTTAATCTGGGTTTGAGCAGAAAGTCAATTTCTTTTCCCCAGGGGCTTGTTTCTGCCCATAAATCCTTCATCTAGACTCCGATTCCGAAAAACTCAGTTGCGTTGGAATCGTGTCGGAAGTTTCTATCCATTGAGATAGGGCACGGTAGCTAACTAGCATTTGATCAAAAAGTCAACTTTTGTCCTGTTAGGGTTTGACTTTCCATTTAGTAAGCACTTGTAAGGCGTGTACCTGGGAATTCTAGTAAACTCCTTTGTTAACTCATCATGGCAGTATCTTCCAGACTTTTTCACAAGCATGTAGCAACAAGCTTCATTGATCACCAATGTCTTCCCAAGTAGAAAATTCAAAATGCCTTCCCTACATTTCACTGTCACCACTCTCACACATGACTGTAGATATTTGTAATATCCCTGTGCCAGCTCCGGTGGTAGGTTAATATCATCCGTTGGATCTGGCAGCTTAGTCACCAGGTGGGCAGGCCGCAAAGTTGATGTTGCTAGAGAACAGTGCAACCCCATCGTCGGATGCAACTCTTTGTGTAGTCAAAAGTGCACCACATGCGACAAACAACAACACCACCATTAAGAAACCACTTTATGTCACCATGCTTGCTGATAACAAAGGGGGGAGGTTGAATTGGATGGATTGAGTTGATATAGAGATGGCGAATTTGTGCGTGGGGTCACAGTGAATGGTAATTAGCTCATTAATTAGTTAACGTTTGCATAATGCAAACGCATTGCATGGTGTGGGCGAACTTTACTTTCATTTAAAATCGATGCTTTAATTAATTTCAACTTTAAGGCTGGTTTACGGGTGGGGAATGGTTTAGTCCATACTTTCTCGAGGTTGGTGGCAATTGAGGCGATTTCGTGACAATTTTAGTGTGATGTTTGGGCTTTAGTACTCGGTGTTCCTGAGAGTTTGCATGCGCGTGGCTCGAGGTTGTCCTGGCATTTGGTGTTCCCTAGGTGGTTAATTCCCCCTTTCCTCCTGGTTTGATTCTACTTCTTCAGGTTTGAAGTGGTTCCACTTCCTCCTTCACTTTGGCACCTCTCCGATCTCTGTTTTCTTTGTCATTCTCGTCTACTTGTCTGCCCTTCGAAATCGAATCGGTGCCTCTATTAGTCTTGCTAGTTTGTTTGCCTTCTATTAATCTTTCTGTGATTTACTGGTTTCGTCTCCTTTCATGCCGTTGTGAGTGGAGTTTAATCTGTCCTTCAGTCATGTTCTGCGACTCTTGGGTGCAGAGGTTGACTATGGAAGTGATTTCAATCATGTTCTAAGTTTCTGATATTCCCTGGGAGTACTCTTGTAACACGCCAGATCCAGGTTTATTTAAAATCATAAACCCAAACCCTAAACGTTAGGAAAAGGCCCATATATAACTAAACCAGACATAAAAAAAAAATTCCTGTTCATCATCAAAGTGCTATAATAAATATAAAATCCTTAATCAAGCGTGGAATAATAAATTAAAAAAAATGTCTCCATCTGAAGCACAAAAAGAACATCTAATTAACGTCTAGTTATGGTCAAATAAAAATAATCCCAATACATCCACCAAAAATAATCTAGATCAAATAAAAGACATGGTCCCATAAACCTATACAGGTAAATAGAAATCCTCCTCTTGATAGTCAAGCTAATCCCCCTAAGAGAAACAACATCTCAGTAAGTAGCCATGCAAATATACATTTTATATAGAATATGCAAGCGAGTAATTAGGCTACCCAAGACAGATATAAACATTGAAGTATAAAATAATGCAAGCATATGATAAGTCTTTGCAGGTCTCATGAAATAGAAAACCACCAATACTAGGTAAAAGACATACGTCATAAAATATCCACATACGTGTTAGAAACACACTCGCATATGTGGGGACACATACGTGTCAAAAGCAAACCCACATACGTGGAGACACCTAGGTGTCAGAAACACACCCGCATACGCGGAGACACCTACGTGTCGAATCAAATAACTCGTTAAACCATAATAATAATTAAAACAAATTTGATTTCTAAAAGATATTAAATAACCAAAATTTGGCTTTTAAACAGAGATCCAAGTAGTTTAAACATCACATATGAATATTTTCAAAAAGCATAAATTAGAACTCTGTTAATCAACATATTTCTCTGGAAAATCTCATTTTTCGATAAAATGCTCGTTTCTAATCTTAAGTATTTCTTACAACACCTTTAAAACTAAACTTTTTAAGAAAATCTATTATAATAGGCTTTTCTGAAATTCCACTATATTTCCTCAAAAATTTGATCACCTCTCCTAAAATATAAAATCTAAATTTTTCTAAAAATAATAATTTAGACGCACATCATAAATTTCCTAGAGTTCACAATAATTCTAAAGCAAAATGATCATCCTCAAAACCTTGCCACTTCTCTCCGACATTAACTTAAATTCTCTAAGATGTAAATACACACAAATCTAGTTTCTTATTAATCTGGGAATTTCCAGAATACAAAATAAACCTAAATCCATCATAAAATATAATATATTTATTTTCTATTAAATTTTAATCATACTATATCAATTCTGTATTTTCTGACCTCGTGAGAATCAAATCCCCATAACTCATTCATTTCTTAACCAAATAATATGAATTCTGATTTGTTAGACTTCTAACTCAATGCACTAAAATAAAATGTAGCAGTTTTACAAAATTCTACTTGGATAATTAATTATTGGTTTTCAAAGTCTACTTTAATTCAAAATCCTGTACAAACCAACAGCTGTAACAATTCAATTAATATTACTAAATCATAGATTTTTGCCCAAAGTATATTTTTTGGTGAAAATAGAGACATGATGGAACAACTTTCATTCAGAAACCGAAACCTAAATATGTCTCAAAAGTAGCCTAAAAATTCCATCTTTCCAAAATTTTCTGCAGAAACCTGAGTTTTAAGTATTTCCCAATCCTTTCATAGTTCTAACATATTCAACCTCAAATTTATGATAAAATTTATCAAAACCTCTTTTAAAGCATCTTAAAGGTAACTTCTAAACAGAATTCAAAATTTATATATCTCTTGGATTCTAATCATCAAAGTGCAACAAAATAAACCGAAGAATAATATTAAGTTTAAAGTTACAGTAATACATGAAAAGCATCGTTTCCAATCGACTAACTCAAAATCCATTTTTTCATGTAGATTGAAAGGACTACTTACCTTGTTGTTTTAGGCTAAATTCTCCCCAATTTTCCAAATGTTAACTCCCTCTTGCAACCCAACGAAGAACAGCAACAAGTCTTCGCGTTGGGTTCCAGGTTTTACACATAGAATAATAGCACACATTCTTAGAGACTTGCTACCAGTATAAATTAAACAAACACCTAAAATTTGATGTTTTCCTTACCTGAAACCTTAACAAAGAGCAAGGCCAACTCCAGAAAAATCCCAGGTCGTCACAACCATAAACTCAAAATATGAACATCAACTAATATTGTTTGACGCCTAGATCAAGGAAGGCATGATTTCAGAAATTTTCTCCAGCAACCCATGTACATTTGAGTGGGGTTAATAAGAAAGGTTTTGAATTGAAAACTCACCTTAGATCCAAACCCCTCTTCTCTTTAATCTCAATCAAAGATATTCACAAAAATCATAACCATAAGTTTTTCTACTCTTACAAAGATTAACGGCTAACCCAAAATAAACTTAGATCTGAATTTTCTCTTCTACATACCTGATTTACATGTATGGGACTCCTCTTGTCTAGATTTGATCAGCTCCAATCAAAAAGAAAAGAGAAAACTTTCAAGAGAAAGGATAGATGTGAAAGAAGCGACACCAACCCTTCTTTTTTCTTCTTCTTCAAAACGTGAATTAAGCCTTCACTTTTATTTGTCTTTAGATTTCAGCCAACTTAAAATTCTAAAAACCTAAAAGCCTTTCTCTTATATAGTTTCATCTCTTAACCCAATGGCTAAACCCCCCAAACCCAAACACTTAGCCGGTCCAACCACTATGGGGAAAGTTTTCTAAAACATGCCATTCTATTTTAATTTTTAATAGGTTTGTTTACTTATTAAATATTTATCTCTATCAAATAAATAAAAGTAGGTAATCACTAAATACATAATCTAACTTACCTTAGATTCAATTCTCTATAAACATCAGGTCAACTTGCAGCTCTCCGGGTTGACCCATAACTCCATATTCTACATAACATTATTAATTATATTCTTTCTTGTATTTATTCTATTTAATTATTTAATTTCTAAAATTTTGGGGTTTTACAACTCTGATATGTTCTTTCTTCCCTATATGACTATGGAGGACATGGCTGATAGGTTCCAGCATTTGCTTATCCCTTCTAGGTCTAACAAGGTCTTTTCCCTTATCCAAAATGAAAAGTGCAAGTTGTCTAATATGGAAATACATGGTCATGTTTGAATGTTTTAATGCTTCCCCTTCCTTGAATGCTATGAAGAACTTTGCTGAATGTGCCTAGAAGCCAGCTAAACCGGTGGCTATCCGGGTGACTTCTTCTTCCCGATTTCTTGTTGCGTTTGGTGTGGCTAAGGAGTTAGATTTCGTCCTCAGAGGGCGTCTGTGGTTCCTCAATGGCTCTCTCTGTCTTATTGAAAGTATTGCTAATCCAAAAGATGCAGACTCTTTTGTGTTCTCCAATATCATTTTACGGTATCAACTACTGGACCTTACTAGGTCTTTCAGAGACAAGCAAATCATTGAGAGGCAGGGCAATGAGTTTGGAAAGACCATAGAAGTGGAACTCCCTGGCTCTTCGGAGTTTCCTCACGCATGTATTGGGTGGTCCATTCCCCTGAATGAACCCATCATGGAGTTCTGATTTTCGTGTGGTTTGATTGGTCATTCTTTGAGTGCTTGTCCGAAGCTTATTCTGGGGAAAATTTTAAGCTTACTGTCTGGAGATTTGGCACAGAGGTACTCAAGTCTGAATAGAACTCCTTGTCGTCATTGCCGGCAGCCGGCATTCTCTAAGGCCAATGTTGGGTTGAAGTTGGTGAAGTCCGTGGTTTCGGGGCTAGGTGTTCTAGTTGTTGCTAGATCCAAACCAAGTTGTGCGCACATCGATCCGAGACCCACACACTTCTGATTGGTGCCGGGAGGTGCACGTCAGTGCATGCCTCCTTTAGGGTAAAGGTTCCTGGCATGTTTATCCAGCAAAAGCGTGAAGGATCACACACTTTCGGGATCAGGAAAGGAAATAGGGGAAAAGGGAGTCACCACTGCCTGATGGGGTGCAGGCATTAGAGCTGACAACTGGTTGGGTTTGGGTCGGGTCGGGTCGGGTCATAATCGGGTTGGGGTTAAACGGGTCGAGTTTGGGTTGATCCGATTAATGGCAGTTTGGGAAAACCCCGAACCAAACCGAACCCACCAATAAACGGGTTCAACCCGCCAACCTGATTATATATTTTTATTTTTTCAAAAAGTATTATTAAAATTGGATTGGGGGGTAATTGGGTCGGGTTCAAGTTGGGTTGGGGGTTAATTGGGTCGGTTCATGCCACTTTTTTGTGCCTTTTTTTTAATCGGGTTGACCCGATTATAGGCGGGTGGGGAAAACCCCAACCCACACCCGACCCAATTAATAATCGGGTTGATCCATCGGGTCGGTTCGATTTTTGCCGGCTCTAGCAGGCATACACCTGGCTGCCTAAGAGGTTGTCTCGTTAGGTGGTCAGGGGCTTTAATATTCTTGTTAAGTTCTCGGTTACGGTTTAGGGAAATCCATAGACACCCCGGTCCGCCCTGTCAGGTGATGGGTCCCATGAGTCATCCTGGTTATGAGTCAACTTGATTTAATATCACCCATTCCTAATGATATATGCACTCATTGGTTAGATCTATGTGGGGACCACTTGAATGGTGAAGGTCCCGTTTGTATTTTATCTTCTTTATTAAGTGATCTTAGTCTATTGGGTAGGCCCCGTTGCAAGGCCCGCGGAATCCAAGATGGGCTAAAGGATAGCCCATTTATCCTTTTTGGGCTTAGTCTAAGCTTGGAAGCCCTTTAGGATTTGGTTAAGTTTGATTAATGACTAATTATTTGGTTAAAGTTAAAAAAGAGAGAAAAGAATTAAGTTTTATGCATTTTTAATGAGACTTTGTGGGCCCCTCAATGGCTTCCTTTAATTTTATTATCTTTGTATTAGTTTGATTCAATTGGACTAGGGGTGGGCTTGGGGCACATCCCCTAGGCTTAGATTTAGGAAGCCTAAGGCTTTCATGGGTGAGAGATGTGTATCATCTCCCATTTTTGGTTTGAGGAACGGGCTTTCCTGTAAAAAGATAGGGCCCGATGGGCTCAAACCCTAAGTCACGGCCACATCATCTAAGGTTATCAAGCATGCCATGGATTAGGCTTTGATTGGGCCTCAAAGGGTATGGCCCTTAATTATGTTATTCCTAGTTTATCCTTAATCAAGTGAGTTGGTTGGAATGGGTGGGCCCCGTTGGAAGGCTCACCGGTGTCCAATTTGGGCCCACTAAGCCCAAGGCCCATCTTGGGTTATGGGATGACCAAAACCCCTACTGGATTTATTTAATTTAATTAAAAAGGGAAAAATAAATGGGAAGTCCAAAACTGTATTTCTGCGATTTCTTTAGGTTGACCAAAAACACAGTTTGGTCAACCTAAATACTGTGCATGACTGAAATTGGATTTTGGTCATGCATAGTATAGTGCCTGACCAAACTGAGTTTTCGGTCAAACAATAAAAATACCAGGAATGCATTTTGGGGTTTGGGTTTGGGTCCATGGTCTCTTGGGGATGACCAGGATTACTATGGGCCCCTGGGCAGGCTCACAGTGGTTTGAGATTGGGGTGTTTACCCTAATTTACTAATTAAACTTGATTTTAAGTCAAATGAGTAGGAAGCAAGGCAAGGGGCCTTGCTCCCTCTCTTTGGGGATGAAATCCCTGCAACTAAGTGGGGCCTTAAGTGTCCCATTTGCTGTATATGTGACAGTCTCTCCCTCTCCATGAGGAGAGAATGGGAAAGTGGCCTAATTGGCCTATACAAGGTTTAAACGGCCACACCATGTCTCATGCCCACACAACACACCAAAATAGCACCTTTAAAGTGAAGTATTCTAATGTTGCAAGAATGATGCAAAGCTATGTGAGTGTGTGTTTAACATAGAGTGTGCATGAAAGACTAAAGACACACATAACATCCCTTAGAGCAATAAACATGTGTATAGATGTGTGTACAAGCTTCTTTTACATTAAGATACATGGGATGCTGTCAAAAACAGCAAATAAAGAATTATGCCATCGCTGTGAGGTGTGTGGAGGACCTCTTCACTCCTGCAAAACCATGTTCACACTCAATCCATCTCGAGGAGAAAAGATTATATGCAAGGTATGCTAAAAAAGAGGAATAAAAAGGCAAATAAAGAAAGGAAATAGAGGATTTATGGGACACACTGGACATGAAAGGAATGAGGGAGAACATGCTCTCCCCTTATCAAATAAAAAGAAACATGTAAAAAGATGCATTACCCTGGGAGTTCTCTCTTAAGAGAGTGAGTAAAGAAAAGTGGAGTAAAATAGAAGAAGAAGCATGCTAAAAGGAAAGATTAACACGTGAATCAAAACATGCTTGTATTGATCTAAAACTCATATATGTCATACAAAGTTGGTAGGAAAGCTCACCTTGGAGGAGCAAGGTCTTCTTGAAGATGTTTTAAGCACCCTTGAAGTATAGACAGGAGTTAGAGCACCTCTCTTCAGCTCCCAAGTGTTCTTATGGGTTCCTTCTTGGTTAAAATGGAAGAAGAAGAGGATTGGTGAAGACTGGGAGGGGTTTGGTAGAGGTTAGGAGGCTTGGGGAGTGAGGAGAGAGGTTAGGAGAGAGGGGCGTACATGTGAGAGAGCAAAAATCACTGAACCCCTTCAAATGAGTTGAGTTTCAGCTTATATAAACAAAAATAATATAACTGAAATCTCAGCTCGTTTATGTTATTTTATATGTATAGCTGAAATACAATTTCGGCTATAAACAAATTTCTTGTGACCAAAATATAATTTTGGTCACCTTAACATCAAATCACAATGATTTTTGTCAAAGATTTTCAATGAACAATCTGAAACAAGAATATGGGAAAAAAATCTACGAACCGAAATTTAATTTCGGTTATACACTATTTTGTGTATATCCAAAATTTAATTTCGATTATTTATGAATCTTTTTTATATTTTCATTCTCTTTCCTATTTGGCTGAAATGATGTGAGATTTGATCCCAATTTTCCATAATAAGAGAAATCTGATTTTTTTAACTTATTAATTATATTAAGATATTTTAAGAAATAATATTATTTTAATCAATATATTTTCTTTTTTGTTTTGTCTTATCTCTATTTTGTCCTTTAGCCCTTTAATTTGCCACTTGGCAAATGTGGCTTGCACATTAAGCCACATTTGCCACGTGGACGGAATTTCGGCATTTATTTATAGTTTTGCCCTTAGGGTTGTTCTTCTCATATCTTCTTCATCCGGACTCCGATTCTGGCAAACTTAGTTGCGTTGGAACTGTATCGAGATTTCCTATCCAGTGGGATAGGGTATATAAGTCAATTCAAGCTTGATCAAAAAATCAATTTCTGCTCCTTAGGATTTGAGCTATCTCTTAGGGTTTTCATTTCTGGCATTTAGAGGGGTGCAAAAATGAGGTGCTTACACCAGTCTTCCTGCCCTATTGGTGGTTGGGTCTAAGGAATATATGGGCCTTCATGTGGATTCAGACTTCCCCAACTTTTGGAGAATCGTGAGGGGTTCTCTCAAGCTCATGTTCCTTTGTCTTGTCCTGATCGCCTTAAGGAGGTTTCTTAGGTGCCTAATTCCTTCCTGGATTTTGATTTGAACTAGGGTTCAAGTGTTGGGCCAAGGCCTTCTTTTACTTTCGCTTCTAAGTGTAGCCCGGTCGATGGTAAGGAAAAGAATGAGTTTAACCTTTTACTGTATGATTTTTTTTCTTCTAAGTGGTAGGTTCATGGTAAGACAGAATATGCATCTGTTTGTCTCCCTTCATCTTTCACTATCTAAGGATTTGATTGGCTTGGCGCATTGCATGTAGAGGAACAAATCAATCTAAGGAATAAATCTCAGGTCCATAGCCATGTTCAAATCCAGGAAGTGGAATTAGATCCGTTTACTATTAGGGAAGTCTCCCCTGATCAAAAGAAGAAGAGAAAGCTCTCCCCTAATCCCCCTTCTGCCCCTTATTGTTCGGTTAAGGACTCCTCTTCGAGTCCTGTAAAATGAAAATCCTTTTCTAGAATTGTCATGGAATTGGTCAATCCATGACCTAATTCCACCTCAAAGACCAAATTTTGAAGTGCAAGCCAAATGTTGTCCTCTTGTCGGAGATTTTTGCTAATGAGAAGATGGCTACTAGAGTGGTGAAAAAATTGTCCTTTTAGCACTCTTTTGTTTTATCTTCCTATGATATGAAGGAAGGTTTTATCATTCTTTGGAACAATGAGGTTAACTTACTAATTATCTCTACTACTAACTGGGAGATTTTGTTTCAAATTTCTTATAAAGGTATGACTTGGTTGGTTCTTTTTGTGCATGCAAGCTCGAAAATAAATGTCCAACTTGAGCAATGGAATTATATAGAAGATATGGCTAGAAGTTTTGCTTCCCCATGGATTCTGATGGCAAATTTTAATGCCATGAGAGATTACTTAAAAAAAACGTGGAGGGCTGCCTTTGAATAGAACCCAGGTGGAGAGTTTCCAAAATGTAATAGATAGTTGTGGTTTAATGGAGGTCAGAATGAATGGTCCTAAATTCACCTGGTGTAATGGTCAGCAAGGGCAGCATAGAATATCAGAGAAATTAGTTTGTGTTTTCTTTTCTTCTGATTTGTTTGACTTATTCTCTCACCCTGTGGTTTCTTCACAGCCTATTTTTGCATCAGACCACTGCCCGTTAGTTCTAGTTTTACTTCATGGAAATAAAGGAAGGTCTTGACCATTCCGTTTTGAAGCTTTTTGGATTCAGGAATCCACTTGTCATGCCACCATACAAAATGCCTAGGACAATAATTGTTACAATAGTAGACGGCCTCTGTTGCGAACAAATTTGTTGGCTCTTTCGCACGACCTAAGGCAATGGAACAAGGATGTTGTAGGAGACCTTCACAAGCAGAAAGCGGAGTTGTGGAGCCAGTTGCAAATCATCCAAGTTGATCTAACCCTCAAACCTTCTGTGGCGATCCATGATAAAGAAAAATAGTTATAGAAAGAGTATGCTGTGCTGCTAGATCAACAAGAGACACTCCGGTCCCAAAAATCCAGGATATTGTGGCTTAAACAGGGTGATAGCAATACCCGATTTTTCCATCCAACTACCTTGTATCAAAGGCAAAGAAAGCATATTCACTCTTTGAAGAATATGAATAATGTGGAGATATCTTCTAGACAAGAGGTGGAAAGTTTGGTGGAAAACTACTTCAAGGAGACGTATTCACAGGAAAGGCAGTGGGGTGAGATGGAGCTTCTTGGGCTTATTCATCATGTTGTTACAGAGGAACAAAATAATCTAATCAGTCTCATCCCTCTTCATATGGAGATTTGGGCTACGATGCAAGGTATGGCTCCATTCAAGTGCCCTAGCCCTGACTGCTTCCAAGGTATATTTTTGCATTCTTTTTGGGATGTGGTGGGTCAAGATATGGTAAGTATAGTGCAGGAATTTTTACGAAGTGGTAGTGTGCTTATTGGCCTCAACCATACTCTTATTTCTTTACTTCCTCAGACTTATCTCTCCCGAAAAATTTAGGATTTATACCCTACCAATCTTTGTAATTTTGTCCACAAAATTATTTCTAAAATTTTTGTTTCTCGGCTAAGACCGTTGCTCCATAACATAATATCTCTCCTGCAAGCTGTGCTTGTCCCCGATCGATCCATCAAAGATAACATTATGGTAAACCATGAAGTCACTCATTTCTTTCAAAAGAAGCAACCCCCCCCCCCCCCCCCCCCCCCCCCACAAGTCTAGATCTTCCAAGTTGTAAGACAAAGGTAAGTATGCTCTTAAGATTGACTTTTCTAAGGCCTACGATATGGTTAATTAGAAATTTCTTGAGAAGATGTTGATGGCTTTTGGATTTAACACTGAATTCTCTAATCTGATTATGGCTTGTCTAAATTCAGTTTCTTATGACATTCTTTTTAATGGTTCGGTTGTAAGAGGTCTTCCCCAAGGTGATCTCTTTCGCCTTATCTTTTCATCCTATGCCAATAAGTCCTTTCCCATGCCATTAACCGTGCGAAGATTGACGATAGGCTTCATGGTATCAAACTAGGAAAGGGAGGTATGCCTATTTCACACTTAATGTATGCAAATGATGTTTTGATTTATGGTTTTAATCTAAGAGAGAGGTGCATGTTATTGTTCGCCTACTGCATGGATATTGCTTGGAATCTAGGCAACAAATTAATGGTTTGAAATCTTCCTTGCTGTTAGTAATGACACCTCAAGAGCTCGTAGAGTGCAAATTAGGAGAAGTTTCGATGTAGCAAAGTTGATATGTAGAAGCCATTCAACTTGAGAAGTCCTGCATGAGTTGGATCCTATATTCTAGGAGCATAAAAATGTGATGTAGATTGGAAGGAAGAAGCCACGTGGAGGAGCTTAGTTGAAGATGCCTGTAGTTGTTCTTATCTAGGTATTTTTTATTTGTCTTGTTAATTATTTATCCCATATGAGATTAGATTAGTTTTAATTCGAATAAATCAGCTAATGGGATAGGCTTGTTGTCTCGGTAAGGTTTATCACCTTATCTCTAGCTCTTTATTTATTTTCATTAGAATTAACAAAGAAGGCATCAGCTAGTTTGGGAGAAGCAACTTACGTTGTTCTTGGAGGCCCAGATACCCTTGAAGTATCCTACACATTCAAAATAGGTAAGCAACGCAAGGTAGATCCTTGTTCTTTATCTATTCATAAGCCTGTTACGCGCTCTCAATCCGGGGCACGTAACAAAGGTCCAATGACATTTCTAAATGCCTATCCTTAGCAAAAAACCAAGAGCCAAAGACTATGAAGACAAGCTGTCACGCCCCGAAATCCGTACACTGTGTATGACGATACACGTGTAGGACCGAAGGTGACCCTGCTCGTAAGCGAAACCCAAATACACACATTCCAACACAAGGACTGTATTTATATATATAACAATCCAAAACCAGAGTATAGCGGAAATTAAAAACTTTTAGTCCTTACATAACCAAAATGTTAAAAGATGTAATCTAACACCGATGTCACAATTTACACAACCATATAAATGCACCTAACATTATATTATGAATAGTTCTCAAGTCTTGTGAAACATTGTCATAAATTCCCATATCTCACTTTCTTCCATTTCCCCGATTATGGTTATTTCCTGCAAAAATGGAATTGGGTGAGTTTTCACAAACCCAGTAAGTAGGGCTAATTTCCCTTATATGATTAAATGCACTACGCCTCTTTATATTAATATAATTACACACAATACTAATATATATTTATAAAGATAACCATGCTATGTTTTTCCTATGGTTTTGTTCATAAACGATAGCGTACTAACTTATTTATTTTTACTAATGTGTGAACATGCTTTTCTAATAGAAATAAGATTAACAGAATAATTTAAACAGAATACAATTTAACAATAACGTAGCCCGATACGAGAGATGTAATAATAAATTTTGAACATTTAAGAAACATAATAATCAAGCAAGATGATGAACATGCAAGCAAGCAAATGCAATAGCATGCAAGTACACTGGAATACAAAAGAGTTAGGTAGTTTATTTCCACCACTCATCCCTTTTTAAATTAATAACAATTATAAACAATTATACACAATTAACATGACCTGGTTCCCCAATCAAATCTAGACGGTCTTACAGTCAAGCATGCCGCTAGAGCGACAACTTATGGCTAGGATCAAACGCCCTTGGATCCCACTTTAGCGATCAGCAGGGATCAGACTTTCCCGCATTCCCATGAGTACTCATATGGGGTTTAGGGTATTGCAACCCACGGGGCTCCTTAGTCCCCGACTATTTTAATTTAAGGGACTCAAACCCCAGGAATTCCAACCTTCGGAGCAGTTGTGAACACCATGTAGGGAACCAATCACATTAATTGTCTAGGGTAGAGTACTCGGCTCACCCTTTTCCAGAACACCATGGATTAGGTAAACTATTAACCACCTCCAATGGGTCTGTCAATCGTCCAGCGGATTAATATCACGCTAGGTATAACCATGCTAAAGCATGCCAGACCATTAAGGTCAATTCTTAATAGGACCATCTTTGTGCCTTAGTCGTTCATCATTATATTATAAAATGAACATTCATTAAATAATACAGATCATGACATGGCCACTTCAATATACACCACCATTGATTTATTAAGCCATCAAAGTCTAAATACGATACAATTCATAGGATTCACATGAATCAAGTTTCATGGGATATTATGCAACTTCCATTGACATTCCCAGTAAGGACATAAAGCTAAACTGAAAATCATAACCTTGATACACAATTTTAAACTGTAATCGTTAAATTACCCCAATTTATATATGTTTACGTCAATGTGACTTTTTGTTTAATAAAACCACCATTCAATACCTGCAGGTACGAACAATGATTTCACTCTAAAAAAACTTAATTTAAAACAGGGTCAACTCAAACAAAAGGCACCATATAACACTCAAATGGAATTATGATTCTGTCCATACCCTAATTTATAGTTATTTACCACAATGTGAAAAGAATAAAGTGAACCAACCGAGTTCTTTTACAACAACACTCAAATGGAATTATGATTCTGTACATACCCTAATTTATAGTTATTTATCACAAGAATAAAGTGAACCAACCGAGTTCTTTTACAACACTCAAATGGAATTATGATTCTGTACATACCCTAATTTATAGTTATTTACCACAATGTGAAAGGAATAAAGTGAACCAACCGAGTTCTTTTACAACAACACTCAAATGGAATTATGATTCTGTACATACCCTAATTTATAGTTATTTACCACAATGGAATTGCACTTTTTACAACACTTTGCCTTTTCACAAACACTATGCCTGCAAGTTTACTAGAATAGTCCACAAACGACCAAATCCAAATGTGACTAAGTCCCCACTGTACCTGCAAGTTTATAAACACTATTGCCCTTTTTGTTTTTTACAAACACTATTGCCTTTCTACAAACACTGTACCCTCATTCAAAAACTCATATAATAATCCACAATGACTAAATATCATTCGGTCTAACCCATCCACACTGTTTCACGTAGGGGAAATAATGCAACAATCCATAGTGTACATTCTTCGGTCAACCACTTTGAATCCTCTCTATAAATCACCTCCATTAAAGCTAGTCCCCAAAAGCCACAAGACATAGATGTATAGAGTCAAACGACATAAATGCACAAGGCCAAAATCCAATAAAATAAGTGCACAAAACGGAATGACATAAATGCACAAACCCATTTGATCCTTGTGGTTCGTGCAAACTTGGACTTGAGTCTTTAAAAGAAAAGTTGCAATAGTTGACTACAGTATATGAATAGTAGGTAGGAAGTTATGATTATGCTTATGCTTTGGTGATCATGCAATCTAACGGCTGTGTGCAAAAGTGCAAGAAGAAATTGTCATTGTGTTTCAATTAACTCACGGTGCCTAGCTGTTCTCGATATTGAGAAGATCCCAGTACTTGTTCTTTAATATGGTACATTCAAATTTCAAATGCACACCCCACGAAAACAAACAATGGAATCAGTAGAGGGCAATCAAGAGAGCATGCTTTAACGTACAGCAAACAAAACCCATTTCAACAAGGTTTTCTCAGCAACTAGATCGAATAGAAAATAGTGTAAGAGCAATGCACGGAATCACAAAAGGTAGACTAATCCTACTTACCTCAACACTAGTTGAATTTGTTTTCCACCTTCTTCTCCAAGACCCTAGCAATAGTCCCAAAACCTCTTGCAACCACCAACAATCTGTTTTTAGGGTTTCTTCACCCTAAAAGATCCTTCGATAATCAAGATTAAATCTCAGCCATCAATTCCTTTTTAATCTAAAGAGACATGAGGTGTGATATGGTGTGTGCTCATGCACACAAATCTCCATACCACCTCCACTTAAAATGAAATAAAACAAAGACTCTAAAGTCTTTGTCAAAGTTTCAAAATAAGTTGACTAGGACCTTACACATGCTAACAAAAATGAATGTAAGATTATCTATTGGAAGTCCTTGTTGTTGTCACAAATGGGTAAATTGGTGCTCGTGCAATCGGTGTTAAGTGCCCAGCCTATATATCCACTCCATGAACTGTTTTTGTTTAGCAAAGAAGATCACAAACAAAATGGATCAGATGGCTAGGTCATTTTTCTGGCATAAAGGAGCTCAAAGTAAATGAGTGTATACAATTTACTAGGATAGAATATCTCTTCCGTGGTGAAATGGAGGCCTAAATGTGAAAAGATATTATGAGATGAACAAAGTGCTGATGCTAAAAGCTGCTTGGCAACTAGCTACGGACCACCAGGGGTTGTGGACAAAGTTAATGAAGGATACATATTTTCCTAACATTAAATTTTTTAATGCTCCTTGCAGATCTAAACATTCCTTCGATTGGTGAAAAATGAATAATCTTAAGAAATGGGTTAGCCAAGGCAGTTTCTGGACAATAGCAAATGGTTGTGACATTAGCATTTTAGAGGGTAAATGGATGCATTCTGCTTCATATTCTTTGGAGATTCAAAAGAACCAAAACTTATTTCAGCTCTCCTCAGTTTATCAACTGATAAATCATGGCATTGGGGAATGGAACTTACCTCTCCTTAATTCTTTCTGGAACCCCTTTACGATAAGTAAGATTATTGCAGTGCATTTGGATCCTACTCTTGACAAGGATATAAGGCGTTGGGTGGGCACCTCTTCTAGTAGGTTTTCTATGGCATCTGCTTATCATGGGATTGATCATCATGTGTCTGATCCAGTTTGCTCAAAGTTTGGCACCTCAATTGCCCTAATAAAGTCAAACTCTTCATATGGAAATACTTGACCAATGGTGTGCCTACTGTGGAGTTCCTGAAGTGTATAATTGGGTCCATTGAGACAGAATGTCCTTTGTGTTAGGGTGATATTGAGAATATTGAGCATCTGTTAATCCACTGTCCTTTTGCTCGTGCTGTTTGGTTTAATAATATTGGTGGGATGACCCAATCATTAGGGCATCAACATTCTTATTTTCCTTGGTTTGATCATCTATGGAAACTTCTTGATCTAGGGGGTAGTTTTAATAAGATTGAGTTCTTGTCTCAGGTGGCAAATTTCGCATGGGGAGTATGGAAGGAACGGAATGGAGTGATCTTCGATGGCTACACACTATCCATTGATAGGACTTGTTTTGCCATTGAGAGGATTCATTTAGATTCCAAGTGTAAGCACCTTATTTTTGCACCCCTGGAATTGCTGAAAATGAAAACCCTGGCAAAAAGTCAAACCCCGAGGGGACAAAAAGTTGACTTTTTGATTAAGTGATATTTGGCCACCTTGCTTTATATCATTGGATAGAGAATCTCGACACGATTCCAACGCAACTGAGTTTGCAGGAATCGGAGTCTGAATGAAGGTTCTGCGGGAGGTCAAACTTGGGCGAAGCAAAAAGTTGACTTTCTGCTAAAATCCGATCCAAAGGCCTTGCTTTATATCATTGGATAGAGAATCTCGACATGATTCCAACGCAACTGAGTTTGCAGGAATCGGAGTCCGGATGAAGGTTCTGCGGGCGGTCAAACTTGGGCGAAGCCAAAAGTTGACTTTCTGCTAAAATCCGATCCAGGTGCTTACCTCTAGGTCATGGGATAGAGGGCTCCGATACGATTCTAACGCCACTGAGTTTGCCCAGATCGGAGCCCGGGTGAAGAAAATATGAGCTGACGAAGTTTCCGAGCAGCAAAACCGGCGAACTGCGCACGTGGCAAAAAGCTGCACACGTGGCGAGTTGCGCAGGAAAATATCTCGGGGATCAAATCCGTAAATATCCAAACATTCGAAATATCCTAGGGACTAAATCTGTAAAAATCCGAGAATATCGGATTAAATTGAAATTGGCCAGGGACTAAATCTGAATTTTTAAGATTTTTTCGACTGACGAGCGGCGGCATTTAATGAATTTTCATCATTATGCCGCTCGTGCGGACGTGGCGAGCGGCATGCGCTCACCTTGAGCTGGGCGCCAAAGTGAGCGGCACCCCTTCTCCCTTGCCTATATAAGCCGCGCGACTTTCTCGCGCAAAGGGGTTGGTGATTTTTTTTGGTTCGGCATGTTTGTTTGGTAGTTCACGAGTTCGGCTTTTGCTGGGTGTTGGCTCTCTTGGCTCGAGCTTCTTCCCCACCTTGCCTGGTTCGAAACCCCCTCCGTATACCCCCTTGTCTTCACAAACAAAACCTCCAACATCACCATCACCTGAAGCCCCGCCGACCCTGGTCTTTCTTGTCCTCTTCTTCCTCAACGAACCTGAAGGAGGTCGTGCTGTGGGTGCGAGAAGAAGGAGGCTCCGGCAGCTGCTCGTGAGCTCCAGGGAACCCTCCGGCCTGCTCTACAAAGGTTTGGAACCAAGGTGAGCTCTCTCTGTGTTATGGTTTTAACATATATAAATCAAGCATGTTTCCCATTTTAGCATGTTATTTTTTTGTTCTTGCTTGTTTGATTCGAAGGTGGGAGTATGTTCCCATGATCACCTCCTCTGATCTCATGTACCCCGATAAAGCCCCCAGTTCCCTTCTTTGTATGTTCTGTTAATGTTTTGTTTTGGATTTGTAGGTTTGCAGAGAGATTTGAGTGATGAGTGGTGAGAATATGTTAGGTTAGATTAATTGTGAGCTGTGTCCAAAGGTCTCTTGGGAGTCTGGGGAACACCTGGGAGGGAGTACAGAGCTTAAAAACCATTAAAAATGGATTACAGAGCTTAAAAACCATTAAAATGGAGTTCGGGCAAAAAAATAGAGAATCAGGGTATATGCGCTCACTTGCGCTCAGCTCGCGCCCACTTAAATTTGGATGCGCTCAGCTCGCGCTCACTTAAAACCATGCGCAATTCTGGCTCCCATATCGCGCCCAGCTCGCGCTCAACTCGCGCTCACTTCCCGCCCAGCTCACGCTCACTTAGTATCGAGTGAGCGCCAGGTCCAAATTTTGCCTGGTTCTTAGCGCCTACTGGTGCTCACCTAGCGCTCACTTCAGGAAGTGAGCGCATACCCCTAAAACATGCCGAATTGCTGTATTTTTGAAAAATTCCAAAAATACCCTTTACCGTACCGCGGGGGGCTTTGCCCCCCAACCCCCTTTGTTCGCTACGCATCCAACTAGTTCCTTGGTACGGGGAGGTACCCTGCCCCGTGGGCTCCGCTTCGCTCCACCCACAGGGGCCCCGGGTACCTCCCCTTGGACCCAGCATAATGAGCTAGTCTCTCCTTGATAAATGTTGATTTTGATATGTTCCTGTGACTTATATGCTGTAACTTTTGCTAGATATGGGTGGCATTTCCGAATCAAGCCAAATGAACCAATAGGGTTTCCGGGTGACATGGGACT
This sequence comes from Buxus sempervirens, assembly GCA_947561395.2. Classification (NCBI taxonomy): domain Eukaryota; kingdom Viridiplantae; phylum Streptophyta; class Magnoliopsida; order Buxales; family Buxaceae; genus Buxus; species Buxus sempervirens. The sequence goes on along the minus strand of OX387183.1, from coordinate 41,341,467 downwards.
TGGACCCTCGGTCCAAATTGATTTCCGGTGGGCCTTCCAACGGGGCCCACCAAGCTCGACCAATTCATTTTTGCTTAACTAAGATAAATAAAAAACTTGAGTGGGCCAGACCACTTGAGGCCCACCCAAGCCCTAATTGGGCCATGCATGATTAAAGTAGAATGTGGCTTGGCCGAGACCACAGGCAGGGCCTATCGGGCCCACTAAGCCCATGAACCCAACCAACTTAGGGTTTCAGAACCCTAACTTAGGAAGTCTTGGGCTTTCAAGCCCCCCAAGCCTAGGTAAAGGGCCCCAAGCCCAATATCTGGCCCATTTTGGTATAATTAATCAAGATAATCAAAATCACTTGGCAAACAACTGTGGGGCCCACTCAAGGGCCCACAAAGCAATCCAGGCCCACTTTTGGCATGAAATCCACTTAACTAAACCAACTTGAACTGCAAAATAAAATCAATTCAAATTGAACCAAAGTCCAACGGGTCACACTTGGCCCACCAAGGGATACCGTGGGCCTTCCAATGGGGCCCACACCACCAGGCCCAGATCATCTTAATTAAAAAGATAAAATCAAGTAACGGGACCTGTGCGCACCTAAAACCTGGATCCTAGATCGCACACCGGGCGCACCTTCAGTGCGTGCCTCGAGACATTCGAAGTCGCCACTGCCTGAGAGTGCAGGCAGACACGATTTTGCCCTAATCGGGTCTAAGTCTGGTCTGCGGCTTTTCAGAGTTCTAGCTAAGTCCTCGGTTACGATCCAGGGAAGTCCTAAAGACACCCCCGGTCCGCCCCGTCGGTTTGACGGGTCCCTCGGGTCTCCCTGGTTTTTGAGTCAATTTCACCATTTTCCTAGACCAGCATGCTACCTTGTTAGGTCTGGCGGGGCCCTTCGGAGGTGTGGGTCCCTTTTTATTTGATTTTATCTTTTTATTTATTTAAGTGAAGTGGGTCGGACCCGGGTCCCGTGGGTTGCCATGGTTGAGCCTTGGGCCCAGTTGGGTTATTGGGTAACCCATTTGGTTATTTACTCAAACTATTTACAGATGCAATGGGCTTGGATCTGGCCCATTAGCCAAGGGTCAAAGGGCCTGGGCCTGTTTATTAAAAAACAGGCCTGGTATAGGCTAGTCTAAAATGGACCACTCATGTGGGCCAAAAGGGGTCTTGGTGGGCCCATTTGGACCCACGGTCCAAAGATGGGCTTAAGTTAGCCCAAATTGTTTAAAAGGGCTGGTTTAGGCCGGTTCAGGTTGGAATAGATCCAACTGGGCCAAAAATTAAGTTTTTTAAGTTATAGTTACACTGGCCCGTATTTGTTATACGGGTTGCCTTTGCCCGTGAATAGAATATGGCTTGGGCTGCCCGTGAAGCAAACACGGTCCTAACCGGACCGCTCTGAGTTTACGGGCGCGGTTTATTTTGCATGTTTGCTGCCGATTCTGCTTGGGATCTGTTCCGTGACCTTTTGGGAGCTTTCTGTAATAACTGCGATGGTTCTAGCTCCTTCAATGCATTGCATTTTCTTCTCTTGGTCCAAATGATCACCTTTTCCCTTCTTTTGTTCTTTGAGTAAGCAAAGTCCTTCTTGTTTGTCCACCATCAATTCTTAGGAATGGGAAAGGGATAATTTACAAGGGACATTAGAAATTCAAAAGGGACTCCAATCTTCTTCACATAATGGTGATGAAATGGGGTCAAGTTTTCCCTTTTTGAGACATTTTTTATAACCCTTTGTTATCACCTCCCCTTTTTGCAAGAGAAGGATTACTTTTGTATGCGATTCCTCATTACATACAACACTCAAAACATGTTAGATATAACATATAATGACAAGAAGTAGTGAGTAAGAGAAAAATGAAATCAAAAATTCACTTTAACTTAGAAAGAGAACATACTTACAATATAATTAATTGTTTGATTGGTGTTTTGGTCCTCCGAAAATTTGAGCAGCGCTTCTGCGTCCTACGGGATTTCTTGGAATGCTTTTGGCAGAGATTTGGTGGGTTCTTGATATTCAAAGAATGAAAAAGAGAAGTTTATACATGATTTTGGTGGGACAGGGGTATTTTGGACATTAAATAGTGTTGGGGTGATGGTGATTGGGCAGGGCTTGGCCGTGGCTAGCTTCAGGAGGGCAGCGATTATGGCCAGAGGAGAGGGCTTGTTGAAATGAGGGGGGTGGCCTCTCTATTTATAGGCAAAATTTTCGTGCCCTTATTTGAAATACGGGCATGCCTTGCCCGTACTTTAAGTACGGGTGTGCCTTGCCCATAATTCAAATACGGGCGAAAAACGCACATTTGTAAATCTCGCAGAATCGGCCGTACGGGACGCGTGTCCCGCCGTACAGCGACGCGTGTCTTCTTCCAGAAGCTTGCCTGTATTTGAAATACGGGCATGCCCTGCCCGTAATTGAAATACGGTCCAGCACGTTTTTAAAATGTTTGGATTTCAAACCTTTATTCAATTTGGTTTTTTGCAAGATTTCGTCCGATTTCTTTGATTATTTTATTGAAAAGCGAGATTCCTTTTATTAAAATATTATTAAACACATTTATCTTATTTATTTTATTGGTTTATTCCATTTTTGCTGCCTTTTTGCCACATGGGCAGTTTTCTGAAACTTCAACTGCTCATAACTTCTTCGTCTGGTGTCCGATTTCATCAAACTTAGTGTCGTTGGAACCGGCTCGGAACCACCTATCCATTGGGATCAAGTTTTGCAGTTGAATTGGGGTCGAGCAAAAAGTCAACTTTTCGCTCCCCAAAAGTTTGACCAGCTCATATCTTTTTCATTTGGACTCCGATTCCAGCAAATCCAGTTGCGTTGGAATTGTGTCGAAATGCTCTTTTCACTGAGATGAAGTTTGATGGCCAAATTTACTTGAATCAAAAAGTCAATTTTTGACCCCCTTAGGGTTTGACTTTTAGTTTGACTTTTCATTTTTCTTTATTTTGGGGGTGCAAAAATCAGGTGCTAACAGGACCCACACCACTTTGGCGGTCCCGCCAGACTTAATCAAAATTGTATGCTGGAATAGGAATCGGGTGAGTGAGAGACCAATTGAATTGACTCAAACCAGGGAAACCTATGGGACTGGGGTGGACTGGGGTGGACTGAGGTGTCCACGGACTTCCCTAGACCGCAACCGAGAACCTACTTAGAATCTCTAAAGCCGCAGACCAAGCCTTAGTAGAAGAACTTAGGTACCTAGGTGTCTGCCTGCACCCCATCAAGCAGTGGCGACTCCAAACAAATCCCGAGGCACGCATCGTTCCGCGTGCGCCTCGTCGTGCGACCGAAATCGGGTGCGCACACCAAGGTCTTGGCGAACAGTCACAGTTCATCATCATCAGGGTCCTCAACTCATATTGAAGTCTCTTGGAAGCTCCCCCATTCTCCATTTCTCAACACAAATATTGATGGGGCGTTTAAGAAGTTGGTCTCTCAAGCTTCAATTGGTGGTGTGATTAGAGATTGCTCGAGTAAATTTGTTGCGGCTTTTGCCTCTTTTACTGAAGCTTTTTCAAGTGTTCAAGCTGAAGCTTTCATAGCTCTTGAGGTAGTAAAATTGGTGTCATCTCTGCGTGTGACTCATTTGATTGTGGAAGGGGATTCCAAAGTGGTCATCGATTTGTTATCTTCTTCTTCAACGTTTCTTCCCTGGGGAATTAGGCCTATTTTGGCTCAAATGAGAGCAATTTGTAGTGGTTTCCAGTTTATCTCCTTTTCTCATGTTTTTTGTGAGGGCAATCAAGTTGTTGACTACCTAGCAAATCATGCCTTGAACCATTTTTCTTGTTTATGGTTTTCTATACCCCAGTTTGTTTCTTCCTTTCTTTTTGATAAAGCTGGGGGATTACTTATGTTCGTAAGGTTTCTTAATAAAGTTGGTTTCTTAGTTTATAAAAAAAAAGGGCCGAGCATGATTCTAAATCTAAAGCAGCTCAGAAAGTTTTAGCTTGAAAGTTGTTCAAGCCTATTTAGGCCTTTGGCAAGAGTGTGGAGGGTTCTCATAGGGCATTAACACCAAATTCAAAGGGTTCAAATCTCCTATTCCAAGATAGGAGGTCCATGCATAGAGAGAACAAAAAACAATCAATGCAAAACAACATGGATGAAGCAAACAAAGGGGTTGTGCTTTTCATTAGCTTCTATTGGGAAATCTTGCATCAAAATAGGTTAGTAGGTTCCCTTCATATGGTCTTATACTTAGTCCATTGGACTATGACAGACATCGATCCTCTTAGCTCCCAAGGGTGATGTTAAATACTCGAAAAAAATATTTATAATCACTAAGCATGAGGTATTAAGGAAGATCAAGAGAATAAGAAAGGGACATCATGCATATATATACTAGTGAAAGCAGGAGTTGAAACTAGGTGAAAAACTTGGGTTGGGTAAAACCAAAAACTGACATACCCAAACTTACTTTGGGTCGGTTTGCAGGTTTTGGGTTTTATTACTTTCAGTTTGATTTTAGTTCCGAAAAGATTAAATTGAATTAGTTCGATTCAGTTTTGAGTTGAAGACTCGGTTAAACCAAATCGAACCAAGATGACTTACATTTTAGTACCCTAAATTTTCATAAATTATTTAAATTAATTTAATCTGATTATTTTGAGATAGTTGTGCTACTCCATGAGTTGATTTAAATAGGTGATCATGTGGAGGATGGAAATCCATAATTTGAGGCGAATCTAATGGTTGGATTTTAAGATATAAGGTAAGCAAATTCTTACTGATAAATCTTTGATCTTATTGGTTGGGTGCATAAGTCTTCATGTGGCGACACGCATGAGATCATTAATATTAAAATAATGTTTATTAAAGGGATGCTTGGATGTGTACATGCATGAGAGAGTTTCCTTGGAGAGTTTGGTTTGTTTGGGAAACTCCTAATAGGGTTGCATTGGGCGTGTGATATTTGGTTGATTGAAAGTTTCTAAAAGTTTGACTTGCTTTGTTCTGGATGTCTAGAAGAGAAGGAAGGAGACCTAATCGTACTGCATTTTGCTTGGATTTTCATGGCATGCACAAATTAGTGCTAAGGAGGAGTTGATTGATAGAGTATTACTTGGTTTTTTTCAAGAAGAAGAGGTAAGAAGCAACCCTTTACTTGGAAAAAAAGTTGCATGTTTTATGTTTAGACGAAAATCAATATTGTTCTAAGTGATTTTGGATCGATTTGGAAGCATATTTGTGATGTTTTTGATGATTCTATGTGAGTTTTAAAGTACTGGAAATTATGGTATCACATACTTGATCGAATACAAGTTTTGAGATAAGATTATGATGGAAAAGTTATTGTTTGGTGTGAGATCATGGTTAGTATTTGTTTTGATGATTTTGGATATTATTTAATGAGTATTTGATATTAGATTAATGATAGAATATATTAGAATTGATTGAATTAGTGAGTTTTAAACCCAGAAAATCAAGTTTGGAATTTCTGTTCATGATCTGGCGATTCATCATGGTGACAAGCCCAGAAAAATCAAGTTTCGAGAACATTCGAGATTAGATCTGTCAATTAATCGTGGCCTAGTGATTAATTGCCAATTAATCGTGAATACCAAATTTTCATGTTTTAGTGTTTTGACCTCGTTTTCGATTCTAAAATGATTTTTATGCAAATCCAAAAAATGTACAACTAAGATTTTGGTGTTTATAAATAGTTTCGCCGACAAAAGAATTTTATAAAAATTATAGAAGATTTTGAGTATGTTCTGTTGAAATAGGTCATGGTTTAGTTATACAAATGAAATTGGTGTTTTCAATGGCTTTTATTCTATTTGGTTGGTTTCTACAATCGTGAAAGATGATTTTGAGTATGTTTTGAGTTCTGGAACTATTTAAAAAGGTTTTCAAAAAGATTGGTAACTTTGAGCTTATTTTCATATTTTGAAAAAAATTGAGAAGTTTTGGTTATCCTCCATGAGGGACGAAGTTTTGTCACTATTTATTCTCCATGAAGGAGTTTATCTGCCATGAGGGCAGCAATTATGGTTGAACTCCATAAGGGCGTAGTATGACAAGAGGGCAATATTGATAATGGTTTTGCCATGAGGGCATTATAATTGTAAAATTGGTCATGAGGATTATATGATTTTGGTTTTGGTTTTATTTGTGTCTAGCGGGCTTAGCGCACTATGGATTTATAGTTGTAGCTAGATAGCAAAATTTGGTTTCCTTTGTTAGGCTTAAGCTTAGTTTCCATTATGCATTTCCTCCATAAGGAAAAGTCTATGCCATGAGGAAGTGAACTGTAGTGCTCTGTTTCCACCATGAAGGTGAGGTCTTTTATTGGATATGTTAAAGCGTTGTTCTTTAATTGGTTTGTACTCACCAACCCATCCATGAGGGATTGGGTACTCGCGCAATAAGTCGATGTCCAAAACCCAGAGTGGACCGGCTTCGTACATAAGTCGTGAGGTGGTGATTGGACTAGGTTTACCTTTTCAAAATGATCAGATTTCACGAGTCTTTGTTATTACTTTATAAATTTGTGATTAAGTTAGAGCAAAATGATGTGATATGATTGGGACTAATGAATTAATTGACCAATATCAGCTATAACTTTGGAACTTGAAATCTTGGTGGTTTGGTATGATGTTGAAATGAGATTTAGGATCTGCTAAAAATAAAAGCTTAGTTAATATACTCAGAAGTACAATGAGGAGCACTATATATATTAGGCATGGGCCTCATGAATGGTTTTGTGATTATTTTAAACTCTAATGATAACGAAGGATTGTGCTTTATCATGACTAAGATTATAAATGTTGCTAACTTAGGGTTTCCTTATACTTGTTTGAATTTATAATTCCTTAGGTTTGAGTCCCAAAAGACAAAATAATCAGGTTTTGTTGGACTTTATGCATTGAAACATTATAAACCCTAGGGTTAGAACATGGGTATTTCAAGATAGTTTGATCCTTGCCGAGGGTAAAGTGAGATCCGTAGGTGTTTGATCTTAGCCATGAGTTGGATCATTCTAGTTGGTTTGCTAGATTATAAAACAGACTAGATTGGGGTTTGAGCAACAATTATAAAGAGCACCTCTGCAAATTTTAATTTCATTTACTTCAGTTTGTTTAAATTTGTGATCTTGTTTGCATACTTATATGAATTTATTGGTTTATGTTCATAATGAATTTTTTTATTAAATCATGTTTATATTTGTTAAGTGAAATTATGTGGTTCTCATTTTATTTTAAATTGTATGATTTAGTTTATAATTGTAGCCACAAAGAATTGGAAACAGTAATGTTAGATATATATCTTTTAAATTTTGATTAATTTTAGTAAAGCTTTAGTACAAACTGTATTTTTGGAATTTTACTTTGACATACCACAAAATCCCTTCTAATGTCACTTTTCTCTAATTTCTTTTTCATCTTGTGGGAACGTTGAGCATGATTAAGTGAATTTAAAGTAATATGGACTTGATTGAAATAAAAACAAGGATTAATTGCAATAAATTAGAATGTTTTATATTGATAAAATATAGAGAATAATAAATTCTCCTTACCGAGCATTATTGTTGCTCATTCCACTTTATTTTTCATTTTGCAAGAAAGTTTAGAAACCTACAAAAATTATGAGGATGCTCTGATATGATGGATATGATTTCTAGACTATTTATTTAATGAATCTGGTTCTGTAATTAAATTTAATTAAGACAATTATGTTCATTTAATTTGTATCATAATTGGTATTTTGATTTAGAGATTGTAAACTTTAAATTTTCTTTGGAGCTGATGCTATATAACGTATCCTAGATTTTTTTTCTTGTTCATCAATTCATTGTAAACTAAAAATTTGTTTTTGTTTGAGTGTCATATAATGTCATGATACTTCGTTAGTACACCATATTCTTTAGGACATTACACACAATATTAAGTTACATCACGCAATCAAATCATGTCATTCAAATTATTCTCTTAAATCATAAATCAAGTGTTATGAATCGCTTTATTAATTCCTTAATTAGTAACTTATTCATCACTAGACATCATTAATCAAAGTATTAATTTTCAGGGATATTACAATGAGATTATAGATCCTCTTATGCTTTGATTTTCTGTTAACTAACTTGATACTAATTAAAATTTGCCATTTATGCTAAAATTCAATATCATTTTTTGGAAAATTTACTCATGTAAGTGGCTGGATTAAATTTAGAATCCAACTCATTCTTTTGGCAATTAACATGGCAAGTTTTAATTAATTTCAAGTTGATCTTAACATCTCATTATACAAATCCTTTAGAAGATTCTTACATGAATAACAAATACCAATTAAATTATAGAAAAATTATGAATAATGGTCACATTTGGCTGGTATTTATAAAAACAATCCATCAAAAAACTTATTTGCAGAGGACCTTTAAAAAAAATGAATTATAGGAAAACTTTACTGTAGCTATATGGGATATGAGGCAACCTATTTGGGACACGAGCGCATTATACATGAGACACGATTGTATGATGCGCTCATGTCCCATGTAGCATGTGCTCGTGTCTTATGTAAGATTTACTTGTATATGTGAGGCTGTGGAAATCATTTAGATGACCTCCTAAATACCACATGGATTCATACAAAACATGGAGTCGCCACCATCCAAGGTCTTGATGTGAATGAGTACCAAAGTGAGCATAAAAGAGTAAAATAGAGCCAAAAAAGCTCTAATTTAAGGTCTATACCAGAGAAAGGGTAAGGGGTTAGGTTATGAGTAGGGGAAGGTGTTAGGCACTCCCACTCTTCCATACAAGATGATTGTTATACACCTATTCATGCTATATACTTGCTTGCAAACAAAAATGAGCAAAAATAAACAAACACATGTGTGATTCTCCACATGAGTTGTCCAATTGATTGTGGACTCTCTCTATGGATGTATCACCTTCAGGACTTCATTATCAAAGTACAAATCAAAACAAAAATGAAGAAAAGGAAATCAAGTCAAATCTGGAGAAAATTGGTAAAACATAAGCTATTCAAGCCACATTCAATCATAAATCATTCAATTCAAACTCTAATTGAGTGAAACTAAAGATATTTGAAAGTTATATGGAGAATAAGATACAGTAAAAATTTCACTCAAATCCAATTTAAAACAAGAGAGTTATGCTTGCTCAAAATTATTGTTGTAACACAATAAAAGTGATGAATAGTCAACTTTGAAAGCCTATTCGTGGAGATTGGCTCCATGTAAATTCATAAAAATTGGTGTGAATAATGTATCAGGTGCCATATTTCAAATGGCATAAACCTCACTCTAAACTTCATTCATTTGTGGCTTGTGTGCTCTGCCAAACATGCTCGAATGACATATATTGACTTTATAATCTTATATTGAATAGCACATAGTCAATCAAGCACACACAGCTCAATTATAATTGGAAACTGATTAAACCAATCGGATTTTAAACTAGACTCATAAGTGAATACTCATAAATCAAAATCACTCAAATCAAAGTTGAAATGAGTCTTTGGTGCTCAATCAAGTGACAAGTACAGCAAACTCTGCTGATCTGACTCATCAACTTTAATCAAATGGTGTGAGCAAATGGCTCCATATAAATTGCTCAAATTTTACAGGATTAAACTAGGCTTCCTCACCTTTCTAATGCCATAAAAATCATTCAAAAATTCATCCATATGATAGAGTTATGAATCATACAAAACAGGGCACAGGTTCTGTCTAGATTTGTAAAAATTAAATAAAATCAAGACAAAATCATGGGTGAGTGCACTTGAATCATTGTATTTGATTTGAAATCACTTGGAATGACTTGAAAACAATCTAAAAACATTTAGGGCATGGATTTGGCTTAGATCTCTCATTATTTGGAGAGTGAGAGCCAAATCTATCCAAATTGCTTGAGATTTGCCAAATTAAGAGAAATTAGACCATCAGGTCTTCTCTAAAAGATTAAAACCATTAAAATCAATATCAAAAAGTCTTGAGATGTTGATCTAGGGCCTCTAATCTCAGATCTGCCATATTAAGCATGGTAGATCTAAGATCTATGCCTATATTGAAGAAAACAAGTGACTGTGTGCATAAAAGTATATATGAAATCAAATTTGAGGAGAGAATTGAGATCAAATGCTATCAAACAGCATGGATCTATGTAATTCTTCCAAAATTGAGGCAAAAACACACACAATCAATAACCACAAACAAATATAAACAAATCATGCATATATCACATAAAAAGGGTTCTAGATCTAAAGGATCCATCCCATAATTTGTTTCTCTTAGCTCTTTCTTCACGTTTTAGGCTAGAGAGGTGGCTTAAGGTACTTTAAGCATGGTTTGGAGTTACAAACACACTCAAAGCCTTACATCACAGAAAGGTAGAAGATGAGAGAGTGCTTGAATTGAAAAGAAAGTAAAGAGAGAAGCTAGAACATTACCTTGGATGTTTGAGAGCTTGAGCAGAGAGTTGGACAGAGTTTCCCTTTTTCTTCAAGTGCTCTAGATCACCAAAATTCTAGCCTTTTGCTAAAGGAGAGACCCTCTATTTATAGGCAAGAGGAGGGGCAAGAAAGTCCCAAGGGTAAACACAAAAGAGTGTTTAGATTCTTCTACTTCAAGACAAATGCATGAATTGAAGTAATTAAGGGATTTCTGGAGGGTAAATATGAAAACCCAAATTTTCAGTAAATAATAAAAAGAATTAAATATAAATATTTGAAAAGTTAATGGTTTTATTTAAAATAAATTGGGAGATTACATCATCATTGAAAAATTGGGGATTTGTGTATAATTTTAAAGTTCAAAATTAATTAAAAATATTACGGAGAATTAATGAATTTATTGAAATAAATTGGGGAATTAATATAGTGTAATGATTTGGGGTATTTTCATCCATTTGGGATGTATAATTGATTAAGAATAATAAGGAGAATAGATTTGGAAATTTTAAAAGAAATCCAACGGGTAGATATGAAATTATCAAGAGAAGGTTATTTTGGTCAATTCTTACTAATTATTGATAAATAATTAAATAGATTAATTAAATTATTATTAGACTTGAAAAATTATTTTAGATCTAAGTTGGGTTTAAATTGATTATTAATAATGATATTTATAGCTTAATAAGTGGGAAAAGGGCATATTAGTAATTATAGTTGATTAGGAGCCTTAAGTTGATGAAAAAGAGGAGTTTTGTAATATTTAAAAATAGGGGAATTAATTAGCACGAAAATTAGAGAAATAGGAGTTTCTAATGTATTGGATTTAAAAGAGGGAATTTAAAGGAGAATAGGAAAGTTTCTAAATAAGATAGGACTCCTAATGGGTGTGTATAAAAAGGGAGAGTTAGAGAGAAATTAGGGTTTCTCATTCTCTTGGTGGCTCATACGGTTGGAGAAAAGAGGGTTAAAGAGAGAGAGAGAGCTCGATTAAAGAAGAAGAAGAAAGGAGAAGGAGATATCAAGGTTTTGAGGCTCGAGATTCTTCTAAAAGGCAAGTAGTAATAGCCCGTTTTGTTTAATTGTTACATGATTTTAGGTTTAAGCGTTTGGATTTGATCTGGAATTAATATATGATGCTTTGAGATACTAAACCATGTATTTTATACAATAGATTTCGTGGGTTTGATAAATCTTATATGGGGTTTATGAAAACTGTCAAGCATGCTCAAAGTATTTAGTTTCCTTAGGTTTTGATTTAGATTTATTGTAAATCTATACTTAGATGTATTTGGAATGATTTAATATGTTTAAAGGTTGAAAATATATGATTTAGAAGTGATTTAAGGAATTGGTTTGATGTTATTCGAATTTAGAATGAAATTTCACGAATTAAATAAAACCAGAATTTGCGATTTTGTATGGGTGCCTGATAGGTCGCTTGAGTGCCCTGTTGAGCGCCCATGTTAAATAAGGGAGCGCTAGACAGGTTGCTTGAGTGCCCATTTTATCTTTTTTGTTTTGATAGACCACTAGACACAAGGGGTTGATTGCCCTGTCAAGCGCCCAACCCAGATTTTCTGATTTTAGGAAATTTACTTAGAATTTGATTATAAAATGATTTTTGAACAAATTCAACATATGTACAAATAAGATTTGGGTGCTTATGAGTTGTTTTCAGTGGCCGAATAATTTGATAAAAATTATACAGGATTTTGGATACGTTCTACTAAAATAGGTTTTGTTTTGGTTTCAAAGATAGTTTTGGTTCAAAACTTTGTTTTAAATTGATTTGATTTGATTTTGGCAATTACAAAAGTTTGTTTTATATGTGTTTTAAGTTTTTGAATTGATTGGAAATGTTTTATACAAGATTTGGGAATATTGAGCTTATGATTTGGATTTTAAAGGGATTGAATACTCTAATATGCCATCAGGCACTATACGGTTTTATATTACTAATAAAGTATGGATTGAGTGTTTCTACATCGATGAAGCTTGTTTTGGACATTGAATCATGGTTTTGTTTTGAGTATGTTTTTCTTTAAAAAGATTATCTTTGGATTGTAAAATGAATTTCTTGTTTTATCTCTTACGGTTGAGTTGATGCTGCCTATTCTGGTAGAGATGTGTAATCCTCTATAGTATATGTGTGCATTCTCTTGCGGTATAGGTGCGTATTCTCCTATAGTACAGGTGTGTGTTCTCCTACAGTAAAGTTATGTATTCTCCCGTGTAATACTATAATTGAGGGTTATGCTTGATATGCCATGGATGGTAATGTGGATTGTTTCCACAATGGCTTGGTGCCCAGATTTATTGATTACCTACTTGATGTCAGAGACTTTTACCTGCTTGATGGTAGAGATTATTACCTGTTTGGGGGCAAAGACTTTTACTTGCTTAGTGGTAGAGATGGTATTATTTGTTTGGTGGCAGAGATTTATTATCTCCTTGGTGGGAGAAATTGGTTTATCTCCTTAGGAAGAGAAGCTACTGAATTACCTCATTGGGAGAAGAGATGGAATGATTTAATTATACGATACTGTTTTCTTATTTGATTGGTATTTGAATATTTATTTTGCAACTCATGAAATCTTTTGAAAATATTATATGTAAACCATTTTCTTTCATGCATGTAGCTATTTACTGAGATTTTATATCACATTCTTGCTTTTAAATGTTTTGTTTTCTGGTATTTTGGGGAGGACGCCTTAGGTTAGTCTGATAGTGGACTTGAAGTCTTAGAGTATTCAGAAGTCAAGAGTAGCATATTGATGTAGGTATTTTTATTTTCCTAAAATGATAGTAGGTGATCTAGTAGAGTTTTGGGAGTTAGTTAAGTTGTAGTTTGCTTTTTATTTGAATATTTGATGTAATAGTAAGATATAGATTCTAATGAATAATTTAAGCTTCCTATCACTCTGACAACTCTTAATTCTTTTATTCTTTATCTTTTGAGTTGATTGTTATGTACCACTAATTAATGCCTTGATCTCAAAAAAAAAAAAAAAAAAAAAAAGAGACCCAGATTTTGGGCGTTATAGTAAATGGGGTAAATCAAGCTACCTAGAGAGAGGTACAAAGGGTAAATAAGACTCAAATCTCGAGTTTTTCCGGAAATGGCAAAACAGGCCTCAACCGTATATATCATACGGTTTTGCCCAATCTGTAAGCTATATACGGTCTGCTCAATGTTGATGAAAATCGAATGAGAGTTACAGTCCAAATTCAGTTAGCCTCCCATGTGCGCTGTTGACATGGTACAACTGTCGAAGCTTCCAAACACCAAGTGGCATCTATTTGTGCTTCACGTACAAAGTATGAAGAAAAACCGCACTATCAATACGGTCCCGACTGTATTGCTAATATTGTCGAGACGAAACCAATTCCAACCGTATGGCATATACGACTGCCTCTTATTTTTGAGATTTTGAAGTTTTAATACATGTTAGACTACATGTATTAAACCTTGAATACATTTTTATTATTTCTTTATATTTTAATGCAATTTAATGCACTTTAGGGTGTCTATAGTATCCCATGTACAATACACTTGTGTCTCAAGTAGGCTGTGCTTGTATCTTATGTTGGTACAGTAAAGTATCCTTATTTTTAATTATTTTTTTGAAATGTGATCCTACAGTTCAATTATTTTTTAAATTAATATTTTTGGAATTGAGATTTTTGATGGATTGTTTTTATAAATACAAACTAAAAAGTAATCATTTTCACAATTTTCCCTTAAATTATTTCTTCCAACACAGACCATGTAATCTCACGTGTCAATCCCCTTAAATCACATGGCTCATTAGGCATTCCGTGTGGAGAGCGCACAGCCGGTTTCCAAAAGATGTGGATTTTGGTGTCAGCCCTTCAGAGCCAATGCTGTCTCGGACCTGAAAAGTTCGTTTAAATACAGTTAAAAACGGATTCCATCCCAAGCATTCCAATCTAGTTTAGGAACCCCTGACTTCCATTTTCAATCCTGCTATGGGGATAGAGATTTCTACAAGGGAACCTGCCAAAAAGACTTTCCTAAATTAGGCATGATATAGAAAAACTGAAATTATAAAAAGAAAAAATAGGGTATAATATTATCATACGTCTCACTAGATTTGGTTTTCTGGGCAACACATGGTATGCTGACAAATATAAGTGTCAAAAGCCTCGGTCGATCAGGATCTGTTTTATTGACAGGTGGTTAGTTTTGGTTTACAGGTTTATCGTCCACGTGTAAGAAATCTGTGGAAGCAGATTTTAACTCTGGTCGATCTGAGTATTATAACATTTCTTTGCAGTATATAAACGTGAAGAATTAGTTTTTCGTTTTAATTTTTATCTGAGTTCATTCATTCGTTTCGGAGAAGAGCGGGAAGTTGCTTTGCAGAGAACGCGAACTCGAAAATGGCGGAATCGGGAGATAAGGAAGAAATTGTGGTCCCGGAGAAGGAATCTCAGGCGGAGAACAGGGAAATTGGGGAGGAAATCTTCTCGGTTGAGCTTCCCGCACCTGAAGGTTGGAAGAAGAAGGTACGATTCCTCCTAAATTTTCTGCCTTTTGTATTCGATTTTTGTTCCTGATTTTGGGCCGTAATTCACTCTCGGCATATGTTTTGAGCTCCGGAAATCAGTTCTCCTATTAATTGTTGTTTCTGTCTTTCGTTCAATTTCGTGTTGCTGTGTTTTCTTTGCTTGTTTCTCTGTGTTCCCTGTTGTTTTTAGGGTTTTGCGGTGAAGATCGTTGGGCATCTTTAGTTCGTTTTGGAATGAAGCCAGATAGTACTATTGTGCGGTGCTCCTCCCCCCCAGCCCCCTCCCTCTTTTTTTCTTCTTCTGGAATTGGAATTTGGTTTAATTTGAAGCTTATACATTTGTTTGCGACTTAGGTTGGTCAGTTTAGTATGGCTATTCGCTCCTGAGTTACACAATTTTGGGCAAATAATTGGTGGTTAGAGCTTTGAAATGGGTTTAATTGTTTAATTAATGAAGTCAAGTTTGTGATTCTGTTTTTGATAGAGGAGTTTGTTCGCAATTTGGTTTTGAATATTTGCTTTTTAATTAAATAATATTGCCTCAAATTTAGTACTTTGTTGCGTGGAGCCATCTTGCATGAAGATATTGTTTATATGCATGTTATTGGGTGCTTCAATGATGCGTGTGTTTTATCTGTTTCCGTTACTACTATCCCTTTCCCCAATAGGATAGCTTTTAATTAAGTGATAATCATGTAATCTCCTGCATACAATCTGAGAACTGTGTTAACAATGAATGGGCAATACCCTTTTTTGCCCCTAAGTTTCACTTGTGTAGTTGGAAATTTATTGGTTTCTTTTTATTGAGATGTGTCAATGCATTTCAAGATATCCTTTGTTGGGCAATTAGTTAGTGTAACATACTTCGAAGCTAGTTTCGATGAGCTGATTTCATGTTTTCTGTTTATAATTTATTAGGCTGTATATGACATAATACATTCCTGTGATATAAGACCATAACAAATTTTATGCGTGATCTTATAGTCTGTGATTATTGTGAATTGTCCGATA
The DNA here is from genome assembly GCA_947561395.2 of Buxus sempervirens. NCBI lineage: Eukaryota > Viridiplantae > Streptophyta > Magnoliopsida > Buxales > Buxaceae > Buxus > Buxus sempervirens. The sequence continues at coordinate 41,325,489 of OX387183.1, read as the reverse complement.
GTTTTTTTTTAAATGAGTATGCCAATGTGGTTATTCCAATTGTAGATTTTTCCTCACTAATTAAACAAGTCTTCTTCCTTTTTTTTTTTGGTCCATAAGCTAGATGGGCAAAATAAAAAACTTTAATTTTCTGCCTATCAAATGGTTTCCGTTAAAATATTAATTGGAATTTAGTATTAGTATATGTATCTAAATAATTAGATCCTCTGTAACTGCGAAGCAACATGATTTACACATTATTGTCTAAATTTTTTAAAAGTTGTGGCTGAAATGGTTCAATATTTTATCACCCCATCTTTCTTTCCTCCCCGGCCCCCTCCTCCTCCTCCTTCTCTCTCTCGGGAGAAGGATGAAACATTATTTATTTTTAAATCATAGTTGCTCTTTTGTCTTTGAAAAGTTGATGACATAATGTCTTGATTCTTTCAGGAGATATACTATGTTCTTTTTTTGTTTAGGATTTGTGGAAGTTTTGTAGTGCATGACCTCATAATGTAGTCCTGGCATTGGAATAAAGTGTAATTCTTGACACTTATGTAGTTTTTGGCTTTTGAGTGGCACAGAAAGGATACTCCCTTGCCCTTTATATTAAGTTTGATGGGGTATTTTATTCAAATCTGAAGCTAGCATGATTGAGAGTTTTAGGTGGAGTACTTTTTTTTGGTTGAGGCATGCCGTCTTTCTTCATTTTAATATGTTGCTAATTTTAGGGACAAGAATTAATGTGTTGAAGAAATAGAATTAGGATTCATAATTTGCTGATAAATAGTTTATGATAAATTTGCTAATCTTTTGACAATTGAGAAACAACGATGACTAAGTCTGTCAAAAGAGATGCAGAATTTGCTCCTTGCATCATTTTCAGGTTGCCATGGCTAAAAAATGATATAACTAACTGAATTGGTGGTTTATGCATGGCCTTCTGTGTGACATAGAGTTGAAGGAGATGAAAAACATATGCATCCTCTCAGCTTATTATGTTTGAAACTATCAAAAGTGTATCAGCCATCATTTGAATAATCTAATGCTAAAGTACCTAGGAGGCAATTATCTGATTAAAGTGATTCATGTGCCCATTATCCTCAAGGAGCATCAGTGAAGCTATATACATATTTATGATATTTTTAATTTATCCGAAAATTGTCATATGGTACCTTGCAACAACAAGATAACCGTATGGCTGTTTATATGAGACATGGATTTATCTACGTTATTTATGTGATTCTAATTATAGAGAATTAATTTCTATCCTATGTCATCTTGCTTATGGCAAGGATTTCAATTTCAGATTTCACCAGCATGCCGCCTGTGAGATCCACCAAAATTTTGGCGAAATGTGGGAAAATTTCCCCAATGAGGGGAAATATGTGTTTTTCTTCTTCTTTTTTTTTTTTTGTTGAATTCATTTATAATGTAGACATGAAATAAATCCAAAGCATGCAAGAAAATAAAAATAAAGGCATAGAAATGTGATGTATAAGTCATTTCATACATATAGAAAATCAAGGGAAATAAAATAAAACTGATTAAGTCAACACATAGTCAAATACAAAACAGATGAGGATAAAAGATATCGCCTAAATCTCCAAATCTAATGGGGCGTTTGGTAGGCATTGTAGAATCTGGATTATGGCAGAATCCAATTCTATAATCCATAAAGTGTATTTGGTTGGGATTTTGAGGCTAGATTCTACAATCTAATGTTATAATCCAGCCCATAATCAGAATTTATCTTAAAGTTGATTATAAGGATTATGGGTGTTGGTGCTTAAATTTCCAAAATCAGTGATTCTACAGATTATGTATATATATATATATATATATATAGATTACATAATAATGTACATATTATTTTTCATATATTTAATAATATATTATTTTGAATAAGACATTAATTTTTTCAATAAACATTATACTATTTTTATGTGCAATTTTTAATATAAAACTCTAAATTTAATCTCAATAATCAATGTTGACCAAACAAGATCATAGATACTAATCATATAATTAGATTCAAAATTTAAAAATTTATGATATCCAAACAAGATTTGGGATTTTGAAAATTAGCGATTACAACCTGGATTATCAAAATCCAGATTATAATCCATTATCCATAATGCCCAACAAACGCCACCTAAGAAGTTTTGAAGCAAGAATTCCAAGAAATGAGGAGAAAATGGCCATTTCAACTTAATTTCGTACATGACTTCTGGGACATGTGAAATTTAAGTGACATGTTGTGACATTTTGTTTTGTGATATTTTGGAGAAATTTTGCGAGATGTCACAAAATGTATGGAAACTGGGAAATCGAGATTTCCCCTATCATTTTGTGCCGCTACCCTAGAAAAATGAAATTTCTCCGGTATATCAGAAAAATTTTGCGAAATTGAAAATTTTGCCTTATAGTTGTAGCTCTTAATTAACGGCTATTGGACAATATTTCCTTAACTTTTATTCCACTGGGGGCTACTAGAATTATGAGACAATTTTCAGTTCTTTGGTGAAGTGTCTGAATTGGAAAGTGAATCCACAATTTTCAGTTCATGGTATTTCCAATGTGGAAGAAGCCAAAATTTGATTGCGTAATGGAGGTGGAAGAGGTGAGAAAGAGGAGTGTTACAAGGTCATTGTCAAAATTTTTTAGGCTTAGTGAGGCAAGATGCATCCTGAACTACTAAGGTTGCATTTTAAGACATAAGCCTTGAATATGCTAGATGATTGGAGAGAGAGTTTGTTGAAGAGATTTTGGTTTTCTTAATTGTTTTATAGAGCTGATTTGAATATTTTGAAGCATGACATCCTTAAAGTTGCAAGGAGTTATTTGAGAGGGGAATTTAGAACAATAACCTAATGAAACTTTTATTTGTTTATTTCTAAGGATGAAAGGGCTAAGTATATGTATGATTTTTTATTTCAATGCTAGCAAACACATGGATTTAAAGAGGCATTCTATGCCTAATCAGTATAGAGAAGGTGTGTGATCAGTGTTTGACGAGCTGGTGAAATTTCACTGACCTCAAAGTTTTGTCCAGAAAAATGTATGCTATAGAACAAATAGATCTGTAAAAGAAAGAAATAAAAGAGAGAAACAACAAAGTTAGAAAGAGGATAGAAGGATAAAGTTCATTTTTTTGGGGGGGTGGGGCCGGGGGTTTACCTCCTTTGACTCCTCTTGATCGATGTTGGTCATGTGAGAGAGTAAGAGAGAGAGGTGGTGGATGGGGGGCATACCTGTCTCTGCTTCCTCTTGATTGCTATTAATCTTGTGTGTGTGTGTGTAAGAGAGAGAAGGTAAGGGTTGGGGTGCACCAGTCCTCTTCCTCGTTCTTCTAAAGTACCTATATGACAATAAATATATATATATAATGAAATGTATTTATATCAACGTATAGTTATATTTAACTAAATAAATATATAATAAAAATAAAATGTATTTATAATATATATATATATATGTATTGAAAGTTTTCGGATTTTTATAAGTGTTTTTAGATTTCTTTAAATTTTTTTTGTCTCTAGATTTTTTGGAATTTTTTGGCATGAAGACATGAAAAATATAGTGGCACAAGCAAATTGCTAGTGAAACTTTGGCAAAACAGCAGGACAGATCCTGGGACAAATGGTGTTGAAACTGGCGCAGTTAATCTTGTATATGATTATTGTGGATGTTCTTGCATGATGTCATAGAAAGCAAAGGGGGATATTCTGATTGGTAGGTTTTGAGTCATAAAATTTTTTTTGACCTCATCTTTAGTTACTATGATTTTGTTTTCTTGAACGTGTTGATTTTCCAATCTCAAAGTGATTCTAATGTGTTGGATAGGTAGTGTCTAGTTTAAATGTCAATCTTTTCGGGAGTACCTTGCAATGAGTGGGTTATTTGGATCATTCTCTTTTACTGGAGTGTGTAGGTCTGTTGGATTGTAAGCTGTGGGGATTTGCCAACTCTGGGGTCTTCTGTTGGGTGCTCATATTAGTAGAAATCAATAGCAATGAGGATGAGAACACAAGCACATGCAGAGCTAAATGTAAACACTAGAAAATGAAGACATATAAAAGGAAAAAAATTAAATATGTAATAATCAAAAGGTCTCCTGATTACATCTAGGAAATGATACTAATATAGTTCTAGATGGTCCTTCGATAGTCTTCAAATGGCGGTTTTTACCAATTGACTTGAAAGCAAAAATTATTATTTAAATCCAAAAACAGGATAGAGGGTGATTCTAGAAATGCAGTTTTTCTCATAATTTTTGGGGAATTCATCTCCAGCATCTGACCAAACACCGATCCATCAACAAGAACTCATTCCAAGCTATGTGATGAGCTCCCAAAATCAATGCCACATTGTTAATAACATGCTCAAGAATGGGAAGGGATACTTTCTTACAGAGTTGCAGCTTAGCACAAAGGGGCATCATTCATTCTTGATACTGTTAGGAGAAGGATTCATGAATATCCAAAGATTATTGGTCGTTGGCATGTCAAGATATTGAATAAGTTATTTAGGGGATAGAGTAGAACTGATCCCAGAAAAGCTGTTCACTTGCATATCATACATCATATCCTGGATTTGGCTTTAAACCATGATCAAATTGAGGAGAATCTCTGTCCTTTGGCATGAAATCTGGTGGTGCAGATTCTATTCCATCAAAACGGCATATAACCCCTCATCATGCAACAGGAAAAATATACCCTTTGAATATAGAACAAAATTATCAGATAATAGCTTTATTGTTAGATAATGGAGAAGAGATAAGGAGGGGCATTGTAGGAGGAGAGTGAGGTGTTAGAGGAAAATGAAGAATATGAATAGGCAGCCATTATGACTTAATAGACTAATGGAAATGAGAAATGATGATGGGGGTTGAGAAAAGCAATTAATATGAATCTTCTCTCTCTGGTAGAATCAAGATAGAGAACCTTGCTTTGATCCATATTATCTGACAAAAGGAGAAAAGAAACAATGAAGATGAAAGAGGGAAATAAGAGTTTTAGGGTTCAAAGGTAAGTAGATCCCTTCTTAGCCGGGTGGATTTATAAGTTATAGTCATATATGATATCAACCAAAATAAATACCCAAATATTAAAACATAATTACACTGTTAACATCTCAATGTATTTCTTCTAATATTTGGGAGCTAGTGATTGAATGGAAAGCAGGTTGGCTAGTTGAAGAGGTTTCATTTGTCTATTGGGGCGAGAGTGTTAGCGGTTAATAGTTCTTTGGCTAGTTTGCCAATATTTTGTTTGTATCTTTTTAAGGTGTTCTAGAGTGGTTGAAAAGATAGAAAAAGATTCAAAGAGATTTTAATGTTGAGGGAGTAATCGGTAGGATAAGTTTTACTAGTCAAACAGGATTGTGTTTATTGGCTTGAAATGTTAAGGTTGGTGTTTAGAAAGTTTAAGGAGATGAATTCTCTTGTAGGATCATGGTTGGGGACATTGGCTTTATAGAGAAATTATGCCAAGCTCAGGTATTGTTAGTGTGAGAGATATTGGTTCATATTTTCTCTAGGTTCGAAGGTGGAGGGGCCTGAGGTAAGGGTATGTTGGGAATTTTCCTTAATGTATTGGGCTAGGGTTGTACCTAGGTGTTTAGATATAATTTGCATTTCTATTCGTTTTTCAAGCTAGTTGAAAATATTCTTCTTTCCTATGAATGTAGGCATGGTACCAAACCACATAAATTTATGTGTAATAATTTTGATCTTTTTATTGTTTTATCACATTTGCGTTGCAATGTTTTTCATCAACAATTGACAAAGAGAGATTGGGACTCCAAGGAAGTTGCTTCCTCATTTGGATTATCTTGGAGATTTTTGTGATTTTATTGGATTTATTGTGGGGAGAGGTGAAAAGGCAAGATTCTAAGAAAATGACCAGACAATGAATGGACTCTTATTCCATTTATGTCCAAGATTGTATATGGCTTTTCTAGGGAAATATATATTGACTAAGGATTTTTAGTGTTTAATGATGATATTGCTCTATTTATAGAAACTCTTTGGTCCTACGAAGAAGAATTTGATTCCTGCTTTGTAGACTAGGAAGCATGAAGCTTGGTCTAGCGGCCAATGACAAGAGGATCAAAGTGCCACAATTGAAGGGCTTCTCATTTTCATTGTATTATGAGTCCTTTAAAAGGTCTAAAGAGGAGGTTTTTTGTTTAATTGATGTTGTGATTTAGTCTATAGTTGTAACATGCAATTCTTTTAATGGACAGCTCCCCGTTAACCATTTGAATCATAGAGGTATGTAGATTTCTAGTCATTGCATCATGTGCAAGAAGGAAGATTTTTGTCCTTTATTCATTAACCCTTGCCCTGGATTGTTGGTCCTTTTTCTTAACCCTAGTCTATGTAGTTTGGGTATATTTGAATATAATGTCTTGAAGGTTTTTAATGGCTTGCCAATATGTTCACTTGATTGTAAATTGTTGATAAAAAAATTATTGGTATCAAAATATGGTGAAATTGACAGAAATAACAAGAAGTAATTGCACACATATTGATGTCGTTTGTCTTTGTTCCTACATTCATTGGTGAGACGAAAGTTTACTATAGCTATTAAAAGAAATTAGGGTCAATTTATGTATCCGATCCCCGTTTACAACCCTAACTCTGTACATTAAGAAATTTTTTTTATATATCCTTACTATAGCACACAGGCTTTGCCCTTGAAACTCGCAACCTATGGTTCAACTTGGCACAAACATATCCATTGTCCAGGAGAGGGGCCTCTATCTATGGGTGGAATGGAGTAGAGTCCATGAGGTTCCTGAGGCCCTTGCTACTTTGGAGTTAGAAATGTGTAACTAACTTTTCTAAATGTGAGCCATCATATCTTGACACAAAGTAATATTTGTAGTGATTACTTCCCTTTGTGATACGTTGAAGAATTTCTTAAGATCAATGGAACTTATTTTCTTTTTGTAAAAGTATTGGATGGTTGTTGTTTAGTTGGTGTAGTTTATTGCCCGAGTTCTCTTCAAATGTACTTTGAGAAGATTTTATTGGTAGTTGAGGTCTTATGTTATTTGATAGCTTTTAGTTGGGAAAGGTCTTCTTTGTATGTTCTTTGGGCAAGTTTCTATCCTATTTGTACATACTTTTTTTTTCCCATTGATAAAAAAGGAAAAGAATAAGTTAACTTCTTGGGATGTAAGCCAAAAGGAACAGAAGGAAAGGATATGAAAGAGTCTTAACAGAAGAAAGACGTGGCAAAAGAAGTGGGATACTCTTTCACCACAAAATTGTTGAGGTCCATTAAAAAGATGATAAGGAGAGGCTTTTGCTTCAATCATGGAGGTGATTATGCTATTTTTATGGATGAATTGGATATTGGAGAGAGAAAATGGAGAGAATGTAAATGAGTATAAAGAATGGCGATTAGTAGCTGGATTGATGGGAATCTAAATAAATTAAAGCGCAATGATGTTGTTGTAAACAATGGGCAACCAAAGAATAATTTTTTAAAGCTTATGCATCGTAAGAATGATAGTTTGGTGAAGTTAGTCCTAAACGATGCCTTAAATCAAGGTTAACACTATGTTCAAATTTTCAAGGCATAGGAAGCCCTCAACAATTTAATTTTTGTAGTCACAAAGGCGTGCCTTGTGTTCATATCAAGATATACTGAGATTTTTTTTCCATTATATAATATTCTTAAAAAGGACCCAAGGTCACTGGAAAAGCTATAATGTCTTAATTTGTCACAAAGGCATGCCTTGTATGGGATGAAATGGTTTATCTAGAGGAATTATAGTGAAAAGCTAGAATTTATTAAAAAATTGTAGATCTAAGGAATTTGTGGAATGAAATGGTATGTTTAGAGGAGTTCTTGATGTGAAGAAATGATCTTATTGGAAGGTAAAATTAGATTTAAAAATATGAATGATGTTACTAAATGAGGAAAAGGAAATTTTGAGATGGATTTATGGATAAAAGGGGATTGATTTGGTTCAATATGAGCTTTTTTTGGGATGTTATGAGGAAGATTGGATGTGTTTTCTTGGCTAGCCATGGGAGATTTCTTGGTATTTTTCAAATGAAGGTAACATTTTATTTTTAATTTATATTTTTGGTCAGTCGGGCCGAGTAGCAAGGCAGGGAGAGGATTAGTTTACTAGCAAAATTTGTGAATTTACAGACTTCGGAGCTGACATTTTTGCTTATATTTCAAAATCTTTCTTTGGACATGGTCAATAAAGGAATGCTGGACAAAGCATGGAATAAAACATTTTTTTAACATATTTGATAACTATTGATCCCACCGATATGATGCCCCATGGAAATCTTTAGATGGTAGTGTTTCGGTTGGCTCTCTCTCTCTCTCTCTCTCTCTCTCTCTCTCTCTCTCTGTTGGAATAGAATGAAACTCTCAATACTTGACCCAAAATGAGAAAACAAGTACCATGTCGAATCCTTTCTTATTCTTCTTATTGATAATCCTTTTCCATGAGCAATTACAGATTTTATTTTCACCCATACATTTTTAATCCTAGGTTTGAAACCTAATATTGTTTTATAAAGTTTTAATCAAAATTTTTTTTACTATTATTTTGTGGTTAAGTGATTTTTTTGAGTTTTCTTTTTCTTGTTTCATTCAGTACCATTTTTTTCTCATTTTATTGGCATATTTGAGGGTTGCAAATGGAATTAGACTTGTACAATCAACTGGAGAGGATGTTGTAGAATATTATGTGATCAATATGCTTGACTCAAACTAAAAGAAAAATATTATAAAACAGCCATTAGGCCTGCTATGGTTTCAGGTCAAAAGGTTAGGCAACTGAAAAGCAATATATGCGTAAGATGAGCATTGTTGAGATACGGTTACTGAGAAGTGGTTATTGAGATGAATGTGTAGGAAGACTTGATAAGAAAAGTTAATGGATGGGAATGTTCGAGAATGTCAAGTCTTGCTCAAATAAGAGATAAAATAGGAGAAAGTAGGTTAAGATGGTTTGGGCATGTAAAGTAAATATCTTTGGAGGTAGATATAAGAACATATAAGAGGATACTCATTAAATGATCTAAGAGCGCATAAAAAAGGCCAAAAAGAATCTGGATGGAGTTAGAAAGGATTTTGATACTTTAAATACATGGTTTTTGGATGGAGTAGGATTTTATACTACTAACCCCAAGTTGTTGTAATAAGACGCTTTGTTGGTATTGTTGTCATAATAGCATGTCTGAGGGCCTTTCATTTTTTATCCATGGATCTTAAGTGTGATTTATAGGTCTTTACCAAGTGTTACTGTCTCTTTTTGTAGGCTTTTAGAAAGATGGAAAATATTGTTTATTTTTAATGCTTGAATATTGAAGTTTTAATAATTATGTCTTCTATCCAAAGCTGATCTGTCAGTTCCCTAGATCCATTATAACATTTACGTTAGTTTCTTTTTTCCTTTATTGTAAACATAACATCAATAGTAAAAAATTGCTTTTCTACTTAATATCTACAAGCAAGGGTTTATTCATTAATATATCATGAGACCTATTTGATCCAGCAGTTTTATCATCCATGGGTTTATCATAATATTTTGATTACTGTATTTATTCTTTTTTTTAATTTTGTATTATATAATATGATTTTTACTTTGTTCTACAAACTTAATCAATGCATTTCATGTTATATGCATGCTTTTATTATTATTTTTAAAAATTCATATAGCATATTTATAGCTTTTACGTACACTTAAGTTTTGGTTTAAGTTTCCATGCATGTATGTGCATATTGAATTTTTTTTCCCTACATTGTTATTAACCATGTGAGTGTGTATGATGTGATATGCATCACATTTTATTATTATTTTTTGAGTTTGTCATTGTGTTTACAAGTCTTGTTTTGAGTTTCCAATATTTTCATGATTTGTTACACAGTTTCTAAACATATTTAAGTATATTCTGAAACGTTTTCAATCTTTGAAAGACTGAAAATCACCTTCGAAACAATGTTTTGAACATGATACAGTATGCATCATACTTTTTAATTTTTTGAGTTTGTCTTTACATTTAAGTGTCATGTTTTTTGAGTTTCCAATATTTTCATGATTTCTACAATTTGTAAATATATTAATGTATATTCTGAATCATTTCAACCTTTGAAAGTCTGAAACTCACCTTCGATAGATTATTTTTTTTTTTGATGAATAATGAAGATGTATATATATATATGTGTGTGTGTGTGCGTATGAAAGAGTAAAGAGTATAAAGTATACAATCGGAAGCACAAAAAAGCACTCTAAAAATTCCTCACAAGCCCCAAAAGCACAAAAGCACAAAAAAACAATGCCAATCCACTGTACAACTTATATCCACAGCTAGTCCCCTTCAAGACACCTTAATCCAAAGCTAAACAAGCCATTCAACTTCAGACCAAAGACATAACTCACTCCCAATCTCCTAAATCATGTCTAGGACCACCCCTCTCGTCGTGACATCCTCCAAAATAATAGACGAAAAGCACCACTTTTTTCAATCCTTCACAATCTTTGTAGGCTATAACCCCTGGAATTCTGGAAGAACCAAAGCCCACGATACTACAACAATCAATATGGAATCAAACACTTGGTCAACCGATAACCGTGTGTCCCTGAAAATCCTACTGTTACGCTCCAACCATATGAACCAAACAACTGCATGGAATAACGTATCATACAGAAATTTGCCCCTCCTACCCAAGCCCTTAACTCGCCACTGATTAAACCTTGTGTTCAAAGTATTTGGTAACACTCAGGAGACTCCTATCATCTCAAACAACCGCATCCAAATAATACTAGCAAATTGACAATGAACAAATAGATGATCTATGCTCTCTCCAGACTCTATACACATAACGCAAACATGCGGGGATAAAGCAATCCCTTTCCATCTTCTTTGAATTAGATCAGCAGTGTTTATCCTGTATAAGATGGCAATCCGTAAAAAGGCCTTAATCTTTGATACATTATTTTGAACCTTAAGACAGATTTCCAAGTGCAAAATAAGGGTCTAGGTTTACTTATTATTTTGTGCAGTGTTGCATATAACACCATTTTGACAACTGTCCCATAGTTCTCACACTGACATGTTTATTGTGAAGATAAGGAGATTCAGATTTTATTCTATGTCGGTTTGAAGCGAAGAATTTGGGCTTTTGATGGGGAAAGCAAGGAAGAAAGTTACAAGGTCTAGGATGTTCAATTTGGCATAAAATGGAAAAAGGCAAGCTTTTTGAAGATATGGAGATTCAAATTTGCTAATTCTTTTGTGCAACTTTGCATATAGCACCATTCTGACCACTGTCCCATAGTTCTCATACCGAAATGTCTTATGAAGATAAGGAGATTCAGATTTGATTCTGTGTCTGTTTCAAGCAAAGAATGTGGGTTGTTGATTGGGGAAGCAAGGAAGAAATTTACTAGGCATAAAACGGAAACAGGCAAGCTTTTTGAAGGATAGATTGGAAGTTGTTTTGTTGATATGCAGAATCAAATCAAGGAATTAAACTCTGTTAAAATTGCAGGGCATTCAGAAAATACATTAGCCTAAAGGAAAAGGGAAAGTTCGAATGGCGAGCTGGGTTATATGCTAAAAATTGAAGAATCATGGAAATAGAGGGTGAATATAGACTGGTAAAAAAGGATAGCGAGATCCTTTTTATATGCTCGTGCCAGTCGGAAAAACAAGAATCATATTGTTAGGCTTAACAATAGTAGATCTGGAAAACATGAGAGACAACTTTCAAAACAATATAATTGATTTACAGGCAGGCAGCATGACAAAATTGATGGCGTACTTGGCTACATGGTGGAATGAGTCAGTGAAGAGGTGAATGCGATACTATCCAGACTGGTTATTATTCCTGATGAGATGAAAGCTGTTGCTTTCCAACCATAACCCAAACAAGCACTGGGGCCTAATGGTACGTCAGCTTTATTTTTCCAAAATATCACATTGTAGGGGATGATATTATATATACTGTTTTGAGTTTCCTTTATATTTAGTACTTACTGAAAAGAAAGAAAGGAAAAGAAAGATGAACTTCATCCACATATTCCTTGTTACTAAGACAATATCTCTTTGATATAACAAAAGTTATGCAAATTAGCTTGTTAATGTGATCTATAAAATTATATCTAAGATAATGGCTAAAATGTTTAAATTAATGTTCCATGTCTTTAAGAAATTGTAATCAAAGGGATTTTTCCAAGACATACTAATATCTAATAATACATCGAATGCTGAGAAACTGATGAACCATAAATTAAAAAAAAAAGATGATGGCAAAGATTTCCTCAATGCGTTTAAACTTGGCATAACCAAAGTTAATGATTGGGTAGAGTGGGCATTGTTACAAACCATGATATTGAAACTGGGCTTTGCCGTTAAATGGCTGGCTTCAAGGATGGTATAAATTATCTGTTATTCACTTATTTGGTAGTTCGTGATGGAGAAGAAAGATAGATTTACCATAAATTAATGGGAGGAATGGGATAAGGAAATCGTCTCCTCCTTTGTTCCTCATGTCAAAGGAACTGCCTTCTTTTATAACAAATTAAAATCAGAAGGCAATGGAATCTGATTTTCAACCCTATACCTTCTTGGAAGATTATAGAAGCTATTGTAACATTCACGCTTTACCAGAGCACTTCCTGACAGTAAATCTCCTTTTAGAAGTTGAGTATGTGTTTTTATAAAGAAAACACGTAAGGATATTGGAAAGAAAGCTTTTAATCAATCCAGAAGAAATACTTGGAGTCTACTTGCTGCCTTCAAAGTACTGTAATGGAGATTTCTTTGAACCCAATGAAGAATGTGTGGAAGATATCGGAAGGTCAGAGAGAAATATTGTTATCTGCAGCTGGCAAGGAGGTGGTGATAAAAGCACCCCTGCTGTGCCTTCAAAGGAGGTGGTGATTAGGCCATTTTACTGGGGTCAAAACAAAGGAAAGAAGGCTACACTAGTTGAATTGGAACAACCATGTAAACATAAAACGAAAGGTGGAATGCGGTACTTGGTTGCTTTTAATAGATGATGGTTGCCAAGCAGTATTAGAGTCCAATAACTAAATCATTGTTGCTGATTGTCAAAATCTAAGAGGGTAGATACATTCTTAATGGTCAGTTATGGAGCTAGAAAGTGTCTACTCTGTTTAGGGGTATGGAATAGTTTATTGGAGGGTATGAAGCTGATGAGGTTTTGAGTAGAGAGTGGGAAAGGAGGCTTCCATCAGCAATTGGAACTTGGAAGGTTGATTTGACAAAATTATCTTTATTTCTGGAAAGCCTGTAAGGCTGTCCAATTCTACAATATGTAATCTTGTGGATGGAGATAGAAAGCAATTTATTGTGGACCTCACTTATTCTGTTCCTGGGAATAATATGACACAAAATAATGGGCACTCTGATAATCGAGAAGGATAATGTAGAGAAGCTCATTTGGCATGTACCAATAATAAAGCGATTGGTTTAATGAACATGCGCGTGTGACGACTACTCTACTGTGTGAAGAAAAAGTTGAAGGGCTGTTACCATGCCAAAGGTGGTATTGTCAGCAGGTGATGTTCCAGTATAGTGATTGTTACCAATGATCTTGGGTAGATATGGAGCAATATCACTGCAAATTGCCAATATTGGGAGAAAGAAGGGAAGAATGCTTCATCTTGTGAGGGATGTTTCACCACAGCTATGTGTTTCCCTCTCTTATAAGCTTATGTGTGGACAACAATAAGGGTGATAGCTTTGCAGAGTGGTTTTTCAACACGTGGACTGAATAAAGGTGTCAGCTGAGAGTCAAAATGCTTCTTTGCTGATTTAAATGTTGGTCATTGTGGAAGGGAAGAAATGAACTGGCTTATCAATGCACTGAATATGATCCTTGAAATGTCTTAGCTTCTAGTGTTACCTTTTAGGATTAAAAAAAAAAAAGGACACCAGTCACAAACTATTAATAGGTTAATTTCTTGGTTTATTAGATGAGCTAGGATTGTTGGACAACTCCAACATCGCTATTACATGAGATATTAAGATGAATAGAGTTAGAACTGGATGGCTACTGTGGATAGATGCTTGAGTGTACATGTGGCTGTGCACCTCCCTCAAGTTGGGGGCCGGGGGGGGGGGGGGGGGGGGGGGAGGTTGGGGTTGGGGTTCCGACTAAGATGTGGAATCGAATGGCCAATTGCATCACAAGACTTGGGGAAAAATGTTTTAGGAGAACTATGAGCTAGTGTTTTATCTCATAGATAAACTTTGTGGTGGAGTGATGTTGTCCAAGACGCTATTAAAGAGGAAAAAAAAAATATTTAAACCTTTACAAAGAGTAAAGCCCAAGAAAACATAGAAAGATAGAAAATTTGTTAAAAAAGAAACCAAGAAATTTAGTGAGGCTAGAAAACATGCTTATGACAACTTATATGACAATTTGTTTAGTTAAGAAGGGGAAAACTTTATTTATAAAGTAGCAAGATTTAGAGAGAAGAAAATGAGAAACTTAGATCAGGTTAGATGTATTAAATCTGAAAAATCAAGAGTTTTAGTAAAATATGAGGACGTTAAAAAAATGTGGAGATAGTATTTTATGAAATTATTAAATGAGGAGGATACAAAAAGATCTAGATTTTGCACATATGATAGCATTGATAGAAATAGAGAATAAATCTATATTTGTAGAGTTGGATTTGTGGAAGATAAAGATGCTCTAGTCAAAATAAATATAGGAAAAACCTTGGACCCGAATAGCCTCCTTATAGAGGTATGGAAATGCATGGGAAATATTGGACTATGTTAGTTGACTCAAATATTTAATGAAATTTTAAGTATTTGAAAAGTGTCAAATGCTTGGAGTTGGAGACTTAGTATCTTAATGCCAATATATAAGAATAAGGATGTACAACAGTGTGCAACTTACCTTAGAATTAAACTTATGAGTCATACTATGAAGGTGCTGGAAAAAGTGATTGCACATAGATTAAGACTAATAACTAGAGTGATAGAAAACCAACTTAGATTTATGCCTAGAAGGTTCACTACAAAAGCTATATTTTTAATTAGATAGTTAATAAAAAAGTCTAGAGAAAAGAAAAAAGATCTGCATATAGTTTTTATTGATTTGAAAAAAGCATATGACAGGGTTCCAAGAGAATTAATTTGGTGTTCTTTGTATAAAAAAGGTGTATCAATGAAATATATTAGTGCAATTAAGGATATGTATGAGGGAGCGTTAAGTAAAGTAAAAATTGTTGGTGGTGAGATAACTAAGTTTTTTAGTTAAGATAGGTTTGCGCCAAAGTTCAGCTATTAGCCCTTATCTATTTGGTCTAGTTATGGATGAGTTCATGAGTCATATTCAAGATAAAGTGGTGTATGATATTTGCATGTGATGTAGTCTTGATAGGCCACACTAGAAGTAAATGCTAAGTTAGAATTTGAAAGAGAGATCTTAGAATCAAAGGGTATTAAAATAAGTAGTGCAAAGACCACATATGTGAAATGCTCTTTCAATACAAAATTACAAATAACAATATAACTAATGAAATTATTGGAATTGAATGTCCCTTTATGCAATAAATTCGGATATATTGGATCAATAACACAAAAAGATAGAGAAATTGATGAAGATGTAGCACATAGGATTAGAGCGGGTTGGCTTAAGTGGAAGGATGCTTCTAGGGTACTATGTGATAAGCATGTTCCACTTAAACTAAAGCTATAAGTTTTATAAGACATCAATTATACCAGCTATGTTATGGGGTACAAAATGTTGGGCAGTAATGGAACAACATGTTCAGAAAGATGAGTGTGATTGAGATGAGGATGCTAAGATGGATATTTGAAAAACTAGAAAAGGCAAAAGTAAGAAATGAAGATATTCAAAAGTGATTTGGCATAGCATGCAGTAGGGGAAAAATTGAAGAGAGTAGCCATGTTTTGTGTCATGAATTGCAACTGAATGGGTAAGGCAGTTTTTGGTTTCTCTTGGAAATTTGAGTACATTGTGTAAATATTTTTATTTTATTTGCCTTGGAATGCTTCCATCCAAAGCAAACTATTAGAGAGCTTGGAGGGACTAGAAAGTGTTTGAGCTCATTATGCCCTTTTGCATAGATGTTGCTTTACACTAGTTTTCATATGCTTATGAAGCAACATCCATATATACACTCGGATATGATTGCATGTGCATATGCGTACTAATACATGAACTATGAAAATAAGAATGTCCTAGTTTGGGAATTTGATTAAGAAATTTTAGTTTTACATATTATTGCTTTTATTGTGGAACTGTGTTTACATGTTGCGTTGATGAGTCATTGAATATCTTATTTTATTTTTGTGAGAAAAACTTTTTAAAACCTCATAATTAACTTCTGATGGTTGTTATTGCCTTTGTATGTTTTATTTCATTTAAGTGATGCCCTTTTATGTTATTATAAAAGCTACTAATAAACAATTTCTGGAAGGAATACAGAAGCAATTGTTATTACTTAGATCTAGAAAGACTGGCATCAACAAAGATTTACCTCTTATTATAGAACAATTTTTTCTAATTGAGGCTTCTGGATTTGATAATGCTGCTTGCTGCTGCTGCATGTGGCAGGGTGGATGCAATCCTTTATTATATCCAAAATTTAATATGTAAAAATATTTATTTTCTAATAGTTTAGTGAAAAAAAAACCTGGGTTTAGACTCTAATTACACCTACAGGGGGTGAATAGGTGTAGCACAGTGGAATTAAAAATCTCTACTAATTAAATACAATTCCTTAATTAATAGTCATGTACAAGTCCTCAAAGTAATTCCAGATAATTAAATAATAAATTAAAAGTAATTAACGTGCCACCCAAATTGCAAGTAAATAAGTAAAACAATAAAAAGAGACAAGCAATTTGGTGATGAAGGGAAAACTCAAATAAAACTCTCTATGAGAAAAACCCTCCGGGCTATGCAGGAGTCACCTAAAAGATCCACTATGAGAAGAAGACTTGCAATCTGTAGTTTAAACGACTCAACATTCCTATGCTAGAATCTGCAACTCACAGACTTAAAAGTATCTGAAGAACTCTTCAGATTTGCTCCACAACAACACTCTAGAACTCTGAAAATCTTCTCACACGATCACCCAAACAAACTCGCCTTGTATCCATAGGAACTCCCACAATTCAATCTCCCCAACTCAGAACTCTCAAGGTAGAAGAAGAAAGAAGAATATAAAGGTTTTATGGCTCAAAATAGGAAAACCTAGAAGAAGGTTGTTCTAGAAGAGAAAAGAGTTTTTAGGGCTTCTAAAACATGTCTCTTTTGATTTTGGATGGACCTTAATCCTATTTAAAGGTTCCCAAAGAAGTTTGAAGTCAATTCAAATTGAAACGAGAAAGTTATTCAATTTTTTGTGATTTTTTTCGGAAAGTGCAAAAAATTGAACGCTCGAACCATGGGGTTTCACACGGGTCTCACAATGAATTTAATTCACCACTGTTCGAACGCCAGATCAAATGTTCTCTAATGCCACTCTCGGGTTTGACTATCTGTCTGCTTTAAAATGTGCGTTCAAACGCTGCCTCAAACCTTGTCTCACTTTGAGCATAAAAGCTCATTTTTGCTCCGTTTGCAACGCCGTTTGAACCGCAACTTCTTGGACTCAATCTAAACACTCTAAACACACTTTTTGGCACAGAATTAAGCCTACATAACCTACTGGACCTAACATTCAGGAATAATTTTTCCTACAAGTTTGGTTGAATTGAAGCAAATTTGGGATTATGATCCATCCTAAATTAACATATCTAGTATATGTTTACCAGTTTAATTTTTCTGTTCTTTGTTGAACGTGTTCTCTTAAGAAATTCATTCTGGCTCTTGGATGTCATGCCTGCATTAACTGAAGATTCAATTATTTTGATTGTTATCTATTTCTGTTTCTATATGTCCCTATTTCTATCCCATATATTTTTATTCCATTTTCTTTGATCATAGAAATTTTTCCTTAGCAGTTCATTCCAAAGAAAGGCGGGACACCAAAAGGGAATGAGATAGTCTTTATATCACCGACAGGGGATGAGATAAAGAATAAGAGACAGTTGAACCAGTTTCTGAAATCTCACCCAGGGGGCCCTTCCTCATCTGAGTTTGATTGGAGTACAGGTATTCTGTTTCTTTCTTTCTCTGTCTTCTCTGAATATCAGAGGTATACTTGAGGAAATGACAAGCAAAAGTTACTGTTATATAACCCCTGAACAGGTGATACTCCTAGGCGTTCTGCAAGATTAAGTGAGAAGTTTAAGGCATCTGAAACTCCAGAAAGGGAGCCTCCCAAGAAAAAGGAAAGGAAATCGAGCTCAAAGAAAGAGGCAAAGGAAAAAAAGAATGGTGCTGAAGGTGAAGATGCTGAAATTGAAGAAGCTGCTGCTGTAGCTACTGAAGAGACAAAAGCAAGTGCAGATGTGGAAATGAAAGAGCCAATGGATTTAGGAGAGAAGAACAAAGATGTTGCTCTTGGGGAAACTGTGGCTGCTGAGGACAATGTTGGTGCTGTTGGGGAAACTGCAGCTGCAGATGACAAAGATGTTGTGCTTGGGGAAACTGTAGCTGCTGAGAACAAAGATGGTGCTCTTGGGGAAATGATAGCAGCTGAGAAAACCATGAATCAGGACTCTGCTCAGAAAACTGAGATTAGTGATGCAAACATGGAGAAAATGGGGAATGCAGAAGCCAATAATAAGAGTGCTTCAGACATGAAGGCTGCACCGGCAGAGAAATTAGGGGAAGAGGAACAAAAAACTGAAGAAAAACAACAGGGAGAGCCCAAAGCCCCATGTCCACCATCAGGCTCTAATAAAGCATCTTTTGAGAAAGAGGTAAAGGTGTTTGAGGCACCTCCTGAGAAAGAATTGAATGCAGCTGAGGCTTTTCCTGGAAAGGAGAATGTGGAAGAGGCATCTGAGAAAGCCAAGGTGGGAGAAGAAGCTTCAAATCAGGAGGTGGCTAATGATGGAGAAGCTTTATCAGACGGTGGCAAGCTGAAGGAAAGCCAAGAGGAGCAAAAGCCCTTGGAGGCCCATGCAAATTGTGATGATGCACAGCATCAACCAAAGGCATCTTCAGTCAACTGTTGAAATCTGTTATGGCTGCTTATCTTACCTGTATTCTCTTTCATTTTCTTTCTCTGTACCTTTGTTTTTTATGTCTAGGTTAGGATCTTTGTCTCACAGTGATAATCTGCATTGCAATTGCAGTTCAAGATGCTCAATATGGTTTTCTGATGCTGATTTTGTGTATCTGCATTGGTGGGTTATCACTGTGATGATCATTTATGTAATTTAGTGACTACATGCAAAGCCCTTGCAGTAACTTGTATGAACAGGAAGATCTACATTTACTATTTTCATGACTTAGATGTAGTTTCACCACCTCTTCTGCTTCCCCATTGTATCTTCACCCATGTAAAGACTTGGAGGAGTCATTAACTATAGACATCTCTGAAGAAGGAAAATTACACATATATGCATTTTCACAAAGCCAACTGCCACATGAACAACCCCTACACATCAACCAAGGCTAAACTGATTTGGTACACGTCAGATGGTGAATTCAACATTACAGTTACATGGAATACAATCAGTTAGTCACTTCATTGAATACGATTATCCAAGAAGGTTTTTTTAAATGGTGCATTTTGCAGCAATGATGGGAAAAACAGAAGTGAACATTAAACCAGTTATGAGGCTGGTTGGATTCAGCCCTGTTCAACCAGTGGTTCAAATCAATGAAACTAAAAGACATAATATAGGTGAGTAAAAAAAATAAACAAATTAAAAAAAAGGAAAAAGAAAAATTCTGCTTCTAACTGGTTCAATAGCTTAACTGAAACAATTCAAACGAACTACTAATATATCTGGTTAGCAGTCCGCTGCTGTCTTGATTGCATAAGATGATCGCACCCAATGATCGCAGATGTGAACTTCTTTCATTTTATGACTTACCATTCATGAACTACTACTTACAGAGGACAACCCTTTGAGACACAGCATCTCTCCATCAACATTAGCTGTTTATTGACTGCAAAATCTTAGATTAAGGACTAGTAATCATACTGTTAAATTTATTAGTTTTATTTTCTATTTTTTTGATCATTTATTTCATCATGTCCTCTTCAGTGCAATAGAATATTCCAGAATGATCCTAGGAATATTGGGGGTTCCTCCAATTTGGACCATAACAGATTACAAACTGCGTGTATGGAAGAGAATGAAAAGGAATATAATGAGAACCTCAGCTTGACCAAATACAAAATTGGATAATACTCAAGAGTCAAGAATGAAAGTCTTTGTCATGGATACATGGGTGCAATAGGAACCAGCGACGGGAACCCACCTAAGAGTGAATATACTTCGAGTCTTCAACCCCACCAACAATATCCATCCATACAAGCTGGCATATTCCTTGCTATTCAGTTTTTCTGCCATCCAGAATTAGATTACCAGTTGAAGATAAAGTTGGGAAAAAAGAAAAGATCTTTATCAATGTGAGAAGATGAAAAAGTGGGAAAAAAGCTACAAAAAGATTGAATTTTGGGTACTGGAACTCTGGAAGTAAGCAAAAAGGAATATGACTGGGAATGATCTTCAAACAAAGCAATAAACTTCTCATTTCATTCTAAGAAGTTCAAATATTAAACTTTATAGAATTACTGAAAAAAGCATGTAAACATTTATAACAATTAGCCAACGGGGTAAAAAACATCTCAAGATTTCTGGACAAAGCGTCATTTAAAGACAACCAAGATTTCTGAAGCATGGTTTAATTCCCTAGTAAGATTGAAATTGCAGATTTTAACAGCATGATCGAATGAACAGAAGCAACAGTGAAGTATTAGCAAATTTCTGGTAGAAATTGGTAAAAAGGAGAAGCTTTTCCCTTCGGAAATAACAAAAATAAAACACTTTTGGAGATTGAAACTGAACAGTAGAAGTTAACAACTGAGGGAAAAAGAACATAACAGAGGAGTTAACATCCCTGTACATAGCCACTCCCTAAAAAATAGAAATAGAGAAAAAAAAAACAAATAAATAAATTAAGTTTCTCGCGCTAGAAACGTGGAAAGACACTGACACCTAAACTGGGATATATTTTGTAAAACAATCACCTCAAAATAACAAGATGAAATATGAAAAGGTTTAGAATAATTACAGAATCACACAGAATTTACAGAGCTCTCTAAAGGGTTTAATTTGCCACTGCCACTGCTACCATTGTTAGCGTGGTTTCAGTTGCTTCTACTGCCGGTGATTCCAACATCGGCTGCAAGATCTGGGTGTAGTGAAATTCAATCTGCAGTCGATGGAGTGGAGTTGATGTCATCAACCCCTTCTTGATATCAACCATCAATTCCCTAATAGGGATTGCAGCCAAAAAGTTCTTGATGTACTCCTTGCAGCACTCCTTGCCTCTGCACACAATCTCCTCTTCTCTCTCACTGCTTCCTTGTTCTTCAGGCTTTGTTAACAGCATCCTGTCAACTGGAGCCCCAGGAAGGTCATTCTGCTGGACCTGCTGATTCTTGGATGATAAAACCGCTGCTCCATTCTGTTGATCATCAGCAGGGTTTTGATCAAATGATTGTGCTCCATTAGGGAGTGTGTGGATAATTGTGTCCCTGTCAAATTTCAGGATATAGGCTTGGCTGCAGCCCTCATAAAGCCTCTCCCCTAGTGTGTCAATGATGTAGTAAGCATCTGGTTCAACCTTGAGTATAAAAAAATGGTCATTCCAACTCACAATGTAAACCTGAGGATCATCTTTGCTTTGGTTGTGAGATCCAGCATGGCTGACCTCATCCCAGATGCTATCAAAAGACATGGCACCATGCAGGAAATCAAAATCTCCCTCAACCATCCCTTCTGGATGAAAGAATCCAATGAAAGACTTCTCTGGGGCCAAGGCGAGAGGCCGAATCTTGGCCTGGAGGATTGTTTCGAGGTCAAAGTGCTTGTCAGGGAACCGCTGCCTGTAAGTCTCATTCTCACAGAGGGTCCTCCACTCTAAGGAGCCTTCCCTTATCAGGATATCAAATTGGGACTTGAGCATGGCATGCTGGTTGTTTTGAAGCCAATCAGCAATGACAGCTACGAGGGCCGTGCATGCACTCCCGCCTGCCACTTGCTCACTCCTCTGATCAATAGAAGCAAAAAAGACTTGGGTTTGGAGCCTCATGTGTCTGTCACGGCTAACTACTTCCATGTGCTCCCAGCAGCCCACAGAAAAATTATCATCCCCAAATTCAGATACTGATAAATGGTTTGGAGCCAAATCTTCATTCATCTTACACTGCTGCAATAGCAATTGCAATTTTTTGTATTAAGCACTTGATCACAATTTTTTCCATAAACATTGCATAATACAAACTCATGAACCTTTTCTGATAATTATACAAACTCATAAACATTGCATCATACAGCACACTAATGCACCTAAGATCTCAAATATATACATATATATCAAAGTGACAAGCTTAGTTTCTAGCAAGATATATGTTCAAACTCAAAGCAAATATTATCTACAAATCAAATCTCAAAGATGACGACTCAAGTTATGTCTAAGGCAATGTTCCACAACTTGGTGAAGAACCCTTAACCCGGGTCCTAGGATGAATGGACTGGTAAAAGATTGGCATTTTATAAGAATTGGCTGTATTTAAACCCACATTTTCATGCTAGCCACTCAATGTTTTTACCACCATAGCAAGTAACCTACCTTAGGTAATTTTCAGCTGCATCATTCTACTGGCTGCTAAAAACCAAGGTTCAGAATTTTGGATTCACAGAAATTTCACTGGCCATGCCGCCAGCATTGCCGTGAAACCTACAGAAAATAAATTCCATCGCCAGATTTTGCTGGCATCACACCAAATTTCCCAAAAATTTTCCCAATCTCGGAAAAATTTCGCCAGATCTCACTGGCAAGAAGGGAAAAGCCATAGAAGGGCTTTTTTGCTTCCGATTTCATGTCGCTACCCATTGAAAATCGAAATTTCACTGGCATGCATTGGCTAAAACTAAATAAAATAATTTAGTGGCTGTTTGGTAACCTTCTTTTAAAAAATTATTTGAAAACCAAAAAAAATTTCAAATTGTTTTTGTGTTTCCAAAAAACAAGATAAGGAAAAACTTATTTGGTAACATTTGGTTAAAATCAAGTATAATTACCTTCCATAGGCTGCTAAAACTAAAGAGATAATTTAGAGGCTGTTTGATAACCCTTATTTAAAAAACAATTCAAAAACAAAAAACTTTTCAAATCGCTTTTGTGTTTCCAAAAAGTCAATTATAATTTTAAAATTTATTAAAATTTTAAAGTCAATACAAATGCGTTTGGTAAGTATAATGACCATGATTTAAAAACAGTTTCTGATAACAATTATAGTATTAGTTATGGTAGTGATAGTAGTGGTAGTGGTAGTGAGGTTGTGGTGATGAAGTTGCTAGTGGGTGTAGTGGTGGTGGTGATAATAGTGGCGGATGGTGTTGGTAGAGATAGTGGTGGTAGTAGTGGGATGGTGGTGGTGGCGGCAGCAGCGATGGTGGTAATGATGATGTTGTTGGAATGGTGGCAACGGTGTTTATGATAGTGATGCCGGTGGTGGTATGGTGGTGGTGGAGGATGCAGCGGTGATGGTGGTATTAGTGGTGGACAGCACAATGGTGGTGGTAGTGTGGTAGTGATGACGACCATGGCGTTAGTGGTGGTGGTAATAATTTGTGGTACCGTAGTGGTTGTCCTGGTGGTACTGGCGGTGGTGTTTGTTCTGTGATGATGGTAATGGTGGTGGTTGTATTAGTGATATGGTGATGGTGGTTGTGGTAGTAGTGGTGGTTGTGTAGTAGTGGTGACAATGGTGAATCCCAAACAAGATAAGGGTATCATTATGAATTTCAAAATTGAAAGCGAGAACAAGATAAAATTACTTAGTGATTAAACGTGATAGATTCAAACCTGAAAAGAGAACATTTGAGATATTGAACTATGCTAGTTAGTATCTTGGTAGGTGGTGTAAAGTTCGGCTGAAACACTCTAGCACTATAATGCAAGATGCAGATTGTAGTTCAATATTTCATTCAACTATTTACTTTTCATAACTCCAGAACCTTGGAATGCAAGGTGAATGCTTACCTCTAAACCAAAAGACTCATCAGAGGAGCTAAGCTGCCGACGATCAAAATCAATGTCATCTCCACCCTCTTCTCCATAAGTTTTCTTTAACAATGGCTCTCCCTTAGCTTTTGGAGTTCTGAAGCTCAGCTTCCTCTTCCTCCAAGATAGGATATTAAGTTTTGAACTCCACAACAAAGAGTGCACAGACACTGATGCTGTTGAATCATCTACATGCAAGGACCCCACATCTGATTTACTATTGCTATAGTAAATCCAATCTTCACCATCCCCATTGATCACCATCTTGGAGTAAAATGGTTCAACACAGTTTGCATAGGCTAATGTGCCATAACTGAATGACTTCCTAACGCTAGAATCCTTCTTTCCCTCGAATCCCTCCTCCAGTTCTCCTTCATCAGAATCATCAAACGAGTCCGTGTCAAATGGGTATGTGTATTCAGCATCTTCACTCCTGGTAGAGCACCTGCCATCACTGCCCTCTTCCTCACGGCAAGCTTTCTTTGATTTTTGAATTGATACATACTCGGTGAATATTTTCACTTTTCTTAAACCTGCTCGGAGAGCAGAAAGATCATCTTTGTCTGTTGAGAGGCCCTCTCTAAAGCAGGGAGATAGTGGAACAGGCATTATTGATGTCTGCACTCTCTCTAAAGGCTCTTGAGAAGTTCTCAGTTCCAACAAGCTGAGAGATAACTGGAATAAGAATATTGCTCAGACATCATAAAACATACAAATGCAATAATAAATGACAGAACCCATACAAAATAGAAGTTTTTGGACATCAGAAAATGGAAGCATTGTCAAATGCAACAATGCGAAACAGAAACAGGATAAAAAATGCAACAATGTGAATCAGAAATAGGATAAAAGGCACATACACAGAAAGAGGGGTGAAATTCATCACCACCACCAGAAAGAGTTAGGGGGATATTAACTTTAAGCTCTTTCTCTTCGGCTGCAGAGACATATTCTCCAAGATTCAATGATGCAGTTCCAACAATAGGAATCTTGTTCTTTGGGCCTTGTTTTGATCCCTGTAAAAGAACATAATGAATCTGAATTGTTCTCAACAAATAAGTATGTAAATAATAATTATAATCCCAAAGTCACAAAGAAATATTGAAGACAACAAGATGGATGAGATGCACTGTTCTGATAACTAAAACTTCAATTATGAAGCAGAGAAATGAACACATGAGTTCAAACTCTCCCTCATCTTGAACAAATAAACCCACAAAAGGGTGCTATTATTAAAAATATTAGCAAAAGGACGTTTAATTTCAGAATAATTTGTCCAGTGGAAATTTATGGCCTTAA
Source organism: Buxus sempervirens (assembly GCA_947561395.2). Lineage (NCBI taxonomy): Eukaryota > Viridiplantae > Streptophyta > Magnoliopsida > Buxales > Buxaceae > Buxus > Buxus sempervirens. Next base: position 41,300,014 of record OX387183.1, on the reverse strand, counting down.
AACAATATAATACTCCAGATCTAAAAGCTGCCAAATTTGCAGTTTTCATAGCAAGATACTATAAATTCTAGAGCACCAAGTTGCAATAATTGCAGACTATGGAGTAGCACACAATGTTTCAGTGAAATTCAACCTCATGAAACTTCATGACCCTGAACTCTGTATGAATCCATTTTTTATAAATCTATATCTATAATACTATATAATGTGAGGCGCCCCCTTTGGAATTGCACCAAGCAAAATGTGAGACTTTCCAAAATAGCCCTTATACAATGTTGTGAAGATTTATTAATTAAATGATACAATAGTCAGAACTGTCTCAATTTTCAAAAAAATTAGTTGCAAAACCATTCCCTCTCTTGTTTACCTCTTTCTTCATATGTGCAGTACTACATGTGCACCTGGCTAGTCATAATAAATTTTGCCAGAGATTCCTAAAACTATTTCGTCAGATAACACATAAGCAAGAACCTTATATCCGGAAAGCCTTGCTGATATTCTCCACATTCTTAACCAATAACATGAGACTAGAATAAGCAAATCGCCATAAAATGTCCAAATTCCATCTGAAATGAAGCTAGATATCGGCAAATTTGATATAGAAACGTCCCACTATATTCTGACGCTGAGCATAAGAAAGAAATCCTTTTGACATCTTTCTTAGACTAAATGCAAATTTTTCTTTCAACAACAGCAAGAACAAAAACAACAATAATAAAATTCCACATTCCAACGAGAAGGGATTGGCAACACAAATTCTATTCTCCATTGTAATCTATTAAAAATCACAAAACAGGAATTTCCTTTACACGAAAGAAGAAGAAGAACAAATTTTTGTAAAACCTTTAACATGTCTCATACTATGTCAGCTTCCATTCGAGTTCAAATTAGTCATGTAATGAATATAGAAAGCTAGACAAGTGAACATGAGAGATAAAAGGAAAAAATAAAATAAAATAAAACAACAAAGAAAAGGACACAAAAGAATATGATGAGATTTCTTAAAGATTTTGAAGATGGCTAATATTTAATCCGTAAAATGCAAGAAAAAGAAAATTCCATGCAAATGATCATTAATTTGGAAAAGCTTAAATCTACTTACCCTGAAAATAGGTCAAGAAAAATCAATAAGCCCCATATACAACCACAAAAGCCTAAATTGAGGAAAATATTAAAAAAAAAAACTTCCTCAAAAAAAAAAAAAATCAAACAAATAATATCACAGAAACCCCCATTACCTCCCAAAGTAACAATCAAGAAACCCCAGCTATCTATAATACATCATAAAAAGAAAAAAATCTCACATTCAACACCGTAAATGTAATCTCCCATGGATGAAACATGTTTTCTTTATACGCGGAAAGGTTGCAAATGCTCTGAAACTCCTCGTTCCATTCAACAATGCCATCGCTTCGAACTTCTTCTTCTTTGGTGAAGTTCCTCTTCACCTTCCGCCTCAAAGCACTCAAGGCAATCTTCGGACCTTTCCACCTGATTTCCACCATCAATCTCGGAACCCCAGATGGCGATTTGTCTCCCTCGGCGGGTACCCAACAAAACCCTTCAAGCTTACGCACAACGAGCTTCGCCTCGAATTTCTTGTACATCAGAGGCATCCATGGCCTCCATTTTATCATTCTCACCACCATTACACCACTGATTCAATTCTAAAACAGATCTTTACACAGACAACCTTCCCGCAAAACCCCAGAAACCATCAGCTGAAGATGCTTCAAAATCTGCATATATTGCAACCTTTTCAAAAGAAAATGGAAAGATAGGGAGAGAAAGACAGCTTTTAGCACTAGAGGAAACGCTATAAGAGAAAATGGGACGTTTTCTTTTTTCTTTCATAGGTTTAATTAATGGGACATTCCAAATCCAGAGAAAGGAAGGAACTTATCGGATAGAAAGAGTGAGTATATTCGAAAAATATCTGTAAGAGAAAATGGGTGACCAGATTCGAAACTTGAATTGAAATTCCAGAATTTCTCAGCGATGAAGAAGCTTGAGAGCCGGCGTCGGAGGTATCTTGGGTTATGGCCGATGAAGACGCCGTTATTTACTAAAAGATGGAAACTTCAAAAACAACTAAAAATAGGTACAAGTCTCCCACAGAGAGAGAGAGAGAGAGAGAGAGAGAGAGAGAGAGAGAGAGAGAGAGAGACCAGAAGCTCAGAATGGAAGTCTCTATCAGTCCAGCAACTTCCTAATCATTTGACATTGAGTTTAATAAGTAAGAGAGGCTGGCAGAGTAGAGAGGCACGCCAGGATTGGGATCCTGTGCCTCATCTCTCTTGGGGACAGGTTCTAAGTGACATTATTTTTAATTATTATTGTCAATGATAATTTTGCAAAATAAATTATTACCCATTTAGAAACACCTTCTTAGGCACATTTATTGTGAGCATTGCTCACTCAAAATATAATATAGTCGATGCATACGTAAATCAAACAGTCCTTTGATTTGATTTGAAGTGTTTAGAGAGGATTTAGCGGTCGAAATTAAAGAAAACTTGAAGAACCAACTTGGAAAGGGACGAAATGGGGTTCTGGAGCTCCAAATGGACTTGAAATCTTGGCATTCTAGCTCGAGGTTGATTTAAATCGACTCGACCTATTCCCTAAAGTCGCCGACAATTTGGCAACTTCAAGGTATGATGATGGAGATGTCGTTTTCCAAGGTGGTTTCGTGCGACATTTTTGGTTTTGTGCGACATTTTTGTGAAATTGTAAACCTTGGTAGCGGTACAACTCGATTCAGTTTGGTCTAAGTTTTCATCAACCCAAGACAAAACAGAATTGAGAACTGATCACTCCAACCTAAAAACTGGACATATATGCGTGCTCAAGTTCATTTCAATTCGGTTCAGTTTGGTTTGGTTAGTTTGGTAAAGCATATTTTTAATTCAAGTTTCGGTTTGTTTAGTTCGGATTAATCAAAACATCAATCTAAAATCGAACCAAAACTAAATCGGTTTATAAATTTTAAAACTAAAATTGAGTCATAGGCTTTATAGATCTTAGCTATGGCTAATATCAAAACTTCTCATAACACAAATACTTCAGCCATTAAAAAAGTGTTTGTTTCATCACACCATATGCTTTAGCTTTTTTAGGTTGTGAGATGCCCTAATTTCAATGCAAAACCCATAAAAAGTTTTATGATTTTTACATAGTTCTTTATGTGGACGCTTCTTTTATTTTTGTATTTGATGAAATTCTAGCAAAAAAAGGAAAAAGAACAAAAAATCTATTTGATGAAATATGTTTCTTCTTTTCCTTTCAAATTCGTTCATTGAGTCAGTTTTTGTAATCTTGTACTTCTGTGTAAAAAGTGCTGGAAATCAACTCATTGCACAAAATACTTTGTGTTGGTATTTTTGCAAAACATCCTGAGGCATTTGCTTCAAGAAAGAAACAACCAAAAGTTGCATAATGCAATGGGTGGGGATATGGGATCGGCCAATGAGGTGCTTTTACCATTGAATTGTAGACATCAATCACTAGACTTGTTACTGTAGCAATACAATTTGAAAGGGGGGATTTTCTTGTTTGTCCTTCAATACTTTCCAACTTTTTAAACTTATATTTAGAACCATGCCCCACACGTAAACCAGCCTTAAGCTCAAGTTAAAGCACCAATCGGCCATACCATGCAATGCGTTGCATTATGCAAATGTTACCTAATTAATGAGCTAATTAACAGTCACTGTAACCCCATGCAAATACATCTCTTATAAATTCACAATCTCTCCACCAACTCAATCGATCTAATTCAAGCTTCATTCTTTGTTATCAACAAGCATGTTGACATACGGTGGTTTCTCAACGGTGGTGATGCTGTTTGTAGCATGTGGTGCATGTACTTTTGACTGCACAAAGAGTTGCATCCGATGGTGGGGTTGCACCATGCATCTGCAACATCGAGGTTGCGGCCTCCCCCCTAGTAGACCAGCTGCCACCAGAGCCAAGGGATGATATTAACCTACCACCAGAGCTGGCACAGGATATTACAAATAGCGAAAATTGTCATGAAAAAAGTCACTTTTTGCCAATAATTATAAAAATAGTCCATCATAATTGGGAATTGCAAAAAAGGACAACTTTTTTAGAAATAATTAAATTACAGGCTCACTTTTTAAAAATAATTAAATTTGAGGATCACTTTACTTAGGGGAAAAACGCATTGTATGTGGGATGCAAGCTTCTTTACGCGGGGATACAAGCGCATCTTACATGGAACACAAACCCATTCCACGTGGGATATGATTGCATCATACGTGGACACAAGCATGTTTTACCTATAATAAAGTGATACTATTTTTTAATTTTTTTCGAAAAGTAACCCCTTTTTTTTGTAAAATGAGATCTTTATAGACTGTTTTATGAATACAGGCTAAAAAGTGACTTTTTCATAATTTTTCCTTACCTATAGTCATGGGTGAGAGTGGTGAGGGTGAAATGTGGGGAAGGCATTTTGAATGTTTTGTCATGGGTGAGAGCGGTGAGGGCGAAATGTGGGGAAGGCATTTTGAATGTTTTGTTTGGGAAGATACTAGTGATCAATGAAGCTTTCAGCTACAAGCTTGTGAAAAAGAATGGAAGACATTGCCATTATGAGTTAACAAAGGAGCTTACCAGAATTCCAAAGTACAAGCCTTGCAAGGGCTTACTAACGGAGAAGAGAGAGAGATAGAGAGAGAGGATTAAGCTTTGGATGAATTCTCCTGTTTCTGGTTAAAGGGAGTTCCTGAGAGAATTAACAAATTTGTATTACATGATTTTGTTGGGCGCACACAAGCCCAACTTGTACCTGATTAAAGATAATGAAAGTTTCTAATTTTACTGCTACAAAAAAAAAAAAAAAAGTTTCTAATTTTTCTATAAAAAAAATTACTAACGGAGAGGAGTGATGGCATCTAGAATTAGTGTGTCAAGGAAGTAGTAGCTGTTGCACCATCTCCCTCTTTTTAGTTTATCACCTGAGCAATAACATACCCTTCAAGAACAAGAAGGAAGAGTATTTGAGACAATATTATATATTCTACACTTCTGTCTTATCTCTCCTCTCATCAAATAATAAAAATTTTGTTGGACACTCTTAAATAAAAAGCAAGAGTACAGTTCATTCAGTCACCCATATCTATCAGGTCCAATATATAATGGGGTGTGAATTAAGAACGGAAATTTCCAGTCTCTAAAATGAGATGTTTCCACGTGAAGCATCCCATGCTTAGTGTTTCTAAATGGACCCCATATAAAACATTAACATTAGGATGCTCCAGGTCACCATTATACTCTGATTAGTAGAAAACCCATAAAACTATGATATTAACGTAAAATACTGTAGTTACCCAAGCGGTGTCAAGGAGAACTTTACAGATGGAAGTGTGTGCCATCTGAAGAATTCTAAAACACTTTACGATGTATTTTACATTGCGAACTTGTTGCGAATGAGTTTGCAAATTGTGTGTCATAACACTTAGAGCATATGCTTAGGACATGCATGCATTTTGAGAATTTTTTCTTAAATTGCATTAGGATCATCATTGTATAAACATGAATTCTTAATCATCATATGATCATATACCTACATGAAAATATTGCATTTATAATGTGCTTCTACAGAATTCCCAAATTTTTTGGTGCAATTTCTAGCATCTCCTTTTATGATACTTTTAATGTCTTTGCCAAGGCCAAAAGGAATATAGAAATTTTATAGAAGATGGTTTATGAGGTTAACCAAACCCAACTTTTAACATTTAAGAGAAGGTTTTCTTGCATGGGGTGACTGCTTGACATTATTCCACACACATCACTACAGAGGAGTAACTTGACTTAAATGTAGATAACCTTTCTTGGTATACTAGCATAAAGTGCGGTAGTTTGACCCACTTGTCTCTTTAACCAAGATAGGCTTGAATCTGATTAGTCAATCCAGCTCAAACCTAGCCAACTAACGGCAGATCAACCAAAACCGAACCATTCTAATCCTGATTTCTGTTTTGTCCAACTTTATTGTTCTGGTTCAATAATTTGTTTACCTAGTTAAATGTAGGTTTGACAGGTTTTGTTGTTTTATAATCTGTAAATTTCTTATAACTCCGGAAATAAAACTAGAAGGGGTGGACGTGCAGTATTGCACGTAGAGGAAGGCGGTTTTGTAACTGTCAGGTTTTGATTGAAAGGGCATGTTTTTTATTGTAGTATTGAAACCCAAACAACATAGGCAATGGGCATTTTAGGTGGTTTTGTAACTGCCAGGTTTTGATTGAAGGGGCATGTTTTTTTACCATAGTATTGAAACCCAAATAACATAGGCAATTGGCATTTTGGGGAAGTGGTGCATAGTCTTAGGCACGTTTCCCAAGGGCCCTGCTCGCGTTAAATATAGTATAGATTTTGTGATCTGGTTTAATTTTGACTCAAGTAAATAGTTTCTAATTTGCCCCAATACAATTTGGCATGTTTTCTTGTGTGAATTAGTCCAAATGAGAGAGCAAGAAAATATTTTGAATAATACAAACTAGTTTTCACAGCATTCTTTCAGAAAAAGTGAAAGTTGAAAAATGAAGAGTTCTTGTCATTTTATATAAAATCAACTTCAACTAATACTTTATTCTAATTGTGTTTGCCCTGTCAAGGTATGCCTTTTCTCAGTATTTACCCCCATAGAATTGTCACTTTCATGGATGGGTTTTATTTTGTTTGGTTTTGTGGGAGTTCACTGGCATTGCTTGCTTGCTTTAGGAAAGCTTAAGCATTTTGGTTTTGGAAATAGAAATGATGTTTACACTTCTAAAAATTCTTGCCCTGAAATGGGAAGACTGAGAGGCCCACAGTTCATTTTGATCTTTTAGCCCTGAAGGTCATGGATGAATCCAAGCAAATATGCCTTTCACATCAACCAGCCATGGAGGGGCCACTGCTTGATTTCAAAGAAAGACTTTAACTCTACAAATGATGGAGATAATTGGATGTGTGTGGCTCATGTACTTGCAGGAATAAGTACGAAGATGTTAGGGCTGTCATATGGAGGCAATTGTCTGAGCACCCTCTAATTTGACGAGGATTTGGATATGAGCATTACAAGGCTTTACCACCAAATATATAGAATCCTCTCATGACCAGAAATATAGAAGATTCAAAATTCAGAACAAAAAACTGGCCTTCGCATAAACCCCAGCAATGGTGTCTTCAAGGAATACAATCAGAAGTAGGAGCTGAACAAGATACTGAAGAAGCCGGTTCAGCTGCTTGTCAGCACTATTCTAGTACCTAAAGGTTTTGGCATGTTTCCATAGAAAAAGCAACAAAGCCACCAGATTCACTGCTATGACACACTTAAGTTTACATCCAATAGATCATAAGATTCAAAGCAACTTAGGCCAAGATCAAATTAAGGATTTGACCCACAATTAAATATGAGATGAAAAAAAAAATCAGTTTACTGTAATGCAGGAACAAGAATGGTAGATGGCTCTCATACTTTCTAGTTTCTACATTAGATACTGTAAAGGGGATTGGTATCTCAAAAATTTCTGGAGGGTCTAAAACCTTAAATTTTAGCATCATCAATTCCCACCATAATTTCATCCTCGTTAACAAATTTTGTTACCCAAAAGAAGAAGAAAAAGAGGGGGAAAGAAGAAGAGAGTGGCCACAAAATATAGATGGTAATTCATAATGTGCATATTGACATGACAAAATTACGATCATGAAGGAAGACCTTGGGGATGGAAGGTTTTGAAATATTTCAAGATTGGCTATATGGGATTCCAAAATCCCAGCCTCTCCCCACAGGATGAAGGCGATGGTGAAAAAGAATTGAGAACAAAGAGGCCGGTTCCTAAAACTAAAAGTAGTCATGGTGTTAGCTTGGATCAATTAACAGTAAATATAGCAATATTTACAAGAATTTGCACATAGGATTAGTACAGAAGGGCTGGGAGTTTATTGTGTATACCACTATTTTTCAGTTGGAAGCTCTTAAAGGGGCTTGACACCAGAATGAAGTTGATAATGCTACCGACCACAATCATAATACAGGAAAATCATCGGCAAAGTACTTCTGTAGGGGATGATCTGTAACTAGTTAGTTTAACGGACATTTGGCCTGTCATGTACACATGCCTGGAATCATTTGTTTGACCAAATTAAAGCCAAACGGTTTTGTCCGATGTTTATAATATTGGATATGTTTTATTTTTTAATTATTTTGTATTGCTCGTTGATGGCTTTATCTTATGGAGTTTTTGGTTACTATAACAGCAGTGTATCTCTTTGCCATTCAGTACTTTACAAAGATTGGAGGGAAGATTGCTATCAGGCTTTTATTTTATGCAGTCGTAGTGTGTTCTATCATGCCCTCTTGAACCGCAACTTCATGACCCTTCGCCAAATTCTGATTTAGCACCTGATTGTGTCTCTGGTAAGAACAGGTTTCTCATCTTGCCTTATGATGTTGGGAGTATTGTAAATTTTAATACTGAAACTGTTTATCAGGTATTAGAAAATCTATTGGAGAATTTTATTCCTTACCTGAAGTAGAATTACAAAAAGTACAGAGTTGTTCGGTAAGCTTCTTTCTATGTATCCTTTCAAGTATATTTTTAGAAAGTACATAGATCCGCTGGAGAATTCTGTTCCATACCTCAAGCATTCATGCGCTGTTCATGGATTTTGCCATTTTGGTAATTGGGTTCTGCGTATAAAAGCAAGAAAAAGTGTTAAAAAGGAACATTGATTGGGAAGATCCAGTTGAGAGTAGAGAAAGAATATATGAAACCAGCTTATTCTGCGAGAATTGGGGAGGAAGTTGAAGATGGACTGTTTGACGGTAATGCATAAAAAGAAACTGCTTTTAGAGTTGAGGGCTCTTCCCATTTGTCAGGGTGATTTAGAATTCACATTATTCCGCAGACTTTCTGGAGTTGGCTTTACAGTTTGGAATGATCATGATGTTTGCATGTGCATTCAATCTTGCATTCTTACTTGCTGCAGTGGTAATTTCTGCTATAAGCTGCTAACTAAATGAGTATAAAAAGTGAACTTCTTACCATGTTGAGGAGGCCTGTTCGTCGTTGTACGACAACAATTGGAGCTTGGCTAAATATATTTCAGGTATTTATGCCATGAACTGTCGTGCCTTCCCATTTTAGGGTATCAGGCAATTTGAATTAACAATTTTGTTCATTCTTGCTTTTCTAGTTTTTTATTATGAGTTATCAAACTGAGATCGGTCATGAATCTCTGAATTTCAGTTTCTGATAGTGATGTCTATCTGCACCAACTGCGTGCTTCTAATATGTTTGTATGACCAGGAAAGAAAATGGAAAATAGAGCCTGGACTGGCAGCGATTCTCGTCATAGAACATGTTCTTTTGCTGATAAACTTTGGGTTCTCTCACTTTGTCCAAGAGGTACAGTTTACTGTTCTATTAGTGCATGAAATTCCTGATCAACTCTCCCTTTTATTTAAGTCATTGAGGTACAATTTTTCCTTTTGAACCAAGACTTTGGCAACAATATGTCCGGCATAGATTTGTTCTTGAAAGAACATGCTACTTTTAACACTAAGATACAATAAGCTAAAGAGCATTCGAACTCTGTTTTGTAACAGGAGTCTACTTGGGTGAAAGCAAAGTGCGTGAAGAACGCGACACGGGCACAGTACATGTGCTCCAAGCAACTGTTGAGGAGAATCTCTGGTGAAGAAATGAAGATCGAGGGTGACGAAAGAAAGAGGGAATGAGGAGCAGCAGCGAGACCCTGTAAAGCCTTAGAAGCAACTGATCTTTTCTCAGCCGCAGCAGCATAAACCCCTCAATTGTTGGATAGAGAAACACAAGCTGATTCTCAGAATTCAAAATTCAATAGCAACAGAACAATGAACTTGATGGGACGACTCTATATTTTGAAACATCATAGATGTGTTTGCTTTTTTGATAAGAACAATAGGAATCCTTGGGTGTTGCTCCTCATGGATTACTCACCTCGAATTCCAGGTGTTTGAGAATCAGACCTGCCATGGGAGCTTCCACGCTTTCTGCTAACCTAGTGAGCGTAAGCGACAACGCCCTTAGCCCATCGCTTGATCTCCATTTTGAACTTGTTAGGATCCAGCTCTTTCACCAATCCTGCTTCGATCTTAATCTCCATAAAGGAGAAGCATCGATCAAATCTGCGATGCTTTGAAGGATAGTTTTCTCCTTCATGTCTTCCCCCCTGTGCTGGTCAAAGCCAGAGCTTCTCCAACAGACATGATTAATGAATCAAGGAGCAAGGCACTGGCTCTGCTCTTCCTTTCCGATTGGCTTCAAACTTAGTTTGGCCAATTAACCCACCCTAAACTGCCCTTAATCAGAATTTTATGACACATTCAAGTTACAATGCAGTCCAACTGACTGTAACCCAACCCTAAATTCGACCTTAATCCATTTAAGTATTTGTCAATTATATATGCATATCCCATATAACAACAGATGTTTATAAAAAAATTAACATAATAATTGTTTTCTATATTTTATTTAAAAGCCTTAATATATAAATATTTCATACTAGACTCGATTGAGCTAATCATCCTCAATAACAAACCTCTACAAACTAAGAAGTCGGTTTAGCACGACCAGCCAAATCACAACCTGCCCTACTGCTGTTAGCATCTCATTTTTTCACCTCCAAAAATGCAGAAAATAAAATTTTAACTGAAAAGTCAAACCCTGAGGGGTCAAAAATTTGACTTTTTAATTTGGTTCAAATTGACCACCATACTTCTTCCCATTGGATAGGAAATTCCGACCCGACTTTAACGCAACCGAGTTTGCTCAAATTGGAGTCCGGATGAAGAAGTTATGACTTGGTCAAACTTGAGGGGAGTAGAAATTGGCTTTCTGCTAAAACCCGAGTCTGCTACCAAACTTTAGCTTACTAGATAGAGAATTCTGAGCTGATTCCAAAACTACTAAGTTTGCTAAAATCGGACATCATATGAAAAAGTTATGGGAATTCAAAGTTTTGGAAAAACTGCTCATGTGGCGAAAAAGCAGAAATGGACAAAGAAAATAAAAATCTTGATTAAAATAGTTATATTTATTAAAATATCTTATTTTCAGAATTAAAATAAATAAAAAATAAAAGGAAAAATCAGATAAAAATCCGAAATTTCGCCAAATTTGACAAAAGTTTGAAATCCGGCATTTTTTAAAACGTGCGTGACCGCACTATATGTGCGGTCAAGTCATGACTGCACATATAGTGTGGTCTTGATCTTATCGGCATCGCCAGCTGTCCCTAGCTGGCAACGACTGGCAGATTCGGGCAGATTGTACACGTTTTAAACGTGACCGCATTTCAGGCAGATTCGTGCAGACTGCACACGTTTTAAACGCGACTGCATTTCAGGCAGATTCGCGCAGATTGCACACGTTTTAAACGCGACCGCATTTCAAACAGAAACCGCACTTGAAGTGCGGTTCTGACCAAACCGCACCTCAAGTGCGATTCCGGAAATTTTGCCTATAAATAGGCGTCTACCCCCCATTGTTTGCAAGGCCTCTGATACCCTCTCGTCCCCTTGTCTCTCCGGCGACCGGCGACCGTCCCATACCACCCTTCATCACTCAAACCCACCTTAATCCCCAAAATACCCTTCCAAAACCCCTATTTTGATCATTTACTTCACTTTTTACATACGAAGTGTCAACAAGAATTGATTTCTGGAGTTTGAAAGGCTATCGAACTGCTGTCTACGTCATCCGGAGAATCATAGATTGTTCATATAGAAAGGTAATACCAAGGTAACAACCTTTGTGGTGTTTCTTCACACATATATTGAAATAAAGTTAATTTGAGCAAGTTTCTTTTTTGTTTACCTTTGGATTTGCTTATTGTTGTCTTTCACTCACCATCTGGTTTTCTTTTGCATACTATGGGAGTCCCCATGGTAAGGGGGACTCCCCATACAAAAAAGGAGGGTAGGAGAGATTCGTAGTCAAGATAAAAGGGGTCATCTAAACTAGCTTATATTTCATTCTTGTTTTGTTGATTTGTTTAAAGGAGGGGTTTGTCCTCTTTGCCCCATCTGATGTACCCTTAATCCTACTTCCCTCTCTCCCTTCATTAGAATAAGCCATTTACTTATTGAATACTCTTTTTATTGCGTGCTTATGTGTAGGAAAAGTATCACATGCACACACTTGATCACCATCATTCACTGTTTACATATTCCTTTTAATCACCTTTACTCATAGCATATGAAAAGTAGGTTTGAAGTTTGTTTTAAATTGTTTTATAAACATCAACATCAAGTTTTTTCTCAGTTCATTGGCACACATCCTTCACTTTTAGTGTCTTCAATCAGATTTCAAAAGTGTACTTGGTTTCTTGATTAACATCTTTACACTTGTTATTATTGTGTGTCACATGACGCTTTTTCATACATGGATTCCACTGTTTGTTCCATTTATGTGGTAGTGCTTGAGTAGTTAGATGTATGCATGCACGAATGAAGAAAAAGAATGCATTTTGAGTGCAAAAATGGAGATTTGGACCACTGTGGGATTGTTCTGGAACCCATAGCAAGTTGCGGAAGTCCCTGGGAAGCCGACAAACCGACTCCAGCAAGATTCTGGCAGTATTTTTTTATTTCGGGTCGGATCTGCATTTCATATGCAGATCAGATCGGACCGCACTTCAGGCGCGGATCAACCTCGACCGCACAGTATGTGCGGTTAGGCCTAATCCGCATACGATATGCGGTCAGGCCCAATAAACCTGTAAAAATCCATTTTTCGCACCCAGACTCGTCCGGTTCGACCCGGCTTTAATTAATTTGAACCATTTTGGGATTTTGGGTCAACCCAAGCCCATTTCAAGACTTGGGCCCATATGGGGCCCAATAAGGCATTGTGGGCCTTCCAATGGGGCCCACATTCAGTCCGGCCTAAACCAAGGCCCATTTTGATAATGGATCCAAGGCCACTTGGTTAATCGCCTATGGGCCAAATCCAAGCCCAACGGGCCTTAAAAGGCTTAACCCACTAATTTTTTATAAATATTTAAGTAACCCAAAATCAAATAGCCAAATCCAATCAGGGTCATTCAGTGTAACCCTACATGGGAATTGAGCCTAACCTAGGCCCAACTTGGTATCTAGTAGGCCTTCCAACGGGGCCCACATCTGACCCACTTCACTTCATGAATAATAAAAATAAAATCAATTAAAATAAAGGGGACCTACACCTTCAGTGGTCCCCGTTCAGACCCAATAAAGTGTGCATGCTGGATTAGGAATCGGGTGAAGCTGAGTTGACTTGAAGCAGGAGACCCGAGGGACCCGTCAGACCGAAGGGGCGGGTCGGGGTGTCTTCGGACTTCCCCAGACGTAACCGAGGACTTAGCCAAATTCTCTAAAAAGCCGCAGACCAAATACAATAGACCTGAATAGGTACCTTGGTGTGTGCCTGCACCTCTCAGGTAGTGGCGACTCAAAATGTCCCGAGGCACGCATCCTTGCATGCTCCTCGCTCGTGCGAAATTAGGTGCGCACAGCTAAGGACTCCGCTGGGGACTCCTCAACCCAGTCGGACCCTGGTTCAAAAGAGTCAACTTGGGATATAGATTGGTTTAGGAAATACCTGCTACCTAATTGTGCGCACGTGAGATCGCACGGCGAGGCGCACGTGGTTCTGTGCGCTCCTCCTGAGGGTAAATCGGGGAATTAGGAGTCGCCACCGCTTGATGGGGTGCAGGCAAACACCTAGGTGCCTAGGTTTATCTAATTTGCTGGTCTGCGGCTTATCGAGATTCCGGCTAAGCTCTCAATTACGTTCCGGGGAAGTCCGAAGACACCCCAGTCCACCCCGTCGATTGACGGGTCCCTCGGGTCTCCCTAATTTCGAGTCAACTATATACCTACCATATTCTTAAACCAGCATGTATGCCTTTGAGTCTGGGCGGGGACCATCGAAGTGGTGTGGTTCCCCTTTTATTTTTAATTTATCTTGAATTATTAGGTGATCTGGGTCGGATTGGGTGGGCCCCGTTGGAAGGCCCACAAATACCTTGGTGGACTAGGCTTAGCCCACATGTCCCCTGATGGGCTTGAGTGTCACGCCCCGGAACCAAGCCTGCCCCTCCAAGGCACGACCCGTCCCAGACCGTGGCAAGTGGGCCTTTATGCTCAACAAAACACGAAGGATTTTAAAACTTTTTCTTAACAAGTGCAAGTGATAATACAATTCATGCTGTGCATATCAAAAGTGTGTTCTATATATAAAAGAAATGTATTAATACACGAGAGTTAGTTACAAAAAGACAGGTTACTATATCACTCTTCTCAAAGTACAAAGGCTACAATCCAAAACTATACATGTATTTCAAAATAAAAGCCTAAGGCCTACAGAAGTCCTCTCAATACCCAAGGCTTTCTCTTTGCCTCTATCCCCTAGCCCGGTCCTTCACACCAGACGCCGATGGATCTGAAAATAAGAAGTAAAGCAACTGTGAGACGAATGTCTCAATAAGCAACACATGCATGCACGAGAAAACACAGTTTATGCATATATCAATCGGTTAAATCATGATATGCGGCTTATTTGAAATCATAATCAATAATCACAGTTTAGTGCCATATAAATTGGTGCATGCTTGTGCATCAGTGTACAGTTAATGCATTTAATACAATCTTTCATCCAATCTCACAATTAATCATATAGGCAATTTGGTATCATACTATACATCATCAATATTCCCGTCTAGCTTCACCAATTACATGCGGTGGCTAGGCATCTACGCCGATCTTACGTGACGTAAGCATTTACTACTATAGTTACATATGTTGTATGAATATCCATAGATGATTACTCAATAATACTTAAGGTGGTATCACAATACCGTTGAAAACATCAATCACAATTATTCATCTAGCTTCACCGTCTACACATGGTGGCTAGGCATACATTACACATCCCTTGCTGTCTACACATAGCCAATGGGCATCGGCCACCGAATACACAGTGTAAAATCCCAAATTTTTAATGAAATAAAAAATTATTAGTTTGGTAATTAATTTAAGGCTAATTAAAATTTCATAGAGGAAGGAGATCAAGGAGTTAAACCGGGGACTCTTGGTCGAACCGGATGGGATAACTATAAATAAATAGATATGAGAAATTGCTGGAAATTATTGTTGGATTGTCAAGCAAGGGTAATTTGGGAACTTTGGAAAATTCGGTTTATATGAATTAAGGGTAAGTGATGTTATATTTTAGTTTCAATATTAAATAAATATTATGAGAAAAATTTAGAGCTGGAAACAAATAATAATATAAGTGTGTTGTTGGTTAGGATTGTAAATCAAATAACCAAGGGTCGATAGGCTATTGGTGTAGGCAATTGGTGGAGTAGAGTTGCACTGGATCATGAAGAAGTTGGAGAGTTAGGTTGTTGGAGAGTTAGACCTTTGGGTTTCTAAAGGTTGGTGGAGAGTTAGATTTAGACCCTTGGGATTCTAAAAACTGCTGGAGCATTAAACTAAAAGTCTTGACTCTTGGAGTTCTAGATACTAGGGAAAGGTCTATTGAAATTATTGCTGCTGGAGAAAGGACTCTTGGAGTCCTTGTTGCTGGAGAAAAGAGGAGCAGCATAAGGGGGAGAACCTTCGTTTGGAGTCTTTTGGAAGAATTTTCTGCAGCAAAACTCAAGTGGTAGAGTGTTCCAGACGTCCAGATCAGATTTTGAAGGGGTTTTGACCATGGTGAATAATTGAGTTCATTGCTGGGTTATTGAAGTTGGGAGGCCAGAAGATATAAGGCAAGTAGCCCTTTCAAATGTCATGATTTTTGTGTGTTTTGTGGACATCCTAAAATTTAGTTTTGAATTGAACGAAATTGATAGAATCTGTAAAAACCCAGATTCTGCAGAAATTTTCAGAAAGATGGAATTTTTAGACTAATTTGGAGATATATTTACGTTTCGGTTTCTGAATGAAAGTTGTTCCATTATCTCTCTATTTTCACTGAAAAATATATTCTGGGGTAAAAACCTATGATTTAGTAATGTTAATCGAATTATTACAGCTGTTGGTCTGTACAGATTTTGAATTAAAGGTGATTTTGAAAACTTATAATTAATTAACCAAGAGGAATTTTGCAAAACTATTATAAGTTATTTTAGTGTTTTGAGTTAGAAGTCTAACAAACCAGATTTCATGTTATTTTGTTAAGAAATGAATGAGTTATGGGGATTTGTTTCTCACTAGGTCAGAAAACACAGAATTGATATAGTTATGATTAAAATTCAATAGAAAATAAATAGATCATATTTTAAGATGGATTTAGGTTTGTCTTATATTCTGGAAATTCCCAGATTAATAAGAGACTAGATTTTAAGGTATTTTTACATCTTGGAGAGTTTAAGTTTAGAGATTGCTGAAATGTCTATTTTGGGCTGAACTGGAGTGTATATTCCGTATAAATTGTTTGAGCAATTCAATTAAATCCAAACCTATGCAAAAACACTATTTAGAGGATTAGAATTAAGCTAGAAAAAGTTTGAATAAGAAATTTTAGATCAGTCCATGTGAATTTTGAATTCTAAGTTTAGAGGTTGCGGAAATGTTTGTTTTGGGACTGCACCCAATTTTCCACAAAAGTGAATTTTTGTAGGTATCAAACGACGGATTTGGGTAAGATGGTCTCATGAGAATTGTAGGGTTTTGGGTCTAGATCCATTTAAAAATATATATTTAATATAAGTTCACTGTTTGGTAATTTAAAATACATTTTTTTTGTGCACCTGTCTGCACAGATTTTTCTGGAAAGTCTAGTTTGTTTGGACATAATTTTCTAATCATAGTAGTTTTGTAGAAACTGTTATTATGTGATATAATAGGGTGAGTGAGGAAACTAACTAACAATATTTTAGAGGATTTGGTCTAAAATTGATTCAGTTTTGGGGATTGAATAGTACTAATGCATATATGGCAGATTTGGAATTTAAGTAAACCTTTATACCTTTTAATATTTTAGATTATGTCCATTCTCTTAGTTGCTTAAATTGATTTGTTCAAGTTCTAAACAAGGTTTCCAGAACTAATAGAACCCTACGAAAAGTAAATTTGACCATAAATTTGAAGGAGAGATTATGTTGGAAATATGTAAAAGAAATTTTGCTAATCGGAGAGTTCTTGACCTGATTATAATATTATTAAATTTGCTGTTCTCTATTTGTGACCTGATTAGAAATTGGTTATGTTTCCTTCGAAATATTTCTGGTTTCTAATTTTGGTTAATTTATAAAATACTTTTACCGGTTGTGTCAAATTATGGAGATTGCCATTGTTGAGAATTCTAGTGGATTGTTGAGCTGAATTTGGTAGTGTTAATGACTCCATTTGCTTGAGCATTATTTTGATTTGATTTGAGTTAATTTTTAGCAAATCTGGACAGTTTTGGATAAAATGGATTTTGTGTTTAAATTGTTAAGGCACTTGGTTTATTCTTGCGATTTTCATGAGAAATATTTTGGGACACTCCATGAAGGAGTAAGTTGGCCCTGAGTGGCCATGAATACGTTGCTTGCACTCATTGTATAATGGTTTGCATGTTGAAATATTTTGGTTTGAATCGAATTCCTTGCTTTAATGGTTGGTTTAATCATTTAAACTATTTAGGGCATAGCACGTTATGGATCCATAATCTAGCTAATAAGTGAAGTCCGTCTAATTTGTTTGGTTAAAGTCTAGCTTCCTTCATGCGTTTCCTTTATGTGGAGAAGCCTTCCATGAAGGAAGTGCTGCGAACTAAGAGGGATTTATTTTACGCGTTTCCTCCATATAAAGAGGCCTTCCATGAGGGATGTGCTGCAGCAGCTTCGTTTCCACCCCATGAGGTGGTGAGGTCTATTGTTGGCAGCAGTTACGACAGTGGTTCTCAGACTGGATTGATATCCATTTCCACCCTTGGAGAGGGTGAGGTCTTGTGATTTCCACCAAGAGACGATATATTGGAATCAGTTACAGAGGTATCAGATTTGACAGAGGTTCTCGGACTGGAACTGTTTGGAGCTAGAACTTAATCTTACAAAGCGGTCAAATTTCACGAGTCCCACCTTATTATGTGATTTGATATTGTTTTGTCGGATTAGTCGGATTAATCGATTTATTTGTGGTTAGTCGTTGAGTATATTTTAATCGTGCATGTTTTAGAAATTAAATTAAATATGTTTGAGCATGCATTGCTACTTGCTGAGATAGTCATATCTCATTCCTTTTGTTTTCAGATCTCAGAGAGGACGATACAGGCGGGTTTATGCTTAGTTCAGGTGAGTTGGGAAAACTTTTAGTTGACTCTGATTTTGTGATTGCCATTTCATGTTTTCCTTACTCTGATATAGCGATCCTGTGTATTAAAGTAACCCTTAGGGAACGAGTTACGGTTTTTACTACGTAACCCGGTTCCGGGGTGTTACACATAGGGTGCCAGAAGAACATATACCTCCATTGCTGTCTACACATAGTCAATGGGCATCGGCCACCGAATACACAGGGTGCCGGAAGAATAGTACAATATGAACAATAACAATGGCACTTGGCCATAGAGCATGTGTATAAACAATCTTACTTGTATAACATGGACAATAATGAGGTTACTTCCAATATCATGTGGATTATGCACTCAGGCATGCCAGATCTCAAGGGTAGCCTTTGGCCTTACTTGAGTCATTTTTGGGCCAAGCCCATATTCATTACCATGGATTCTGGGCCACCGCCCTCCATTCCTTATCAATAACCTTGGGCCACTACGGGTGCCCTTTTATTCACTATCAATACCATGGGGCCACAGCCCCCTTTCACTTCATGCCACAAGTAGTGGGTCAATGCCTTTGGTATCTTACCATTCACTACGGGCTAATGCCCTCCATGTCTTGTGCCAAACTTCAGGTTGAAGCCTGACATATCCAATGGGGTGTACTCACCATAAGGATTAATGGAAAAGGGTTGGCTTTTCCGGAAATTCCACCTTTCAGGTCTCACTCAGGCAACCTATGCCTTAATTCTTTGATACTTGTACAACTGGGTCTTGGATCTTGATTTCTACTTCTAAAGGTCAATTGAAAGGTGCTTGAAGTGGTGAGGACAAGTTATCCTAATCCTATAGTTTTCTGGGGACAGAACCCTTTTGTGAGACCTTCCTTGGTAACACGTACCCAAAGTCTTTAGTACTTGGAATTTCGAGATACTACTACTTGGAACACTTCCTTTCCATGAAGTTCTAGCTTATACATCTGTTGGATTTGAATAGAACCCATCGGTGGTTCGATCTGGTCTAAAATCCTCTTTTTGGAACTTTTCTTACATTTCATGACTCTATTTGGCAATCTATGCCTCAATCCTCTCGAGACTTATGTAACTTGGGTTTGGTTCTTGTATTCAACTTCCATAGGTTATTTGAAAGGTATTTGAAGTGGTGGAATCACTCTATCCCACTTCTATAAAAGTCTGGAACACAACTCTCTCTATGAGACCTATTTTAGCAAAACGTACCCAAAATCTTTACTATTTGCAATTTGGGGACAACTCTAGTTGGAACACCTCTTAAACACTTAACTCTCACTTATACATGGGTTGGAGTTGAATAAATTCAAATGGTAGTTCAATCTGGGTTGAAACCTCAAAATTTGGGAAAACAAGGCAGGGCGCTCGATGGGTCGCTCGAACCAGCTTCGAGCGGCCATAATTTAACTCTCGGGTTCTTCTGTTAAAACAGGGCACTAGAACAGTTGCTCGAGCATTAGCGGCCATGACTCAAAACTCTATCTAAGGCTACTCAACACTACCGCCTGATGACCGCTCGAGTGACTGCTTGAGCGGCTGGGTTTTCTCAGCAGCTCGCGAAATCCGATTTTCGGGGATTTAGGGTTTTTTTTTCTCAAATCTCACTTGTTCTAGGTGTTTTTGGGCTCGAAATCACTCCTAGCATGTATAGAAACTTGCTACCTACAAAACCACTCAAAGAAAACTCTCCTAATGGCCCTAGAACTCGTTTTCATATTTCAACCCTAACATTCACATTCCATATACGAAAATGGCCGAAATTGCAAAGATAGGTTGGGGTGGTGTTGCTTACCTCTTGCAAACTCTTTAGCAAGTTGTATAACTCTTAAATCAACCCACGAACAGCTCCTTGGTTGCTCTTTGGTTGTTTCCTCCGAAAATCTCCACCAAAAGCTCCAAATGAGAATGGCTCCCTTGGTTCTTTCTTTTCCTTTTCTTGCAAGCTAGCACCTCCAATAGGTTTAGAATGGATCGGGGACTAAAATGGGGAAGAAGGAAGAGAAGAAGATGAAGAAAGAGAGAGAGAGTGGGAGAAGAGAATGGGAGAAGGGTTTTGGGCAAGGGTTTAGTCGTGAATGGGGTTTTGGGTTTGTTTATTTCACTTAAGTGGCTTCTCCACCAGACACCACATATTACAGTTTTGCCATTACTCCTCCTTATTTGCCCATACATCGATACTTAGCTATTTTTTTTTCCACTTAGGACCAAACTTTATTCAACAATTAGAGGTTGCTCACCTCCATAGGCACTGCCTAGCCAGGGCTCTGCCTCTTGGACTGGCTTTGGGCTTGGGCTTCACCAGCTTTGCCTACACATCACACTCACTAGTGAGGGTGTATTAAGAGTATTGGGACGGGGTTTCACACTGAGTCTAAACCTAGGAGGCCCTTTGGGCTTAGGTTCAGTTTAATTAATTTTATTTAGGTTTTAAGTTGGAAATTAAATTAAGTTTTATTTGAAGTGGGTGAAAGTTTTGTGGGCCCATTGGGTGGGCCTCACCTGGTAGCCAAATGATTTATTTGGTTTTATATTATTTATTTTCCAAAAGGGGCTAAGCTTTGGGCTTGGGGCCCATGACCTAGACTTGGGCCGAAAGGCCCAAGGTTTGAAGAATCAGGGTTTTTGAACCCTTCATTTGGTTAATGGGCTTGGCAGGCCCAATAGGCCCTGGCCCATGGTCTCGGCCAAACCATTCTTAAGCTAAGCCTGCATGTATCAATTTTGGTCTTTTGATGGGCCTCAAAGGGTTTGGCCCATTTAACTTGTTTTAATTATTTTATTTAAGTCCAAAGATGTTCTTAGGCTGAGTGGGCCCCGTTGGAAGGCCTACTAATGAGTCAGATTGGGCTTAGAAGCCCAGGACCCATTTTGGGTCTCCGATTGACCTGGAAACCTTGCTGGTTCACTCGGTTGGCTTGAAATAAATCAATAAATTAATAAAAATTAAGAAATCAGATTTTTGACACTTTTTAACATAGCCGAAATTAGATGTTGGCTAAGCAAAAAATACAGTGTAGCCGAAAATAATTTTCGGCTACACCATATTTTCAGGTTTAGTCGAAATTAATTTCGGCTACATCTGGAAATCTATTTAACCGACCTGAGTTTTTGGTTAACCTGTGAAGGTCAACTTTTTTATTTTTCTTGCAGAAAATAGTTTCCAGGGGGTTCTTGGGTTTGTCTGAGATTTGCGTGGGCCCCTGTGTGGGCCCACAGTGGTTCAGATGGATCTGATTAGCTCTATTTTTTGGGGTTTTGAGGACTAAGAGGAAAAGAAGGAGGAGGGGACCTGCCTTCTCCTCTTCTAAACCAAACCAGAAGATAACAGGGACTCAAGTGTCCCTGTTTTGGTTTCCTTTGCTCCAAAAATCAACAAGCAACAGGCATAAGTACAAGTCAACTAAAAAGACCTCAATAAAGAGGTTCCATGCTCAAGCCTATATGTTCATACCTGCAATATTCAAGATATGGAAACAAATTTACATGCATGCATAGCTAAACTAAATAATATTATGTACAAAATATTTAGATACTTCTCTAAGATAAGTATGCATATGGAGCATGTTCAAAACTAAATGGATTGAATTTTTATGGTTGAAGACAATAACCAAAATGAAACAAGAATCATGATAACACACACAAGAACGGTAAAAAATATTCACATGATCCTAACATACATAATCTTAAGATGGAAGAATCTCATGCATACATGGAATAACAATCATATGCAAATAAAGATAACAAGGTACTACCTAGGATGCTCCACACATAACTTATAACATGATCCTAATAACCAAATCTGAATCCTAAAAAAAACTAATGAAGGGAAGAGAGGGGGTTATGTATGGGTTACATGAGATAGAACAAAGGGGAACACACTCCCCTATTGAATGGAAAGAAACTAATGACAACAAAAAAGAAGGAAACATTAGTTCTATAGCAATCCTATGACCCTTTTTGAACCAACCAATAAAGTCCCTCTTCCTCCCTGTGCGCACCTGAAATTGGATCCTAGATTGCACACGGGGCGCACATGGGTTTCGTGCGTGCCTCGGGACATTCGGAGTCGCCACTGCCTGAGAGGTGCAGGCAGACATGGTGATTGCCTTATCCGGGTCTAAGTCTGGTCTGCGGCTTTTCAGAGTTCTAGCTAAGTCCTCGATTATGGTCCGGGGAAGTCTAAGACACCCCGGCCCGCCCCGTCGGTTTAACGGGTCCCTCGGGTCTCCTTGGTTTTGAGTCCATTTTCACCCTTCCTAGACCAGCATGCTACTTTGTTTGGTCTAGCGGGACCCTCTGGTGGTGTGGGCCCCTTTTTATTTTATTTTATCTTTTTATTTAAGTGAGGTGGGTCGGATTCGGATCCCGTTGGAAGACCCGTGGGTTACCAAGGTTGGGCTTGGGGCCCAGCAGGGTTATTGGGTAACCCATTTTTGGTTTATTTATCAGATTTATTTATTTACATTTCTTTGGGCTTGGTGGGCTTGGATTTGACCCACTTAGCCTATGAGCGTTTATTGAAAACGGGCCCGGTTTGGGCCGGTCAAAGGTGGGCCCCACAAGTGGGCCCAGGTGGTCTTGGTGGGCCCGTCTAGGCCCATGGTCTATTTATGGGCTGGAAATAGCCCAAATTTTCTAGGAGGCTGGTTCAAGCCAGTTCGAGTGGGGTTAAATCCAACTAAACCGAATAAATTAATTTTTAAGCCACTTTTTTAACTTGACCGCACTTGTTGTGCGGTTCTGCCCAAACCGCTCTGTAAGTGCGGTTGTCTCCCGAACTTGCAGTTTTGTTCCGATTTCGACCAGAATCAGTTCCGTGGTCTCCTTGGGACATTCAGTGATCTCTGTTGTGATTTTCCAGCATCTCTCTTTATGGTGCAAATGTCTTCATTTGATTGCAAATCTTCATTCTTCCTCTTTAACGCCTCGTTGCCTGTAAACCCGCATGCATGGGGACTTCTAGAAGGGATAGAGGGAGGGAATTTTATGGGCTACAATAGATTTCCAAGGATGTCAACTCCCTCCATAATAAGTAAACAAAATAAATTGACCAAATTAGCTTAAAGTTAGTTTAAATGCCCTTTTTAACTTAGGGTTACTCTCCTTCCTTCGAATGAAGTTTCCGCTTTATCAAGGGGCTCCAAAATCATGCAAAACCAAGAACCAGTGGGTGAGAAGTAATAAGGAAAATAAACAGTAATGAAACCAACTTGGACAGAATCAAATTTAATGAATGTTGTACACAATATTACCAGAAGTACTTTTCTACTGTTACCTTTCTACTTTGATGTGTGGTGGTTTTCCAGATGATTTTGATAGCGCTTCCGCACCTCGTTTGATTTTCCGAATTGGGTTTGAACAGGGGTTCACTGTGTTTCTTATGCTAAAAGGGTGAAAAAAGCAAGATTTAGGCAAGTTTTGGGCAGCACAGGGGCATTTTGGTCATTAGGATGGATGCTGGCAAAGTGGAGGCAGGGCTTGGGCGTAAAAATGCCAAGGAAGGTGAGGGGGAGCAGCTAAGGGGGCTGGCTTGCTCCAAATGGGGGGCTGGCCCTCTATTTATAGGCAAAAAAGTGCCGGAAAAGTGCGGTTCGGTCACAACGGCACTTGAAGTGCGGTTGTGACAAAATTGCACTAAAAAATCAAAAACCGCACTTTAAGTGCGGTTGGCATTCAACACGTGCAAATCTGCGCGAATCTGCCAGCTGTCGCCGTACAGGACACGCGTCCACCTTCTAGAAGATCAAAACCATATTTGAAGCACGGTTCAGACTAAACCGTACTTCAAGTGCGGTTAAGCACGTTTTTTAAATGCAGGATCTGAAATCTTTTATTAAATTTGATTTTTAAATGGATTTTATTCGCTTTTAATGATTATTATATTAAAATATCTTCAGATATTTATTAAAATATTATTAAAAGTTAAGACATTTTTTATAAACAATTATTTTATTCATTTATTCTGCCTTTTTGCTGCTATTTTGCCACATGGGCCATTTTCTTGAAACTTTAACTACCCATAACTTCTTCATCCGGTGTCCGATTTCAGTAAACTTAGTGTCGTTGGAATCGCCTCGGAACCACCTATCCATTGGAATCAATTTGGGTAGCTGAATCGGGGTCGAGCAAAAGTCAACTTTTCGCTCCCCAAAAGTTTGACCAGTTCATAACTTTCTCATCCGGACTCCGATTCTAGCAAACTCAGTTGCGTTGGAACCGTGTCGAAATGCTCTTTTTAATGAGATGAAGTTTGATGGTCAAATTCACTTGAATCAAAAAGTCAATTTTTTGGCCCCCTCAGGGTTTGACTTTTTAATTGAAATTTTCATTGTCTTCATTTTTTGGGGTGCAAAAATCAGGTGTCTATACTCCCTTTAAACTTATGGAATTTCACCTCTCTTACCATGAGGTCTTCCTCCCTTCAAAACTTCTGGAATTTCACCTCTCTTACCATGAGGTTGTTTATGCCAAAAGTGAGTGGGGGAGAAAGAAAAAGTGAACAAATACACCGTAATGAGAAGAAGACAATAGACATAATAAAACATGCTTTTTATATTTCTCTCATACTCAAGTATGTTAAATAAAAATGAAGAGAAGCTCACCTAGGATACTTACAACCTCTTTAGAAATGTTGAACTCCTTAAGTTACACCAGCAGCACCTTCAAAGCACTCCAAGGTCTTCTCTTCCAAGCTTCAAAGGATACTAAGTAGCTTCTTTGGGTTGGAAATGGAAGAGCATGAGAAATAGAGAGGGTTTATAGTGGTTGAGGTGTGTTGGAGGGATGGTCGGATGGAGGAGGGACTGGAGGGACTAAAGGGGCGTACTCGGCTAGAGAGAATGGAGAGAGTTGGAGAGGTGGTTAGAGAGTCAGCCGAATGCATAGAATGAGGGTTAATGAGCCCTTTATGTTAGATAATTAAAATGGAAATATTTTTGAGTTGTGCCCTTTTTTTTACAAAAGGTGATGATTATCATTTATGCTTATCCGCCAACTCAATGGGGACAGCGCACCATGCATGTGCGCTTATCCCCTTTCCATTTTATCAATTTATTTTTATTTCTTTAAATTATGTATTTTTATAGTTTTAATATTATTTTAATGTTTAGATTTTTGTTTTTTAAGCGCACATGCGTTTCTAATTTCTTTTATTTTTTATTTTTTATTTAGTTTAATTAAAAGATTTTTACAACATAATATTATTTTATTGTTGGATTTTTATTTAATGCCCTTTCTTTAATCTTTTGCCACATGTGCAGTTTTACCAAAACTTTGACTGCCCATAACTCCTTCATCTGGTGTTTAATTTCAGCAAACTTAGTGGCGTTGGAATCAGGTCAAGATGCTCTATCCACTGAGTTAGAGTTTAGCAGCAAATTCAGATTTTTAGCAGAAGTTGAAAACTGCTAACCCGGAGCTGGTTTTGCTAATATTTCTCTATCTGGGACTTCGATTCCAGCAAACTCAGTTGCGTTGGAATCGAGTCGAGATGCTCTATCTGCTGGTACCAATTTAGGCAGCTAATCTGGGATTTAGCAGAAAGCCAATTTATGTTATTTCCAGGTTTGACTGGCCCATAACTTCTTTATCCAGATTCCGATTTAAGCAAACTTACTTGCGTTAGAACCGTATCGAAGTCCTATTTCCAATGGTATGAAGTTTAGTGGTCAATTTGCACTAGATAAAAGGTCAACTTTTTTACCCCTTAGGGTTTGACTTTTCCAATTAGGGTTTTCATTTCCGGCATTTTTGGTGCGCAAAAATGAGGTGCTGACACTAATTTTAGTGTAATGTAGAATACATACAATTACACATTTTGGGGAGTCCTGTCATAAAAGACAAGATAATTGCCTAAGGTTTGTGGGTTTTAAGCGGGACCCTTGTGACCCCTCCACTTACCTGGGGACTCTCTCGGAATATCGTATTGCGTGCCAATTCTGCACGTCACTATAAAGAGATAGCAGTGAATCCTTTACCAATCAAATATCTAAAACGCACCCAATTAGACACAGCACTCTGCCCAACTGCACACACGGGCACTCACCACACCATGGATAAGCTTTACTGTTTTGAATGATAACTGCATGGGTGACGCGCACGAGGGAGACTGCATGAATGATCCAATCTGAATGCTTTTGTGAAAAGAATGAAATGTTGCTCTTCTTCACCAAAACCTAGACCCCCTTTAGCAGCCACCCTTATGTTTCGATGAACTTATTTTTGAGATGGTATTAGCCCCACGCTCCCGTGGCTTGTCAGGGAAAGCAGGGTAGACCCATCTCCCCAGGTTTCTGGATTCCTTAGCGCCATTGGTTTCTTGCTATGGTACGCAAGAGTTTAGTACTTGGCTCAGACCCTTGTAGGCAAATGTCTCGGGCTAGGTACCCTTTCCCTACCTATTGCTTCTGAATAAACCTTGATGTTGTGGATATGATGTGAATAATGGAAATGAAGAAACGTAAAATCAACTTAAAAGCTTGGAGTCCATTAGGGGCAACAACCCCATATTTTGCATTGAATTGAGTGAACCCTAGATCATGGGCTATCTTAGCCATAATTTAGAAAGCTAACCAAATATTGATCAGGGGTGCCACCCCAGATCCATGGATTGAGTCTCGTGAGCCATGGGCCTTAACCCATTGAGTCTGCTGGGAGCACTCTGAGTCCAAATTGTCCTTTTGAGCAGATGAAAGTCGGCCAGATCAGAAAATTAGATAGAAGCAGGCTAGATCAGAACTAGGGCACAAAACTCTAGATCTAGGAATTCAGCCTACCCGCCTTGAAGCAAACTTGTACCCTTTTTTTGGGCTCCCAACAACCCTTAAGATGAATTCTTTTCAAATTTCTGTAAGTGTCATATAATTTTTGCCCTCGCTGGCAAGTTGTAAATTTTCTCTAGTACCTAAAAGCACAAGCAGATGAAAGAATAGACGAAAGACAAAGGTTGAGCGGGACTCAGATGTGCTCCCATACACAAATACGTCTAGGAGTCGTACCTTGAGGGGCACCAACATTTTTAGGACTCTGCACACGCCTTTTAATTGTACAAAGTTTTATTTGAATGGTAATATCATTTAACTTCTGCTTTAATTTTGTGTATGCATTTTCATACATCAAGTGCACACACTTCAAGATCATCTGCATAAGCATGCTTGTTTAAATCCTTTTTCAAAAAAAAAAAAGTCAATCAAAATTGCCTCCAAATGTGCATCAAACTTGCCTTGGGGCAAAGAATGGCTCCAATTCTTTGTGCTTTAATCTGTTTCAACTTAATTAAAAAAATTTTGATGAGATCAATAAGGCTGTGACCCAGCCCAAAATAATAAATTAGGAATCAAGGATAAGTCTGATCCTTGCTGATGGCCATCAGTCAAATTGAAAAGGAAAAGAAAAGAAGAAAAAGAAGAGAAGAAAGAAGAAATTTCAAATCAAAAGAGAAATCAAGTATGTCAAGATGTCAATTTTTAATCTCCCAAAAATTTAGTAGAACCATTTCGTGTTTTTGCTGCTCCTGGAAATCATTTCGTATTTCCCAAATATTAGTAGAAATCATTCCGTGTTTTTGCTGCTCCGGGAAATCATTTCGTATTTCCCAAAAATTTAGTAGAACCATTTCGTGTTTCTGCTGCTTCGAGAAATCATTTTGCGTTTCCCAAAATCTTAGTAGAAGCCATTTTGTGTTTCTGCTGCCTCGAGAAATCATTTCGTATTTCCCAAAATTTTAGTAGAAGCCATTTCGTGTTTCTGCTGCTCCTGGAAATCATTTCGCGTTTCCCAAAATCTTAGTAGAAGCCATTTCGTGTTTCTGCTGCTCCGAGAAATCATTTCGTATTTCCCAAAATTTTAGTAGAAGCCATTTCGTGTTTCTGCTACTCCTGGAAATCATTTCGTGTTTCCCAAAATCTTAGTAGAAGCCATTTTGTGTTTCTGCTGCTCTAGGAAATCATTTCGTATTTCTCAAAATTTTAGTAGAAGCCATTTATTGTTTCTGCTACTCCGGGAGATCATTTCGTGTTTCCCAAAATCCAGTAGGAATCATTTCGTGTTTCCGCTGCTTTGGAGATCAACTCTTCAAGTCTCCACATCCAAATCAAATAATTAGGAAATCAACTTTTTAAGTCTTCTTGTGGAAATCAACGCTTTGCGTTTCCACAACCCCCAAATTTTTAAACAACTCTCTAAGCTCTCAAACCAATTCTCTGGAAATCAATGCTTTGCGTTTCCAGAATCCAATCAAGTGGAAATCAACTTTTTGAATTTCCACATCTCAATCAAATTAAAAGATCATGAATAATCTGCATTGACATGCATTATATTTCAATATAAAATGAACTCTTTGTATTGACTTGTTTCTTTCTTTATTTTTCACTAAGGTTTCAAGATTGCATATCGCAGCCCGTACCTCTTGCGTTCAAGGAAAAGACTCCAGATGGATCCTGTTGAGAGACAAGAGCAAGCACTACCTCCACCGCCTCAAGAGCAGGAAAAGTTGGAAGATCATCCGGTGATAACTGGTATTAACCAACAGATGGCCAACATTACAGCCATGATGGCAACCATGATGCAACAAATGAAAGGGCTGCAAGCGCCACCACAGTTTGTACAGTCGCAACAATAGTTGCCAATACCTCCACAGCAGCCGGTACCTCCCCAAGAGCCACCAGTAGCACCACCACAGCAGTTGGCTCCTCAGCCATTGCCAATCTTGCCAGAGTAGCCACCACCTGCAGTTCCGCAGTTAAACCCGCAACCACCAGAGCAGCCAATTCCCCAACCTGTGCCAGTCCAACCAGAACAGCCTCAGCAGGTTCTGGCACCTATTGCACCCCCACACCAAGCGACACCACCTACAATGGGGCATGAAGAAGAAGGGCACCGAGAACAAGAATTGGTTAATGTCACAGCCCAAATGCAAGCCGATTTACATGCCCTAAAGGAACAGATGCAGAACATGAACCGAGGTCCTGTGCCGAAAGCAGCCTCACTAGATAGGCTAAGATTCTTCTCGAATCTACAGCTTCCGTCAAAATTCAAATCTCCAGACTTTGTGAAATTCGACGGAAGCGGGTGTCCGCTATCGCATCTACAAGCATACTATGGGGACATGTGCCAGTATGCACATGACGATAGAATAATGATTCAATTCTTTCAGTGCTCGTTGAAGAGATCGGCACAGAAATGGTTTGCTAGTTTGGACAGGAACCAAATCAGGACGTGGGATGACTTGGCAAGTACATTTCTTGAGCACTTCAAGTTCAACACTGAGGTCTTGCCTACTCGGATGGAATTGCAAAAGATGACCAAGAAGAGCACCGAGTCCATTCGGGAGTATGCCAAGAGGTGGCGGGAAATGGCTAACATGGTTCAACCGCTCATGTTGGAAAAAGAGATGGTGACATTGTTCATCTCGATGTTAGGATAGACATACTACACACTGCTGCTGGGGCAATTTGCTGCAAGTTTCGCAAACCTGGTCGTAGTGGTAGACAGAATAGAAGATGGGGTTAAGTTCGGCAGAGTGGCGGGCTTCGCAACAGAACAAATAAGGAGCCCTGCCAGCGGAAGAGGTGTGGACAAAAAGAAAGAGGACGAGACTGTCAACTACGTCCAACAAAACAGGCCTTTCCACTTCTCAGCACCAAACAGGAGGGAGAATCAAAGCACTGGCTAGGGAGCGCAGTCTACAGAAAGGCCAAGATGGTCCAGGGAAGAATTTCAAGCAAGGATGAACAGGGTGTTCACACCCCTCCTTTATCCATTGTCAGAGTTGCTTCCAACCTTGTTGAAAAAAGGATATCTGCAGAAGAAGCGGTCAACTTAACTGACCAACAGTCGCTCCTACAACCCTAATGAACATTGTGAATACCACATGGGAGCCCCTGGACATCACATCAACCGCTGTTGGGACTTAAGGCATGATGTGCAAGACTTGATTGACAGTAAACGTATCTCCATCGATCCCCCAGCATCGACTCCTGTTGCAAGTACTTCCATCGACCCTCTCTTGGATCACTCCAAGGCATCCACCAGCAACTCAGTGAATCAGGTGGATGGTAGTAATAGCGACAAGGGGCAGATTGACCCGTCAGCACTGAATGGACAGCCAGGTCAAGTAGTGAGGGTATACTTCCAAGTGGAAATCAAATTGCCAGCGGTAACTGTCATTCAGAAAGGGGATGAAGTAGACACTCCACATGCTCTCACTAAGGAATCCAAAACTGAAGAGGGCCGAGATACCTACGTCTGTGCACTCGAGGATGATCCTCCAAATAGCGAAGAGGTCACAAGACCCCAACACCCGAACAATTGTGGATGGATTAGTGATTCTCCATCACCTCCAGCCAGAGAAGGAGCGGGCAGTTCTAGAGGATTCTGGTGTCAAGGTAAGTCACCTGTCCTAGATTCATCAATGGATAGTTCAGAAATCCCTCCTCAGAGGTCTGTCAATTGGCCTCTTGACTGTATTTCCGCCACATTAGAGCCGAATCCATATCGCCGTACTAATCTAGCGTCACTCAAGTTTGACCACGATTCCATCTCGTATGACATATGTGAGTGGTTCAGTCTCCCTCATGTCACAGTAGAAGGGGTGCCACCATCCACTCCTGAACTCATGAATCTGCTTGACCCATATGAGAGTCAGGATGACGACCCAGAAGACACTTCACCAGACGAGGGTGATCCAGATAAAGACCTTAAGAACGCAGTATCAGATGAAAGTGATCTGGATGAGTCCGTCAACATGATCACTGTAGGTGGAACTGAACCGGAGGAGGCGGTTGAAGTCGTCAAAGGCAAGTCACTGCCTAGGAACTGGAGTTCTGTGCCTTTCGCAACTCACAAAGCCAACATCTGAAGGGAGGTTTTATTTACTGTGAGACATGGGAAAAATCACCGGAATGATCATCCCTCCGTCAACACACGGGCTCATCGCAAAAGTGGGAGAGTCGCCACCATTCATTATTTTGAGGTGAGAATGGACACCAAAGAATTCAAAAATAAGCAAAAAGGGTTAAAAAGCAAATTCTAGGGTAAAAATAACCCTACTTGAAAATCAAATCCAGAGATGGGTAAGGGGATTAGATTATGAACGGGGGAAGGTGTTAGGCACCCCCATTCATCCACATGAAGTGGTAGCCAAGTGTATGTTCATGCAAAAATAAGAAAGCTTGCTAAAATCATAGAAAACCTTGAAAAAGGACCAATGTATGATATTTTCACATGAAGATCTAAATGGATTCTAGATCCTCTCTCATGTCAATATCATTTCTGGAATATCTCAAAAGATGGAAATCAAAGCTCAAGTTGCTTAAAACCAAGTTAAATCAAATCCGGAAAATTCGGTAAAAAGTATGCCATTTGCCTTGAAATCATTCAAATCCAATTCTAAATTGAACCAAACCAAATCCATTTGAAAGATTAGGGTAAATAAGAGTCTCATGCAAAATTTCGCTTCATTCCGATAAAAAACCTAGGAGTTATGCTCCTTTGAAGTTGCTGCTGGGGATTTTTAAAAGTGGTAAGTAGGCAACTTTGGGAAATTGTATAGAAAAATCCACTTCATAAAACTCCACGAAATTTGGTGTGATTGAAGTCTGTATGGCCATATTTCAAAAGAAACTAGCCTCATACAAAAATCCCTTCGGATGTGCCTTGGGTGGTCTCCCGAACAGGCCCCGAAGATCACAGATTTATCCAGAAAAGTACAAATGAACAGTTCTGAGTAAATCGGCTACCAATAATTCAAATGGAATCCAAAAATTATGAAACCAACTGGATTTGAAAATAGACTCATAAAGGAGTACTCAGAAATAAAAACCACTCGAATCGAACTTAAAACGAACACATGGTGCTCCGTTGAAGTGACAAGTTCTGTATTTGAACCTGAACTGTCCACTTAACTTCGACAGAGAGGTGTCAAAAATCCGTTTGATGGAAATTTATGAAATTTGGTGGACATAAACTAGATAGCCTCACCTTTCCCATGGTTCTAGAATCGCTCCAAAATACATCTGGACGATGAAGTTATGAGCGTCCGAAGTCAGGGTACAGGTGCTGTCCAGTTAGGCCCTTTTTGAGTAAAACCAATGCCAAAATGTGACAAAAAGTGTGTGATTCGTGCAAAATGAATATAAAACCTTTAAAAATTATTGCAAAACCTTCCAGAATTGATTGAGGTCATTTATTTGAGATTTATCACAATAAATGCAATAAACCCCAAATATGAGCCTATTCCACCAAAAGAGTGTAATATGTGTGCAAGAGTGAAAAACCAAGCAAGATTAATACAACAACATATCATGCATATAGATTCAACAAGATAGGTTCTAGCATAGCCTAGGGTTTCGTTCCATTATCGTTTCCCTCTGTTCTCTCTCCCCGTTAAACACGGTTCTTCGAGATAATCAAGGGTACTTTGATTATAGAACGGTTTTCAATCATTCAAAAGCCTTATGCTACATGGGTTCTAGCACTAGGGTCAATCCCCAGTCTCATTTCTCCTAGACCCCGCCTTCACGTTTTACGGCTAGGGTAGTCTTGAGATACTTTGAGCCAGGGAAGGATTTCCACACACAAAAAGAGGCTTTATTCTACAGAAAGGTAGAAGAAGAGATCTAGATCTAATAAATTAAATACAGAAAATAAATGAGGGTTGAGGCTTACCTGGGGTTCTGGAAGCAATCCGGCAGCGGTTCCCTTCTTCACTCGGAGTTCTTCGATCTCCAAAAACTTGGTCCTTTGCTTGAAGAGGAGCCTCCTATTTATAGGCAAAGGCTAAGGTCATTGGTAGACACAACTTAATGTCTAGAACCCCCCAACCTTAACCCTAAGGTTATTTCCGAGATTTCCCCTCATTTAATGAGGGACATGATGGTAAAAAGTGATTTCTCTCGGAAAACCCTAATTTTGAGCAAAACTAATTTATCCGGCATATCAGGCCGGATACACTAGAGCTTTAATGTATCCGGTATATAATGCCGGATACACTAAAGTTCCTTTGTATCCGGCACTTTCCACCGGATACAAAGAGAAGCACTTGTATCCGGCCTGAGTTGCCGGATACAGGGAAAAAAGCCTTTTTTCCAAATTTTAACACAGGCAATACTTATTTACATGTAATATCGTTTAAGTAAATGTCCTCGTATTTTTTAATCTCCATTTACTTAAGATATTACATGTAAATAAGCAAACACCCCCCCCCCCCCCCCCCCAATTTGAATCCATTAAAAATAGTTCCAGACCCAAATTCCAAGTGAATAAAAAGTCAACTTTCCAGTTCTAGGCAAAATTTCGATTTTTCAGGTTTGGAAAAAAGGTTCAATATGTTAAAACCAAGGTATTCGTCAAGATTTAAAATCTCAAAAAATTCTTTTATGCAATAACATGGCTAAAAACCTGATTACCGGGAAAAATTATCTTGAAATCTGGCTTTAAAAAATATTTCATTTTCTGGGGTCAAAAGTCAACAAAATTCAACCGGAAAAAGCTTGACTTTGCACAAAAGATTGAATTCGAGCATTTTCCTTTTCCGTTTTGGATTCAAATGGGTTAAGTATCTCAAACCCAATGCAAAGAATTGGAAATTCCAATAAAATATTTCTCTCCTTCAAGATTTATCAAAAATCGTGCAATTTTAGGGTGTCTACATTTACTTTAATGCCTTTTGATGTAACTGCTTTTTAATTCTGCTTTTGTGTACATAAAAAAATTGCAAGTGTTTGGTCGGTGATGACATTGCTCTGAGACCACACCTTTTTTGGCATGACCACGATCATGGAAAGATGTCGGATAGCTGTAGACACCCCAAATTGCACTACAAAATGAGAAAATAATTGAAAACATGTAATTGGGATTTGAAACAGGTTAAAAATGCATAAAATTTCATCAAACATGCATTGCCCATATTGTATCTGTGGGCCGATCGCGCCCGCAAATAATATACGGGCATGCCGTGCCCATATTAACATTGCGGGCAGCACATGCCTGCAATGTATATACGGGCACAGGGTTTTTGTGCGAATTTATCTTTTCTCGATTTCTGAGCCTTAACTGCATCCAAATATCTCTCTGGGAGTTTCGAATTATCTTATTTATCCATCAATATTCTCTTATTTATCCTATTTGGCAATGGATTGGCATTATCCCTATTTTCAATTTAATCTGAAGGATTTTGGTATATCCCTATGGACCAACCATGCCCCTGGGTTTGCCTATAAATAGAGGGCAGATACTCAAGCAAATGGCCATGAATTTGAAGTCTGAAGAGCTCCAAGTGAAGAAAGGAATCCCTGCTGCTCTACTTGCTCAATCCAGGTAAGTCCCTTTTTCCTTTTATTTTCTGTTTTCAATTCTAGAAATAATCTAATCTTCTCCATTGCTGTAGATTAAGGCTTTCTTATACTTTTATTCCTAAACCTACCTCCAAGTACCTTAAGACTCCTCTCTAGCCGTAAAACGTGAAGAGAGAGATAGGGGAAAGGGGAACAGGTGGATTCTTAGAATAGAACCCTATAATCTGTTTTTCTCCTTTTCTGTAGAATAAGGCCTCTTTTGTGTTTGTATCCCCAAACCTATCTCCAAGTACCCCAAGAATCCTCTCTAGTCGTAAAATGTGAAGAGAGAGCTAGGGGAAAAGAGAACAGGTGGATCCGTAGGGTAGACCCCCACGTGCTATAATCTGTGAGATGTGGTTGCTTTTAATATCCTACTATTGTTTTAATGATTTTATTTTGAATCTGGAGGAATTCTATGAATCCATGATGTTTATAGCATGAGATCCCCACTTTTTTCTAAAATTTGGATTTTTCACATCTTTGCACCTACATCACTGTTTTCTTAATTTTGGTGATATTTGGCTAAGATTCTGGATCTATCATGATCAATATGGTAAATCTAAGACCAAAAGCCTGAAAGTAATCTGTAGGGTTTCATGATATGATTTTAAAATTGTTTTTGATCTTGGAGAAAGGATCCTATTGTCTAAACTCTCCCTTTTGATGTTTTTTCTTCAACATGGGTTGAGTGGGGGTTCTATATCTCCACTATTGAGAGATCCGGATCAGATCTGTACTCCAAGATAACTTTATTCTTCAATGTTTTAATGAAGAGATTTCAGTCTAGTTTTTCAACATTTTAATGGTTTAGCCTAAAACTAGTTTTTCAGGTTTCTCTTTAGATTGGTTTTATCTGATTTTTTTTATCTCAATTTTATTTTAATCATGAAACCTTTAGAATGGTATGATCATATTTGAAAGTTCTGAATCAATCAGGTTGTTCGTATGAAAAAACCATACACTTTTGTCTTTTTTTGATTTTTTATGATTTTGGTAGCAAGCCTTCTTTATTTTAACATGAACAATGCTTGGAAACCACCTTGTGTGGATGAATAGGGGGTGCCTAATACATTCCCCTATTCATAACCTAATCCCATTTCCCATCTCTGGTTGTTTTTTTAGATAGGGTTATTTTTACCCTAAATTTGCCTTTTTGTGCTTATTTGATGATTTTGGTGTCCATTCACACCTAAACAGAATGGTGGCGACTCTTTATTTTTAACCAATCCCGTGTGATGATTAGAAAGTCATTGAATTGATTTTTCATGTCTCACAACTGGCGGCTCTGCTGGGGACTTGTGGATTTCAGCCTTTTGGTGTATTTGTTCATGTTTTCGGTGTCTTCGTTTGCCTATTTTTTTGTTCTTAATCATGTTTGATATGCTCTAAATTTGATTTATTGTTTAAAAAGCACGGGGGTAGAAACATGTTCAATTCTGATTTATAGGATTGTTTCTAGAAACATGCGTAGGGGGTTTGTTTTGCTAAACCATGCTTATTTCTTGCTGTATTTTAATAATAGCATGTTTTAATTTTCAGTATGTTCTCCATGTCTTTTTGGGTTGTATAACATGAGCATATGTTTGTATGATTTGGGTTGATTTTTGTGAGCATGTTTAGGTGCTATAGGATTGCTTTGTTTACTTGTGTACTTTAAATATGCTTTCCTATTATGCCTTGGTTTGTATTTGCAAGGCTGCGAAAAGAGTGGCAAGGGGTTGGGACGTTGTGAATGTACCAATTTTTACAAATGCACTGTGCACATTTTATTTACATAGCCTACCCATAATCTATGGGAAGTTGAACCCGAATGTGTGTAGCTTGGTGCAACGAGGTCCATACTTTGGAAAGTGAGAGTGAAAACATTCACCTCAGAACTTTAGGCTAATGATGTGATGACAATGTGGATCTGTTATTCAATTCTGGTCATCACTAGGCTTGAGTTCTAAGTTGCCACTAAGCCAAAACCCAAAACCCCTATACTTGAAGGTGGAGATACACGTTTTTGGCTAAAGTACACAATTACGTGGGGATATGGGTTTGTAATTGAGGGAAGGCCGTTTGCATGGTTCACAAGGCAAGGCATAAGGTGGATGCCATATTGAAGGTAAACAAGGTAGCCTTAAATTTCGCACTATTTTTATGTCAAGTAAGTGTCATGGTGTCCATCTGTTTGGGATGAAATTGTTCCCAATAGGTATGCATCTTAAAATTGGTGTAGTCCATAGGAAGAGTTTTCAACTCTTATCAGAATTGATCCTACCAAAAGTTCATATAAGAGGCAACCAAAGGTATAGAACCCCTGAATACGGTGTCTAATTTGGAGGGAACATGTGCCCTCCTAAGCATGCATTTTTGCAAGTAGG
Organism: Buxus sempervirens; assembly: GCA_947561395.2. NCBI lineage: Eukaryota > Viridiplantae > Streptophyta > Magnoliopsida > Buxales > Buxaceae > Buxus > Buxus sempervirens. The sequence continues at coordinate 41,262,974 of OX387183.1, read as the reverse complement.
GTCAAAGTCCACTCTGGGACAGTTTAGAAGCCTTGCAAGGGTGAACCGTATGTTTGGATGAGCAATCAAAGTGATCAAATCATGTAAAAATTGAAAAAACGGAAAAAAGCTCTGTAAACCGCATTTAGTATACGGGCTGGGCTTGCCCGTATTGGTTATACGGGCAAGGCTTGCCCATAATTTAAGTGCGGGCAAGGCCAGACCGTAATATATTTACGGGTTTTGCGGAAAATCCAATTTTTGCATTCTTTCCCACCAAATCTTGTTCCTTTAACCTTTAAATGATGATAAAGGGAAATGAGTTTGAATAAAATGTTTCAAAAAAAAAATAAAAATGTGAAACAAAATCCTTGGGCCTCTGAAGGCCTTCGAATTTCAAACCTTTTTCAAAAAATCCCTGGGCTTCTGAAAGCCTTTGAATTTCAGACCTTTTTCCAAAAATCCCTGGGCATCTGAAAGCCTTTAAATTTCAGAAAATCCCTTGGCCTCTGAAAGCCTTTGAATTTCAGACTTTTTAAAAAAAAATCTTTGGGCCTCTGAAAGCCTTTGAATTTCAGATCTTTTTCAAAAAACCTTTGGGCCTCTAAAAGCCTTTGAATTTCAGATCTTTGGGCCTCTAAAAGCCTTTGAATTTCAGACTTTACCCCTGGGCCTCTGAAAGCCTTTGAATTTCAGATCTTTTTCTTTGGGCCTCTGAAAGCCTTTGAATTTCAGACTTTACCGTAGGGCCTCTAAAAGCCTTTGAATTTCAGACCTTTTTCAAAAATATCCCTGGGCCTTTGAAAGTCTTTGAATTTCAGACCTTTTGCAAAAATATCCTTGGGCCTCTGAAAGCCTTTGAATTTCAGACTTTTTCCAAAAATATCCCTGGGCCTCTAAAAGCCTTTGAATTTTAGACCATTTTCAAAAATACCCTTAGGCCTCTGAAAGCCTTTGAATTTCAGATCTTTCTTCAAAAATACCCTTAGGCCTCTGAAAGCCTTTGAATTTCTGATCCTTTTCTCTTTTTTGTGGGACCCGTTGGAAGCCATAGAATATTCCAACAAACCTTTGGTTGGTCCTTTTTGTACCAATCAATTGAAATTTTTGTGCGACACTTGGAAGCCTTAGAATATTCCAACAATTCTAAAAAAAAAAAAGAAGCAAATAAAGAAAAAAAAATCCAAACTCGTGTTCACCTAACCTGCACATAGGCCTTCATAGGTATGTGAATGAGACTAAATTGGTACTGATATTTTTTCCAGTTACCAATACACTTGCAACCATAGCTCCTGTGACCAGATCAAGAGCTCGCACCATGAATCCCACTGAGAATGAAGCTGATGTCCCTAACCCAAACGTTGCCCTGCTACAGGAACAAGTGACAGGACTTGCCCGAATGATAGAGAACTTACTAGCGGTGCAGGCCCAGCAAGTCCAAGCCCAGAACCAAGCCTCCACTTCCAACCACGCACCACAACCTCAAACCAACATTCCACCTCCGGTTCAACCTATTCTTGAACTCATTTGTGAACCCACCCCTGAATCTATACTGATCAGGGATGAGACAGTTGAATCGGAAAAAGAAAAAGAAAAAGAGAGAATAAGGGATGAGGTTGAAAGGAAATTCATGCATAGACTAGAGATGATCCAAGATGAATTAAGAGAGGTAAAAGGGGTGAACAACTTTTGGGGCACCAACTTAGAAGACTTGTGCCTATACCATAATGTTAACCTACCAGCCAAGTTCAAATGCCTGGACCTGGACAAATATGATGGCACTGGCTGCCTCATGAGCCATCTGAAGTTGTACTGTGGGGCCCTATGCCAATTCAGTCGAGATGATGACATTCTGATTCAGATCTTTCAAAGGAGCTTAACTGGAACTGCTTTGAGGTGCTTTGCCACCTTAGACCATGGAAGACTCAAAAGATGGAAAGACCTAGCGGATGCCTTCTTGGCTCAATACAAGTTTAATTCAGAGATCGTGCCAGACAGGTACAATGTAATGAGGATGAGCAAAGGAAGGGATGAATCTGTAAGGCAGTATGCCAAAAGATGGATGGAGACTGCCTCCCAGGTCAGGCCACCTATGCTGGAGCCAGAAATGATCTCCACTTTCATCAGTACACTGGGCCAACCATTCTACAGCCACCTCGTGGGTCAGACCACCACTAATTTTGCTGCTTTGGTACAAGTGGCCGACCGAATCGAAGACAGGATTAGGTCGGGTAAAATAATTGACTATTTTGCTTTGATCAGTCAGCAGGACCCCAATCTGAAGAAAGGAAGTGGGATAAAAAAGAATGGGAACAAGAAAGAGGGGGATGTGAACATAGTACAGCCACCATCTGGCCCTAACAAGCCCAAATAAATCAAAATACCCGCTCCTTTTCCTACTCCATCTACTCCACCTACCCAGCAGGCCCGTATGAGGATTAATGTTCCAGCAGCACCCTCAGACCAAAAGAGGGCTTTTACTAAGGAGAAAAGGGATGCCTATTTCGCAGCAAGGAGAAATAGGGTTTTCACCCCTATTCCAATGTCTCCGTCTCAGTTGCTACCAACTTTATTGCAAGCAGGGTACATTACCTTAAGAGAACCAAATCCTAATGCATCCAAAGGGAGAAATTTTGACCTCTCCACCACTTGTGATTTCCACATGGGTGCATCTGGGCATCTTATTGACAAGTGTTGGTCTTTGAAACACGCCATTCAGGACTTGCTTGACTAGAATACCCTGTCTTTCAATACAGGGGCTCCCAATCCTCCTAGAACGGACATTGGACAAAACCCTTTGCGTCAGCATCATGGGGCAGGCCCATCTAATGTCATAGGGGTCATTTCTTCTGATAAAATAACCTTTGACCCATCCCAGTTAATTGCTCTTATAGGGACAACAGTCAAAGTTTATTTTGACAGAAGAAATAAGGACAAAGAAATAAACGTGATTTCAAAAGGGAATGATCGTGCTGCTGAGAACATTAGCTTTGCTTTGGACTGGGCCTCCTCTCTCATGGCCCAATTGAATATTGCAAAACCACTTCTGGTAATCAATTGCAATCCATCCATCTTTGCTTCACCCATTCAGTCCAAACCGCCACTGGTCATTAACTGTGACCACCATACTGTGTCAGTTAATTCTTCATTCCCTCAACCAAAGCAAGTTCAACCCTTGGTTGTGGATGTTCCTCCTACTCAGACTTCCTCATCCAGGACCAAGCTTCCTCCCCTTGTGATAAATGTCCCAAAGCTTTCCTACTCTGAATCAGCTGTACCATGGAACTACAACGAAGGCTTCACCACCACATTTCCTGCAGTTGAGGCAGAAAGCAAGAAAGAAGTGAACCTCATGATGAGGTCAGGAAAATGTGTAGGAGAGGGAGAGAAACAAAAGGAGACTGAGAAGGAAAGGGAAGAAGCTGAGAAAGAGAAAACAAAAGGAAAAGCCAAGGTAGGGGATGATATCCCTCAGGTAATTGACAGTGAGGCTGTTGACCTCATCAAACTAATCAAAAAGAGTGAGTTCAATGTTGTCGAGCAGTTGAACAAAGTCCCTGCCTGGATTTCAATATTGGGATTATTGTTAAATTCGGAAAAACATAGGGACTCTCTGTTAAGGGTACTTCAGGGCGCCCAAGTGCCTAAAAATATTAAACCAGACCAACTAGGCAAAATGGTTGGGTAGATTTTATCTCATAATGTCATATCTTTTTTTGAGACTTAAATTAGCCCAGCAGGGTACCATCATGTTGATCCTTTGCACATAGCTATGCTATGTAAAGGTTGCATGATAGCCCGGGTTTTAATTAATAATGGGTCGGCTCTGAATGTCTGCCCGTTAATTACCTTTGTAAAGCTCGGTTTGGAGCAAAACAAAATCAAACAAAATGGGAGAATCATAAGAGCCTTTGATAGCTCTAAAACACTCCCTAAGGCAGGTTGAACTGCCGGTCACTATTGGACTGTACATTTTTAATATCACATTTGAAGTGATGGATATGCCGGCAGCCTTCAACCTACTCCTAGGAAGGCCGTGGATTCATACGGCTAGGGCTATACCATCTACCCTCCAACAAAGAGTTAAATACATTAGAGGGCAAAAGGTGATTACGGTCCTAGCTGAAAATTTGGTTCCTCCCATGTGGTCCCCTGATTTACCCTACATAAACATGGAAATGACTGCAGACAAAATGGCATTTCACTCTTTTCAGTTTGAAACTGTCAATTTTATACTTGGGGGGTATCAGGAAAAAAGAAGAGAAGTTGACCAATGCTGAGAGAATGGTCAAGAAATTACTGAGAAAGTACAATTTCCACCCTGAAAAGGGTCTGGGGGTTAACCTGCAAGGAAGGATAGAACTGGTAAAGGTTAAGAAGCTGGTCCCTAGAGCAGGATTGGGGTCCAAGGCAAGAGATTGGAGAAGACAGAAGCAGTTGGAAGACATGAAATTCCCTCATATCAGGGAAACTTTTCCGAAGCTTTCTCACATGATTCAACTGTCTCCTCCTCAGTATTAGTCAAAACCTCCATACTATAACATTAACCCATTCCAGAAACCCAAGTTCCCAACCTTGCAACCATATGTTCCACCTTCACCTTCACAAGCATTGGGTGAGCCTGGACCGCGGTCAGAACAGAAGTGGAATTTTTCTGAAGATGTTGGAGCCTTCTTTGCCATGACTGAAGGCAAAAGAGAAGAAGGAACAGATGAGCTACCCTTCATCGACTGGGCTACAATAAAAGTTCCAGATGAAGTCATATCTGGGTCAAGCCCTACAGCAGAGGCGGGCGATGCAACTCACCCAATAATGGTGATCTCGGATGCGGACCCTGAATTTGGGAAGCAGGCTTGTGTTATTACCCCTGCTCCAGAATCTTTTATCTTGAACAATAGGGAGGAAACTCCCCTTAGTTTTGAAGCTGCGTTTGTTTGGCAAACAGACATGGCTTCCCAAAAAAAAAAACTCCATTAGTGGAATGCCCTTTTCTTGAAGGTTTTAATTAGCTTTCATCTTTAGGAAAAGATTTTTTTGAAGGCTCTCAAAAAACAAAAAAAGATTTTCCTATTTTTTCTAGAAAAGTTAAATTTTTCAAAAAAGTCCAAACCACTTATGAACCATATAAGCAAACTGAATTGGATCAGGTTGATTATGACTTCGACCTTGAGCTCGACTTTGACTTGATGGGGGTTGAAGAAGAGACCGAGGTCGAAGAAGAAGACCTTCCAAAAGAAATCACATATCAATTGGAGCGTTATGAAAATGGGGTCCAACCTAATATTGAGGAGACCATCTCAATAAATCTAGGGACCGAAGATGACCCAAAAGTAGTGAAGATTGGGGCATGCTTATCTAAGGTGCAGCGTAATGAAATGACACGGTTCTTGGCTGATTATAAAGATGTATTTGCATGGTCGTACCGAGATATGCCAAGATTGGACACTGACATGGTTGTGCACAAGCTACCAATTCTACAAGATGTTAACCCAGTTAAGCAGAAGTTGAGAAGGTTGAAACCTGAATGGCCATTGAAAGTCAAAGATGAAGTGGTTAAACAATTCCAAGCAGGATTTTTGGCAGTCCCCAAGTACCTCGAATGGCTTGCAAATATAGTGCCAGTGCCAAAGAAGGATAGAAAGGTCAGAATGTGCATGGATTATAGAGACTTGAATAAGACAAGCCCAAAGGATGATTTTCCACTTTCACACATCGACATCTTGGTTGACAACATTGCTGTATATAGCCTGTTCTCGTTCATGGATGGTTTCTTTGGGTACAATCAGATTAAGATGGCTAATGAGGATCAAGAGAAAACGGCATTCATTACACCTTGGGGTACCTTCCACTACACTATCATGCCATTTGGGCTTAAGAACGCAGGGGCAACCTACCAGCTGGCCATGACAGCATTATTCCATGATATGATCCATAAGGAGATGGAGGTCTATGTGGATGATATGATAGCCAAATCATGTGAAGAAGAAGACCACTTGATCAACTTAAAGAAGGTATTTGACCGACTCAGGAAGTACAGTCTATGGCTTAACCCAGCAAAATGTGTCTTTGGGTCTACATTAGGGAAATTGTTGGGGTTTATAGTAAGCAGAAGAGGAATTGAGATCGACCAAACTAAAGCCAAGGCAATAATTGAAATGCCTTCACCTAGAACAGAGAAGGAAGTTCGTGGATTTCTTGGAAGGATTCAGTACATAAGCCAGTTCATAGCACAGTTCACTACTATCTGTGAACCAATTTTCAAGCTTCTGAGAAAGAATAACCCGACAGTCTGGAATGGCGATTGCCAAGAAGCCTTTGACACAATAAAGGAATATTTATTGAATCCACCTGTGCTAGTGCCACCAACTCTAAGAAGACCACTGATTCTATACTTGTTAGTTTTGGAGACGTCGATGGAGTGTGTCTTGGGACATCATGACGACACAGGCAGAAAGGAAAGGGCAATTTACTATTTGAGCAAGAAGTTCACAGAATATGAAGCAAAGTATTCCCCTTTGGAAAAGGCTTGTTGTGCTTTAGTATGGGCAACTCAGAGACTGAGGCATTACTTCCTTAGTCACTCCACATTACTGATATCCCGAATGGACCCATTGAAATACTTATTTGAGAAACTAGCAGTAACAGGCAGAATGTCAAAGGAGCAGTTGTTACTCTCTGAATTTGACCTCACATACATCACTCAAAAGATGATTAAAGGTCAAGCCATTGCTGATCACCTAGCTTCATATCCTTTACTAGAATACCAACCTCTTAAGACAAATTTCCCTGACAAGGCAATTCTCTTTACTGAAGAAGAAGAAAGTGAAAGCTCTTGGCAAATGTTCTTCGATGGGGCCGCCAACATGAATGGAAATGGAATAGGGGCAGTGTTAGCACCTGATTTTTGCACCCCTAAAATGAAGAAAAATGAAAAATCAAACTAAAAGTTTACCCTGAGGGGGCCAAAAAATTGACTTTTTGATTCAAGTGAATTTGGCCATCAAACTTTATCTCATTGAAAAGAGCATTTCGACACAGTTCCAACGCAACTGAGTTTGCTGGAATCGGAGTCCAGATGAGAAAGTTATGAGTTGGTCAAACTTTTGGGGAGCGAAAAGTTGACTTTTTCCTTGACCCCAATTCAACTGTCAAACTTGATTCCAATGGATAGGTGGTTCCGAGCCGATTCCAACGACACTAAGTTTGCTGAAATCGGACACCGGATGAAGAAGTTATGGGCAGTTGAAATTTCAAGAAAGCTGCCCATGTGGCCAAACAGTAGCAAAAAGCAGAATAAATGAATAAAATAAGTAAAATAATTGTTTATAGAAAATATCTTAATTTTTAATAAATATCTAAAGATAATTTGATATAATAATCATTAAAATCGGATAAAAATCTGTTTAAAAATCAAATTTAATAAAGAGTTTGAAATCCGCCACTTTTAAAACGTGCACGCCCGTATTTGAAGTACGGGCGGGGCATGCCCGTATTTCAAATACGGGCGAGCTTCTAAAAGGGGATGCGTGTCGCTGTACGGCGAGACACGCGTCCCGTACGGCCGATTCGGCGAGATTTGAAAATGTGCGTTTTTTGCCCGCATTTGAAGTACGGGCAAGGCATGCCCGCATTTGAATTACGGGCAAGGCATGCCCGCACTTCAAATACGGGCATGAAAATTTTGGCTATAAATATGGGGCTAGTCCCCCCATTTGTGTAAGCCAGCCCCCTTAGCTGCTCCCCCTCTCATTCCTTGGCATTTTTACGCCCAAGCCCTGCCTCCACTCTGCCAGCATCCATCCTAATGACCAAAATGCCCCTGTGCTGCCAAAAACTTGCCTAAATCTTGTTTTTTTCACCCTTTTAGCATAAGAAACCCAGTGAACCCCTGTTGAAACCCAATTCGGAAAATCAAAGGAGGTGCGGAAGCGCTGTCAAAATCATTTGGAAAACCACCACACATCAAAGTAGAAAGGTAATAGTAGAAAAGTACTTTTGGTAATATTGTGTACAACATTCATTAAATTTGATTCTGTCCAAGTTGGTTTCATTACTGTTTATTTTCCTTATTACTTCTCACCCACTGGTTCTTGGTTTTGCACGATTTTGGAGCCCCTTGGTAAAGGGGAAACTTCATTCGAAGGAAGGAGAGTAAGCCTAAGTTAAAAAAGGGCATTTAAATTGACTTTAAGCTAATTTGTTCAATTTATTTTGTTTACTTATTATGGAGGGTGTGCGCGCGTGGGAAACGCGGCACGGGGTAAATTCGGAGTCGCCACCGCCTGATGGGGTGCAGGCGGACACCTGGGTGCCTAATCTTGTCTATTAAGGCTCTTGGGTCTGCGGTTTGAGATTCTAAGGTTGGTTCTCGGTTGCGGGCTGGGGAAGTCCGTAGACGCCCCAATCCACCCCGTCGGATGACAGGTCCCGTGGGTTCCCTAACTTGAGTCAGCTTTTCTCACTTTTGGTTCTCACCCGATTCCTAATCCAGCATGTAACTTGGTTAAGTCTTGGCGGGACCACCTGAGTGGTGTGGGTCCCTTTAATGGATTTTATCTTATTTGCTTTAGGTTATCTGTGTCTGGCCGGGTGGGCCCCATTGGAAGGCCCACGGTGTCCTTGGCGGGCTTGGGTAAGCCCGTGTGCCCTTGTGGGCCTCGGTCTAAGCCTAGGGAGGCCCTGTGGGCTTTGGTTTAGTGAGTTGGTTTTATTAAGATTCGAGTTTAAAGCTTAAGTAGTTTTCATGCAAGTGGTGGGCCGGATCGGTTTGTGGGCCCCTCAGGTGGGCCCCCACGGTGGCCAAGTAATTTTGGGTTCATTTTATTTATATTTGGGCCAAAGTCTTTTGGGACATTGGGCTTGGGGCCCATAGTCCCGTTTTGGGCCTTGGAAGCCCAAATTCGACGAAGTTAGGGCTTGAGCCCTTCCTTGGCTTAGTTGGCGGGCTTTGGCGGGCCCGGCAGGCCCTAGCCCATGGTCTCGGCCAAACCAGGCAGTTCATACATTCATTTTCATATGGCAAGGTTCAGGTGGGCCACATTGGGCTTAGCCCGCCCGGTTCACATGGTTCAATTAGCTTAGGTTATTTAATAGCATGCTTTCAGATTCATTGGGCTTGGTGGGCCCCGTTGGAAGGCCCACTAGTGTGCCAAGCTGGACCGGTTGGTCCAAGTCCCATTTTGGGTTTCCGGGTGACCCGGAAACCCTGTTGGTTCGATGGTTTTAATGCAAATCATTCAAAAATTCGGTCAAGGATCAAACAATGCACAAAATACACTTTCTGGGTGTATCCGGCAACTCAGACCGGATACACATGGTCTGCAGGTGATCCGGCCAGAGTGGCCGGATGCACAGGGGCCCTAGGTTATCTGGCCTTGATGACCGGATATGCTAAGGCCTCAGGTGATCCGGCCTGAGTTGCCGGATCACCCTGGAATGGCCTTTTTTGGTCTTTCGGCAGTGGGGGTGACCTCCAGGGGGTTCCCAGGGGTTCCTGCAGGTCATGTGGGCCCCTGGGCAGGCCCACCTTGGTTCAGATTGGGTGAAAGGTTTCCTTTGGCCCATTTTTGGGGTCTTTCGAGCAAGACAAATGGGGCTTGGGGCCACTGTTGTTCCCTACAGCCCCTTTGCATGGTCCAGCATGGAGGAGTCGCAGGGGTACTAGGAGCATACTTACATGAATATACTCAAAAGGAAATAGCAAGCTTTGAGAAATAATGAAAACATGGCATTGGCATGCATCCTCATGTGATAGCATTTTTCAGCAAAGGTTCAATAGGAAAAGGGTTGCCGAAAACCACAAGTCCACATGCATACGAGAAGCGGAAAATAGCAAAAAAGGAAAGATGCCAAAGAGAGCCATACGCATGTGAAAAGGACAATGGAGATCGTACTCTAACACGCATTCCCTACATATCTTAGCAATGTATGGGCCTAAGACTCATGCTCAACCTATCGAATATTCAGAGAAGGGGAAGAGAGGGGGGCTTACGTAGGGATACATGAGATGAATTATGGGGGAACAAACTCCTCCCTACTGAATCCCCAAGGATTCCCAAAACCGCAAAGCTCGTTGGCCTCCAATGGGGTGGCCGGCGCTACCATATTTTTATGAGGTTGTGCACGAGGTCTCTCTCACCTTGAGAGACCTCCATGTTACCCAAGGAACAAGGCAAATCACATGCAAGACAAAGCCTGGGGCAGGTTCATGCAATGGGAGATGACCAACTTAACAAAATTCCACAGAAAAATCTAGATTTAACATATGATGGATACAATATGATGAGGAGTGATACCTGAGTGTTCCTACACTTCCTTGCAAGGTGGGGGCACCTTCTTTGGCTTGGACAGCAACTGGAGAGCACCCAGATGTTCAAACTTCACTTCTGCAGCAATCCACCTCTCCTTGTTTCAACAAGGAACAGCAGAGGAAGAAGAGGGCTTGGGTTTTTGTAACCTTGGGGATGGAGTGATGAGGTTATGGAGGGCCAAGGAGGCCAGGTGCAGGTGGGAAAAAGTGGGAGGAGGAAGCTCAAAGCAGCCAAGAAAGACCCAACCCCGGAAATGAGCTGCTGGTTTGCTATTTATAGAAATTTTAATGTATCCGGCAACTCAGGCCGGATACACTAAGGCCTCTTCGTATCCGGACTTGAAGTCCGGATACCCTAGCTTCCCTTTGTATCCGGTCTTCAAGTCCGGATACAAGACATAATCATTCGAAAATTAAATGCCGCCACGAATTTGTCGGGCGATCGGCGCGGATCTCGCGCGAATATCTTGATGTATCCGGTCTTCAAGTCCGGCCATGAAGGACAGGCAGTGTATCCGGTATATGTGACCGGATACAAATCGAAAAATTACGGATTTGCCCTTCGACTTGACCGATTCGACCGATTTGACCCTTTTTGATATCTACGGATTGCCCGTACGAAATTTTTATATTTAAGATTTAGTCCCTGAGATATTTTGCTGCGCTGGCTGCCACGTGTGCAGTTTTTGCGCCACATGTGCAGTTTCCGGCTGTTGCTACTCGGAAACTTCGACAGATCATATCTCCTTCATCCGAACTCCGATTTGAGCAAACTCAATTGTGTTAAACTCGTATCGGAGCCCTCTATTTAATGACATGGGGCTAAGCACTTGGCACGGGGTTCGAGGAAAAGTCAACTTTCGGCTTATCCTTAAGTTTGACCGCCCGTAGAACCTTCATCCGGACTCCGATTCCTGCAAACCCAGTTGCGCTGGAACCGTGTCGGGATTCTATATCCATTGGGCTAAAGTAAGGTACTTGGCACGGAAATCGAGGAAAAGTCACTCTTGGCTTTCCCTCAAGTTTGACCGCCCGCATAACCTTCATCCGGACTCCGATTCCTGCAAACCCAGTTGCGTCGGGACCGTGTCGGGATTCTTTATCCAACGGGATAGACCAAGGTTAGCCAAATTTTATCTGATTTAAAGGTCAACTTTCCACCCCTCACGTTTTGACTTCTTGGCCAGGTTTTCGCATTTTCTTGGCTTTTTGGGGGAGCGCAAAAATGAGGTGCTTACAGCTGCCCCTCTTTGCCAGAGTCACCTTGTGGATGAATGGCAAAGAGAAAAAGAATCTCGTTTTTGCGCCTGGCATTTCCTATCGGCATGGTTGACAAGCTAAGTCCTTTGAAATTTTCACTTGGAGAGGGAAGCGGCCAAATCATGTGGCGTCACTTCCCGGCTTCGGAGTTTCCTTACCCTTTTCTTTCGGGTTTTTGTAGGGTGACTCTTTAGCCTTTGGTTTAAGTTTGAAAGAGATGAGATTGGACTCGAGCTCGCCAACCTGTTTCGGCGTTGATGCCAGACACTGGACAACATTCTCTTCTTCTTGTTTGTTCCATTAAAGTTTTTAGGAGACTTCAGACTTTTGATCCCTTTTATGTCTTTTACTTGAAGCTTATCTTTCTCTTGACGGCCAGGGGTTGGGTTAGGGTGCGGACCAGATGAAGAGAAGATGGAGGAAGAGTGAAGGAGGGGCTGCTGTTGGTGAGGAGGTGCTTCCAGCACTGTCCGGTGCCTCAAGGGAGTCCACACACCTGCTCTAGTCTATTTACAAAAGTGTGAAATCAAAATTACAAACGGGGCTATCTTGCCCGATGATATTTTCATTTATGCTCCTTCTTCTTCATGTCTTCTTGTCCCTTCTTTGGTAGTGCTGGCTTGTTCTCTTGGAGAGGCTCCCTAGCTTGGCATGACTGTTGCTGGGGATTGGGAAGGAGTCTTTTCCTCATTGCCTCTTCCTTTGATTCAATCCTTGTCATTGGCGAGCGTGGGAGTCCCCCTGGGAAGGATGTTCCACTGGGGATAAGTAGGGATTCCTCACACTGCCATTTTCCTTCACAAGGCGTTTTCCTTTAGCTTGGGCTTGAGTTCTTCATACTTGTTCAAGCCTTTGTCGAGTGTGAGAGACTCTGCTGAGGATTGAAGTTGGCTTGCTTTGTCCCTTTCTTGCTCTTCTTCGCAAAGCTGGCCTCTTCAGACTGGGCAAGGCTTGAGAAGTCTACATCATCAAGTATCACTCTCTTATTGCTTGGGAGGACTCAACTGGGGATGTTGGAGACGACGTCCGTCATCTCACTTTCGGCGTACCTGTGAAGGCAGGAAAAAGACAACATGTTAGCCGTAGAATAGTTGGGGAGTGCAAAACATTTCTCTTATTCTCTTTTTGCTCCGAGCCTTTTGTCCATTGCAGCCAGCAGCGGCCCTTGCCAAGGTTAAGAGATTATCAACTTAGGTTAGTGGCCCAACGTGGAGCTCAAAACAGTTAAGCAGAACAATTATAGAGAAAACAGGTGTGTCAGTGTGTGTGCCTGTGTTTGCAACATCAAAGAAATTTCCCAAGGTCAGAAGGGACTTGGAGTGCTTGGTATTTTTAGAAGCATTGTCATCACAGGCCACTGTGGAGTCTTTGACTCGGGCGCAACCTGCCGGTTCGGACCCCTCAGATCTGTGCAATTTTCTCAGTTTACTGTCTGCCACTGTCACTGCTCTCGTCTGTATCTTGCTCTGCTTAATCCAGATGCGACCAGTTCTTCTCTCTTCTCCTTCCTTTTTTTTTTGGTTGACTAACCACACAATGCCCTTTTTTCGGGTTTTTGCTGTGTCTAGCCTTTTTAGGAAACTCTGAATTCCGTCATTGCTGATGAACGCAGACCTAACTGTTTGCCTTGACCATTCCTTTCAAGATCCGAGAGGTCTTAGAGATAGGACGAAACGTAGGCTGGGTCTCGGCTATGAAAGAAAGGATAGATGGCTCAAAAAAGCTTAATTGTTTGGGTTTGCAAAGTGTGCTACTTTTATTATTGGTGGGACTTACATCCTGGCTTATTTGTATCTCTATATTTTGGCGGGGTAAACATTTCCCCATTTCCTTTGTTTCTTTCTTCTTTTCTCTTTTTTTTTCTTTTTTTTTTTCTATTGCATTTTCTCTTCTTTTTGAGGTTTTTCTGGGCAAGAATGCCCGGTTTCTTTTTGCTTTGCCAGGAATGCCCCGTTTGATGTGTAGAACACTTGCAATGGGTTGAAAGAATTTTAAGGCTCAAAGTTGTCTAACTAGGGGAGAATTTAAGGTATTTGGAAGGATTCACAGTCTAAAAGGAGAGTCAAGGATGGCCTCTCTTCATTTCCCAATCAGAATGATCTTAGGCATAGTACAGTTTGACTGCGTCTGCATTTATCGGCTCAGGAAAAATGGCCCCGTCCATTTCTTGTAGGATGAGTGCTCCTCGGGACAGAACCTTGTGGACTACGAATGGCCCTTCGTAGTTTGGCTTGAATTTCCCTCTGTTGTCCTCTTGATGAGGAAAAATTCTCTTTAGTACCAGATCTCCCACTTTGAACTGTCGTGGCTTCACTTTCTTGTTGTAGGCTCGCGCCACTCTCTGTTGATAGAGTTGGCCATGGCACAAAGCCTTGATCCTCTTTTCATCCAATAATGCAACTGGTCAAATCTGGATTCTTCCCATTCGACGTCACTGATGTCAGCTTCCTTCAGAATTCTGAGTGATGGAATCTGTGCTTCCACGGGGAGGACTGCTTCCATTCCGTATACCAGGGAGAACGGGGTTGCCCCGGTCGATGTCCTAATCGATGTCCGATAGGCGTGCAGTGCATATGGCAGCTTCTCATGCCAGTCTCTGTAGGTAACCACCATTTTCTCGAGTATCCTCTTCAGATTCTTGTTGGCAGCCTCTACTGCCCCATTCATCTTGGGCCGGTATGCCGTGGAGTTTAGATGTCTGATCTTCAGATCTTCACACATCTTTTCCATGTCCTTATTATTCAGATTCTTTGCATTATCAGTGATGATCGCTTCTGGAACCCCGTAGCGACAGACTATATTGTTTCTGATAAACTTGAGCACATGAGATTTCTTCACATTCACGAAGGACATGGCCTCTACCCACTTGGTAAAATAGTCAATTGCCACTAAGATGAACCGATGCCCGTTTGAAGCCATTGGATGAACCTGGCCTATCATGTCGATTCCCCAGATGGAAAACGGCCAAGGTGATGTCATGGAATACAACGTATTCGGTGGTGCATGGATATTGTCGGCATAAATCTGGCATAACTGGCATTTTCTAACATGAGCGTAGCAGTCGGCTTCCATGGTCATCCAGTAATAGCCCATCCTTAGGATTTTCCTTGCTAGCATATGCCCATTCATGTGTGCGCCGCACAACCCTCCATGGATCTCCTCGATCAACTTCTGCGCCTCTGCTTCTCTGACACATAGCAGTAGGGAATCGTTGTATGACTTCTTGTACAGCCTACCTCCACTGTAGAAGTATTGCCCTGCCAACCTCTGTATAGTTTGCTTCTCTGCAGCTGAGGCACCTTCTGGCAGAATTCTGTCTCTTATATACCTCTCTATATCTGTGTACCAAGGCTCCTCTTCGGGTGTGCTTTTCTCGATACTGAAGCAGTAAACAGGGTAGCGCCGAATTTCTATCTCCAATGGTTGCACCCAAGCATTATCCGTGATGGTGGCCATCGACGCCAGCGTAGCTAGTGCATCCGCAAAACGGTTCCCGTCCCGTGGCATGTAGTCAAATGTCACGCTCTCAAATTCCTCTTCTAATTCCTTGACCAGCTCTTGGTATGGCACTAATTTCACATCTCTGGTCTTCCAGTCTCCCATCACTTGATAGATGATAAGACTTGAATCACCAAATACTTTTAGCTCTTGTATATGCATCTCGATTGCCGCTCGCAAGCCTAACACACATGCTTCATATTCGGCCATGTTGCTAGTGCAATCAAACAGAAGTTTTGCTGCTATCGGGTGATGGACACCGTCTGGGGAGATTAGCACTGCTCCGATCCCTTTTCCATTTACATTCACTGCCCCGTCAAAGAACATTTGCCACTTGGTTTCTTCTGTATCATCTGCAGACTCTGTACACATCACATCTTCGTCCGGGAAGTGAGTCAGAAGCGGTTGGTAGTCAGGTAGTGGATGTTCTGCCAAGTGATCCGCCACAGCTTGCCCTTTTATTGCCTTCCTAGTTGTGTAGACAATGTCATACTCAGATAAAAGGACTTGCCACCTGGCAACCCTACCAGTGGAGATCGGCTTCTCAAAGATGTACTTCAATGGATCCAGATTGGAGATTAGTAAGACTGTGTGACTAAGCAAATAATGCCGAAATTTCTGAGCTGCCCAGACTAGGGCACAACACGTCTTTTCTAGCATTGTGTATCTGACTTCGATGTCGGTAAACTTCTTGCTCAGGTAGTAGATTGCTTGTTCTTTCCTCCCTTTCTCATCGTGTTGCCCTAACACACATCCTACAGCCGTCTCAGAGACTGTCAGATACATAATCAAGGGTCGTCCTGGGACAGGCGGGACCAACGTCGGTGGACTCATCAGATAGGCCTTGATCTTATCGAATGCCACCTGACAGTCATCATTCCAAACCACAGGGTTGTCTTTCTTTAGCAGCTTGAATATAGGCTCACACACAGGAGTCATCTGCGCAATGAACCTACTGATATACTGCAATCTGCCCAGGAACCCTCTCACTTCCTTTTCTGTCGACGGAGGAGGCATTTCCAGAATTGCCTTTGCTTTGACGGGGTCGACCTCTATGCCTCGCTTGCCCACTATGAAGCCGAGCAACTTTCCTGAAGTGACTCCAAATACACATTTGTTTGGGTTGAGCCGGAGCTTGTGCTCTCTGAGTCTGTCGAACATCATTCCAAGGTTCACCAAGTGGTCTTCTTCTTCCTTAGACTTTGCTATCATGTCATCCACATACACTTCCATTTCCTTGTGTATCATGTCGTGAAATAACAGAGTCATTGCACGCTGATATGTAGCGCCCGCATTTTTCAGTCCGAACGGCATTACGCGGTAACAGTAAGTGCCCCAGTGCGTGATAAAGGATGTTTTCTCCATATCCTCAGGTGCCATTCTTATCTGGTTGTAACCAGAGAAACCGTCCATAAAAGAGAACATCGAATGCGTTGCTGTATTGTCCACCAGTACATCAATGTGCGGCAATGGGAAGTCATCCTTTGGACTCACTCTATTCAGATCTCTATAGTCGACACAGATCCTGACCTTCCCGTCTTTCTTGGGAACTGGCACGATGTTGGCCAACCATTCCGGGTAATGAGTTACTTGCAAGAATCCGGCATCCAACTGCTTGGTGACCTCTTCTTTGATCTTCAGGGCCCATTCTGGCTTCGTGCGCCTAAGCTTCTGTTTCACAGGTACGGCCTCAGACTTCGTTGGTAACCGATGCACAACCAAGTCCATGTCTAACCGGGCATATCCTCGTATGACCATGCAAACACGTCAGAATAAGATTTAAGAAAATCAAACATCTGTTTTCTCAATAATGGTGACAGCTTTTTACCAATTTGGAGAATCCTTGGTTGTGCTATTTCACCTATGTCAATTGACTCTGTTTCCTCAATGTTGGCCTGGAGACCCTTTTCGTGCCTTTCCAACGCAAGTTGGATTTTAAGCGGGGTCTCCCATGATTCACCGTCGTCCTCATGCTCGAAAGGCTCACAGGGGACGATGTCCGAATCTTCTAGTTGCGATGGGCAAGTGCCCCAATCTGACTTGTCGAGTTCTTGCTCGTTTTCAGGATTGGACACTGGCTCATGCATTTCATTTATTATTGCCATCTGTACTGGCTTTTCCATTTCCTTTTGTTCTTTTTGTTCAATTATGGCAATCTTATTACCTACCCCGTGCCCCAGACCTTCCGGGTGTGCGTCGGGATTGATACTAAGATCGCGATGCTCAAGTTGTTCATTTTTGTTATTTTCTTTTTCAAACAAACGCAAGTAGTAAGAAGAGTTCAGATATTCATTAAAAATATGAGCAGTAGCTACAACAGAAAGTTCAGAGGTAGTAGAAACCCCCTTTGGGATAGTAGCTTTGCTGATGGCAAAAGGTGTGGCGCTCCAGTTTTTTAGTGGTGCCCGATCTTCCCCGTCGATGATGATTGCCACTTCTGGTTCTTCAGCTAGTACCATGTTGGCGCTGTCGTCAGAAGACAGGCAGATAGGATCATGTGCTGCGCATCCCACTGGCTTGTTCTGGCTTCTCTCTGATCGGGGGCCCGACTCTGACGATACCCTTACCCATGATCCACTGAGGGCGATTGCCCATGGTATCTCGTCCTCGGGTGGCGCGCATGCAATGGTGACTTCGTTGGCTGGGTCAACTCTGGGGGGTGCAAACATTATGGGTATGCCAGTTGGTATCCCTGGCACCGTAGAAGAGTAAGCTGGTGGTGCCCATTTGCCGTAAGCTGCATGGTACACCTATTCCGGTACTGGCCCTAGCACTTGGGGCATGCTACAGAACATGCGGTTCAAACCATCGCGAGTTCCAGGGTGCGGGATATAGGGGCGTGGAGGAGGCGACCTTGGCCTGCGGGTTGGCGCTCCTGAGCTGTCTCGCCCTTCCATCATGCAGACATACATGATCGGACCTTCTTCTTAGGGTTCCTCAATGGGAGCAGGTGACGGCGCTTCCATCACAATTGCAGAGTTGATCGGGACCCCATCAGGGATGAATTGCTCATCTGGTGGGGCGAAGGCCATGGTAACTTCATCAACTGAGTCCAAGGCGACCAGTGCCGGTAGGCCATCTGGCGACCCCTCAGGAGCCAACGGGTCTACTTCTACAGCATCTCCAATTATGTCCATAGACGGTGGCTCCTCCCAGAGCATTTGGGCCAATCCTTGCAGGTAGTCTTCTTCCATGGCAGGGGTATCCAGAAACTCATCTCCCCACCCTTGGGGGACTATGTTCTCGATAGCCTGGGCCGCTTCACGCTCCATGTTAGAGAAGCGGTGGTACAAGTTCTCGTGCACGCATATGGGCCAGTGGGGGTCTCTCCCTTCAGTTCTGGCTCTTTTCCTCTCAGCCCGATTCCCAAGGAGTCGGGAGTAGCCTTCTGGCTGCGGCCTAAACCCCAGTCCAAACCCAGTGGTCTGCTCATAAGGTTTGATGGCTACCCTGATGCCTTGCTTGTACTTGCCTAGTCCTTCGCCTGCTCTGAGACCCCAGTCTGCGCAGTCAGCAGCACTAAACATGTTCTTTCTTTGCCTCTTCGAGAGTCGTCGCCCCCTTTTAGACTCAGGGATATTATTCACCTGCACCATCTCCACAGCTTGGAAATTGAGTGTGGTGGGTAACTCATAATCCACATAGGGTACTCCAACCCTTTCGAACTCTCGATGATCCTCAGCATGTACTGTTATAAGTTCGTTGCCTGATACGAACCGGACCATCCTGTGCAGTGTGGAAGATACTGCTCCTGCCTGATGCAGCCAAGGCCTCCCGATCAGCAAGTTAAATGAGGCATTGATATCCATGACCTCAAAGTCCATGGTGAAGGGCCTATCTGCAATTATGATCACCAAAGTGACCTCTCCCAGTGAGTCTCTTCTGGCATTGTCGAAGCCTCTGACATTATGAGCGCTTGGCTTGATCATTGAAGGGTCCAATTGCAAACTGTGAAATGTCCTTATCGGGCATATGTTCAAGGCCGACCCGTTGTCAATCATGGCACGTCTCACGATGAGATCGACGCACCTCACTGTTATGTAGAGCGGCTCAGCGTGGTCGCAACCCTTTGGTGGCAGATCTGCTGCAGAGAAGGAGATGGCCTGGGGTGCCATGATTACTGACACCACTGCCCCTAGCTGTTCCGGATCAATGCTTGCTGGTACGTGTGCATCCCCTAGGACTTTCATTAGTACTGTCCGGTGCTTCTCTGAGTCAATCAGAAGTCTCATTATGGAAATCTGGGCGGGTACCTTGTTCAACTGCTGGAGGAGATCGTATTCGGGAGTGTAGATGCTGTGGTGCAAATCTGTGACCTCCTCTTCTGTGGCCCTTCCCTTTCTCTTGAGGGTCTGTGGCAATTCTGTGACCACGTCCTTCCCTTTTTCTTTCCTTCTTGCTTCTGCTTCTGCTTCCTCTCCTTCTGGTGCGGGTGGGGGATCGGTGTTTATGTATCGACCGGATCGGGTGATTCGGTCGATTTCAGCTTCGATGGCGGTTGTGGAGGTGGTTTGAAGGTGGAAAGATGTAGTGGGGTAAGGTGGGGATACCCTGTTGTACGAGGGTGGTTCCAGGTTGAGTTGTGAAAGGTTGAGGGTGGGTGGTTCAAATGAAAGGGAGAAAGGGTCTTGTGGAGGTGAGTCCATGATGTCATGGATGTTGGGGGCGGAGGGGTTAGAAAAAGGGGTAGGGTAGAAAAACTCTTGGTCTGTGTGTGGGTGGAAATGCACCAGAGGGAGATCAGTAAGGAAGTCACTGCCATCTTCTTCAATGACGTTCACTGCCCTGCTTTCTTCTGCCGATGTGTCTTCTGAGTCCGTATCAGGGGACTCATCTGAACTCTCATATGGATCAAGCAGGGTTGCAAGTTCGGGAGTGGATGGCGGTTCCTCTTCTTCCGTGGCATAAGGGGGGACGAACCACTCTGACGTGCCGTGGGAAGAGGATTCTGAACTTGGCTCCGCTGATAGGGGATCGGAGAGGGATTGCCGGTCCGGCTCTGAAGTCGCAGACATATATTCAGGTGGCCATCCGGTAGATATCTGCGGGGGTACCTTTGAACTGCCCACTGACGCGTCTGTGTCCGGTGGCCCATTTCGGAACCAGGGTCCCTCGGAACTGCCGATTCCTTCTCTGCGTGGAGGGGACGGGGAGTCACTGATCCATCCGCACTGTACCGGGTTCCATGGCCCTGAGACCTCCTCACTGCTCTGCGGTTCATCCTCTAGGACACAGATGTGGACGTCTATATTCTCCTTAACTGTACCAGCTGTCGAACGGGTTTCTGCTTGAAACTGCACCTTCACTGTCTGCCCCGGTCGGCCAATAAGCACAGAAGGGTCGAGCTGCCTGAGGCCTTGATCACTGCTTACTTGATTCGCCGCTCTACTGGTGGAGGCCTTTGAGTGATCTGGGAGAGGATTGGTGGTTACGCCAGCTGCTGGAGTCTGGGCAGGTGGTGCTGGCGGATCGACAGTGATGCGTTTACTGTCAATCAGGTCTTGGATATCATGCCTCAGATCCCAACACCGATTAGTGTGGTGCCCTGGAGCACCAGAGTGGTACTCGCACCGCTCTGCTGCGTTATAGCTTCTAGCATTGACCAGGCGGGGATTTGGGGGTTTGACCTGCACGTACCCCTTCTTCAGCAGAGTGGGTAGCAATTCTGCAGGCGCATATGGGAGGGGGGTAAAGACCCGTTTCATTCTGGCCTCCATCTCTTCCCGTGTTCTTCTTACCCCTTGGTAAGCAGGCTGCGCGGTCCCTTGAGGTGCCACGGCTTCTGGTCTTTGGGAGAAATGATGGGGTTGTGCAGGGTGTACATAGTTGACCGCCTGCTGTTCTTGTCTCCTGGGCTCTTGCCCCTGGTTTCTGCTACCTAGTCCTGTTACTGGCCTCCTCGGCGCGGCGCTCTGCCCACTGCCATCTATCTTTTCGGCCCTTACTGCGTCTTCAATCCGGTCCGCAGTCAAGATCAGGTCATTGAAGTTCGATGTACTCTGCCCCAGCAGCAGAGTGAAGAAAGGTTGGCCTAATGACGCAATAAACAACGACGTCATATCTTGTTCTAGCAACAGCGGCTGTACTAATGCTGCCAATTCCTTCCAGCGCTTGGCGTATTCTCTTACTGACTCTTGGCTCTTCTTTGCCAGCCTTTGCAATTTTGCCCTCGTCTGCACTATCTGACTGTTCAGATGATACTGCTGGATGAAGACTGCTGCCAGGTCATTCCATGTCTTGATCTTGGCCTTGTCTAGACTCAGGAACCAAGAGTAAGCGGCCCCGGCTAGTGACTTCTGGAAGAACTGCACCATAATCCGCTCTTCCTTGGCATACTGGCACATGTCACCAGAATAGGACCTCAGATGGTTCAGGGGACACCCAGTGCCGTCGAACTGGTGCAACTCGGGGCATTTGAAGT
Source organism: Buxus sempervirens (assembly GCA_947561395.2). Lineage (NCBI taxonomy): Eukaryota > Viridiplantae > Streptophyta > Magnoliopsida > Buxales > Buxaceae > Buxus > Buxus sempervirens. Next base: position 41,241,507 of record OX387183.1, on the reverse strand, counting down.
TAGCCGGGAGTTGGATATCTGAAAAGAAACAGAGGCTTTCCAGAGTAGCCTCACTCTGCACTGTGCTGGGTTGGAGCAGCTTGAGTTGCTCCTTGAGGGCGGCCATTTCCGTTCTATTCTCTTCCCTAACTGCTATCAGTTTCTCCTCAAACTGCACCTCCTGAGTTCTGTACCAGTCCTCGTCACCTTGCCCCAGATGGATAGGCAGAAATTGCTCTTGTTGTGCCACATGAGATGGCGCTGCCTGTGGTGGTGCTGGCGGTGCTAGGGGAGGGGGGTTTACTGGACGCGGTGGTGGCACCGCTTCCGCTTGTGGCGGGAACTGCGGCGGTGGCTGCTGGGCAACCGGCACCCCGGGTGGGCCCTGCCGTAACTCTCTCAGCTCTGTCATTAGTTCCTGGATGATGGAACTCATGCTATCCATCTTCTGTTGCATCTCATTAACTACTTGCGCATGACTAGACTCTGCAGGATGTTGCCCTGACGGCGTCTGCTCTCCTTGCTGTTCCATATCGAGCCTTCTCCTCGATCTTAACAGATACGGACTTCTGAAAGCAATTTTGGTACCTGATGGACAATTGACAGGTATTAGTGCAATTTTACACAAATTGGTTATGCAATTTACTTAGTAGAATCAGTTTCTTCGATTTATGCTCTTTTTTTTTTTTTTGATTGGATTTGGACTAACTAAATCTATTTTAGCTACCCTAAGGCCACAAGGGAAGAGAACCCGGTTTTGAATTGACTGATCTATTTAAGCTACCCGTAGGTAACAAGGGAAGAGAACCTTAAGGAATTTTGAAGACTGATCTATTTTGGCTATCCTAAGATGACCGGGGAAGAGAACCCTAGTGACCGAATCTATTTTAGTCACCTGCAGGCAACTGGGAGAGAGAACCCTATTTTTCTGCAAGCTGATCTATTTTAGTCGCTCGGAAGCGACTGGGAAAGAGAACCCGGTAATCAAATCTATTTTAGCTACCCGCAGGTAACTGGGAGAGAGAACCCTATTTTTCTGCAAGCTGATCTATTTTAGTCGCTCGGAAGCGACTGGGAAAGAGAACCCGGTAATTGAATCTATTTTAGTTGTTTAGGCAAGGAAAGAGAACCTTCGATTAAAGGGGGTTTTGTTTGAGCTCAGAATCACGGGGTTGGACCAATGCAGGGTCTCCGCAGGGGGGAAGCTGAAAATCAGCACCCAGGCGCACCTCGGCCAATCTCCAGTTCATTCACTGGCGGCGTCGGCGCCAAACTTCGGCTAGTAGTTCCCGGGCGTGCCTTAGCTAGTCGTTGGTTTAATCATCATTGACTTCGGCGCCTCACAAAGGGGAAGGCTATGCCAGGACGCTCCTCCACCAATATCCGACTCATCCGTCGGTGGTTTCGGTGCCCTGAGGATTCGGCTAGTAGTACCCGGACGCTCCGCAGCCAATATCCGATTCAATCACCGGCGGCTTTGGTGTCACTAAAAGGGGTAGGCTATGCCAGGACGATCCTCCACCAATATCCGACTCATCCGTCGGTGGTTTCGGTGCCCTAAGAATTCGGCTAGTAGTACCCGGACGCTCCGCAGCCAATATCCGATTCAATCACCGGCGGCTTTGGTGTCACTAAAAGGGGTAGGCTATGCCAGGACGATCCTCCACCAATATCCGAGTCATCCGTCGGTGGTTTCGGTGCCCTATAGGTTAGACCGCATGATCTTAAAAAGATGCAGACGGGTGTGATCTGAGCTCAAAGTCTCGGGTGTTTTTTAACACTTGCCGGGTTTTGCGATCTCAACGAGAGAGATGCAATCAAAGGAAACTAGGTGGTCGCAGCGACCAGGGAGATTGAAATTATCTGAGAATAGGTGGTCTGTCGGAGACCAAGTTGCCCTATTGGAGGGAATTGATTCTTTTATTTCAAATTCTTGTCTTGTTAAGTTTGAACAATATATAGCAAAGTGGAAATAAATTCATGCTTTAATCAAAAGGTGCTGCCATGGCACAAAGTACATCATCATTCATAACAAATACAACAAAGCCAAAGTCTAGCTAGGTTGGTCATCATCATAGTGGGAGGACACGTCTTGCCTTCTCAAGGCTCGCAGAAGCTTATTCCGCAGACGTCGGTCCTTCTCAGCGCGCTTGCGCACTAATTCCATTTCGTGTTGCAAGGCCATATTGGCCTGCCTACTCTCCCGTTCCGAATCCACATAAGCTGAATGGATACGAGAGTGGGTCTCCTGCAGTTCGGCCACCCTGTCCCTATATGTGTTAGGGGGCGGAACTGGAATGTCGCCTGATGCGACAGGCTGAAGAGGTGGGGGGCCGTCGTGGCCAAATTCCCAAGCTATCCACTGCTTGTAGTCTCGAAAATGTGATTCGATGAAGACGTCTTCTCGATATACACACACTGTCTTCCACTCCACCAGCAGTTGGGTCCTTAGTCCCTTGGTGAGTGGACCAATCAAATTGCCCAAGTCGTCCTTGATCGGGATTCCCTGCGGTTTCCCAAACTGTCTCAGAACTCGAATCGGATAGTATGACACGGCATGGGTAAGGCCTATCAAGGCAAGTCCCTCTCTTTTCTTGAAAGCTATGATGGGGGTGTAGGGAATGTTGTATGTACCCCACCATCTAATGTCTGTTTCTCCCTTCAGGTGGAGAAAGTGGTTAAACCAATCCTCACGAGCGGGTAGGTCCGGTTTGATCTCTCTTTGAGACAACCAATGGATGTTGTCGCCGGTTGCCTTGTAATATGCACTGACAGGTGATGACACCGTCAGGCGGTCTTGCAGCCAAATGTGGAGAAGGGGAGCGCACCCTTGAAACCTCCGGGTTCCGTTTTTGGACAAGGCCAGAGAATGGAACAATTGAGCTAGGATCAGTGGCATGATTCGGTACCCCGCCCTGAGTTGATCCACGATTTCCATGAGGGCCAAATTAATGGTGTCTCCCCCAGTTGGAAAGAAGATTTGTGACAGAACCACAAGGGTGAAGGTGTCAAACCAAGCCCGGGGTCTTTCCTGCTTTTTGTTTCTCATTTTCTCAGCTAGGAATGTTTTAGAGACCCGAGTGAATGATTTGTCACCTCCTAAGGTCTGGAATTCTCCCCTTGAGAGGCCAAAGAAAACACAAGCTTCATTCTTGTAACTTTCTTTGAGACTTGGCCTAGCGGGTTCTCCTAAGTCGCGAAGTCGGAGGAACAGGTCAAGTTCCTCAATTGTGGGAGTCAACTCATTGACCCCGAATCGAAATACTGAAAGCTGGGGATCCCAGAAAAGCAGGGCTGCTTGGATCATATCCCAGTTAATCGGCACATTTAACAGGGACAAAGTCTGTCCCATGTGGTATTTGTGCTCCCATTCAATCTGCTCACTCCCTTGGAGCTGCCTTGTCCAAGAACGGATCCAGGGGGTATCCCAGGCACACTTCTCTATCCTAGGGAAACGGGTTCTCTCGGATGAGGATGAAGATGCCATATCAACTATCTGATCAAAATTCCGAATCAATTTAAGGTTCCACACCGAGACTCTAAGTCAGTTCTATAATATGCATAATTTCAAGCAACAAGATGCACCACTAGCAGTTCTAATATGCTTCACCAAAATGAGCAAAAACAAAACAGTGCGGAATTTAACTCAGGCACACATGGTGTGTGGTCCTAGGGGTTGGCGCCAGTTAAGGCGCGACTCCTAGACATACTTGTGTAGAGGAGCACATTCAAGTCCCGATCAGTCTTTCTGTCTTTCATCTGTTCTTTCATCTGCTTTCAGTGTCAGACCATAGCAAAAATTACAACTTGCCATCGAGGGCGAAGGTTTACAAGATATTTACAAAAACTTCAAAGAATTCATCCTTAAGGCTGTCGGGAGCCAAAAGGGAGGATACAAATTGTTTTCAAAGTGGGGTAAGCTAAAAACCCCTAAATCTAGCGTTTAGTACCCTGGCATGCTTTCATCTGTCTGTCTGATCTGGCCGGCTTTCGTCTGCTCGAAAAGACCAATCTGGACTTAAAGTGCTCCCAGCGGACTCTAATGGGTTGGGGGCCCATAGCATACAGGACTCCATGCATGGATCTGGGGTGGTTCCCCTGATCATGGTTAGGTGAGTTTCCTAAGCCAGGGCCGAGGTAGCCCAGCATCTAGGGTTTACTCCATTTGATGCAAAAAGCGGGGGTTGCTGCCCCTGATGGACTCTGAATTTTATTCTAATTTAATTCATCATTCACATCCTACTCACCCTTTCATGCTCAACGCAAGGTTCATTCAGAAACGTTAGGTGGGGAAGGATACCCAGCCCGAGACATAAGCCTACAAGGGTCTGGACCAGTACTGGATCCTCGCGTGCCACGGCAAGAAACCAGTGGTGCTAACGGACTCCAGTAAACTGGGGGGATGGGTTTACCCTGCTTTCCCTGGCAAGCCACGGGAGCGTAGGTGCTAATACCATCCCAAAGATCAGTTCATAGTAAGAAGAAGGGTAGGCTGCTAGAGAAGTCTAAGTTTTGGTAAAGAAGTAGCAATGTTCGATTCTCTCATCTATCAAAGGTCGGATCATTCACGCATCCTCCCTCGTGCGTGTCACCCCACGCAGTTCCATTACATCAAGGTGGGAATTTAAATTCTAAATCTACGCAATCATCCATCCACGGTGTGGTGGTGTGCCCGTGTGTGCAGTTGGGCTGCGTGCTGTGCCTATACGGGTGAGTTTTGTTTGGATTTAGTTGATAAAGGAATTTTTTACCGTCTTTCCTAGTAAGGTGCAGAATGGCACGCAATACGAGGTTCTGGGAGAGTCCCCAGGTAAGTGGAAGGGTCACAATGGTCCCATTAAAAACCACTTACCTTAGGCGATTATCATGTCCGTTTGTCAGGACTCCCCAGAATACGTAGTTACGCGTATTCTATGTCTTACTAAAAAGATAGTAAAGACCCTAAAACCGACTAAATTCCTCTTGTGTTGACTCATTCTAACCAAGGGTTCTATCGGGTCGAGAGTCCCCAGCAGAGTCGCCAGGCTGTGCGCGCGTGGGAAACGCGGCACGGGGTAAATTCGGAGTCGCCACCGCCTGATGGGGTGCAGGCGGACACCTGGGTGCCTAATCTTGTCTATTAAGGCTCTTGGGTCTGCGGTTTGAGATTCTAAGGTTGGTTCTCGGTTGCGGGCTGGGGAAGTCCGTAGACGCCCCAATCCACCCCGTCGGATGACAGGTCCCGTGGGTTCCCTAACTTGAGTCAGCTTTTCTCACTTTTGGTTCTCACCCGATTCCTAATCCAGCATGTAACTTGGTTAAGTCTTGGCGGGACCACCTGAGTGGTGTGGGTCCCTTTAATGGATTTTATCTTATTTGCTTTAGGTTATCTGTGTCTGGCCGGGTGGGCCCCATTGGAAGGCCCACGGTGTCCTTGGCGGGCTTGGGTAAGCCCGTGTGCCCTTGTGGGCCTCGGTCTAAGCCTAGGGAGGCCCTGTGGGCTTTGGTTTAGTGAGTTGGTTTTATTAAGATTCGAGTTTAAAGCTTAAGTAGTTTTCATGCAAGTGGTGGGCCGGATCGGTTTGTGGGCCCCTCAGGTGGGCCCCCACGGTGGCCAAGTAATTTTGGGTTCATTTTATTTATATTTGGGCCAAAGTCTTTTGGGACATTGGGCTTGGGGCCCGTAGTCCCGTTTTGGGCCTTGGAAGCCCAAATTCGACGAAGTTAGGGCTTGAGCCCTTCCTTGGCTTAGTTGGCGGGCTTTGGCGGGCCCGGCAGGCCCTAGCCCATGGTCTCGGCCAAACCAGGCAGTTCATACATTCATTTTCATATGGCAAGGTTCAGGTGGGCCACATTGGGCTTAGCCCGCCCGGTTCACATGGTTCAATTAGCTTAGGTTATTTAATAGCATGCTTTCAGATTCATTGGGCTTGGTGGGCCCCGTTGGAAGGCCCACTAGTGTGCCAAGCTGGACCGGTTGGTCCAAGTCCCATTTTGGGTTTCCGGGTGACCCGGAAACCCTGTTGGTTCGATGGTTTTAATGCAAATCATTCAAAAATTCGGTCAAGGATCAAACAATGCACAAAATACACTTTCTGGGTGTATCCGGCAACTCAGACCGGATACACATGGTCTGCAGGTGATCCGGCCAGAGTGGCCGGATGCACAGGGGCCCTAGGTTATCTGGCCTTGATGACCGGATATGCTAAGGCCTCAGGTGATCCGGCCTGAGTTGCCGGATCACCCTGGAATGGCCTTTTTTGGTCTTTCGGCAGTGGGGGTGACCTCCAGGGGGTTCCCAGGGGTTCCTGCAGGTCATGTGGGCCCCTGGGCAGGCCCACCTTGGTTCAGATTGGGTGAAAGGTTTCCTTTGGCCCATTTTTGGGGTCTTTCGAGCAAGACAAATGGGGCTTGGGGCCACTGTTGTTCCCTACAGCCCCTTTGCATGGTCCAGCATGGAGGAGTCGCAGGGGTACTAGGAGCATACTTACATGCATATACTCAAAAGGAAATAGCAAGCTTTGAGAAATAATGAAAACATGGCATTGGCATGCATCCTCATGTGATAGCATTTTTCAGCAAAGGTTCAATAGGAAAAGGGTTGCCGAAAACCACAAGTCCACATGCATACGAGAAGCGGAAAATAGCAAAAAAGGAAAGATGCCAAAGAGAGCCATACGCATGTGAAAAGGACAATGGAGATCGTACTCTAACACGCATTCCCTACATATCTTAGCAATGTATGGGCCTAAGACTCATGCTCAACCTATCGAATATTCAGAGAAGGGGAAGAGAGGGGGGCTTACGTAGGGATACATGAGATGAATTATGGGGGAACAAACTCCTCCCTACTGAATCCCCAAGGATTCCCAAAACCGCAAAGCTCATTGGCCTCCAATGGGGTGGCCGGCGCTACCATATTTTTATGAGGTTGTGCACGAGGTCTCTCTCACCTTGAGAGACCTCCATGTTACCCAAGGAACAAGGCAAATCACATGCAAGACAAAGCCTGGGGCAGGTTCATGCAATGGGAGATGACCAACTTAACAAAATTCCACAGAAAAATCTAGATTTAACATATGATGGATACAATATGATGAGGAGTGATACCTGAGTGTTCCTACACTTCCTTGCAAGGTGGGGGCACCTTCTTTGGCTTGGACAGCAACTGGAGAGCACCCAGATGTTCAAACTTCACTTCTGCAGCAATCCACCTCTCCTTGTTTCAACAAGGAACAGCAGAGGAAGAAGAGGGCTTGGGTTTTTGTAACCTTGGGGATGGAGTGATGAGGTTATGGAGGGCCAAGGAGGCCAGGTGCAGGTGGGAAAAAGTGGGAGGAGGAAGCTCAAAGCAGCCAAGAAAGACCCAACCCCGGAAATGAGCTGCTGGTTTGCTATTTATAGAAATTTTAATGTATCCGGCAACTCAGGCCGGATACACTAAGGCCTCTTCGTATCCGGACTTGAAGTCCGGATACCCTAGCTTCCCTTTGTATCCGGTCTTCAAGTCCGGATACAAGACATAATCATTCGAAAATTAAATGCCGCCACGAATTTGTCGGGCGATCGGCGCGGATCTCGCGCGAATATCTTGATGTATCCGGTCTTCAAGTCCGGCCATGAAGGACAGGCAGTGTATCCGGTATATGTGACCGGATACAAATCGAAAAATTACGGATTTGCCCTTCGACTTGACCGATTCGACCGATTTGACCCTTTTTGATATCTACGGATTGCCCGTACGAAATTTTTATATTTAAGATTTAGTCCCTGAGATATTTTGCTGCGCTGGCTGCCACGTGTGCAGTTTTTGCGCCACATGTGCAGTTTCCGGCTGTTGCTACTCGGAAACTTCGACAGATCATATCTCCTTCATCCGAACTCCGATTTGAGCAAACTCAATTGTGTTAAACTCGTATCGGAGCCCTCTATTTAATGACATGGGGCTAAGCACTTGGCACGGGGTTCGAGGAAAAGTCAACTTTCGGCTTATCCTCAAGTTTGACCGCCCGTAGAACCTTCATCCGGACTCCGATTCCTGCAAACCCAGTTGCGCTGGAACCGTGTCGGGATTCTATATCCATTGGGATAAAGTAAGGTACTTGGCACGGAAATCGAGGAAAAGTCACTCTTGGCTTTCCCTCAAGTTTGACCGCCCGCATAACCTTCATCCGGACTCCGATTCCTGCAAACCCAGTTGCGTCGGGACCGTGTCGGGATTCTTTATCCAACGGGATAGACCAAGGTTAGCCAAATTTTATCTGATTTAAAGGTCAACTTTCCACCCCTCACGTTTTGACTTCTTGGCCGGGTTTTCGCATTTTCTTGGCTTTTTGGGGGAGCGCAAAAATGAGGTGCTTACAGAGGGAGTTGACCTCCTTGGAAATCTATTGTAGCCCATAAAATTCCCTCCCTCTATCCCTTCTAGAAGTCCCCATGCGTGCGGGTTTACAGGCAACGAGGCGTTAAAGAGGAAGAATGAAGATTTGCAATCAAATGAAGACATTTGCACCATAAAGAGAGATGTTGGAAAATCACAACAGAGATCACTGAATGTCCCAAGGAGACCACAGAACTGATTCTGGTCGAAATTGGCACAAAAATGCAAGTTCGGATGAAAACCGTATACTCATAGCGGTCCAGGCGTGCCTGTAGTTAATCTACGGTCTGGCCTGAAACGTATTAAATTTACGATTCTGACCAGACCGTGAATTAAATACGGTCACTCGATAAAGTAACTTAAAAAGCCATTTTTCCGACCCGGGTGGACCCAAATCCAACCCGAACGGGTCTGAACCGACCCTTAAGATACTTTGGGCTATTTTTAGCCTATTGAAAGACCTTGGGCCTAGATGGGCCCACCAAGACCCCCTTTGGGCCTACTCATGAGGCCCATATTTGACTGGCCCGAACCGGGTCGTTTTCGACAAACGGACCCCAGGTCATTTGACCCCTGGCTAATGGGCCAAATCGAAGCCCTAACATGTATAAATAGTTTAATTTAATAAATAACCAAAAAAGGGGTTACCCAATAACCCTACTGGGCCCAAGCCCAACCTTGGCAACCCACGGGTCTTCCAACGGGACCCGTACCCAACTCATCTCACCTAAATAAAAAAGATAAAATGAAATAAAAAGGAGCCCACACCTTCAGAGGACCCTGCCAGACCAAAAAGATACATGCAGATCTAGGAAGGGTGAAAATTGACTCAAAACCAGGGAGACCCGAGGGACCTGTCAAACCGACGGGGCGGACCGGGGTGTCTTCAAACTTCCCCGGACGTAACTGAGGACTTAGCTAGAACTCTGAAAAGCCGTAGACCAGACTTAGACCCGAATAGGGCAATCACCGTGTTTTCCTGTACCTCTCAGGCAGTGGCGACTCCAAAAGTCCCGAGGCACGCACGAACACCATGTGCGCCCTGTGTGCGATCTAGGTCAGATTTAGGTGCGCACAGGCATTTGTGATCAAGCTGGATGGATCATATATCCCAATAGCATTGAAGTTGAGGTTCCAATGCATGAACAATATTTCAGAGTATGAAGCATGCATAATTGGGTTACAAGCAGCCTTAGACCATGAAGTGGAGGAACTTGACGTATATGGAGATTCAAGTCTTATCATCTTCCAAACAACTGGTGAATGGAAAACCAAGGATCACAAATTGATCCCCTATCACCAGTATTTGGAAGAAATAAGCACCAAATTCACTCAAATTTCCTTCAACTATATGCCAAGGGCCAAGAACCAATTCGTAGATGCTCTAGCAACCTTGGCTTTAATGGTTAGTATGTCAGAAGGTGTTGATATCAAACCACTGGAAATTGAAGTCACAGATGAACCTGCTTACTGCCTTGTTCTAGGGGGAACACCAGAGGAGGAAGTACCATGGTTTCAAGACATCAAAAACTTCCTAAATGATCGGGGTTTGCCAGAAAATGTCACTTCTACAGAGAAAAGGACAATACAAAGATTAGTAGGACAGTTCCTACTAAGTGGTGGACAGTTGTACAAGAGGTCACATAATGATATATTACTCAGATGTGTTGCCAAGACTGAGTCAGAAAGATTAGTTGAAACTGTACATGGAGGAGTGTGCGGGCCCCATATGAATGGGCATATGCTTGCAAAGAAGATTCTGCGATTGGGATACTATTGGTCGACGATGGAGCACGATTGCTATACACATGTCAAAAGGTGTCATCTGTGCCAAGTGTATGCTGATAACAAGAATGCACCCCCAAATGAGTTGCACAATATGACATCACCGTGGCCCTTCTCTATGTGGGGCATAGATGCCATTGGAATGATCTCCCCAAAGGCATCGAATGGACACAGGTTTATACTTGTAGCAATCGATTATTTAACCAAGTGGGTAGAAGCAGCTTCATATGCAAATATCATAAGTAGCCATGTTCTTAAGTTTTTGAAGCACAACATCATTTGTCGCTATGGTTTGCCAAGTGCCATAGTATCAGACAATGCTTCAAACATTAAGAACAAGGATATGAAAAAGATGTGTGAGCAGTTTCAGATTACCCATCACAAGTCAGCTCTGTACAGACCAAAGATGAATGGGGCAGTAGAAGCAGTGAATAAAAACATAAAGAAAATCATTTAGAAGATGGTAGTGAGTTTCAAAGATTGGCATGAAATGCTGCCACTTGCTCTACATGCCTACAGAACCTCAATCCGGACTTCTACTGGGGCAACCTCGTATTCCGTAGTCTATGGGATGGAAGCAGTTTTACCAGTGAAAGCGCAAATACCTTCACTAAGAGTGCTAATGAAAGCTGAACTAGAAAAAGCTGAATGGATACAGTTAAGACATGATCAACTCAATCTGATAGAGGAACAGCGTTTAAAGGTACTTTGCCATGGCCAATTGTATCAGAAGAGAATGACCAGGGCTTACAATAAGAAGGTGAAGCCTAGAACTTTCCAAGAAGGAAATTTAGTATTAAAGAACATCTTACCCTTTTTGGAAGACCCTCGTGGAAAATTCAAATCAAATTGGGAAGGACCTTATGTTGTCAAAAAGGTCCTATCAGGGGGTGCTCTCATCTTAACAGAAATGGATGTGAAAGATTTTCCTGAGCCAATTAACTTTGATGCAGTAAAGAGGTATTTTCCTTGATTGAATATTACTAAGAAATGATCCGAGGCCATTTTTCTTTATTTCCCAAAATTTTCATCCCTAGTCAAGCCAATTGGAGCCTGTTCGTCTTTTTGATAAACCCAAACTGGACTTACAGTCTTATACTGGGGCAGAACAAACTGGGGCAATGCCAATAGGGGAAAAGCCAATTGGGGAAAAGAGAAAAAAAAGAAGAAAGAAAAAAGAAAGAAAAAATAATGGCAAATGAAAGCCAAGTACAAAAAGAAAAGAATACACTTTGGGGAAGGGGGTCAAATTCATCATGACTGTAAGTCTGGTTGACTTATTTTCACATTTAGAAAATTTTGAGCCTTTAATAACTTTTCTTTTATAAACTGAGCTTAGCCTTTGTTTCGTCCTATTCTTAAGCCCTCGGTGATTTTAGTATATTCATTCAACTTTCAAAGTAAGATGGGTGATGACGGAATGTAGAAGCCGGCCTTAGTGAAAACCGTAATTGGCGCTAGGGGCAATATTGGCAAAAGGAAAAAAAGAAGAAAAGAAAAAGAGAGAGAAAGAGAGAAGAATCAAAGGTTGAGTTGATCATGTGGTCCAAGTTTGAAATCAGCATGAGCACTAGAAACTGAGCAGATTGGGAATAGCAGGGTCAGTCATGGAGGAAAAGCCATTTGGGGATGATTCTAAAGATCACAGGATAGACGGATTTGGTCTCTCCATATTGCTGTAAAATCCCGAATTTTAATAACATAAAAATATTTTAGATTTTGTTGTTAATTAGTTTAATTAATGAAAAATTTTAATAATTGAGAAGAGGAAATTAATTTGAGCTAAATTTAAAATCTAAATAGGATGAATTATTCAAAATGGAAAAATTTTTTTTATTTGGGGAAGATGCTGGTGTAGGTTATCTGTGGAGTGGCAGGTACCTGATCGCACACTTAAATGAGTTGAATAGGTAGGAATCTTGGTGGGCGAGCGTTGCACCAAATCAAGTGTTTCAAAACTCGTCGAGCGGCAAAGTGTATATAAGGTAAGTATAAATACCTAGTGTATTTAGACTCATAGGGTTTTCTTTTCGTTTGCGGATACTTTGAGTTGAAGGCGATTGCGGCTGGTGATATAGGGTTTGGAGAGGAGAAGAAGTCTAGGTTTTCCTGCCGATCCAGTTGTTCCGTGGTAAGGGTATCCAGGAAAGACTCTCGCGAAACGAAGGAGTTTGGGTGCCGATCGACTGGGCGGCGATCGACTGTGTATCGTGGATCTCGGTTGGTTTTTGGTTCACGAAAGGTGCTGTTGCAAAGACTTGGAAGTGCGTGTAAGGTGAGTAGCATTGTTTTAAAACCTGGGTTTTCGTATTATTCGTAGGTTTAATCTGAATGCATATGTTTTCTGGAAGGAGATACTGATGTGTTTTTTTGGACGGCGATAGTCCGAGTCTAGTTTCTTTAGAACTGAATGATGATAAATAAAAATGTGTTGGAATAATTTCAAAACTAGTTTGAATGTGTTCTTGGGACATTAGGAGACTAAAGAAGTTGTTACAGACCGAAAAAGTTCGGCCAGAGTTGTAGATCTGGAAATAACAGAGACTCGAAAAACCAGAGTACTATCCGCCCACTTGGCGCTCACTTGGCGCCGACTTCAGGTAGTGGACGCAAGGACTAATTTCCCTATCCGCCGAGCTCGCGCCTACCTCGCGCTTAGCTCGCGTGAACTCAAAATGCATACGCGCATTTCGGGCGAACCTTACGCCCAGTTCACGCCTAGCTCGCGCCTACTTAATTTAAGTAAGCGCAAACTGAATTATTTTAACCAACGACCTCACGCCTATCTCACGCCTATCTTGACTATCTCGCTCCTAGCATCGCGAGGTCAGTGCACCTACCCAAATTGTTGAATTTCTTGAAAATAGCCCCATTAATTACATGGAAGACATTTAAGTAAATGTCATGTGTATTTATTGCTCCATTTACTTAAGTCTTTACATGTAAATAAGGTTTTACCCCCCATTTGGAACCAATAAAAATACTTCCAAGGTCTAATTCCCAGCCAATAAAAAGTCAACTTTCCAGTTCATGCCTAAATCCTGGTTTTTATCAAAAAACCCGGTTTGGGTTTGATACCCAGATGAGTGATTCAGGAGCCTATAAAATTCTAGGAGGTGTGTTTACCCTTCAATAGACTACAACCAAAATTTGAGCCCGAAACTCCGTGTAGATTTGTCTAGAAAAATTATATACCAAAAGTTAACGTTTTTAACCAGACTTAGAATATTTTGAGGTCTGAAACTTTTTATCTCAGAATTGATTGCTTTTTGGTATGGTGACCTTATAGGGGATCCTAAGACTATTCCACTCATCCAAAATGTGTTTTGAGGTTTTTACAACATTCGTTTTGATTGATTTGGATTATGAAAGCGAAATTGAGAATCTAGATGTTTTGCTGATTTATGTTTAATCGAAAATTGGATGCTGTAGTTGAATCTGTATAATGTGTTTACTTCTGAAAAGTCAGTTTTGAAACCATATTTGTTTCACCTTTGAATGCACGGTGCACTTCAGGAATGATTTACTTGAATATTGTTTTATATCGGTGACCGGTTTAGGATTATCTCTTATTCTGTTCTGGGGAAATTATTTGAGAATTTAATTTGAGGACTCCATGACGGAGTAAGCTGGTCCTGAGTGACCCATGTTATGCACTTGAACATGTTGATCTATATGTCAGTTTTACATGATGGAAAACACCTTGGGTTGAATTGCTAGTTTTATACTTACTGCTGGTTTAGCTTGTCCTAGATCCAGAGTCTAAGCTTAGTAATGTGATGTATTTTGTTTTATTGGTGTAATGGCATGGCCGTGGAGTGTTGCCACGACCAGTGTTAAGTAGCCAAAAACCCTGAGTAGGCCTGGTTGTCAATGCTGATACCCGGAGTAGGCCGGCATTGGATGACGATACCCTGAGTAGGCCGTCATTTCAGAGTGTTCGATACCCTGAGTAGGCCGGAACTGTGTACATGGAGGTGTGGATGTCGCTCTGGCATGTTGATTAACCAATCTAAGCAACTACATGACATTGATCACTGTGGGGATTTGTTTATTTGGCACAATATGTTTTATCCGCTTGTTTATTGGTATTTATGGTTCACTGAATGTGGTTTATCAGTTATCTGGTGTTAGTATCTTTTCCGCCAGTGTAGAGCAGCGTTGTGACCCTGAGTGGTAGGCTATTGTCAATGCCGATACCCGGAGTAGGCTGGCATTGGATGACGCTGTCACTTCAATATCCGAAACCCCGAGTAGGCCGGATATACATTAAGAGGCGTGGGCATGGCTATGATGTGACTTTATTGTTGATACGGGTTGGGACCCGAGTTATATCTTTTGAGTTGTTGAACTATGATTTTTTCGATATGTTGTTTCCTGGTTATACGTGACTTTACGGCTATATGCATGATTTGATACTGTCTTTACTGCTTGGTTTATACGATGGTTTTCCTCACGGATGTAAATTGGATCGTTGTAGGTTTGTTGGGTCATACGTGTTATCATCGTTGTATATGGTTTATAATCGTGGCATGTTTTAGAACTGAACTAAATGTATTTGTGCATGCATGTGCTGCTCACTGGGATATTCGTATCTCACCCCGTTGCTTTTGTTTTGTTTTCAGATACTCTTGGAGAGCTTGATACTTGCGGGTAGTTACTTGGACATGTGAGTTTTATTTTAGTTTGGGAATATTTTAGCGCACTCTGTTATATAGCTATTGTTGTATTCATGTTTTTCCTTCACTCTGATATTGCGATCCTGTGTTTTAAATTAACCTCCGGGGATGAGTTACAGTGTTATTTCGTGACTCGGATCCAGGGCGTTACAATTGCTTGGATTACCCTTTTCATTATTTAACCTGATTTTAATTCCTTTAATTATATGTGATTAAGTGTTTTGGATCAAATTTCAAAAAAAAAAACTATACTTTGGCCAGTGATGAGAAATCAAATACTTTTCACAAAACTTTTGTTTTTACAAGCATCTGAGAATTCTGAGGCCAATAATATAAAACCTATTTTTGAATTAAATCCTTTGTCTTTCCACTATTGGAGTTCGCTTTTGTATAAAGGTATGAAAAAAAAGAAAGAAAAAAAAAGAAAAAAATCTAATCCCTATCCCCTAACTGCTCCTCAAGCTCCCGAATCCAAGCTGCTTGAGTTGCAATGATTCTAGAAGCTCCCTCTGCATTCGGATCGCTCAAAAAGGAGATGACCTCATTTGAAAGTAATTGCTTGATCTTCAAAGCCCTAAGGTCAACCAGGGAATCCTGATATTTCTTTCGCATCGCTCGGACTTCAAAGCGACGAGCTTGTCTTTGTTCCTCAAGCTTCTTCTCCATAACAATGTGGCAAGACACCTGCTTTTCAAGTTGCCTCTCCAGATCAATACCTTTTATCCTAAATTCTTGGGCTTCTCGTACCCATATTTGTTGAAGCCGCTTGTGGGTGGCCCTCTCAGACTCCAGGATGTCTTCATAAGTAGGGGGAAGAACTGTAGGAGGATCCTTTGGTACTGGGGCATGACTCTGCACCTGCTGTTTGATCCAGAAATGATAGTCCTTCACATGAGACTTAGAAAAGACCGGACTCCGCAGAAAACAAGCATAGGACCACTCATTCATTAACGGAGCATTTAGCCCCATGGTGGCTGGTGTAAGTGGCCCAAGGAAGTTCTCATATCCAGTTGGGATCGTGATTCCCTGGGTCGCTCCAAAATGCAGAAGAACCCTCAAAGGAAGATAGAGAACAGCAGATTTCAAGCCTGCTAGAACCAGAAAGTTTCTATCTCTGAAGCTGATCACTGTCTCTGGATTGGGCTGATAAGTGTCAGGCCATCTCACCTAATCATCCTGGAGAGTACCCAAGAAAGTGAACCAACCTTGCTTGCCACCTTGGATGTTAGGACACCCTCTGTTGCTCATTAAAACAGGAACTTTCAATCTTGGAAAAAAGCGGCGAGTTATCTCTTTAACCTGACTTAGGTGGTCAAGTAACCAAAGCTGCAGAAAAAGGAAGTATTTTAATCTATTGCAAAAAAAAAAAAGAAAAAAAAGAAGAAGAAGAAGAGAAAAAAAAACAAGAAGAGAAAAAAAAAGAGAAAAAAATTTCCTTTTTTTTACCTGTAGGATAGGGGCACATGTAAGGAAACGCTTCTTCTTCCTGAAATAACAGTCAGTTAAGGCTTGGAATATCTCTGCCAAAATCATAGGGGCCAATCTCTCACATTCCCTAACCTAGCAGACAACTGAGATGAGAGCCAAGTCAACTTGATCATCACCCCGTGGAAAAAGCAATTGGTTAACCACTATCAAAGTCAAAGCATTAAACCGGGCATCCTTGTCCTCACCCCTTCGAAGTTTTTCAGTCAGAAAGGTCTTGGACAAAGTCAACAGTGTATCAGAACCCTCTAAGTCCTTCTTCCCTATACCCAAGAAAGTGGATGCCTCCTTTTTGTAGCTAGGCTTAAGGGGCGGGTTCAGTACTTTTTCAGAAAACCTTAGGCCAATGATGGTTTCAATTTCTTCAATGGTAGGAGCCATCTCTTTGTTATCAAAGCAGAAGAGATTCAATTCAGGTACCCAGTGCCCAATCAAAACTTCAATGATTTCCCACTTAAAGGGAATTTTAGGGATATGTAGGATGTGACCTAAGTGGATAGAATCTCAACGAATTTCCTCATCAAGGGTCATAGAGTTAACCCACCTATCATAGAAAGAGTCCATAAGATTATACCTGATGAGATTAAGAGGTTTTAATTAACAGGTTTTCTTGCAAGAGGAGCTTCATCGGTAGAAGAGATAGGTGCTATCGGAGAGTGAAGATTGAAGATCGGAAAAGGGTTACGGGCACCGGCAGTTCAAGGTTGAAATGCGAGCAGAAATGAAGAGGCTGTTTGAGGTCGTGAATAAAAAGCCCTTAAAACCCGTAGAAGAAATACGGGCAACAGAAGCCCGCAAAGATAAAACGGTCATTTGCGCCCGTATTCAAATTGCGGGCATGACCTGCCCGCAATACAAATACGGGCAAATCAGAAAAATGCATTTTTCATCATTTTCTTTATACTTTTCAGAAGATTAATGTCTATATTAGTTGTAAATTGCAGGGATTGCCACTTTACCCACTTTTGTTTTAAAATTTGTCTCAAATCTCACTTCATAGCCACGAGTGCTCAGTGAGACTAGAGAGGAGGATTTGCCTCTTAAGGATTAGGGACTTTTTAGCAGATCCTCCACACAAATTATTTTTCCAAAATCATCCTTTTAATCCTTTCAAATTGCAATTAGTTAGACAAAATCTCAAAAAAGTGCAATTTGTGGGTCTTTTTGCTCTCTGCTAATAATTGTTTCCAATTACCAGCAAAGAGGGGGCAGTTGTAGACACCCCAAATTGCACTACAAAATGAGAAAATAATTGAAAACATGTAATTGAGATTTGAAACAGGTCAAAAATGCATAAAATTTCATCAAACATGCATTGCCCGTATTGTATTTGCGGGCTGGTCGTGCCCACAAATAATATACGGGCATGCTGTGCCCGAATTAACACTGCGGGCAGCACATGCTTGCAATGTATATACGGGCACGGGGGTTTTTGTGCGAATTTATCTTTTCTTGATTTCTGAGCCTTATCTGCATCCAAATATCTCTCTGGGAGTTTCGAATTATCTTATTTATCCATCCGAATTCTCTTATTTATCCTATTTGGCAATGGATTGGCATTATCCCTATTTTCAATTCAATCTGAAGGATTTTGGTATATCCCTCTGGACCAACCATGCCCCTGGGTTTGCCTATAAATAGAGGGCAGATTCTCAAGCAAATGGCCATGAATTTGAAGTCTAAAGAGCTCCAAGTGAAGAAAGGAATCCCTGCTGCTCTGCTTGCTCAATCCTGGTAAGTCCCTTTTCCCTTTTATTTTCTGTTTTCAATTCTAGAAATAATCTGATCTTCTCCATTGCTGTAGATTAAGGCCTTCTTATACTTGTATTCCTAAACCTGCCTCTAAGTATCTCAAGACTCCTCTCTAGCCGTAGAACGTGAAGAGAAAGCTAGGGGAAAGGGGAACAGGTGGATTCTTAGAATAGAACCCTATAATATGTTTTTCTCATTTTCTGTTGAATAAGGCCTCTTTTGTGTTTGTATCCCCAAATCTATCTCCAAGTACCCCAAGAATCCTCTTTAGCAGTAAAACGTGAAGAGAGAGCTGGGGGAAAAGAGAATAGGTGGATCCGTAGGGTAGACCCCCATGTGCTATAATCTGTGAGATGTAGTTGCTTTTAATATCCTGCTAATGTTTTAATGATTTTATTTTGAATTTGGAGGAATTCTATGAATCCATGATCTTTATAGCATGTGATCCCCACTTTTTTTGTAAAATTTGGATTTTTCACACCTTTGCACCTACAGCACTGTTCTCTTAATTTTGATGATATTTGACTAAGATTCTGGATCTATCATGATCAATATGGTAGATCTAAGACCAAAAGCCTGAAAGTAATCTGTAGGGTTTCATGATATGATTTTAAAATTGTTTTTGATCTTGGAGAAAGGATCCTATGGTCTAAACTCTCCGTTTTGATGTTTTTTCATCAACATGGGTTGAGTGGGGGTTCTATATCTCCACTATTGAGAGATTTGGATCAGATCTGTACTCCAAGATAACTTTATTCTTCAATGTTTTAATCAAGAGATTTCAGTCTAGTTTTTCAACCTTTTAATGGTTTAGCATAAAACAAGTTTTTCAGGTTTATCTTTAGATTGGTTTTATCTGTTTTTTTATCTCAATTTTATTTTAATCATGAAACCTTTAGAATGGTATGATCATATTTGAAAGTTCTGAATCAATCAGGCTGTTCGTATGAAAAAACCATACACTTTTGGCTTTTTTTGATTTTTTATTATTTTAGTAGCAAGCCTTCTTTATTTTTAACATGAACAATGGCTAGCAACCACCTTGTGTGGATAAATAGGGGTGCCTAACACCTTCCCCTATTCATAACCTAATCCCCTTACCCATCTTTGGTTGTTTTTTTAAATAGGGTTATTTTTACCCTAAATTTGACTTTTTGTGCTTATTTGATGATTTTGGTGTCCATTCACACCTAAACAGAATGGTGGCGACTCTTTGTTTTTAACCAATCCCGTGTGATGATTAGGAAGTCATTGAATTGATTTTCCATGTCTCACAATAGCTCAAAGGTGTTTTCAGCTGGGTGCAATATACTATCCCATGAGAACCTTGACTGTGCCAAAGGCAATCCTTTCCTGATCCAAATGCCTTGTTTTTATCCCAAACCCATCCTTGCATTGGGGTAGAACAACCCTAGAGAGGAAAAAGAAGAAAAGAAAAGAGAGAAGGTGTCTAAACCAGCTAAAGGTCGAGGTCGGCTTGAACATCATGTTCTTAAGAAAGGATGAGAGGCCATCCTTCATGCATCTTGAATTGTGAAAACCGCTAGTAAACACCTTGAGCTTGATCGTATTGTTCAAACACCCATGTTGTGTCTAGCCACCCCACACTGGGGCAAACCCGAAAAAGAAATAAAAAGGATAAGTAGATCCCTGAATTGATTTGCATGAAATGATTCAATCAAGGTGTCACAACCTCTGTAAAAAGATGAAAGGCCATCTTTGCTTTACCTCCCAAATCTTCAAAGATATATCCCTAGTCAAACTCCTTGAGCATAACTCTCTTTCTTCTAACCCGTTGAATCATGAGTCCTAAATAAGGTACCTGGCAAAGAACAAGGAAAGAAGAAATGATGCAAGTGTGCAAAAGCAAAGAAAAGAAGTTAGAAAAGCACACTAGGGCACGCCAATCAAAGCAAAAGGCAAAAATAGACCCTCAAGGCAAAAGCAAAAATGCTAGAAGAAAAATCAAAGGTTATAAAAAGCCCCAAAAAGAAAAGGAAAGAGAATGAAAGTGAAAATGACATTGCCAAAGCCCAGGCAGTAAAAGAAAGGAGTGAAACATGACTCAACCCATCTACAAAAAGACTTTGGGCCATATTCCCTTTCTTTCATAAACTGAAACCTCGGCTTTCATTTTGTCCCACCAGAAAGTCCTTTCTGATTACAGAGAATGTGACACTCAGATTTGTGCAAATTAATGATGAAGGAATCTAAAGAAATAACGAGCTTAAGCAGAACACAAAGTGAAACCTGAGAAAGATAAGAAATTGAGCTTTATAATCGTCATTTCTCAGACCTAGAACCTAGCCGATGTTTCGTCCCAATTTCAAGACCTCTCTGATCTATGGGACATGATGTGCAAAGGTCGGCCAAAGACTGGGGACTTCGTCAAGATTCTTTTTTAAGGGAATCGAGATGTCAAAGCAAGATACAATTCTCAAGGTGTGTTTCTGTGAGTATAACTGTTAAAAACTGTGATAGAATTAAAAACTATTTCTGGGTATTCACCCTATTTTTTTTTTCTAAATGCAGAGTGAAACGAAGCTAGAAGAAGCTAGGGTGAGTTATATAGGAAACCATAAAATATATTATTTATCCCTTCCTTTTCATTATTTTATAATTTTTTTGGTCTTTTTATCATATGTTCTCTGTCCTTCCTCTCGAAGGTCTTAGCTTGCTCAAGTATTTCTGCTGATAAAAAATATAATAAATGCCTATCCTCCTATAAAGAATTTTTTTGTTCTAATTATTGCAGAAATGTACTCTAAATTCAAGTTTTTGAAATTCACTTCAGTCCTTGCACACTTTACATGCTTCCTTTCCTTCTAACGAAATCACTTTTACTAATGCTTTCAGCTGTGTGCACACACCAGGTGAGCCATATATGCCTTCCACAAATGATAAAATCATAGAAAGAGTTGCAAAAGAGGTCAATATCTTCAACTTTCTAGAGAACTGTTTTTCACGGCTTAAAAGTTAGATTCAGTGGCAATTCTCATGAATTTCTTGCATTTAATGTCAATTATTAATTTATTAGACATCATATAAAATGTAGATAAACATGCAATGCACTTTGCACATGTCATAATTTTCCCTGTGTAGCTGTGACACACATTATATCTTGGTTTAGATATCTGCATGGATATTAACGTACTTGCTTTCTTCCACACCTATGGGTTAAACAGAGAATAGACTAATTGAAATAATTTGGCTATATTGCAGTAATAATTATTCAAATATGTTGTAGTGTAGCTGTTTTACTTACAGAGTCATAAAACACCGAATTAGTCTTAGAGAGGGTTATAACTCTTCTCACAAAGTGAAGAGTTTCAATATTATGCACTTTGTTTTGAAGGGCTTTGAATCTTGGTTATGGGCTGAAATTTGCATTTGGAGAGAAATTTGGTATGCCAAGTGTAAATCATGGCTCTAGTTTTTGATAATTTTAAACTTATCAATGTTGAAAAGTCCATTTTCAAACTCTCTAACCATATTTTTGGTGTGAAAATTATGGTTTTGTTTCCACATTATCAATATTGAAAGTTTATTTTAGTTCTTTTTGCCATTTCAGTTTAGATTTAAATTTTGTGTCGGAATGAAAAGTAAATTGATTTGAAACTTTAGATATGTTGGTGGTTGCTATCGTCGGGTGTTAAAGTTCATATCTCTATGACAATGTGTAGACAAAAATGGGTTTGTATATATGAACCTATATGTGTGTCTTCTGTGTTTGAAATATCCATAATTTATTATTTTAGCTGAAAACATGAGGCTATACAATGTTATTGAAGGGGCATTAGAAGAACTTTAAGAATCCTTACTGTTTTTTTTACCAAAATTTCCTTCTATTTTCAGGGTAGGAAAGATACCAACTTGGGTATATACTATTTCTTGGTTTTCTCAGGAAGCATGGGTTTCCTTGGTTTTCTAAAGAATCCTTATTGTTTAGCCAATTATCAAATGATTAATAAGCACTAATGAGCAAGTCAAAAGGTGAATTGGTTTTATAAGAGAAAGAATAGTGATTATCAATAATATGATGATCAAGTAAGGTATGGCTCAAGCAATAATATGATTAATAAGCACTAACCAGCACTAATGAGCACTAATGAGCAACTCTTGGTTTTGGGATCAGATAATATCCTGGGTGATTATCAATAATATGATGATCAAGTAAGGTATGGCTCAAGCAATTTGTAGTTTGGACCTAAATATGCAACTATTGATTCTAGCTGAATCTTATTGGTGCCAAAATTTTCCTATGAATTGCACCTTTATATATAAGTTCTCTTGGTAATGTACTACAAGGAACTAATATGTTATATATTTAACCAGAAACAATATTAGTGAAAATGGCAGAATTAGTCGTTTAAAGTCTATTTAGTGGACAATTTTGATTGATAATGTTCACTATATGTTCATTGGAAATAATATTCATAAATGATTACTTTTTTTTGATCTAAATGGCAGGTGGCTTTTGTCATTATCAAAGATGGAGACGCATTGGAATATAACCTCATAAGAGTTGGACAATGTTTATAGATGGAGAATCCATCTTGATATGAAATTCATCAACTGCGCAACTATTGGAATTTGTGAGGTTTACCTTGATTTATGGAAGATCATTATGTCTATGGTCATAAGCTTTTGATTATAATGTTAAAAAATCTTTGTAATTGCTCTCTATGCTGTTCGTGGAGATAACATTGTTGTGGAATTGATACGCCGACTGCTTTCTTGCCGATGAAGATGCACCGCCTTAGAAGATCACCGATTATTTGTTAAGGCTATTGTAGAAGCCGAAGCATGAACTTACTTCTCCACTGATCAGAAAAGAAGAAAGCTCCGATTTTTCTATTTTGCTCTGTTAAACTGAACTATTATAGCGGTTGATCTTAGAAGAAGGGTCTGTCTTCAGTAGGAGCTAGACGTTCAAGTGATTTGTGGAATAATCAGAGAAGTAGAAAGCTCGGATTGATAAAGTCAGTTCCGTTTTGCTCTGTATTAGAGGTGCTAAAGCAGTCACTAAGCTTCTGCTATTTGCTTATTTTCGGAACGAGTATTAGAGGTGTTAAACTACTACATCTTTAATTTCGAAATATGAATATGTATCTTCGTTCTGTAATTGGAATAAATGGTTATTTCTCCAAAGAGTATTAGAGGTGCCAAGCTTCTCCTATATGGCTATTTTTCTATAACCTACCCATTTATTGGCAAAGTGCTCGATGGTTATTATTCTCCTATTTGGTTATTTTTCTAGATGGAAAGCGAACTTATTGAAAAAGTAACTCGGTCTATTTAATATGGAGAAACTGTCGCAGTATGTGACCTTCCCGCAATTATCCTTTTTAAAGACAATTGTTAACGTCACTAGCAGTGGACTTCTCCTATTTGTTTATTTCTCCAACTGAGAATACCTACATAGCAAGCCATCGATGAGAAAAAGTGACTAAATTTATTCAATGTTGTATGACAATATCTACCAACATTTATGCCATTTAGATGGGAATGTTTAGAAGAATATCTACGATGACAGGTAACGATTAAAAATAGAAGTCTTTCTTAACGCTTCTTTTACAAAGAAGCAGACATGACATGGGACTGCATTTACTTTAGTCGTGTGTGGTTTTCCACTCTTTTATATTCTTTTATCCTTCTTTCAAAAACAAAAAAAAAAATGTGATATTGCATTTATTTATTATTGTTATTTTTTCTTATCATTGTTGATTTTCTATTTATTATTATTTTTGTCATAATAGTTACTTCTACCTTTGTTACTAATGTCATAATTGTTATCATTTTTATTTTTGTCTTTGTAATTGCTGTTACTTTGCTTCTACTATATTGGTTGCAATTCTAACCCATGTTTTTCCAACTTATGCATTAGCTATTTTTCATGATTGAAAATAATGCTCATCTTCTTAGCTTTATATCAGTAGCATATTGCATCTCCTTTTCTTACTGTTGGTATTGTTACTATTCTTATTATTGTCATTTTTTTTCCTGTTATTGGTTTTGTTTCCACTATTGTTTTTGCTTCTCTTATTATTATAATAATCATTATTGCTATATGCATCTTCATTTTTATTGTTATTGTCGATATTATTATTGTTATTTTTTGTTCTTCGTATCCCTGTTCGTGGAGATAACATGATAGGCCTAATGATGTGTTGATGTATTGGTTAAGGTTTCAAATATTAATGATTTAGTCTCTTAAGGCCTTGCCCATTTTAAGTTTAAATCTCTAAGAACATTGCATATTAATTCTCAGGCATTACGTGTGATTGAGTGACGGCATTGCTTTGAAATCTAAATACAGAGAACAATATTCCTATTTTTTCAGATGTCTTTCTTGGGGATTCATTTAAGCACTAAACCAGTAAACATGTTTACTCAGGTGACAGCTAAATCCTACGGCATCACAAAACTATCTTCCCTTGAGTATGTAATGCATCAAAAATTTGATGCTATTGGTTTTTTTTCCAACTCTAATGACCAATGACCATTCTGGGGCTAAACAAGTATGGAATCATATATGTGATTATATGTGATGCCTGTGCATCGCACGGGCGTGCCCGCTAGTCTATATATTAAGTGAATGGGGGGTGGCGTTTGACGTGTCACCCTGGGTTGTCTCGGAGGCTCGGGACAGGTTTGTGTGCTTTGGCGTGCCCAAACCACCCTTCCCCGAACCTCTCTTTCCTTGAGCCTAACTTTCTGAAAAAAAAAAAAAAAACTTCGTTCTTTCAAGAGGGTTCCAGAAGGCTTCTTCAAAGACGATCTGCCTGAGGAATCATTGGCCGAAGGAAGAACGGAGACAGCCAAAAACCCTAAAATTTCAATATCTTTTCCTTCTCTTTTTCTCCAGGAAATTTTTATATACTTTTTTGTTCTTTTGAGTGTTTTTTTAAAAAATGATTTTTAGGGTGCTTATGGTAACGATAACTGGAAGCCTGTCATACTTGGATGCATTAGAGAAGCAGAGAGGAGGATTACCAGAAATCAAAACATGTAAGCATTTCAATGTTTTGTGCATTGTGTTTTAGTCCTAATTTTTTCTTTTTGTTTTTATTCATATTTTTTTAATAGCTCACGTTTTGTAGTTCTTTTAAATCTGAGCTGAAATCTTACACAGAGACACTAATTTTTTTACTCATCATCAATCTTTATTCGTATTCTTATCTTGACCCTTACTCTTTTCGTGTCTGAGATATGAGTTGGAGAAGGCATTTAATGGATTATTATTTGCTTATGTTGTACTGTCCGTATTGGTGGTGGTGGGACTCTATGAATTTCTGATTCATTTAGTATGTCTTCTAAGTTTACTCTAAAGCATGTGCTTTGTATTCATTATTTGCTTGAATCAAAGGATTCCAAATCCCAATTTAGTGTAATATAAACCATGTGCTTTGCATTCATTAACAAATTTTAGAAATCTTTATTCAAGTGACAGTCTTTAGTTTTTTTCTTCTAATAGAAGGGTTGGTGGCAGCCCTACATCCTTGCATTCAAAACAGGTAACACATTTTGCCTTCTTCCAATCTACAACAAACATTTAGTAAAGTCAGGATAGTTTCCTCCAATCAGAAAATCCTAATTTTGTCTATTTGTTTCTTCTTTCATATGTCCAATATGTTCTGTAGAAGATTGCTTTCCTTCCATTATATGCAAAACCCATTCACCATGTAAGTTCAAATCTCACCTTATTTCTTTTTTAAAACAATGTTAGGCTTTTTTTTAGTGGAACAGATGCTTTTGTTGGTGTCTTTGCTCCATTTGTTTGATTTTGCAGATTACTGTGATGGAAAAGTAAGATGTGTGTTTGAATAAGAGACCTCTCTGTCTTTTTCTATCTTCGCTTTCTTAAATTTCTGAAGTTTTTGGAAATTTTTGAAGTAGTTTTTATCTAAAGGATGGACTGTAGAGAATGAGTAATGAGTTTTGATCTTTCATGTGAAATGAAAGCAAGGGTTTGTTACTTATAGTTGCTTCTGTCCACTTTAAATTATCAAACAATTTGTTGACATGCGGATGCTGGAGCTTTGAATTTTTTCTTCTCCTGAATGGGTCTGACTGTGGTGGTTGTGTAGAGTGAATCTAAACAGTAGGTTGATTTCGCAATTGCCATTTGAGACATTGTTTTATACTCTTTGCATGGCATTTATAGTCATAAAAGCACTTTGATGAATCCATCAATCCCAGCTTCTATAGAATTGAAAGTACTGATTACAATAATAATTGGAAAGCATGCTACATATTTTAATTTTGTATTGTACCTTCAAAAACTTTCATTTATTTTCTTTGCACTTCTGGTGGTTTATCTCATACGAGAATTGTAGGCTTTATCTTTACTTGGTAAAATTTCTGGGTTTTCCTTATGGGGGATATGGAGATAAATGGAATTTTTTGACCTACATGATCTACTATCTTTCAATGCTTCTAGGTTTCAAACCTCTTGTTACTGAGCCAACATATCAAAACATAGGGTTTATATTGCTTTTTTTTTCTAAAGTAACAATTTCCTATTGATATCATAGCTTTTGTTAAAAAATTTTAGGACTCAAATTCATTGCAAATAATTTTCATAACTTATAAGTTCATGATAATATTTCGTCTTAACCTCAAGTAAGCTCTTTTCTGATTTCTATTGTTTGGAGATGTGCTTTTTATATTATATTTATTCAAATGCTTTTCTTAAAGCCTTGACTTATTAATGGGAGATATTATAAATTTGAGATGGCAGTTCAAGTAGTAGATAGTTGGATCAAAAGATAGATTGAAAAAGTCAAAATAAGCTTTTTCTTTGTATGGCATGATACATTGACAATTCGTTTCCTTAAATTGATACTAGGAGATGCACGGTCACTGCACGTAAAATCAATACTTGGCTTAGAAAACTAATTGAACGTTTATATTTTTTAGTCCGAAGATTTTGAAATTAAGTTTATATTTTTTAGTTTGAAGATTTTGAAATTAAGAGTTTATTCATTCCTTAAAAATCTCAGACATTTTATCTGCACATGCCATAAAAGGGATTGATACCCCACATAAATATTAGATGCTTCAATTTTATATAGAAATTCTGAAAATTACATATTGAAAGGTAAGTGGTTAAAAAATTTGAAGCCATCATAACGGGATCATATGTTGTCCCTTATTGAGAAGACGGATGGCATTACGATTTTGAAAGATTTGTTTGTTTTAGCAAGCCTGACAAGTTCCAAAATAGAACTATAGTCTAGAAACGTGAGTAAGGCACACAAAAGTGTGTTATCAAAAGTAACACTTGCTATAAATGTTACTTCTATTAAAATTACAGAGTAAAAAACACAAACAATAGTAGCAAGTAAAGATCCTCGAAGAACCTAAAACTGTCTCACCAGTAGCAATTTCCTCCAATACTTGTGTGTCTTGAGAACATATCCATTGCCCCTCAAAGGCACAACTATCACCTTCTGTTTCTTATCCGAAAGTATCTCATCTGACCATCTGCTTGAGAACATCTCGCGGGGGTGCAATTTCTCCTTTGCTGCAATAAATTTGTTAAAGTTAGGATACTTAAGCTGGACAACCATGAAAGTAAGGTTCCTATTCTAGGCCTAGTATGGCTCAGCCTCATGCTTGAAAAACACCATCTGCTTCCCCTCTTCCCATGACTAATAACAAATGCAGTGAAGCTGTTGATTAAAAGTTCTTTGGTAATGTATTAGCTGCATGGCTCCAAAGTACTGTAACTCGATTGGATGACATGGCAAATGCAAAAAAGAGCATTACAATTTTTTTTTTTAAGTATGGTTAGTTTTTATTTTATAAGTAAATAGTCAAATTATTTTATATATTTTCTTTAAAAATATTAAAAGATCAACAATATATTATACAATTGAATCAATTCGTTCCATTTCAATGACAACCCAATAGGATTAGTTGCAGGTTTAATATGGTTAAAACTCAAACAGGAGTCAACCTGGAAAGTATATATTGATAAATTCATGAGTTTACAAAAAGTTGCTACAAATTATTTCATGATAAATCAAAACAAATAATATGCCAACACTGAAGATTTCCCAATTTCCGAGAACTTATATCGAAGGAAATCCTCTATCAAATCTTAATCTAAATTCTTTACATAAACATTTCTAAATTTAGACACATCTGAAGGAGGAGGGAAAGAATAAGAGCTATAAACCGGCACAAACAAAAACAAACTCAATTTCCTTAATGGAACAAAAAATAAAAAATAAAAAATCAGGAAAGAATATGTTGCAAACATCACTATGAACATGATATGCCAGGTGCTTGCCCATAATCCATAATTCAATGGGGAAACTAAGGAGAAATAAGCCACCAAGAGAGCATAAGGAATAGCAACAGTAAGAGAAAACATGGAAATTGAGAAGGAACAAAAGAGTACCATATAGTTTGTTCCCATGAAGCAGTATCAAGGAGAGCGTTGATATTAGCCATGGGGGATTGCTCTGACGAAGAGATTGCCAATGGATTCTTTCTCGGAATAGGATTTCTCTCACACCACACGATTCTTATGGCTTCCCATTCAACTTTTTGGGTTTAGAGAGCATAGAACCTTGGAGGCTCAAAAAGAAAAAAAAAAACGCAAGTGGCCATTGAGAAAATAATGTAGAGATTCAAAATAATCTAAAATTTTTGAATGTTTTACATAACAGAACATATATATGGAAAGAAATAATATATAAGATTAGAAAACCCAAAGCATTATAATAGAAAGAAATTTAAAGATGAGACGTTCACAAATTGTAATTCGAGACTCCACAAAATGCAATATCTTAAAGTTCCTAAGTTCTTGTAGAGATAAATGATCTAAAGACAAAAGTAAAATTAAGAACTATATGAGCCTAAGACTCTACCATTGCTAAGTGTATACCTACACGGGAGCTGAAAAAATCGAATAAACCCGAAACCCAATAAGTGTTCCAAGGAAAGTTTAGGTGCTCTAATGGATTAAAAAAAAGTCAATGCCACCTACGAAAATTGCAAGAAAAGTTACAGACATGAAAGCCAAGTTCCCACCACATGCTAATGATTCAAATATCAAGTGCATTAGTTGAAAAAGGCTCACCATATCAGAAGTTTTAACATATGCAAGAAGAGGGCATTTTATCTAACCTGAATATTCAAAATGACTTTTAACATTTCTCCAACCTCAAACAGGAGTCAACCTGGTAAGTATAATTTGATAAATTCATGATTCATGAGTCTACAAAAAGTAGCTACAAATTATTTCATGATAAATCAAAAGAAATAAACGGAATGAAATTTATAGAGAATATAACTAATTATACAGCCAAAAAAATCATCACTCATCAATAGAAATAATTTGAAAGCAAAAAAGGCTAACCACTACAAAATCACAGGTCTCACCACTACAAAAGGCTAACCATCTGTCACCTTCAGGAAATCACATAGGCAAATATATTTCTTGCAAAACAGACAAAATCATTATCAAGAATCAAAACTCAGGACAACAGCACCTATTGTACAAAAAGACAAACTTGGATTGCATGCATAATCCACTGACAGCAAAAAAAATTAAAAAAGATGCTCCAAACAAAATAGTTCCCAATGCTTTGTTTAAAATTTGCAAGATCAGATTTATGTAAGTAAAATAGAATGGCAAGAAGCATATATTGAAGATTATTTAACTAAAAGGAGAGGTAAAAACAGACCTAATCAAGTACTTTATACATCCATATACATTCTAATTAAGTAATTATAGGGTGATACAATTTGCATGTCAACAGAACTATTTGAAGAACAGCTACTGTTTTGTTCTTGTGCTCTATTTGAGAACATTACACTATAAAAATCGCATAACAAAAGACAAAATTTGGATCCGCTTTTTTCCAGCCAAAAACAAAGTAAAAGCAAGAAACAAAAAAAAAAAAAAAAAATCTGTACCATATAAGGGCAAATGAAAGCTTTTAAGATCTAATGTTTCAACACAAAATATATAATTCTGTATTCAACGGATGTATTTCCAATAATAAAATTCAATTCAATATAACACTACATCAATATTATTAGATTTTACGTTGAAATTAATCACTAATCTATAAAACTTTACTAAAAGAGAGTTCAGACTATTTTGTCTCAGACATTTGGATTGCCCCAACTACCCTTCCTAATAACAGCTATTACTAACTTGTTGAGCAATCTTTTCGTTTAACCTGCAATGCAAGCTACTGCTAACGCCCTAATAACAATCATTTAACGAAAGGAACAACTCTATCTTAAAATAAAATTAACACAACCATTTACTTAAAAAGGACTTTAAATGAAATTAAAATTAACACAATTACCTTAGAGGAAGAGTTGGATGGGGGTGACGGTGGATAGAGTGAGGGGTGAAGGGCTTTGGAGGACCCCTCGAGAATGGCACATCTCATAAGTGACAGGGTCCGAAGTTCGGGAAGTTCGTTAGTCATCGGGTTCGGAGGATCCCTCGCCATCAGCACATCTCGTAATCTTCGCCAACTAAATTGCATTACATTACAGTTGCCAATGTGATGGTTTAAATTTTCCTTTCATTATTGCAAAACCGAACATACCAAAATCTTGAAGCTTTTGTAGAAAATTTTACACCATGCAAAGCAGAAACAACAACATAAGAATATCTACATGTAAAAGGAGAAAAAATAAAAGAAATAATGACACAGACAACAATAAACTTAACTCTACTATTATACCCGGAACCAGCCATCGTCTCCCGTGGTCTACTCACCCGAATCCCCACGGCCCATGACTTTGCAGCAGCAACAACAGCTTTTGGGCAAAACTTTCATTCCTCAACCCTCTTCCCATAACCCCCGAGGAAGTAAGCGCCTAAAAATCAGCTTGCCAAAGTGCTTGAATCGATCAGAACAACAAACCCTCCAAAACCAATTGCTCAAAGCTCAAATAGAAGAGCAGTAAATATATCTACAATGAAAGGGTAAGCTATACACAGGTCTCAACGTCAAAAACAGGGAAACTATGATTGATTCTTCCAATTACACAAAACATAAGTAATGCCAAGACGTCCACACCAGCAAGAATGGAGACACGACTGGAATACAATTCTGAAAACGAATTCAAGGATTTCTTAAAAATTCCTTCAAACAAAACAAATAAAAAAACTTACTAAAAAAGGTGTTTCGACTTGCCCCCATTTACTCAGCTGCGAAGACGAATCGGGTTTCTCGAATTGAATCACACCTTCCAATGGAGCGGATTCTTCTCCAAAAAAGCTGTCGCTGGATATGACGCATCTTCTTCAGATTATAATGGATCTTCTTCAATCAAGCAAACCCTAACAGCTTCAGCTAGTAACTCAAGCTCCTAAAAAGGCGGAAACCACTTCTAAGTTACAACGCAACACAGATCGGTGAAGGGAACGATTAAAATTCTAGAAATCATGGAAATGAAGAAGCAGAGACGTGAAGAGCTTTTCAAACCTCCACAATCGGATTGCCGCGGTTGTCAAAGATTTGCCTTGCTTTGATGCTTTCGATAGTCGCCATGATTTCTTCCGTTCTGCTTCGAAGCTAAAGAATGATCGGAGGTTTCCTTAAAGAGGTTTTGCGACGTGAGCATTGCCGCTGATCAGAGGGAGGCGAGAATGGTTCGGGTTTTCTTGCTTTGTCGAAGAGAAGGGAGATAAGGGAGGCGAAAGAAAGGAGAGGGATTTCGGAGGAGAGGATTGAGGGACTGATAGAGAGAGAAGGGACAGAGGGAGGGTTCAGAGCCTTCCCGAACCCTCTCGCCAGAATCTCCTGTGGGACGAAGAAGCGACTTTATTTATTTAATTTTTCTCCTCCGACGAAAAGACAGGCTCGGGCACCCCAAACGACGTGAGCCTGTCTCGAGCCTCCGAGGCAACTGACACGTCAAGCGTTGAAGAGGAGGGAGATAAAGGAGGCGAAAGAAGGTGAGGGATTTCAGAGGAGAGGATTGAGGGACTGATAGAGAGAGAAGGGACAGAGGGAGGGTTCAGAGCCTTCTCGAACCCTCTCGTGAATCCGTTTCCTCTGCTCCCTTCATATTTGCTCCCTCAATCACCTCTCGCCATACGTCCCCAAAGGCCCCACCATAACTTTTGCCTTAACTTGGGTTAACGCTTGCATTGCAAGCTTGCGTCCCAAGGGCCCAACCATAAGAGCAAGTTCACTCTTGCCCTTTCTTATTTCTGGTTTCTCCCTCCACTCCATCACTCTCGTCTCTCAGGCAAGGGCATCGCTCTCAGGAAATAACACCAAAAGCACCGGAGCCAAGAGCCAAATAGGGCGAAAAAACGGTAACAGTAAACCCCAAGGCACTTGAGACGAGAGACAATAATGGCAGAAAAACGGAAGAGTAAGAAGAGAAGAAGGGCCACGCCCAGAACAACAGGGAGCCCCCGAAGCAGAGTCTCCCTGGTCTCCGGTGGAAGCATCTCATCAAACTTCTCGTGCACAAACGCCAAGAACTTCTCCGATAGCAGGAGAAACTCCTTCAACTTCTCCAACACAAATTTCTTTATATTTTGGGTTTGCATCTCGAACAGATGCGGAATCCACGACACAAATTTCTTTACCGTCTCAGCTACCATCACAAACGGATGCAAAATCTCCAAAAAAAATTTCTTTACATTCTCGGCTTCCATCTCGAAGAAATGCGGAATCCCTGACACAAATTTCTTTATTGTCTCAGCTACCATCACAAACGTACGCGGAATCGTTGATACAAATTTCATGATCGCCTCAGCTACCATCACAAACGGACTTGTAATTGCCAAGAAAAAGTTCTTTACAGCCTCACCTAGCATCACAAACAGATGCAGAAACTTGTGCAGCTTTTCCAAGAAAAACATCCCTACGCTCACCAATATCCATGGTGCTCTAGCTCAGTATGAACAACAAAACTGCTGCACTAGAACCGTAGTAAGGCTGGATTCAGAGTTATTAGTGAAGGCTGAAGCGGGACGCTTAATAAGAGTGAAGTGAGAACAGCTCCTTCAGTTTCCAACAATCCCACCTTCCCCGTGGTTTCTAATATAATACTAAATACTGATTTACCAAAGGTCTTTTATTTATAACAATCTTCTTCTTCTAAAGTTTTAAGCTTTAGAAGAAGAAGTAAAGAAGAGAGAAAGTAAAGGACTATATTGGAACAATTGGTAGAAAGGATTAAACAGTACGTTGTTTGAAGTCATTAATGGCTTCTCAAATGATTATAAGAAGCACTGCACCTGAGGAGTTTCTCAATAGATGGCAGAGGGGCGAGAGAGAGATAGAACAGTGAGAGAGGCGAGAGATAGAAAGACGTAAGCTTTCAATGCAAGCTTTAACCCAAGTTAAAGCAGCAGTTATGGTGGGGCCCTTAGGGACATGTGGCGAAAGATGATTGAGGGAGCAAACGGGGAGCAAAAATGAAGGGAGCAGAGGAAATGGAATCCCCTCTTGCCAGAAGCTACTGCGGGACGAAGCGACTTTATTTATTTATTTTTTCTCCTCCGTCAAAAAGAGAGGCTCGTGCACCCCAAACGACGCGA
The DNA here is from genome assembly GCA_947561395.2 of Buxus sempervirens. Classification (NCBI taxonomy): domain Eukaryota; kingdom Viridiplantae; phylum Streptophyta; class Magnoliopsida; order Buxales; family Buxaceae; genus Buxus; species Buxus sempervirens. The sequence continues at coordinate 41,207,924 of OX387183.1, read as the reverse complement.
GCCTGTCCCGAGCCTCTGAGGCAACCCGGGGGTGACACGTCAAGCACCACCCCCCTTTTGCTTAATATATAGATGTTTATGGACTAAAATGATTCAATAGCTATAATTTCATTGAATAGAAACTCCAACTCTACAAATTGCCTCACTTTGGGAGTTAATCCATCTGAGGATTCATAAAGAGAATCTTGGATGTGTAGACACCCCAAATTGCACAAACAATCATCAAAAATCATTATCTCCTGGAAAGCCAGCACAGAATTTGAAGAAAATAAATTTTTGCCTGTATCCGGATACTCAATCCGGATACAAATGCTCCTCCCCTTATCCGGATGGTCGTACCGGATACGTGTGAGCCTTGGCGTATCCGGTACCATGTACCGGATACCTTAAGGCTCTTTGTTATCCGGTCTGATATACCGGATACCTTAAGTTTGCTCAAAATTAGGGTTTTCCGAGAGCTTTTCACTTTTACCATCATGTCCCTCATTAAATGAGGGGAAATCTCGGAAATGACCTTAGGGTTAAGGTTGGAGGGGTTCTAGACATTAAGTTGTGTCTACCAATGACCTTAGCCCTTGCCTATAAATAGGAGCCTCCTCCTTGAGCAAATGGCACACAACTCTTGTTTTGAATTCTCGCAAAGAAGAACTCCAAGAGAAGAAGAAAACCGCTGTGGAATCGCCTCCAGCACTCAGGTAAGCCTCAACTTTTCTTTTTATTTTCTGTCTTTACATTCCTAGATCTAGATCTCTTCTTCTACCTTTCTGTAGTGTAAAGCCTTGTTTGTATGTGTGGAAATCCTTCCCCGGCTCAAAGTATCTCAAGACTCCCCTAGCCGTAAAACGTGAAGGCGGATCTAGGAGAAACGAGACTGGGGATTGACCCTAGTGCTAGAACCTATGTAGCATAAGGCCTTTTTGATTGATTGTAAACCGTTCCATATTCAAAGTACCCTTGATTATCTTAAAGAGAACAGAGGGAAACGATAATGGAACGGAACCCTAGGCTATGCTAGAACCTATTTTGTTGAATATATGCATGTTGTATTGATCTTGCTTGGTTTTACACTCTTGCACATACATATCACTATTTTGGCGGGGTAGGCTCATATTTGGGGTTTATTGCATTTATTGTGATAAATCTCAAATAAATGACCTCAATCAATTCTGAAATGCCTTTCGGATGATTTTAAAGTATTTGTGTTCATCTTGCACGAATTTCATTTTTATCAATTTTCGGACTTGGTTTTACTCAAAAGTGGCTTAGCTTGACAGCACCTGTACCCCTACTTCGGACGTCCGTAACTTCATCATCCGGATGAATTTTGGGGCGATTCCAGAACCATGGGAAAGGTGAGGCTGTCTAGTTTATGTCCACCAAATTTCATGATTTTCTATTTAGCCGATTTTTGACACCTCTCTGTCGAAGTTAAGTGGACAGTTCAGGTCCAAGTACAGAACTTGTCACTTTGACGGACCGCCATGTGTTCGTTTTAAGTCCGATTTGAGTGATTTTTGTTTCTGAGTACTCCTTTATGAGTCTATTTTTAAATCCAGTTGGTTTCATAATTTTTGAACTCCATTTGAATTATTGGTAGCCGATTTACTCAGAACTGCTCATTTGCATTTTTCTGGGTAACTCTGTGATCTTCGGAGCCTGTTCGGGAGACCACCCAAGGCACGTCCGAAGGGATTTTTGTATGAGGCTAGTTTCTCTGGAAAGATGGCCATACAGACTTCAATCACACCAAATTTCACGGATTTCTATGTAGTGGATTTTTCTAGACAATTTTCCAAAGTTGTCCACTTACCACTTTTCAAAATCCCCAGCAGCAACTTCAAAGGAGCATAACTCCTAGATTTTTCATCGGAATGAAGTGAAATTTTGCATGAGACTCTTATTTAACTTAATCTTTCAAATGGATTTGGTTTTGTTCAATTCAGAATTGGATTTGAATGATTTCAAGGCAAATGGCATACTTTTGACCGAATTTGATTTAACTTGGTTTTGAGCAACTGGTGCTTTGATTTCCATTTTTTGAGATATTCCAGAAGTGATATTGACATAAGGGAGGATCTAAAATCCAGTTAGATCCTCATGTGAAGATATCATACATTTGACCATTTTCAAGGTTTTTCATGATTTCTAGCAAGCTTCTTATTTTCTTTTTAGCATGAACATACACTTGGCAACCACTTCGTGTGGATGAATGGGGGTGCCTAACACCTTCCCCCGTTCATAATCTAATCCCCTTACCCATCTCTGGACTTGATTTTCAAGTAGGGTTATTTTTACCCTAGAATGTGTCTTTTGGCTATTTTTGCATATTTTGAACTCTTTTGGTGTCCATTCTCACCCCAAAATCATGAATGGTGGCGACTCTCCCAATTTTTGCGTTGAGCCCGTGTGTTGACGGAGGGACGATCACTCCGGTGATTTTTTCCCATGTCTCACAACTGGCGACTCTGCTGGGGATCTGTGGATTTAAGCCTTTTTTGTATGTTCATGCTTTTTCTTTACTTTTTGAATGCTTGCTATTTTGTTTACTTTATTTGTGTATATTCTTGTATTTCAAATCAGATTGGGATGCTTTTGAATTTTATATGGATCAAGTAATGTATGTTTTGATTGATGTTGCCTAGAGATTGATTTAGGAGAAGCCTATCTTGAAGCATGATTTTGATGCATTTGGTGATAACATGCTTTAATTTGGATTTTGAATACCATGGTTTGAACATGAGAATTAGAAGCATGAAATCTAGGAGTTCAGAATTTTTGGGGTATTCAAACATGATTCCCATAAAGCATGCTTTTTGTGCTTAAAAATTTTTGTTATGCTATGCCTTTGATTTGGGGTATAGGGGGATTTGATTTGAGCATGAAAACATTGAGCAAAAATCTGTAAATACAGTAGCCATTAGGATGGTTTTCAAGCATGTTTTCCCTCATTAAAACACTTTGGTATCATGTCAAGTAGTTGCTAAATTTTTAGGCAATAATTTGGGGTATAAGGGAAGCACTTTTGAGCATGAAAATTCTGGAAATTTCAGTGTATATTTGGGGGATTTCAAGCATGTTTTACCTCATTGAAACACTTTTGAACCATGCCAAGTAAGGGCTAAAATTTTAGGCTTCAATTTGGGGTAAATGGTACACTTTGAGCATGAAAAAGAGCATGAAAATCTGGAATTTTAGGAATGCTTTTGGGTTTCAAGCATGCTTACATGATTTAATTGTTGTTTGTGCAAATAACATGTTTTGTATACCACTTTTTGGGCATGTAATATTTTTGTGCATATTTAGTTGTTTTGGTGCTTGCTTGCTTGTATTTAGCTTCACTATTTTTGTCATATGTTCCTTGGCTTGAAATTGAATGCATGGCTACGAAAAAGAGTGGCAAGGGGCTGGGACGTTGTGAATGTTACCACAATTTAAAATTGCACTTGAGCACTTGAAACAATTTGCACAGCCTACCCTTTACCTATTAGGAAGTTGAACCATGAATGTGTGTAGCTTGGCGCACCGAGGTCGTGACTTCGGAAAGCGAAAGTGAAAACATTTACCTTAGAATTTGAGTCAATGATGTGATGACAATGGGATCTGTGATTCGATTCCGGGCATCACTAGACTTGAGTTCTAAGTTGCCAATTAAGCCAAAACCCAAAAACCATACGCTTGAAGGTGAAGAAACACGTTTTCAGCTAAAAGCACACAATTGCGTTTGGGGAATTGGGTGTAAATGTGGGAAGGCCGTTTCCATGTTTTACAGGCCAAGGTATAATGTGAATACCATATTGAATGAAGGTAATACAAGGTGGCAAGGTAAAGCCATGTCCTTTTCTTAAATTTGGGGAATTTTGCAAGTATGATGTCCAAGCCCAATTTGGGGCAAGTTTTGAAGGTCAAATTAAGGTGAACATCAATTGGGAATGAAAAAAAATCAAATCTGGTGAAAAAATGAGTCAAAAAGGGCCATTTCGGCAATAACCGGCAACTCAGGCCGGTTAATAACAACCCTGTTTATATCCGGTATATATTTCCGGATAAAAAGGCATATGCGTGAATCCGGTTATGGTAACCGGATACAATAAGGCATATGCTTATCCGGAATAGTATACCGGATACATTCAAAAAATGCACAAATTGGCTGTTCAGCCCAAATTTTCAGAATAAAATGCCTAAAACACTGTGGATAATCCTTAGGCACCCCGAAAAGAACATAAGAAATGTTCCCAAAAATACAAAATCAAAAAAAAATACAAAAGAAAAAAAAAACAAAAAAAATGGGACACTTGGAAGCCCTAGAATATTCCATGAAAACCTTTGGTTGGTTATTTTTATCAATCAAATCAAAAAAAAATGAAAACCTTTGGCTGGTTATTTTTATCAATCAAATCAAAAAAAAAATGAAAACCTTGGTTGGTTATTTTTATCAATCAAATCAAAAAAAAGTGGGACACTTGGAAGCCCTAGAATATTCCATGAAAACCTTGGTTGGTTATTTTTATCAATCAAATCAAATAAAAAAAAATGAAAACCTTGGTTGGTTATTTTTATCAATCAAATCAAAAAAAGTGGGACACTTGGAAGCCCTAGAATATTCCATGAAAACCTTGGTTGGTTATTTTTATCAATCAAATCAAATAAAAAAAATGAAAACCTTGGTTGGTTATTTTTATCAATCAAATCAAAAAAAGTGGGACACTTGGAAGCCCTAGAATATTCCATGAAAACCTTGGTTGGTTATTTTTATCAATCAAATCAAAAAAAGTGGGACACTTGGAAGCCCTAGAATATTCCATGAAAACCTTGGTTGGTTATTTTTATCAATCAAATCAAAAAAAAAATGAACACCTTTGGTTGGTTATTTTTATCAATCAAATCAAAACATTTGTGGGATACTTGGATAGAGTAGTCCAAGACACCTTCGGTTGGTTATTTTTATCAATCAAATCAAAACATTTGTGGGATACTTGGATAGAGTAGTCCAAGACACCTTTGGTTGGTTATTTTTATCAATCAAATCAAAACATTTGTGGGATACTTGGATAGAGTAGTCCAAGACACCTTTGGTTGGTTATTTTTATCAATCAAATCAAAACATTTGTGGGATACTTGGATAGAATATTCCAAGACACCTTTGGTTGGTTATTTTTATCAATCAAATCAAAACATTTGTGGGATACTTGGATAGAGTAGTCCAAGACACCTTTGGTTGGTTATTTTTATCAATCAAATCAAAAAAAAAAAAATGAAAACCTTGGTTGGTTATTTTTATCAATCAAATCAAAAAAAATTGGGACCCTTGGAAGCCCTAGAATATTCCATGAAAACCTTGGTTGGTTATTTTTATCAATCAAATCAAAAAAAAAAAAAATTGGGACCCTTGGAAGCCCTAGAATATTCCAACTCAAAACAAAAAAAAACAAAAAACAAAAAATTTTTTCTGGCTGGTGTTCACCTAACCTACTGGTTTAGATATATAGGGGTGTGACTCAAGTTAAGTGGAAGCTAACATGTTCTATTCATTTTTTTTCCCTCAGGTACATTCAACCCAGGTACATTTACACTTATTTGCGGTCATTGCTCCCGTGACCAGATCCAAAGCAAGAGCCATGAATGCTGAAGAGAACCAAGCCCAAGCTACTGTCCCCGCTCAGGACTTTACTCAGCTACAGGAGCAAGTGGCCGGTCTGGCCAAAATGCTGGGGGACCTACTGGCGGCTCAGGCCCAACAGGCCCAAGCCCCGAACCAGGCATCTACTTCCCATCAGGCACCACCACCTCAGGCCTATATTCCGCCTCCGGTTCAGCCCATGCCTGAGCCCATTTCTGAACCAGTCCCTGAACCCATTCTGATCAGGGAAAATACAGCGGAGTCTGAGAAAGAGCTGGAAAAAGAAAAGGCCCGGGATGAGATGGAAAAGAAAATGCTGCTGAGGATAGAAAGAATTCAGGCAGAGCTGAAAGAGGTGAAGGGGGGAGGCAGCCATGCAGGCACCACCTTCGAAGATCTGTGCATGTACCCGGACGTCTGTCTACCGGCTAAGTTCAGGTGCCCAGACTTTGACAAGTTTGATGGCACGGGCTGCCCATTGAGCCATCTGAAATTATACTGCGGGGCCCTATGCCAATTTGGCCGGGATGATGGCATACTGATCCAACTCTTCCAGAGGAGTCTGACCGGGTCAGCCCTTCGGTGGTTCGCTACAGTGGACCATGGAAGGATCAGGAGGTGGAAGGACCTAGCCGACGCCTTCTTAGACCAATATAAGTTCAACTCGGAGATCGTGCCGGACCGGTACGACATGATGAGGATGACCAAGGGGAAAGATGAGCCGGTACGGCAGTACGCCAAGAGATGGAGAGAGGCCGCCTCCCAGGTCAGGCCGCCTATGCAAGAGCCGGAGATGATCTCCACATTTATGGGCACACTGGGGCAGCCCTTTTACAACCATCTGGTGGGTAAGATAACCACCAACTTTGCAGCCCTGGTACAGGTAGCGGACCGGATTGAGGAAGGGGTCAAGTCAGGAAGGCTGATAGACTACTCCACTCTGACTGGGCAGTCTGAGTCCTCGGCCTCCATGGCCCAGAAGAAAGGGACCGGATTCAAAAAGACGGGGGCCCGAAAAGAAGGGGAGGTGAACCTGGTCCAGGCTCCTCCTGCCAAGAAGCCACTGCACGTGAACATCTCGGCACCCCAACAGGCCCAGCAGGCCCAGCAGTCGTACCAGACCCCGATGAATGTCAACTTCTCTCCTTCCGTGCCAGCTAACACAAGGAGGACTTTTTCTAAGGAAGAGCGGGATGCCTGGTTCGCAGCAAGAAAGAACCGGGTTTTCACCCCTCTACCCATATCTCTGTCCCAACTACTGCCAACCCTGCTGAAAGGGGAATACTTGACTCTGAAGGAGCCTAACCCGAATGCCACCAGGGGGAGAAATTTTGACACATCGGTCACCTGTGACTTCCACATGGGTGCACCGGGGCATTCTACCGATACCTGCTGGGTATTGAAGCATGCGGTCCGGGACCTGTTGGACCAGAAGGCCTTAGTGTTCAACACTGCTGCACCGGCCCAGTCCGGGAATGATATTGGGCAGAATCCTCTGCCTTACCACAATGGGGCAGGCCCATCCAACTCCATCACTGCCATATCCACCACTAGAAGGGCCTTTGACCCATCACAGCTCATAGCTCCCGTGGGGACCACGGTCCAGGTCCGATTTTTCCCAGAAGAGGAAGAAGAGGAGATCAACATGGTCTCCCAAAAAAATAATACAGCTGCTGAGGACATAAGTTCCTCTTTGAACCGGGTCTCATCTCTTATGACCCAGATGAATACTGCAAGGCCCGCATTGGTCTTCAATTGCAGTCCACCCACTTGTTCCCCATCCAAGCCGTCTAAGGCTCCACTGGTCATCAATCTTGACCCCACCACTGCTTCCATCACTTCTTCTGTCCCCACCAAATCCAAACTTCAACCCTTGGTTGTAAATGTGCAGCCAGCCCATAGTATCCCTAAACCGGCCCATACATCCCGGTCCAAACTCCAGCCACTAGTGGTTGACATCCCTAAATTAGCCTATTCTGAGGCCGCTGTACCATGGAATTACAGCGAGGGAATCACGGCTACGGTTCCAGTGGTCAAAGACCAGAACCAGGAGGAGGTGAACCTCATGACGAGGTCAGGGAGATGTGCAGGGGGTGAAGAGAAAGAAAAAGAGACAGAAGTAGAGAAAGAAAAAAAAGAAAATGAAGAAAAAAGAAAACAGAAAGGAAAAAATAAAGTGGGAGAAGACACCCCCCAGGGTGCAGAAAATGAGGCAGCCGACCTCATAAAAATAATAAAAAAGAGTGAATTTAATCTTGTGGATCAGCTAAACAAGGTCCCGGCCCAGATTTCAATACTGGGCCTTTTGCTGAATTCTGAAAAGCATAGGGATGCATTGTTAAGGGTGCTACAGAGTGCACACGTATCCCAGACCATTGATCCGGACCAGCTTGGTAAAATGGTTGGTCAAATCTTGTCACATAATGTGATAAGTTTCTCAGAGGGTGAGATCAGCCCAGGTGGGTGTTATCATGTGGACCCTTTGCACATCACTGTGCTTTGTAAGGGCTGCATGGTTGCACGGGTTTTAATTGACAACGGGTCAGCGTTAAACGTTTGCCCGTTAATCACTTTTACCAAGCTGGGTCTGGACCAGTCAAGGATCAAACGAAATGGGCGGATAGTAAGGGCTTTTGATAGCTCCAAGACCCACTCCTTAGGGGAGATTGAACTGCCGGTCACAATTGGGCCGAATATCTTCAACATCACATTTGAGGTGATGGATATACCCGCAGCCTTCAATCTGCTCCTAGGAAGGCCGTGGATACATTCGGCTAGGGCAATACCATCCACGCTCCACCAGAGGGTGAAATACATAAGAGGGCAAAGGGTGATAACAGTCCTAGCCGAAAACTTGGTGCCGCCCATCGTGTCACCTGATGTACCCTTGATCAATGTGGACCTAACTGTCGACAAAATTGCATTCCACTCATTTCAATTTGAGGCGGTAAATTACATACCTGGGGGGTGTGATAAAAAGAAGGAAAAGGGGACCACTGCAGAAAAGATGGTCAAGAAAGTGATGGAGAAATACCACTTTCACCCAGGGAAAGGCCTGGGGATCAATCTGCAGGGGATGGTGGAGCCAATCACGGCTAAGAAACTAGTCCCAAGGGTAGGGTTGGGCTTCAAGCCCAGAGGCTGGAGAAGAATGAAGCACGAAGAAGGGGAGAGCAGAAGCAAAGGAAAACTCCCACATCTGAGGGTGAACTTTCCAAAACCCGCTTATATAATCCAAATTTCTCCTCCTATGGACCAATCAAAACCTCCCTACTACAATGTCAACCCATTTCAAAAACCTTCTGTTTCGGCCCTACAACCCTATAACCCATCTCCAATACTGGGAGCAGTGGATAGGCCTGGACCACAGCCCGAGCAGCAGGTGGACTTTTCTGAGGATGTTGGTGCATTCTTCGCCATGACTGAAGGCGAAAAGACAGGGGCAGACATGGAACTGCCATTTATTGACTGGGCCGCAGTAAAGGTTCCAGACAAGGTCATTTCTGAACTTGGCCCCGTAGCAGAAAAGGGCAGTACCCACCCGGTGATGATGGCATCGGATGCTGGGCTTGAGGAGCAGGCTTTCCCTATTTCCCCTGCTCCCCAAAATTTTGTACTGAACAATTGGGAGGAAACTCCCCTTACTTTTGAAGCAGCGTCTGTGTGGCAAACTGACGCGGCTTCCAAAAAAAAACTCCAATAGTGGAATGCCATTTCCCTGAAGGTTCTAATGGGCCTTCGTCTTCAGGGGAATTATGTTTAGAAGGCCCACAAAAAACCCAAAAAGATTTTTCTATTTTTTCTAGAAAATTTAATTTTTTCAAAAAGGTCCACACCACTTATGAACCATATAATCAGACCGAATTGGACCAGGTTGAATATGACTTCGACCTTGAGCTCGACTTTGATCTCATGGGGGTCGAAGAAGAGACCGAGGTCGAAGAAGAAGACGTTCCAAAAGAAATTGAATACCAATTAGAACGTCATGAAAAGGGGGTCCAACCTAATATTGAGGAGACCATATCCATAAATCTTGGGACCAAAGATGACCCAAAAATTGTAAAAATCGGGTCATGCTTGTCTGGTGTGCAGAAAAATGAAATGTCACAGTTTTTGGCAGACTACAAAGATGTGTTCGCTTGGTCATATCGGGACATGCCGGGGTTGGACACGGACATGGTGGTGCACAAGTTGCCAATTTTGCCAGGAGTTAAGCCGATTAAGCAGAAGCTGAGAAGATTGAAACCTGAGTGGACTTTAAAGGTCAAGGACGAAGTGGTCAAACAGTTCCAAGCCGGATTTCTAGCAGTCTCTACATACCCGGAGTGGCTCGCAAACATAGTGCCGGTACCAAAGAAGGACGGGAAGGTCCGAATGTGCGTGGATTATAGAGACTTAAACAGGGCAAGCCCAAAGGACGATTTTCCGCTTCCACACATCGACATTCTGGTCGATAATACTGCGGTACATAGCCTGTTTTCTTTCATGGATGGTTTCTCCGGATATAATCAGATCAAGATGGCTAAGGAAGATCAAGAGAAAACAGCATTTATCACACCTTGGGGCACATTCCACTACACAGTCATGCCATTTGGGCTTAAAAACGCTGGGGCAACATACCAGCGGGCCATGACTGCACTATTTCATGACATGATCCACAAAGAGATGGAAGTCTACGTGGACGATATGATTGCCAAATCATGCAAAGAGGAGGACCACTTGATCAATCTGAAGAAAGTGTTTGATCGGCTCAGGAAGTACAGTTTACGGCTTAACCCGGCTAAGTGCGTCTTTGGGGCTACATCAGGAAAATTACTGGGGTTTATAGTGAGCCGAAGAGGAATTGAAATTGACCCGGCTAAAGCCAAGGCCATAATTGAAATGCCAGCACCCAGAACCGAGAAGGAGGTCAGGGGCTTTCTTGGAAGGATTCAATACATAAGCCGGTTCATAGCACAGCTCACTGCTATCTGTGAACCAATTTTCAAACTTTTGAGGAAAGATAACCCGACGGTCTGGAATGAGGACTGCCAGCAGGCATTTGATACAATAAAGAGGTATTTGCTGAACCCACCTGTGCTAGTGCCACCAACTCCAGGAAGACCACTGATCCTGTACTTGTCAGTGTTGGAAACGTCGATGGGATGTGTCTTGGGGCAGCATGATGAGACTGGTAGAAAAGAAAGGGCCATTTACTATCTGAGTAAAAAATTCACGGAATATGAAGCCAAATACTCACCATTGGAAAAGACTTGCTGTGCTCTAGTGTGGGCCACTCAGAGGCTAAGGCATTATTTCCTTAGTCACTCCACACTATTGATATCTCGGATGGACCCGCTGAAATATTTATTTGAGAAACCGGCACTGACTGGCAGAACGGCTAAGTGGCAACTACTACTGTCCGAGTTTGACCTCACATATATCACCCAGAAGGCGATCAAGGGTCAAGCCATAGCTGATCACCTGGCTGCACATCCTCTGCCAGAATATCAACCCTTGAAGACCAACTTTCCAGATGAGGCAATTCTGTACACTGAAGAGGAGGACAGTGAGAGTTCTTGGCAGATGTTCTTTGATGGGGCCGCCAATATGAATGGGAACGGAATAGGGGCAGTCTTGGTTAAACCAGATGGTTCACATATCCCAATTGCAGTAAAGCTGAGATTCCAGTGCACTAATAACATAGCAGAATATGAAGCATGCATAATTGGATTGCAAGCAGCCATGGATCATGGAGTAGAGGAACTTGACGTATACGGGGATTCGAGTCTTATCATCTTCCAAACAACTGGTGAGTGGAAAACCAAGGATCACAAATTGATCCCCTATCACCAGTATTTGGAAGAAATAAGCACAAATTTCACTCGAATTTCCTTCAACTATATGCCAAGGGCCAAGAATCAGTTTGCAGACGCCCTAGCAACCTTGGCTTCAATGGTCAGCATATCAGAAGGAGTAGACATCAGACCGCTGGAAATTGAGGTCCGAGATGAACCGGCTTACTGTCTCGTTCTAGAGGGAGCACAAGAAGAAGAAGCACCGTGGTTTCAAGATATAAAAAATTTCTTGAATAATCGGAGTCTGCCAGAAAATGCCACTGCTACTGAGAAGAGGACAATACAGAGATTGGCTGGTCAATTTCTACTAAGTGGTGGACATGTGTACAAGAGGTCGCATAACGATATTCTGCTAAGATGTGTTGCGAAGGCTGAATCAGAAAGGCTGATCGAGACGGTACATGGAGGAGTCTGTGGGCCCCATATGAGTGGGCACATGCTGGCTAAGAAGATCCTGAGGCTGGGATACTACTGGACAACCATGGAGCATGATTGCTGTATACATGTCAGGAGGTGCCACCAATGCCAGATATATGCAGATAATAAGCATGCACCCCCAGGTGAGCTGCACAACATGACATCACCCTGGCCCTTCTCTATGTGGGGCATAGATGTTATCGGCATGATCTCCCCTAAGGCATCGAACGGTCACAGATTCATCTTGGTGGCAATTGACTACTTCACTAAATGGGTGGAAGCAGCATCATATGCAAATATCACAAGCAACCATGTGATCAAATTTTTGAAGCACAACATTATTTGTCGCTATGGACTACCAAGTGCCATAGTATCAGACAATGCTTCAAACATTAAGAACAAGGACATGAAGAAAATGTGTGAGCAGTTTCAGATCACCCACCACAAGTCAGCTCCGTACAGGCCAAAGATGAATGGGGCAGTAGAAGCAGCATACAAAAACATAAAGAAAATCATTCAGAAGATGGTAGTGAGCTACAAGGATTGGCATGAAATGCTGCCACTTGCTCTGCATGCATACAGAACCTCGATCCGGACCTCAACTGGAGCAACCCCGTACTCCCTAGTCTATGGAATGGAAGCAGTCTTGCCAGTGGAAGTAGAGATCCCATCACTCCGAGTGCTCATGGAAGCAGAACTAGAAGAAGCCGAATGGATCCAGTCGAGACATGATCAACTTAACCTAATAGAAGAAAAGCGGTTGAAGGCGCTTTGTCATGGACAGTTGTACCAGAAGAGAATGGCCCGGGCTTACAATAAGAAAGTGAGGCCCAGAACTTTCCAAGAAGGAAACTTAGTGCTAAAGAAAATTCTACCATTTTTGGAGGATCCTCGTGGTAAGTTCAAGCCCAATTGGGAAGGACCATATGTCGTCAAGAAAGTACTGTCAGGGGGTGCACTCATCTTAGCAGAAATGGATGGGTCAGATTTTCCTGAGCCCATTAACTCTGATGCGGTAAAAAGGTATTTTCCTTGAGTGAATATTTCTAGGAAATGATCCGAGGCCATTTTTCTTTATTTCCTTCAAAAATTTTAATCCCTAGTCTAGCCAAGTTGAGCCGGTTCGTTTCTTTGATCAACCCAAACCGGATTTACAGTCAAATTGGGGCAAAATCAATTGGGGCAAAAAGTGAGGAAAGAAAAAGAAAAAGAGAGGAAAAGCAATGAAAATTGGCAAATGAAAGCCAAGTGTGAAAAAAGATGCAAAAAATGCAATTTGGGGAAAAAGGGTTAAATTTATCATGACTGTAAATCCGGTTGACCTATTTCCACACTTGAAAATTTTTGGGCCTTTAATACCCTTTCTTTCATAAACTGAGCCTAGCCTTTATTTCGTCCTATTTTTAAGCCCTCGGTGATCTTAGCTTGTTCATTCAAATATCAGAGTAAGATGGGTGATGACGGAATTCAGAAGCCGGCCCTAGTGAAAACCGTAACTGGCGCTAGGGGCAATATTGGCAAAAAGGCAAAAAGAAAAAAAAATAATAAGAAAAATGAAAGAAAATCAGAGGTTGAGTTGATCATGGGGATCTGAGCTTCAAGAAAAGTTGGCATGAGCAGAATGGGGCAGTTTTGGCAGTTGGGGATGACTCTAAAGGTCCTAAGATGGACGGTTCTGATCCCTCAGTATTTTGTGGACTACCCTTTTCATTATTTAACCTGGTTTTAATTCCTTTAATTATAGGTGATTAAGTGCATGGACCAAATTTCAAAAATACAAAAAAAAAATATAAAAAGGAAAAATTATACTTTGGCCAGTGATGAGAAATCAAATACTTTTCATAAAACCTTTGTTTTTACAAGCATCTGAGCATTCTGAGGCCAATAATATAAAAATTTTATTTTGAATTAAATCCTTTGTCTTTCCACTATTGGAGTTCAATTTTGTACAAAGGTATGAAAAATGTGCAGGAAATAAAGCTAATCTCCTAGCCGCTCCTCAAGCTCCCGAATCCGAGCTGCCTGAGCTGCAATGACTCCTGAAGCCCCCTCTGCAGCGGGATCACTCAGGAAGGAAATGACCTCATCTGAAAGGGCCTGCCTGATCCGCATACTCCTAAGGCTGGCCAAAGTATCCTGGTACTTCTGCCGGATCATACGGACCTCAAAGCGACGGGCCTGCCTCTGCTCCTCCAGCTTCTCTTCCACGGCAGTACGGCGTGAGATCTGCTCCTCAAGCTGCCTCTCCAGATAAGCACCCTGTATCCTGAGCTCCTGGGCCTCCCGCACCCATATTTGCTGAAGCCGCTTATGAGAAGCCCGCTCAGACTCTAGAATGTCCTCATAGGTGGGAGCCAAGACTACAGGAGGATCTTCAGGTACTAGGGCCTGAGTCTGTATCTGTTCCTTGATCCAGAAGAGATAATCCTTCACATGGGCTTCTAAGAAGACTGGACCATGCATAAAGCGGACATAGGACCACTCCTTCATCAACCAGGCATTCAGCTTCATAGAAAGGGGCCCAAGACGATCCTCATATCCACATGGGATGATAATCCCCTGGGTCGCTCGGAACTGACGAAGGACCCGCAGAGGAAGATACAGCACTGCATGCTTCAGGCCCGCCAGAATCAGAAAGTTGCGGTCTCGGAAGCTAATCACTGTCTCTGCATTAGGCTGATAAGTGCCAGGCCATCTCACCTGGTCATCCTGAAGCGAGCCCAAGAAAGTGAACCAGCCCTGTTTGCCCCCTGGAATATCGGGGCACCCCCTGTTGCTCATCAAGAGAGGGACTTTCAGACTCGGGAAGAAGTGTCGATTGATCTCTTCAATCTGGCTCAAATGGTCAAGTAGCCAAAGCTGCAAAGAAAGAGAGAGGTGTCAGCACATTGTGTAAAAAAGAAAAAAGAAAGAAAAAGAAAATATTTTTTTACCTGCAGGATCTGGGCACATGCTAGGAAGCGTTTCGACTTCCTGTTATAGCAGTCAGTCAAGGCCTGATATAGCCCAGCTAAAATCATAGGGGCCAACCTCTCCCGCTCCCTAACCTGGCATATCACGGAAATCAAGGCCAAGTCCACCTCGTCATCCTCCCGTGGGAAAAGCAACTGGTTGACCACTATCAGGGTCAACGCATTGAATCGGGCCTCCTTATCTTCTCCCCTCAAAAGCTTCTCAGTCAAAAAAGCCTTAGATAGGGTCAAAAGGGTGTCAGAATCCCCCAAGTCCTTCTTCCCTATGCCCAAAAAAGTAGAAGCTTCCTTTTTGTAACTGGGCCTTAGAGGTGGATTCACCACCTTCTCATCAAACCTCAGGCCCAGGATGGTTTCCACCTCTTCAATGGTTGGGGTCATCTCATGGGTCCCAAAACGGAACAAGTTGAGATCAGGAACCCAATGACCAATCATGGCCTCTATAATCTCCCACCTGAAGGGAACCTTGGGAATGAGCAGGGTATGGCCTAGATTGGTAGTACCCCATCTCCTCTCCTCATCTAGGGACATAGAGTTAACCCACCTTGTGTAAAAGGAATCCACAGGGTTGTACCTAGTGAGATTTGGGGGTTTTGATCTAAAAGGCTGTTTTGCAGGGGAGGTAGTGTGGACAGACAATAATGGGGCAGAAGATGATCCGGATTCCATTGGATTTGACGGGAGCAAGCTAGAACTCAAAAGGAGGAAGAAAAAGGCGAAAAAGGGGGTTTCTAAACTCAAAAACTCGTAAAAAATGCCCAAATCCCGAGACTGGTTGCATTTATAGCATCTTTTAACATATCCGGTAACTCAGACCGGATACAAAGGCTTTGGTAATATCCGGATAAGTATACCGGATACAAAGGATCCCATGAATATCCGGTATAACATACCGGATACAAAGACCAATCCATGTATCCGGTATGTCAGACCGGATACCGAGAAAAAATGCAAAAAAAGAGCTAAGGATGAAAAAATCCGAATTTTTTACCTGTTTTACCTGCTTACAAGTCATAATTGCATAGAATGGAAAGCAAAAGATGTGCAAGACATGATAGAATGAATAAAAAGTTTTTTCATATATATCTGAAAGTTTTTGTACAGGGATGATAAAAATACATGAAAATGAAAAATATAATCCTAATCTACTCCTGTGCAGGATCATCCCCGCGTCCTCGGCTGCGTCCACCTCTACGGCGTCTCCCCCAAAGGGCTCGGCCTCTAGAGTATGCAAGAATCCGCTCGGCCGCATGGCGAGGATGCCGACCCACCACCTGCTGAAGATGATACTCCAAGCAATAATCCTCGAGATCCGGGGGAGGAGCAGGAGTAGAATCGGGGGAAGAAGCCTCGGGCTCAGCAACAACCGGCCCAACTGGGCCCTCATCCAAAGCATCCTCTGCTCCCGCAGCTCCAGAAGGCCCAGCATCAGCAGCAGAGGGGCCAGGATCAGAAATAGCTGAGTCCACAGAAAAGAGAAAAATCAGAAGATTCAGATATAAGGAAGAATAAAAGAGGAGAATGAAAAGAAGATCATACCAGGAATGTCTGCAGAAGGAGCAGGGGGATCCGGCTCGTCAGGATCAGCAGCTGGGACATCCACAGGATCAGAGGCCCGAGCAGGAGATGGGTCAGGAATCAGGAAATCATGCTCAAAGAAGGCATCCTGATCATGGACCGGGCCCTGCACAAGTCAAACAAGCATATCAGAATAGCAGAAACAGGAAAATAATGAAAGAAATGAACATATGAGAAGGCCAGATACCTGTCTAGACTGGAGCTCAGCAACTAGGGCCTCCAGCTCCCTGATCCGGGCATCCCGCCGGGCCACGACCGCATCGTGCTCCGCGATCATATCATCGATCGCAGCCCGCTGGCTCTCGAACCGGTCCCGAATGGAGTTCAGCTCGTGTACCTGCCAATAAGAACGGAAGCATGGTCAGAAAGGCATAAGGAAGGAAAAGAGGATAAAAATGGGAAGAGTACAAGGCTTACCGTGTCCTCATGGATCCGGATACGGATCCCGCCAATCTCAGTCACCCCAGCACGAGTGGGTCGATCCATCAAGCATCCGATAGACACCCGCTGGAACCACTCGTCATAATCTCCAGCTACTGTAAGCCCCTCCGCATCCAAGAAGTGATCGAACTGATCAATATCAAAGCCCGGGAGGAGTGTGTCGGGACCCACAGCAGGAGGAGGGACGGGGATGCGAAGAGCGCCAGTGTGCTGGTAGTACAGGCGCTCTCCCAAGTACATCACCCTACCAAGCCTCCCAAGGAAGCACTGGTAAGGCTGACGTCGGAGATCTCTCTCAAAAGCATCCTGTACTGCCATCTCACGGGCAACTCCGACATCCACGTCATCTGGACGGGATAGAATGAGCTGCAAAGAAGCAAAGTGGTCAGATACAGTCAAGATACAGGAAAGAAAATAAAAGAAAAAAATAGAGGACTTACATCAGATCGGCGTGCACGGTCTAAGTGCACCCGGGCAGTGCGAGGCTGGCTCCTATCGGCATCTCGAACCTGGGCCGACCATCGCAGGGCCACAGGAAAATCTGCAACCTCAGGAACTGGAGAGGGGCGGAAGAAGGTCATATAGGTGTACATGAACACCTGGCAAAAGAAAAATCAGTCAAGAAAAGATAAAGCCTAATGAATTAAACCAGACAGATGAATGCAATACCTGTAGAATCTGCCAGAAGAACCGGCTGCTGACTCCATCACCTCTCGGAGATGCTAAGCCCCGAACTGCTCGGCACAGCCCGGCCAAGATGGTCCCATAAATGAGCCGACCCCATGCTAGCTGGCGGGTCTGATGGAGATCTCTCAAAGCGTCCAAAAAGAGCGGACTGACACCAGTAGTATCCTCCGGGAAGAAGCAGCTCCCCAGCATCAGCAAGAATACGTGCCGGAAGATAGGAATAAATGCAGCATCATCCACAGCCACAGTCCTGTGTCTCCCCTCGAAATGTCGAGCCAGACTCTCCCGCAGCCAGCTAATGGAGAGCCGGCCGCTCCGCCCATCCCAAGCAGTAGGTGGCAGGGCCTGATATCCCAGGAGGAGTCCCATATCCTCCGCAGAAGGCCGCTCCAAGACGATGGTCCGCCCCGTCAGAGGAATGCCAGTAATCATCACAAAATCCGAGGGGCGGATCCCCAGCTCCACGTCCGGCAAATGAAATGACTGAGTCTCGGGGAAATATCTCTCCATCATGGCAAAAATAAGCGGACGGTCGGCTCTGAACGATGGAATACTGAGGAAGTGATCCAGGTGGCACCTCCCAAACTCCCGCCTGAGTGCCGGAGAAAGTGACCGTGCCAACTCGCTGAATCTCCCCCAGCTGCCGCGCAAGTGGGAAGAGTAGTAGGGAAGCGGCACATCGGCCCTGATGCACATAGAGGGGTGGCTATCCAAGCCATGGAGGAGCTCTGTATCATGCACAGAAGCCCTCAACTCCTCAGAGACCCCTGCCAGAGCTACAGCAACCCCCTCTGGAGCCATATCTCTGGCTCTGCCTCGGCCTCTACCACGGCCTCTCTCGCCCTCAGGGGCCTGATCCTGAACTCTGCCTCTGCCTCTGCCTCGACCCCGAGCCGGTGCAACCACGGGCTAAATTCCAAGAGCAGTGTGAAGATTTTGTGGGAAAGGAGAATAGAAGAAAGAAAAGAAAGAAAATTTTTTGAAAGCCTACCTCAGCAGAGCTCTCTCTGGAGTCACCTAATGGCTCAGACAAGGTGGCGCTGGAACTCGCCTCTGTCCGAGCCCGCGAACTAGAGGGCTGATTAGCAGGGTCAGCCTCCTCTCTAACTCGGGAACGACTCCTAGCCATCTACACAGGGAAGTGTTTTACGAATTTCAAAGATTGGCTTTGCTTACAGTTCACATCCAATTTTACATGATTATTTTTCAAAATTATCGTGAATTATGGAATAATTCTGTTTCTAATCCTAAAAGCATTTTCTAAAAGATTCCTATAGTACTTGACATTTCTTGTGTATTATGGTTCCAGGAAATGAGAAGAGGGAAGGCCAAGGTATCAAAGGCAGGCGGAATTACAGAAATCCAAATTGTACAGACAAGTAAGAGAGAGCAGAAGCTCTCAATCCCGGCAATACTAAAGCTAGAAAACATGCAAGTAACAGATCACTACCAGCATGCAAATCAGGATCCAAGTCAAATTTTTTAGCATGGTATAACCATTGGCAGGCAATCTAAAGACAGCAAGAGTTGGCATCCAGAGCAAATTGTAGAGAAAAAAAAAGAAGCACAGCATGGCATTTACAATAAGCAATTCAGTCGGGCATCAAGCCCAGGCTGCTTGGTCACTGTCAACTTGGGCGTACTTCAAAGAAAATTTTTTTTTTTACCAAGAAGCATGCAGCTGATGAGATGATCAAAATTGGTCACCTCAAGCAAACAAAAATAACCAATTGTCAGCATGTGGCCAGGTCAAATGTCAATCAAGGCATCAAAGTATCACAAACATGGCAATTCGGCATAGTATGCTGGAATTCATGCAAGATTTGAGGAGCAAAAATTCATCAAAGCATGCTCGAACTCAACTGTCTGAAGTTGGGAACAAAAGGGCTATTCAATATGAGCATGGCCATTCGACAGAAAAATTTTGGCATACAAGTGTTTACAAGAAAGAAATTTTCGGCAGAAAAATTAAACAATAAGTGGCCATTCGATAGAAAAATGTGTTGGCCGAATGATCACTCACCTGTGGAAGGAAGCCGAGCACTGAATGGCAAGGTCAAACTGATTGAAGGACGAATTCCCTGGAACTGTGCGGAAGAGACAGGCAATGAACAGTCGCTGTTGCCGGAATCCAAGAATCGCCGATGAACAGTCGCGAGCTAGGGCTCGGTCACTATCGAAAGAGCAATTACCGGAGCAAGGAGCAACCACCGGCAGCAATGGACGTCACCGGAGTTGCTGGGAGTCGCCGGAGAAGTAGGACGAGTCGTCGGGTGAAGAAGAAGAAGGAGAGGACCGGTCTGAGTAATCGGAGCAAGAAGAAAAGAAGAGGAAAAGTCGCGATCGCGCGCGACTTATAAAACCTGCGGGATCCGGATACTCAGACCGGATACCCGCAGATCCTTGATTATCCGGATACACTTACCGGATACCAAAGAAAAAAAAAGAAAAAAAATAGAAAAAAGCAGAAAAAATAGAAAAAAATAGAGAAAAAAAAAAGAAAAGAATAGAAAAAATGAAAAAAAAAAGAAGAAAAGGAAATAAAAAAAAAGAGAAAAAAAAGAAAAAAAAAAGAAAAAAAAAGAGAAAAGAAAAAAAAAAGAAAAAAGAGAAGAGCAAAATTGTGCTACAATTTCTATTTTCTAAAAATCCTATTTTTGTCTTGAAATCCACCTCACAGCCACAAGAGCTCTGTGGAATTTGGGACAACCTTGGGAAATGTGCCTGGTCAAAAGGATGATATCCACTCAATTTTCAACTTGGTTTGATAAAAAAATCAGTTTTTCAAAAATCCTATTTTTGGGCTTAAAATCCACTTCACAGCCACAAAGGGCTCGGTGGAATTTAAGAACTCTTGGAGAGATGCCCCCTTAAAGTGAGGGCCTTTTGGCAAATCTCCACTCAAAAATGGTTTTCTACCGAAATTGAATTGAACCGAGCAAATCATGCTCAAGGGAATGCAATTTGGGCTTGTCTACTCTTTGCAGCTCACTGCTTCGCAGCTCCCACAAAGAGGGGCAGTTGTAGACACCCCAAATTGCACAAACAATCATAAAAAATCATTATCTCCTGGAAAGCCAGCACAGAATTTGAAGAAAATAAATTTTTGCCTGTATCCGGATACTCAATCCGGATACAAATGCTCCTCCCCTTATCCGGATGGTCGTACCGGATACGTGTGAGCCTTGGCGTATCCGGTACCATGTACCGGATACCTTAAGGCTCTTTGTTATCCGGTCTGATATACCGGATACCTTAAGTTTGCTCAAAATTAGGGTTTTCCGAGAGCTTTTCACTTTTACCATCATGTCCCTCATTAAATGAGGGGAAATCTCGGAAATGACCTTAGGGTTAAGGTTGGAGGGGTTCTAGACATTAAGTTGTGTCTACCAATGACCTTAGCCCTTGCCTATAAATAGGAGCCTCCTCCTTGAGCAAATGGCACACAACTCTTGTTTTGAATTCTCGCAAAGAAGAACTCCAAGAGAAGAAGAAAACCGCTGTGGAATCGCCTCCAGCACTCAGGTAAGCCTCAACTTTTCTTTTTATTTTCTGTCTTTACATTCCTAGATCTAGATCTCTTCTTCTACCTTTCTGTAGTGTAAAGCCTTGTTTGTATGTGTGGAAATCCTTCCCCGGCTCAAAGTATCTCAAGACTCCCCTAGCCGTAAAACGTGAAGGCGGATCTAGGAGAAACGAGACTGGGGATTGACCCTAGTGCTAGAACCTATGTAGCATAAGGCCTTTTTGATTGATTGTAAACCGTTCCATATTCAAAGTACCCTTGATTATCTTAAAGAGAACAGAGGGAAACGATAATGGAACGGAACCCTAGGCTATGCTAGAACCTATTTTGTTGAATATATGCATGTTGTATTGATCTTGCTTGGTTTTACACTCTTGCACATACATATCACTATTTTGGCGGGGTAGGCTCATATTTGGGGTTTATTGCATTTATTGTGATAAATCTCAAATAAATGACCTCAATCAATTCTGAAATGCCTTTCGGATGATTTTAAAGTATTTGTGTTCATCTTGCACGAATTTCATTTTTATCAATTTTCGGACTTGGTTTTACTCAAAAGTGGCTTAGCTTGACAGCACCTGTACCCCTACTTCGGACGTCCGTAACTTCATCATCCGGATGAATTTTGGGGCGATTCCAGAACCATGGGAAAGGTGAGGCTGTCTAGTTTATGTCCACCAAATTTCATGATTTTCTATTTAGCCGATTTTTGACACCTCTCTGTCGAAGTTAAGTGGACAGTTCAGGTCCAAGTACAGAACTTGTCACTTTGACGGACCGCCATGTGTTCGTTTTAAGTCCGATTTGAGTGATTTTTATTTCTGAGTACTCCTTTATGAGTCTATTTTTAAATCCAGTTGGTTTCATAATTTTTGAACTCCATTTGAATTATTGGTAGCCGATTTACTCAGAACTGCTCATTTGCATTTTTCTGGGTAACTCTGTGATCTTCGGGGCCTGTTCGGGAGACCACCCAAGGCACGTCCGAAGGGATTTTTGTATGAGGCTAGTTTCTCTGGAAAGATGGCCATACAGACTTCAATCACACCAAATTTCACGGATTTCTATGTAGTGGATTTTTCTAGACAATTTTCCAAAGTTGTCCACTTACCACTTTTCAAAATCCCCAGCAGCAACTTCAAAGGAGCATAACTCCTAGATTTTTCATCGGAATGAAGTGAAATTTTGCATGAGACTCTTATTTAACTTAATCTTTCAAATGGATTTGGTTTTGTTCAATTCAGAATTGGATTTGAATGATTTCAAGGCAAATGGCATACTTTTGACCGAATTTGATTTAACTTGGTTTTGAGCAACTGGTGCTTTGATTTCCATTTTTTGAGATATTCCAGAAGTGATATTGACATAAGGGAGGATCTAAAATCCAGTTAGATCCTCATGTGAAGATATCATACATTTGACCATTTTCAAGGTTTTTCATGATTTCTAGCAAGCTTCTTATTTTCTTTTTAGCATGAACATACACTTGGCAACCACTTCGTGTGGATGAATGGGGGTGCCTAACACCTTCCCCCGTTCATAATCTAATCCCCTTACCCATCTCTGGACTTGATTTTCAAGTAGGGTTATTTTTACCCTAGAATGTGTCTTTTGGCTATTTTTGCATATTTTGAACTCTTTTGGTGTCCATTCTCACCCCAAAATCATGAATGGTGGCGACTCTCCCACTTTTGCGTTGAGCCCGTGTGTTGACGGAGGGACGATCACTCCGGTGATTTTTTCCCATGTCTCACAGGATGGACTTTCTTTTGTTTCAACATTCATTTCTTTTTAAAATTTTCACTTCTCAGCAGCATTTGAACCTTGGTTACATCTGTTCTCTTTTTGGGTTTGACTGTAAACTAAGAAATTTTAGTTTTTATTTGTTTGAAAATTCTTATTTTTTATATTTAAATTTATAGATGATTATGGTTTATGTTACTAACATAAATCTATTTGCTCTCGATTGATTCTTTGAGGAGCACTAAAATCTAACAGGGTTTTGTAGTTGTGATGCATATCTAAATTTCCATAAATATATTCTCTTATTATTTCGTATATATATATGCTAAGAAGAGATGGTTGTTATTTGAAAAATCTGCTATTATTATACGAATACCTGAACTGCTGATATGACAAAGAATGTTTAACAATATACTTATAGATACCGCTTTTGATCTTCTACTCGAATAGCCAAAGTGGTTAACAAATCTGGTGCTCTTACCTTTATATGCTTGATAAACAAATTCTTACCAATCCTTCCTCGCGTGGAAGTAAAAGCAAAATGTTATCTATTTTTTGGTGAGAAAATTCTCTGATCTTCTGATTTGTTATTATCTTATTCATGCCTTTCTTTATCTTTAAGATATTTTCCTTATCTTTAAATTTTCAGATTCTTGTCTTATGAAATTCTTCTTTGATGTTGCAATGGATTTATATGTTTTTTTTCCTTTTGTTATTAGGATGACTGCTTGATGCTGGAAATGCATCTATTTGAAGCCTAAATTGAAGATATTGGCTACAGTTTACAATATGAAGTGAGCTCTCTCTATCACTCTCCCTTTCCCAGAGTTGTGGTTTTATTAGCTTGCTTATTTTATTGGAAAATGCTTCCTTAGTTTAGTTACTTATAAAATAAATATAAAGTTTATAAACTGCAATGTGAACTTCAGTGCTATTTTGTTTAACTTTGACCCAATATCCTAAAATTAAAATCTGAATAGTTTGATGTTATGTGTCTTCACTTGTGGTTTACAACTCACAACTCTGAAGTACTTGATAATTTTCTGCTCATGAAGAATTAAAGCAACAAATGCTTTCTGTAATACATTTGGGAAATTTTTAATCAGGTCCAAGATATGTGAATTCACTACATTTTTGTGTTTAATTAATTATCTTCTCTTGATAATTTCCCGATCATAGGCAATTAAACTGGAATATTTCTTTCTATATTACATTTTTTCTGGATTGCTAATTCAATTTCAATGTTTGTATTTTGAATTTTGTATGAAATGGAAATGCCATTAATTATTACATAGATTGTGAATATGGGCAGAGAATATGAAGCTTTCAAACATCAGGCATGTAAAAAAAAAAAAGAACTTCAGGTTACAACGCATTGCCAATTATTTTATCTGCATCTGTAGCATAGAATATGCGACATTTTTGCAATACTTATTGACAAAAAGTTTTTAATTGTGTTGCTTATTGAAGATAGAACACCATATGGAGAATGCAGTTGAAGCCACTTTAATGTCTTCTTACAGTGAATTTTATTTATTTTTGTTTTCTCCTTCGATGATTATATTAACTTACTATTCTCTTCTTCTTTTTTACTTTCATTGTTCGTGGGCACATGCACACACCACCTGATAATGATAATTATATGAATTTTCACACTTAACATACACTTTTTACTCATCTTAATTCTCCATTGTTCCATAATTTATTGTGCAGTTCAATCTAGGAGCTTACAGTGTGTTGTTGGCATTCGCTGGGATGATATGGCCTTGAAGTATAGGTCTAGAGATACACACCATCTCTGTTCACCTCTTGGACGAAAATACACCTAAACTCATGAATATCCTAGGAGAACTAAGAACTCAATTATAAATTGTGGACTTTGCATATTAGATTTACAATGTTGTTTGACCCATGAAAGTAGTTTCACCGTAAAACCCTGCAAGTGTTCTGTCCATATGATGACTAAGATTTCAACATCAATTGTAGGTTGTGATCGCCATAGCTGAAATTCTTTTGCGTCAATTGAACATGAACTCCTACACGGAACATGTCTAAAGACCAACAACATTTTAGTTCGCAATCAATGGATGATATTATTGCTTTTAGGGATGGACAACACAATCAAATAGATCTTGAATGTAACCTACCCCACCCCATATCCTGCAGTTTTAGTACTAATTTTTAAGCCGATTGTAGAAGCTGAAGCATCAAGTTATTTCTCGACTGATCACAGAAGAAGAAACCTGGGATTTTTTTGTTTTGCTGGGTTAAACTCAACTATTATAGCGGCTTGATCATAGAAGATGGGTCAAAATAATTAACTTTTCGAAATTTACGGGCCTTTTGATTACGTTTTGAAATAATTAACTAATAGAACGGTTTAGCAGTTTTAAATTGAAGCGAATTTGTGCATTTCAAGATTTATCTTGGGCTCTCTTATATTCTTTTTTCATTAAGTGAAATGAAATTTATATATTTTATCTCACAATGCCCGTGCATCGCACGGGCTGACTGCTAGTGATATTTGATCGAAATCCTGGCCGTCCGAGGAGAATTTGCGTGGATAAGAAGGTGGGTAGGGGTACCAGGGGATATGTGTGAAATCTGGAGGGAGGTTATTCATTGACTAACGTGGAATGAAAGCTTGGACGTGTGATGAGTCATGTGCAGCATCTCAAAGTCGTGCTTTTATGGTTGTAAATGTTTCGTGAGGGATCATTTGAAAAATTGGTCATAAAAATGCTCTGCGTAATAACATCTTATTATTTGAAAGCAATAAAATAAAACATTGCAAAAGATTTTATCTCGGTTGACACCGCGTGTGTTATCAGATTTGACGCCCTTAGCGGCTCGGTCACCTGCTTAATTTGCAATCAATTAAAACTTAACTTGTGATATCATTTCAACAAGTGAAATCACCAATTTTTTTTTTGTTAGTATTTGATCCAAGAAAATTTAAGTGGGAATAAAAGTTAGTAAAGTCCAAATACAATAATCAAAATCGAATAGTTTTCTTGACTAAATTCAAATATAGTAATAACTATAGGATTTTTATATTTTTGTTCAATATTGCAATAAAAGTTAGTTTGATTATTAGTTAAACATAAATGGACTGAACTTTGGTGGGAAGTTGGAAGAATATTATATTTTTTGCCTTGGTTCAACATGCTTATTGTAGGATTCTTATAAAAGGATTGAGTGGAAAAAAAAAGGAAAAAGAAAGAAAGGAAAATGAAATGGGAATAGTTTGAAACACTAAGAAAATATGAGATTTAAGCATTCATGGTTTCCTACTACATTTGGATACTTGTAAAAGGAAATATAATGTGGGGCTTAGCATATAGGGAAAAGCTAAATGAAAACGAATATATATTCTTATATGGCTAGAAATTTAAATAAATTTGTTTCTCGTAGGCTGTGTTTGGAATCCTGGATTTGGGGAGAAAAGAAAAGAAAATGCTGAAATTTTATTTTCTCTTGTTTAGTTTAAATGAAGGAAAATAAGATTTTCTCTCCAAAAAGGTAAGAATTTTGAAAGAAAAGAAAATTCACCATCATTTATCACTATTTACAGCACCCACCCACCCCATCACTAGCACCATCCACCACCACCACAACCCACCACTACTGACCACCACCACCCATCACCACCACCCACCACCGCCAACCACACCCACCACCACCAATGTCACTTGCTACCACCACCATATGCCTCCATCGCCACCCAGCATTGTCAACCACCACCCACCACCACCACCTACCCACCGTCGCCTGCCACCATTAGCTGCTACTACCGCCCACCAGTAGCCACCATCACTACTATCATCGTCGTCGTCACTGTCACCTCACCAACCCTACTAGCACCCGCCCACCACCATAACCCATCATCTTACTAAAATATATTTTTCTTTTCTCTCTATTTCTCATCTCATCCAAACATCAAAAAAGAAAAGAAAATCAGTATTTTTCTTTTCTTTTCTTCCCAAATCCAAGGCTCTAAACACAACCGTAATGTAGTTCTCCATATCCAAATGTAGCCGAAATCACAATCACATCATCGAATTTTAGACACTGACTATTCTAAGAATGCCCTTACAACGCTTACTCAAATGGTTTGTAGAAGTAAGTGAGTGGTAAAGGGCATTTCGGAATTTTTTTGAAGTTGTTCGTAAGAATAGGGTGTCATTAAAATTTAATTATGTTGGTAAATGTTTTTTCACAACTTAAATTTCAAAATTTTACTTACTGAATTTTAATTATGTTAAAAATGTATCACTAAAAGTTAATTTTTCTTTAAGGTTCCTTTAGTTTCACCTTGCGCCATTTTTTTTCTTTCTGGCAAATGGAGATGAGTTCGTGGGATTTGTGGGTCGAGGAGGCATTATCGAGATTGGATTCGACGAAGCTTCTTCAATCTCTTAGACCCATTTCGCTCTCCCGTCATGAATCGAGACACATCAAGGAAGAACCTAATCTTGTTGATTTCAATGAATTCAAGACATTTGATGGATACGGGCGGCTCAAAGGGGTAGCCACCGCTATGGAAAATTTTTTCCAAAATTTTTTGGACAAATTATGAAAAGGGTTACATTTTAAATATATTTATCAAAACAGTCCATTAAGATGCCAAATTGTAGAAAAAGGTCACTTTTCATTGATAATTATAAAAAAAGTCCATCCAAATTAAATTACAAGATCACTTTTCAAAAATAATTAAATTTGGGGATCACTTTACCTGAGACACAACCATAGTATACATGAGATGAGACGTAAACTTCTTACATGGGACACAAGTTCATTTATATGGGACACAAGAATGTTTTTACACGATATACGAGCGCATCATACGTTGACACAAGTGCATTTTGGCTATAACAAAATGAGGCTATTTTTAATTTTTTTGAAAAGTGACCCTTTAGGTAATTATTTTTGAAAAGTGGCCTTTTTTTTGCAATTCGGCATCTTAGTGGACTATTTTTATAAATCTTTTAAAAATGACCCTTTTTCATAATTTTCCCTTTTTTTTTTTTTGGTAAACCCCACCCCTCCACTGCTTTCTTTCTCTCATTTTTATAGAGACCGATTATTTTCTCTCTAAATCTTTAGGGAAAAGGGGACTTAGGGTTTCTATCTTTTGTGAAAAAAGAAAGACCCATCTTCTCATACCTATCTCCTCTTCTTATTTGCTTTTGAAATCAATGAATGACATTGCTGTTGAGCTTGCCTATAGACCGATATTCGAGTGCACGTTACTGATTTACCAGAAGAGGTCTCTAAGACATTAAATGCTGGAAGCGAAGGTGTCATTACCCATGCATTAAGGCAAAGTACCAATATGGGGAACTGATCGCTTTAACGGTTTAACAATTTAATCTATTGAAAATGATTTATTGGCTTAACTTGAATACAAAAGTTTAATTAGAAATATTGTATTTAAAAAAGGCAAGACATAAATTTATAGTTTTTATATTATTATCATTATTTTTTTTTAATTAAAAGGCTCATTTTTATGACATAAGGCGTCCAAAAAGTTTCAGCCGGCCCTGTTGAATGGATTAAGGTTGTGGGATCAATCTTCAGTCGAAGTCGAGATTGCGGAAGCAATAGTGCTGAATTGGGTTGATGACATTCCCAGCTCTGGTATCATTGTTTTCCGCCATTTAAATCTTGGAACATAGTTCTCTGTTTGCTCTTGCGTTAATAAAGATCTAATGCATTCTTCTTTACTCCTCTGCATTATTTTTGTGGGTATGTTGATAGGCCAACTTGCCGATCTATGTTTGAACATTTGAATTAACCAGGCATGCGTCCATTCGCCCGATCAGTGAATAAGATTAGTCCCCTAGACATGCTTTTGCACTAGGTTGTTGTTATTATTTATTTTCTTTTGACATCTGTGTTTATTTATTACTCTGTTTGACTATCAATGATAAAATCAAAAAAATGAAAAGAAAATATTGATACAATTGTAAATAGATGAGGGAACTGGTCGGTCGTTGGCATGATTCTGATTTTTGTTTTTTATTTTCATAGTGGGATGAACGGATAATACCCATTGCCTTGGTTCATGTTAAAATTGTGAGGTCATTTGGTTTTATAGGAGATGAGATTATCCATAGGGTTGGGGATGGAAATGGAGAACTAGAGGATTGTACTCAAGGTTTGAGGAAGCTAGTTCTCTTCTCAGGAAATGATTATTTGGGGTTGAGTCCTCATCCAATGATTCGGAAGGCTGCTGTGAAGGTTTGCATGACCTTATGTATTTATACATATGAAATTCTCAGTGATCTTGTGATTCCTATTCATTTTTCTTAGACAATTTGAGCTCTTGTTAAATTCAGGCAGCCGAAGAACATGGGATGGGTCCAAGGGCCTCTGCTATGATTTGCAGATATACCAATTACCATAGGCTCTTAGAATCATTCTTGGCAGATTTGAAGAAGAGAGAGGTACAATAATCTATATTAAATAAATTTCTTTGGATATTTATCTTGTAAATTCTAGTTGTTTGTTAACATTGTTTATTCACATTGGTTTTCAGTGATTTAACTATATATGGTTAAGCTAGCTTGCTTAGAGAGGAGAAAAGCAGCTTATGAATTATCCAATTGCCTTATCTTCTGGGAACATTATAATTGACATAATACCATACTAATGATCGAGGATCTTTTACCAAAAATACACCAACATCTTATAACCAAAAGGACACTTTGACTTACTAAAGCTTCGCATCATGTTCATGGAACTGGTGTGAATGGTCTTTTATAGTGGGGTTAATAAAAAGTAGTTCCCTAAGGTTTGATGTTAATCAAAATAAATCCCATACAATCTTCTAGTTACCAAATACGTTTTTAACTCTCTGCATTGTAGCCTTCCTAATGGATTTTATGAATGGGGTTTTGTAATTGCTCCAATTGCCAACCTAAAGTGGCTGTTGCACCTTAGAGGCAACTAGGTATATTCACTCAATTGAGAAGAATAAATACTGGGACCAAGTACAATGACGCTGTCCCTCATGAATGAGTGATTATTTTAAGATGGAAGAATTTCCTTTGACTCAAGTTAAACATTTAATGTAGATATGGGAGCCAACCAATTTATTCACGATAGAGATATATACCAGGTTTGAAGATGATGTCGTGTCCACCTATGGACTTGCTGCATGTAAGTGCAGTTTTAGAATCATTCCACTCAGTATCCTCCACCAGCTGGTGGCCATGCACTTGATGATGTGTTATCAATAAAAAGGGAGAGAGAGGAACAGGAGATTGAAGGAGACACAGGCACGATAGTATGAAAGAAAAGGATCCATGCCAAGAAACAATAATAGTTCATAATAGACCTACTGCATTTAATATGAACTGCACATTTCCATATTCTTCTAGAAATTTTTGCATCATTGTTTTTTCTTTCTTGGATCTAGAATAAAATTGAGTAAAGGTTATATTGGCTCCTCAAATTTTTTTATGGTCCTCTCCAAGTTCTGTACTTTTTGATATGACTTCTGTTTTCATATTGGCTCTGCTTTCTATTGCCTGATTGTGGGATATGCAGCTAAAAAATTGATGTTTCCTGTTATGAAATATTCTCCAGGATTGCCTTCCTTGCCCTACAGGCTTTGCAGCAAATATGACTTTAATGGTAACACTTGGAGTGTAGGGTCACTCTTAGTTGGAACCAGGAAACCATTGATGAATGTGAGGATTGCTGTTTTTTCTGATGCTCTGAACCATGCATCAATAATCGATGGTATTCGTCTTGCTGAAAGACAAGGAGAGGTAGTGGTATTTGTGTTTTAACACTGTGACATGTCCCATCTAAATGATTTGCTGTATTTTTTCTTATCTTAAAAGCTTTTGTTATTTTCATTTTTCATATCTAGTGCTTTTTGCCTCATGGTATTGCATTTGGGATTCAACAAATCAAGTTATAGAATGGAGAAGAAAGTTGTTGTGAGTGATGGGTAAGTCTTGTATGGTGCATCCATTGCTTTCAATTCTGATTGACTTGAGCAATGTCTCATCATATGATATAGGCCATTGAATCCATCCCATGGTGCACATTTACCAACATGTCAATGGATATTAGGAAGTTGTCAGCCCAGGTGTCCAGACCTTACCATTGATTGGATTGCAAACATGGAATCTTCTAGGCCTAAATTTTGTTCTAATATAGATATTCCAAAAGGACTAAACAGCCTTAAGAGTATGAGAAAATTCTAGAATTGTAAGAAGACAGAAGTTAGATGATTATAGTCATCTGGTTGGTTTGACACTTGGCACTGGATAATTCTTTGGTGGCTCTTGCTGAATGATGTTTCTGATGATTTTGATGCCGTTTGTGTGATAAGCAACTAGATTAACAAGGTTATTTTGTCTATCAGTTGCCATATAAATATTCTTCATAATTATTTTCAACATTATTTCAAAATTTATGTAAAAGAAATTTTGGATGAAGGCATCACATCTCAGAGGCTAATTAGAAGTTACCGTTGAGTATTCTTAGTCAACCCGAGTCTTCTCATGTCCACTGTTTTATGATTTACTATAAACTGTATGTATCTTACATTATTCTTGTTGTACTATCATCCAACTCTCTATTGGACTTGGTTGTAATGAGGATAATATAAAGTTTGTGCTGTGGCAATAATATGCTTATTAACACAATATGCTTCTGTAGTCCTTTTCACTGCATGACTTACGTCATGGTTTTCTAGGTGGGTTTTGCATGTAATTGTCTCTGAGGAGGGAATTTATGTTGCTTATATAATGCCGCTATTTCTTTTTCTACCTTGCAGCTTGTTTAGTATGGATGGAGATTTTGCACCAATGATTGTGCTTGCAGAGCTTCGTAGGGTGCACAAATTTTTGTTGGTAATTGATGATGTAAGTGTGCTTTCGTATGCAGTGGATCTACATCATAGTTCCACACAAGCTGTGGGAATTCAAGATAAATGCAAGGAGTTTTCTCCCCAAGCCTTTTTGTGCAATGATACTCATCTTGGATCTTGGAATTTGTGCTTCAATGTGCTGGTCAAGAAGAAATCTTAGGCCAAAACAATATCAGTCTAAAAAATAAAAAAACACAAAAAAAACAAAGGAGCTTTATGTGTGATCTATTGAAGGCAAAAATGAAGAACCTAAAATCTAGCTACATAGCCAATGCAATGTTTGAACACTTAATAAAAATTATGAGAGAAGAAAGAAATATATGTTGGATGGATATTAATCATATGAGGTTAAATCACGGGACTCATCTTACTGAATGACAGATTGATAGACTCATTGAGCGTGTAACAGATTGCTGGTGATTTGTATTTGTCACATCCAACTTTTTTCAGTGAGAACTTCCCATACTCCTACTCTACTGTTGATATTTGTTGTCAATTTGAGTAGTTTTAGTCCCATTTTATACAGTGCAGCAGGTGATGTTCTAAAGCATAAAACAAGGCTTGGGAATCCTAGAGAAGCATAATTTAGCATTGCACTAGTCAGCAAAACATATATTGCTAAGGAGTATTTTTTTTAGTCTTCTATTACTGTGTAAGAGTTTCAATCTCCAGCATATTGGTTGTTGATTGTTCTCTGGATACTGGAGATTTTTAATATTTTTGGGTGTTTTTTCCTCTAGAATGGCATGAGAGATTTATTTCCAACACCAGGTGGACTTTTTACTCTTACACGTATTTTGTTTTAGTTCATCAAAATACTGCTGTATGGATTTGATCATATAGCACTATACCCTACTTTTTCAAGCAAAAAATGCTGCTGTTTTTGAATTCACAAACACCATTATTTATTCTTTGGGAATTTTTGAGGCTTATGGAAAATTGTGTTGTTTCAGGCCCATGGGACATTTGTTTATGGCATGAATAGAGGGGGAGTTGCCGAGGAATTTAACTGTGAAAATGACATTGACATATGCACAGGGACTCTGAGTAAAGTTGCAAGTTGTCATGGTGGATTTGTAGCCTACAGGTAATAATGGCCACGTTGCTTCTTGTAGTGAAATCATTGAAGGTGTTTGAAAAGACTCTAACTTAGAATGGATCCGTTATATTTTTTATTTTTTTAATTGAGAACAGATTAAAATATTTAATTTTAGGTATGACACCTTCTGCTTAGTTTTCATTACGCATATGGATAAAGAATAAAGAATGGAAGCCAGAGGGAGATATCTGAGATATTGTGTGTGATTATTAAGAACTTTAATCATCAAACTGTATGCTGTCTTAACTTAAAAGGTGGCATAAATACTATTGATGTGTGGTTAACCATAAAGGCATTGTACAACATGCATTATCCAATATTTTATTCGATTATATCGATCAGCACTTTTGCTACTATCTGCACTGTTCCTCAGTTAACAATCGTAGATATCATAAAGTAACATGATTCTGATACCACTTTCTGTACCATCTTTCATGTCGTTAGATTGAGCTTGATAATAAGACAAGGATAAGTGATGTTACTGTCTTGAGGACGAATAGGTTTCATTGATTATTATAATGAGAAATTTTCATTCATAGTTATTGGGCAAAATTCTACTTATTGCAGACACCTTGACAGGTACACAAGCAATTCATTGTAATGCTTAGTTGTAACGCCCCGGATCCGTGTTGTTCAATAAAGACATAACACATTTCACGGAGTGTTAGGTAAGGATCTTAATCATTTGTGATCGTTGGATAATCACCTAACTAAAACATATCAGAGTGCATGTGAGACATGGGAAAAAATCAATTCAATGACTTCCCGATCATCACATGGGATTGGTTAAAAACAAAGAGTCGCCACCATTCTGTTTAGGTGTGAATGGACACCAAAATTATCAAATAAGCTCAAAAAGGCAAATTTAGGGTAAAAATAACCATATTAAAAAAAAACAATCAGAGATGGGTAAGGGGATCAGGTTATGAACAGGGGAAGGTGTTAGGCACCCCTATTCATCCACACAAGTTGGTTGCCAGGCATTGTTCATGTTAAAATAAAGGAAAAAGCCTTGCTATAAAAATCATGAAAAATCACAAAAAAGACACAAGTGTATGGTTTTTTCATACGAATAGCCTGATTGATCCAGAACTTTCAAATATGATCATACCATTCCTAGGGTTTCATGATTAAAACAAAATTGAGATAAAATTAAATAAAAACAATCTAAAGTGAAAACTTCAAAAATCTGGCTTCAAGTCAAATTCTAGAAATCTAGAAAAATATGATTTTTATAAAATATTTCAGAATCAAACTTGAACAGTCCAGGACATAGGTATAGCCCATATTTCACATTAAATCAAGAAATCAAAAACAAAAATACCCACGTTGATGAAGAACATCAAAAGGGGAGAACTTAGACCATAGGGTCTTCTCTCAAAAGTGAAAAGCAACTTAAAAACCATATCATGAAACCCTAGAAGTTACTTTCAGGCTTCTAAATCAAGATCTATCATACTAATCATGATGAATCTAGGATCTTAGCCTAATATCCCAAAAATCACGAAAACAGTGCTGTAGGTGCAAAAGTGGTGAAAATCCAAATTTTAGCAAAAAGTGGGGATCTCATGTTTTAAACATTATGATCATTATAGATTCAACATAAAAACAATTAAAACATGATTAGGATATTCAAAGCAGCCACATCTCACAGATTAGAGCACATGGGGGTCTACCCTACGGATCCACCTGTTCTCTTTTCCCCTAGCTCTCTCTTCATGTTTTACGGCTAGAGAGGATTCTTGAGGTACTTGGAGATAGGTTTGGGTATACAAACACAATCAAAGGCCTTATTCTATGAAAAAGGAGAAAAACAGATTATGGGGTTCTATTCTAGGGATCCACCTGTTCCCCTTTCCCCTAGCTCTCTCTTCACGTTTTACGGCTAGAGAGACTCTTGAGGTACTTAGAGACAAGTTTAGGAATACAGAATAAAAGATGGCCTTATTCTACAACAATAGAGAAGATCCTATTACTTCTAGAATTGAAGACAGAAAATAAAAGGGAAAAGGGACTTACCTGGATTGAGCAGGCAGAGCAGCAGGGATTCCTCTCTTCTCTTGGAGCTCCTTGGACTTCAAATTTTCGTGGCCTTTTGCTTGAGGAAAAGCCCTCTATTTATAGGCAAATTCAGGGGCATGGTTGGTCCAAGGTTTGGTAAGATAGAGTTTCAGATTGAGTTAAACACAAGGATAATGCCCATCCATGGCCAACAAGGATATTTCGAACGAATAAAAGAGATAATTCACTCATTTAAAGATATATTGGACTAAAGATAAAGCTCAGAAATCGAGAAAGGATAAAACTCGCACAAATCTAATGCGCCCGTAAATAATTTACGATCCAGTGGTGCCTGTATATGTATTACGGACGCTGCGTGCTCGTATACAAAATTCGGGCGCGCTTAGCCCATAGGTACAATATGGGCAAGGCTTAAATTATTGAATTTCATGCATTTTTGGTCTGTCTTAAATCCCAATTACATGTTTTCATTATTTTCTCATTTTTAGTGCAATTTGGGGTGTCTACAACTGCCCCCTCTTTTCTAGTAATTGAAACCAATTACAAGCAGAGAACAAAAAAGACCCGCCAATTGCACTTTTTGAGACTTTTGTTTAACTAATTACATTTTGCAAGGATTAAATGGATGATTTTGGAAAAAGAATTCATTGCGGAAGATTTGCTGAAAAGTCCCTAATCTTAAGGGGCAAATCCTCCTCTCTCCTCTCACTGAGCACTCGTGGCTATGAAGTAAGATTTGAGACAAATTTTTTTAACAAAAGTGGGTAAGGTGGCAATCCTTGCAACTTACAAGTAATATAAACATTAATCTCCTAAAAAGTGTGGAGAAAATAATGAAAAATGCAATTTTCTGCTTCGTCCGTATTGATATTACGGACAGGTGTTGCCTGTAATTTGAATACGGGCGAATTGGACTGTATTACCTTCACGGGTGCCTGTAGCCCATACTGCTTTTACGGATTTTGGGGTTTTACTTAACCGCGGCCGCGACTCTTCTTTCTCTTCTGCTCGCATTTTGCCCTATTTTTCCTTTGCCCGTATCTTCTTCTCCGGTCTTCTTCTCCAACAGTGCCCGACTTCGTCTTCTCCGACGACAACTTCATCTTCTCCAACGACAGCAAGCTCCGGCGACCTCTGATTCTTCCGGCGACCTTTATCTTCTCCGGCGACTGTTCCTATTTCTTTTTCATTGCCACGACTGTGATCAAGTCTTTGGCGTGCTTCAAATTTCCTCAACCGGCTGTGGTCATTCTCTGAAGCTCCGATATAGTAAAAGTTTCCCATTTGCTTGCCGAATTTCCTCCATTTCGACTGAATCCAGTAAGTGGCCGAAATCCCCAACTACTTTGCAATTTGAGCTGCTGATTGTATCTATACCATGCTCATTGTTCTTCTTGCTTTTGTTTTGAGTTTCTTCCCATGTGATCTTAATTCCTGACTGACTTTTTGGCTGAAATTTGTTTCTGTGCCAGCAATCCTTTAGTCTAGGTTCTTGATTGGATGAAAGCTTGATTTCCATGATTACTGTCTGATTGTAGGAAGTTCCCAAATGCTCCTGGTTTATCCATCAATTTGGCTTACTGATTCTTTTTGCACATTCCACATGATGCTTGCAACCTTTTGATTTCTGTTTTGAATTTCTGCTTTAATTTTGTATATTTTCAGTTGAAATTCTGATTCCCTTTTTCCATTGGCCTTTGGGAGCAATTTGCCATTGGTCTTTGAATGTATTTAAATTCTCTGCTGTCTAACCTTGCATTGTTGACATGCTGATTAGCTTGCTAGTAACCCATGCATGTACTATACTTGTTTGAGATAAGCTTGCCTTTTCTGCACATTTCCCATGCATGAACTATATCTTTCTGAAACCACATTCCTGATTGACACATGGTTTACTTTCTTGTTTATGCCATCACTGTTCAAAATCTTGACAAATCTGAATGCTTTCCTCACTTGAACGCTCCGAATTTCTGCTAACTCCCTGAAATTACACAAAATTAGTAGTTTAGGGAACTAAATCATTATACCCACAAATTAGAGTTTAACCCAAAACTTTTAAGCATAAAAGTTTTCTTTTTTCTTTCTTTTTCTTTCTTTCTTTCTTTTGTCATATAGAGAGAATATGTGAGAAGTCTGCACTTCCCACATATAATTTTTATATGTTTCCTTGATTAAATTCAAGACAGATAATAAAAGGTGAACTCCTTCAGTTGGCTCTGGATTTGATCAGGAGTTTCTGATGTATTTTCTTCCATTCTCCACTTTTCCTTTTCTTACAAATCAATTAAACTTGAGTAAAATGAAAATCAAGCAATAAAAATTTTAACAAGAATAATTAAACATCTCCCTGATTTGAACCATAGATGGCCCGCCTTCGATCAGCTTCCAGGGATCCTGCAGATGAGCCTTCCTCCTCGAGGGTTAAGCGGGATCATGTTGATGTGGCCTCATCTTCGAGGGCCGAGAGGGATTCCGATTCTGATATCCCAGATCTCCCTTCTGGGGATTCGCGTGAGGCGACCCCAGAGGTATACTCTAATCCTTTTGTTTTTCAAATTCCTTCACCAAATGCATCATCCTGATTCTTTCTTCTCTCCAATTGTTTCTTTAGCCGACAGTTGAGGTTTCAGGTTGAGATAGGAGCCGTAGAGGGCGCCGTAGCGGAGGCAGAGATGGAGGCCATGATGAGGGCCGTATGGGAGGCCGCAGAGGAGGCCGTGGTAGAGATGAGGCCAGGACCAGGGTTGAGGTCCCTGAGGAGGTGGCTGCCCAGATTAGGGATACTGATCTTTTGCATGGCTTGAGGACTCATTCCTCAGCGTGTATTAGGGCAAACATCCCTTTGGAGTATCCCATGTCTCATTATAGAGGGAGCTGGGCCAGTTTTATTAGATTTATTGGAGATTGCAGTTCAGCTTATCGCCGGGAGCTAGGCTTGTATGGCTTTGGCTTCTTCATCCCCATTCCAGATGTTCGCCTGGATCGAGCCCTTATTGCGGCGCTGCTCGAGAGGTTCTTCCCTGAGACATTGAGCTTCCATTTTCCAGATATTGAGATTGGGATCCGGCCGTCTGACTTCATGCTTATCACCGGGATTAGGATGATCGGTGATATTATTCCCGAGATGGTGATGCCGGATGCCGAGGAGATCGCCTCTTATCTTGGCTATATTGTACTGCCTCCGGAGGCCTGGGATAGAGGGAGAGCGAGATTGTCTCTGACTTGGTTGAGAGAGACTTTCCGGAGGAGGCAACCTGGCCAGCTTGCCGCCGGTGATCCAGTTTTTCCATTCACCTTCCGCTTCATTTTTCTGTACATGATGGGCTCCTGCTTCTTCCCAGAGGACACGACTTCTGTCAGTCCTCATTTTTTGAACTTATTGGGAGATCTTCAGCGGACGAGGAGGTATGCATGGGGCCCGCTCATTTTTGGTACCGTTCTGGCTGGCCTGCGCCGATCAGTGAGCGGCCTCTCTACTTCCAGAGGAGCTGGAGATGGGTGCAGATTCTTCTGGCCCTTCCTGTAGGTGAAATATCTATTTCTCTTTTCTCCTTTTCTATTCTTCTTGACCCTTTTTCTTCTTTTTGCAGTTCTTTGCTAGGGTTTATATCCCCTATTTTCGCCCTACCTCTACGATGCCAGAGGAGACATATCCCATGGCTCGTAGATGGTGTCATGTGGAGCACGACTCTGAAAAGAGTCGTCCTAGGTCTGCCCAGGCCCACCTGGACAGGCTATATCGGTCTGAGGTAATCTTCTTCTCTTTTTTCCTTTCTGAATCACATGTCTAATATTCTTCTTTCTATTTTTCAGCTGTTCGTCCCCAGGATGGAGGACATTCATGAGGTGCTAGCCCTGCATGCGGCTAGAGATGATGCCTTTGCCCCTGACCAGAGACGTCAGAGATATCAGTTCTTTATTGGTCAGATGGGCAGCATCTGGTATTGCGGCGAGCACTTCTTCTATCAGCATGTGGGAGAGCCCTGGATTCCTGCCATCCCTCCAGATACTACCCCCTCCTTTCCTCCTATGCCTGTTGATCCTGCCCAGTTCCTAGATTGGATTGAGGCAGAGACATTATTGGAGGAGGGTGATTATGATGCCTGGTTCAGGCGAGCTTCAATCGGGTGCCTTATGCCACCTATGCTTGTCCGTGGCGGAGTCACGGAGATAGGAGGGGTAGTGATCAGGGCCTACGACACGACGGTATGCCCTCTCTTTTTTGATCTTCAATTCTTATATTCTATTTGTCTTGACATTTTCTGACACTTTTCTTCTATTTCAGGAGGCTCAGTTGGCAGAGATCCGGTCTTGGTACACTGATATAGAGCACCAGCGAGATGCTGCTATTGCCGAGCGGGATGCCCTCTACATTACTATCTCAGAACTCTGGGGACAGCTTGCCAGGGCACAGGGCCAGGAGGGCCCTTCTGATGCACAGGCCTAGGCAGGTCCATTTCATACCCAGGTTAATTCTTGCACCTCTTTCCATTCCTGCTCTTATATCTGTTTATCTTGTTCTGACTAAAATTTATTTTCTTATTTTTAGGAGGACACAGTCGGCCCTTCTTCACCTACTTCACCTGTGCCTATGCATCTTCGTGGCGAGGTATTCTCTGTGGCACGGGTGGAGTTCGTGACTTCTCCTAGATCGGTAGAGGCACCTGCAGCAGAGCCTGAGATTGACGCCGATATAGCACCTACTGCTGAGGATGTGCCAGAGTCTGCTCCAGCACCTGAGACTGTTCCTGATGCGTCTGTTGATACGGATATGGAGTCGGCCAGGGATGCCGCTGTGGTGGAGCCTACCGAGGAGGCTGTGGTTATAGAGGAAGCTACTGCTGATCCTATGGAGCCTAAGGTAGAGACTGATGCTACTGAGGCTGTGATAGACCCTCCACCCGTGATCGATGTTCCAGAGGTGCCGACTCCAGCTTCTGAGCTTGCTATTAGTGCAGATCCTGCGGTTGAGCCCGTTCCTGCAGAGCCTGATCTTGAGTCTGCTAGAGACGTAGATCTCCCGGGGTCTGCCCCTGCTTCTTCAGCTGACTCAAGGTATGTTTCTTCTATGCACTTGACTTCTATTCTTGTATTTGTATGACATTCAATCTATTTTGGGCTGCAGGAGGGAGCGTATCTCTGCTCGCGATAAAGTGCCGATAGTCTTTGGGCGTCGACGATCTCGAGGCAGAGGACGTGGCAGAGGAGATAGACCTGCAGAGGCACAGTAGATTAGGATTCTTCATGTACATTTGTATTTTGA
Organism: Buxus sempervirens; assembly: GCA_947561395.2. Lineage (NCBI taxonomy): Eukaryota > Viridiplantae > Streptophyta > Magnoliopsida > Buxales > Buxaceae > Buxus > Buxus sempervirens. The sequence goes on along the minus strand of OX387183.1, from coordinate 41,167,829 downwards.
CAAACTGATGTATCCCTTCATATATATAAAAGAAATTTGATTCATTTTTATTCATTTGTGCTCTTTTTTCTTTTATTTCTAGCTTTTCTTGCATGATATATGTTAAAGTAGGGACAGGTGAAGCCTAGGAAACCAATAAAATTAAAATTTCCCACTTTTTGGCATTTTTCCAAAGAGTCCGTATTTTAAATGCGGGCATGCAGTGCCCGTAAACTAAATGCGGGCACACGGCGCCCGTAACTTTATTACAGGCACGCCTTGCCCGTATTTTAAATACGGAATTTACAGCCTTTTCGAAATTTTTATATAAACTCATGGGAAACGTCATTGTGACCTTTTTAAAAGTTTGAAAACTCCCTGAGCCTTCTGTTTTCCTTGGCTTCTTTGGTGCTTCCATAGCTTCCCTCGCACCTTTCTCTTCTACCGATGAATCTTCTCCTGCAAGACAACTTGTTAGATCAAAACCTCCTAATCTCACCAGGTACAATGTTGTGGATTCCTTCTATGATAGGTGGGTTAACTCCATGACCCTTGATGAGGAAATTTGCTGGGATTCCATCCATTTAGGCCACATCCTACACATCCCTAAAATTCCCTTTAAGTGGGAAATCATTGAAGCTTTGATTGGACAATGGGTTCCTGAATTGAATCTCTTCCGCTTTGATGACAAAGAGATGACTCCTACCATAGAAGAAATTGAAACCATCCTTGGCCTAAGGTTTTCTGAAAAAGTGGTGAACCCACCCCTAAAGCCTAGCTACAAAAAGGAAACCTCCACATTCTTGGGTATAGGGAAGAAGGACTTAGGAAATTCTGATGCACTATTGACCTTGTCCAAGACCTTTCTGACTGAAAAACTTTTAAGGAGTGAGGACAAGGATGCCCGGTTTAATGCTTTGACTCTGATAGTGGTCAATCAGTTGTTTTTTCCACGGGGTGACGACCAGGTTGACTTGGCTCTCATCTCAGTTATCTGCCAGGTTAGGGAACGTCAGAGAGTGGCCCCTATGATCTTGGCAGAGATATACCAGGCCTTGACTGACTGTTATTTCAGAAAGAAGAAACGCTTCCTTGCCTGCGCCCCTATCCTACAGGTAAAAAAGAAATATATATTTTTTCTCTTTTTTTTCTTTTCTTTCTTTTTTTTTTCTTCTTCTTCTTCTTTTTTTTTTCTTTTCTTCTTTCCCCTTCTTTCCCCTTTTTTTTTCTTCTTTTTTTTTCTTTTTGAAATAAATTGAAATTCTCCCCTTTTCTGTAGCTTTGGTTGCTTGACCACCTGAGTCAAGTTGAAGAGATAACTCGCCGCTTCTTTCCAAGATTGAAAGTTCCTGTTCTGATGAGCAACAGGGGTTGTCCTAATATCCAAGGCGGCAAGCAGGGCTGGTTCACTTTCTTGGGTACTCTCCAGGATGATTAAGTGAGATGGCTTGGCACTTATCAGCCCAATCCAGAGACAGTGATCAGCTTCAGAGATAGGAACTTTCTGGTTCTAGCAGGCTTGAAATCTGCTGTTCTTTATCTTCCCTTGAGGGTTCTTCGGCAATTTGGAGCGACCCAGGGAATTATGATCCCAACTGGCTATGAGAGACTTGTAGGGCCACTTACATCAGCCACCATGGGGCTAAATGCTCAATTAATGAATGAGTGGTCCTATGTTCGCTTTCTGTGGGGTCCAGTCTTTTCTGAGTCCCATGTGAAGGACTATCATTTCTGGATCAAAGAGCAGGTGCAGAGTCATGCCCCAATACCAGAGGATCCTCCTGCAATTCTTCCCCCTACTTATGAGGACATTCTGGAGTCTGAAAGGGCAACCCACGAGCGGATTCAACAAATTTGGGTACGAGAAGCACAAGAGCTCAGGATAAAGGGTATTGATCTGGAGAGGCAACTTGAAGAGCAGAGGTCTTGCCGCATTGCCATGGAGAAGAAACTTGAAGAACAAAGGCAGGCTTGTCGCTTTGAAGTCCGAGCGATGCGGAAGAATATCAGGATTCCTTGGCTGACCTTAGTGTGCACACCTGATTTTGGTCGCACGACGAGGCGCACGCAAAATGATGCATGCCTCGGGATTTGTTTGGAGTCGCCACAGCCTGATGGGGTGCAGGCAGACACTTGGGTGCCTAAGTTCTTCTATCAAAGCTTGGTCTGCGGCTTGAGATTCTAAGCAAGTTCTCGGTTGTGGTCTGGGGAAGTCCGTAGACACCCCAGTCCACCCCGTCGAATGACAGGTCCCATGGTTTCCCTGGTTTGAGTCAACTTTTGGTCTCTCACTCACCCGATTCCTATTCCAGCATTCAATTTGGTTAAGTCTGGCGGGACCGCCAAAGTGGTGTGGGTCCCTTTACTTGATTTTATCTTTTTAGTTAAAGTGATGTGAGTCGGATTGGGCGGACCCTGTTGGAGGGCCCGCAGATTCCTTGGTGGGCTTGGTTGAGCCCACGTGTCCCTTGGTGGGCCTCGGTCTAGCCTGAGAGGCCCTTTGGGCTTGGTTCAAATGGATTGATTTTACTTTAAAGTTTAAGTTGAATTTAAAGTGATTTTTATGCAAAGGTGGGCCGGGTTGGTTTGTGGGCCCTTGAGTGGGCCACACAGCTGGTTGCCAAGTGATTTTGTGTTATCTTGATTAATTATACCAAAGCGGGCCAGGCATTGGGCTTGGGGCCCTTTACCTGGGCTTGGGTTTAAAAGCCCAAGGCTTCTTGGGTTAGGGTTTTGAAACCCTAACCTTGGTTGGTTAATGGGCTTGGTGGGCCCGATAGGCCTTGCCCTTTGCCTCGGCCAAACCATGCCTAGATCTAAGCATCATGCTTCCCAAGTTGGGCTTTGGAGGGCCTCCCAAGGTTTGGCCCACTCAATCAGGTTGATTTTATCTTTGTTTAACAAAATGAGTTTGTCGGGCTTAGTGGGCCACGTTGGGAGGCCCACTAGGAACCATATGGACCGGGGGTCCATGTCCCATCTTGGGTTTCCAGGTGACCCGGAAACCCTACTGGTTCATCCGGTTTGATTTAAACAATTAAGAAAGTGACATAGGATCACAAAAACAGCAAAATTAACCTTCAGACAGTGTAGCCGGCCTGAGATGCCGGTTACACATAGGACACCGTGTATCCGGCACCTTTGGCCGGTTACGAACGGGTTTCTGTTGATCCGGCCTGAGTTGCCGGATCAACATACAGAGGCTTGTTTTCGGGTTTTTTCAAGGGGGTTGGGTTTCTGGGTCTTCTAGGATGTTCCAAGGGTTGTGTGGGCTCCTGTGTGAGCCCACATTGGTTCAGATGAAGCCACATGGCTTCTCTAGAAGGGGTTTTCAAAATCAAAGCCACATAGGGAGACCAAGGGTGTGTCCTCCCTTTTCAAGGCAAAAAAAAGAATGAGTGGGGATCTGTGTGTCCCCACTTTAGTTCATTTGCCCTCAAAGAAAACCAACACTCACATATATGAGACAACATCAAACCGAAAGGCACACTTCTGGGCTGGGATTGAACTAAATAAGCAATGGACAACTAAGTATCCGAATCCGATTTCCGCGCATGCAAATTCCTACCAGATGGTGACATATACAAATATCTGGACATGTTTATGGAAAGTTAAGAACAAGCATGCGAGTAAGACCAATGCTAGGCCGAGCATGGGTGACCTTTGGGGGTCGAAAACAGTGGCTGGAGTGGCATAAAAATCATAGCAAGACATACAAAAAAAACAGCAAGAAAGTGTGTTTCACATGATCCTCGGAGCAATAGTGCATGCACTTTCCATGGGGATGAAGGTGCTGCTGCTGTCTCCAGCAGCAGCTCGAGTGGGCTAGACAGCAGCAGCTCGAGTGGGCCATCACAGTAGGCTAGGGGTATGGGGGACATGCTTAAGTTATGAAAATAGCAAATAAATCAAGACCAAGGATGTATGCATTAGTGCATGCAACTACAACATGTGGGTTTGATAAAAAAACAGTAGCTATGGTGTAGCAAAAATCATGGCACATCACCCAAAAACGGCAAGCAAAATCAGACATTCGCATGTCCCTAGAGATGAAGCAAGACGTACCTCGAGTTATGGTGTATTCTAGCAAGCACAAGTCGACCCCTAAGCTCTAAGCATGCAAAAAAAAAAAGAACAAAGACTAACCTAGCACATATCCCATGCAACTCACAGCAAGATCATACTAACTTTATCCATGCACCTCAACTTAAAGAGCCAATGAAAGGGAAGTGGGGGGTTGCATAACGGGGTACATTAGAAAATACATTACGGGAACATGCTCCCCTATTAAATACAAAGAAGATGTCAATGGTATAAGGCCCAGCAGCAACCTTATGGTGCTCTAAACTATGCCCTTATTCCCTCCTTCATTCGAGTAACCTCATGGGAATAACCACTATTAAAGTGATAAGAAAGGAGAGGGAAACGAAAAGAAACTATGCAATCCCATATAACAGAAGTATCACCTCTTATGAACATGTCTCAAATCAACCAAAATTGACATATGTGAAATAAATGCCAGGAAGAAGCTCACCTTTGGGCTTAACAAGGGGTTTAGGATGTTCTTTAACCTCCTCTTAGACCGGAGCAGCACTTGAGCAACACTTACTCTTCTCCAATGGCAAGATACCCCTTCCCTGCTTGAGTGGGAATGGGGAAGAAGAAGGAGAAATGGGTGGAGAGGTCAAGGTGGAGTGTTTGATGGGGGTAGAGACCAAGAGAAGGGAAGGAAAGGGGGTTCGGACAAGGCTAGAGAAGTGGAGAAGAAAGGAGGAAGTGAGAGAGGTGAGAGAGCTCTCCCAAAAAAAAATGAGCCGACCCCTTCAAAATGGGCTAAAGTGCCTTTTATATTGCTTGACCAAAATGCAATTATTTTTGCACTTCATGACCAAAGCCTTCATCTTTTCAATTCATGCCCCTTTTTTAAACAAAACCAATGATGGCTTTAAAACTTAACCTCCAAGTAAACTTAGCCTCCAAGCTTGCTTGAACGAATTCTCCACATGGGAGAATTCGTTCAATTATATTTTTTTCATTTTCATTTTTTTTTTGTTTATTTAATTCATTAGATATTTTACTTTTGTTATTATTTTATTAAGATTTTTGTTTTGGGTTTTGGATGCACATGCATCTTTTAATTTTTATTTTCTTTTTCTTTTATTTTAAATACTTTAATTAGATTTTTAGCAAAAATATTATTTTTTAATTCAAAACTTTTTAATTTGCTGCTCTTTCTTCACTGTTTGCCACGTGTGCAGATTTTCAGAAACTTTAATTGCCCACAACTCACTCGTCTGACATCCGATTTTAACAAACTTAGTGGCGTTGGAATCAGTACGAGATTCCCTATCCACTGAACTTCAATTTAGCAGCAAATTCGAGTTTTTTAGTAGAAGTGCCGGGCCGCGTCCCGGAGCCAACTTTGCTCATATTTCCCTATCCGGGACCCCGATTCCAGCAAACTCAGTTGCGTTGGAATCGTGTCGAGATGCTCTTCTGTTGGTATCAAATGGGGTAGCTGATCTGGGGTTTAGCAGAAAGTCAATTTCTGCTTTTCTCAGATTTGACCAGTCTATAACTTCTTCATTTGGACTCCGATTTGAGCAAACTCTGTTCCATTAGAACTGTATCGGAATCCTCTTTCCAATGGTGGGAAGCATGGTGACTGATTTGAACCAGATAAAAAAGTCAACTTTTTGACTTTCTCAAGTTTGACTTTTCAATTAAAATATCATTTTCTGCATTTTGGGAGGTGCAAAAATGAGGTGCTTACACTTAGGGCGTTGAAGATCAAGCAATCACTTTCAGATGAGATCATCTCCTTTTTGAGCAATCCCGATCCAGAGGGAGCTTCTGGAATCATTGCAACTCAGGCTACTCAGATTAGGGAGCTTGAAGAGCAGTTGGGGAGTAGGGATTAGATTCTTTTATCTCTTTTTTTTTCTTTTTTTTTTTTCATACTTTTATACAAAAGCAAACTCCATTAGTGGAAAGACAATAGATTAAATTCAAAAATAGGTTTTATATTATTGGCCTTAGAATTCTCAGATGCTTGTAAAAACAGAAGTTTTATGAAAAAGTATTTGATTTCTCATCACTGGCCAAAGTATAGTTTTTTTTTTTTGAAAGCTGATCCAAAACACTTAATCACATATAATTAAAGGAATTAAAATTAGGTTGAATAATGAAAAGGGTAGTCCAAGCAATAAGGAGCGACCAAATCTGTCTATCCTGTGACCTTTAGAATCATCCCCAAATGGCTTTTCCTCCATGACTGACCCTACTAATCTGCTCAATTTCTAGTGCTCGTGCTGACTTCAAATTCGGACTACGTGATCAACTCAACCTTTGATTCCTTTATTTTTTTCTTTTTTTCTTTTTGCCCCTATTGCCCCTAGCGCTAATTACGGTTTTCACTAGGGCCGGCTTTTGCATTCCGTCATCACCAATCTTACTCTGAAAGTTGAATGAATATACTAAAATCACCGATGGCTTAAGAATAGGACGAAACAAAGGCTAAGATTGGTTTATGAAAGAAAAGGTATTAAGGCTCAAAATTTTCTAAGTGTGAAAATAGGTCAACTGGACTTACAGTCATGATGAACTTGACCCTATTCCCCTTTTTTGTATTTGGCTTTCACTTGCCACTATTTTTCTTCTTTTTTTCTTTTTCTTTCTCTTTTTGTCCTTATTGGCTTTGCCCCTATTGGCCTTGCCCCAGTATAAGACTGTAAGTCCAGTTTAGGTTTATCAAAGAAGATGAACAGGCTCAAATTGGCTTTGACTAGGGATGAAAATTTTGGGAAATATAGAAATATGGCCTTAGATCCTTTCCTAATATTCATTCAAGGAAAATATTTCTTTACTGCATCAGAGTTAATTGGCTCAGGAAAATCTTTCCCATCCATTTCTGTTAAGATGAGAGCACCCCTTGACAGGACCTTTTTTACAACATAAGGCCCTTCCCAATTTGGTTTGAATTTTCCACGAGGGTCTTCCAAAAAGGGTACGATTTTCTTTAATACTAAATTTCCTTCTTGGAATGTTCTGGGCTTCACCTTCTTATTGTAAGCCCTGACCATTCTCTTCTGATACAATTGGCCATGACAAAGCGCTTTCAAACGCTTTTCCTCTATCAAATTGAGTTGATCATGTCTTGACTGTATCCATTCAGCTTCTTCTAATTTAGCTTCCATTAGCACTTTTAGTGAAGGGATTTCTACTCCAACTGGTAAAACCGCTTCCATCCCATATACTAAAGAATACGGGGTTGCCCTTGTAGAAGTTCGGATTGAGGTTCTGTAGGCGTGTAGCGCAAGTGGTAGCATTTCATGCCAATCTTTGAAACTCACTACCATCTTCTGAATGATGTTCTTTATATTCTTATTCACCGCTTTCACTGCCCCATTCATCTTTGGTCTGTACGGAGCTGACTTGTGGTGGGTGATCTGAAACTGTTCACAAATTTTCTTCATATCTTTGTTCTTAATATTTGAAGCATTGTCTGATACTATGGCACTTGGCAAACTATAGCGACAAATGATGTTGTGCTTCAAAAACTTAAGAATGTGGCTACTTGTGATGTTTGCATATGAAGTCGATTCTACCCACTTAGTGAAATAATCGATTGCTACAAGTATAAACCTGTGTCCATTTGATGCCTTTGGAGAGATCATTCCAATGACGTCTATACCCCACATGGAGAAGGGCCATGGAGATGTCATGTTGTGCAACTCACTTGGGGGTGCATTTTTGTTATTAGCATACACTTGGCATAAATGACACCTTTTGACATATATATAGCAATCGTGCTCCATCGTCGACCAGTAATATCTCAATCGTAGAATCTTCTTGGCAAGCATGTGCCCATTCATATGGGGTCCACAAACTCCTCCATGTACAGTTTCAACTAACCTTTTTGACTTGGTCTTGGCAACACATCTGAGCAGGATATCATTGTGTGATCTTTTGTACAGCTGCCCACCACTTAGTAGAAACTGACTTGCCAACCTCTGTATTGTACTTTTCTCAGTAGAAGTGACGTTTTCTGGCAAACTCCGATCATTTAGGAAGTTCTTAATATCTTGAAACCATGGTACTTCTTCTTCTGGGGTTTCTTCTAGAACAAGGCAATAAGCTGGTTCATCTCTGACTTCAATTTCCAGTGGTCTAATATCAACACCTTCTGGCATACTGACCATTGAAGCCAATGTTGCTAGAGCATCCGCAAACTGATTTTTGGCCCTTGGCATATAATTGAAGGAAATTCGAGTGAATTTGGTGCTTACTTCTTCCAAATACTGGTGATAGGGGATCAGTTTGTGATTCTTGGTTTTCCATTCACCAGTTGTTTGGAAAATGATAAGACTCAAATCCCCATATACGTCAAGTTCCTCCACTTCATGGTCTAAGGCTGCTTGTAACCCAATTATGCATGCTTCATACTCTGCAATATTGTTTGTGCACTGGAACCTCAGTTTCACTGCAATTGGGATGTATGCCCCATCTGGCTTGATCAAAACGGCCCCTATTCCATTTCCATTCATGTTGGCGGCCCCATCAAAGAACATCTGCCATGAGCCTTCACTTTCTTCTTCTTCAATAAACAGGATTGCCTCATCAGGGAAATTAGTCTTCAAAGGTTGGTATTCTGGTAAAGGGTGTGCAGCTAAGTGATCAACAATGGCTTGACCCTTAATGGCTTTCTGTGTGATATAGGTGAGGTCAAATTCAGAGAGTAACAATTGCCACTTTGCTGTTCTGCCAGTTAAAGCCGGTTTTTCAAATAAATACTTCAGAGGGTCCATTCGGGATATCAATAAGGTGGAATGACTAAAGAAATAATGCCTTAGCCTTTGAGTTGCCCACACTAAGGCACAACAAGTCTTTTCCAAAGGGGAATACTTTGCTTCATATTCTGTAAATTTCTTGCTTAGGTAATAAATCGCCCTTTCCTTTCTGCCTGTATCATCATGCTGCCCCAAGACACACCCCATTGACGTCTCCAAAACTGACAAGTATAAAATCAATGGTCTTCCTAGAGTTGGTGGCACTAGCACAGGTGGATTCAATAAATATTCCTTTATTGTGTCAAAGGCTTCTTGGCAATCGTAATTCCAGACCGTTGGGTTATTCTTTCTTAGAAGCTTGAAAATTGGTTCACAGATAGCGGTGAGCTGTGCTATGAACCAGCTTATGTACTGAATCCTTCCAAGAAAACCACGAACTTCCTTCTCCGTTCTAGGTGATGGTATTTCAATGATTGCTTTAGCTTTAGCTGGGTCAATCTCAATTCCCCTTCTGCTTACTATAAGGCCCAATAATTTTCCTGATTTAGCCCCGAAAACGCTTTTTGCAGGGTTAAGCCTTAGACTGTATTTCCTGAGCCGGTCAAACACCTTCTTCAAGTTGATCAGGTAGTCTTTTTCTTCACATGATTTGGCTATCATATCATCCACATAGACCTCCATCTCCTTATGGATCATATCGTGGAATAATGCTGTCATGGCCCGCTGATAGGTTGCCCCGGCGTTCTTAAGCCCAAATGGAATGACAGTGTAGTGGAAGGTACCCCAAGGTGTAATGAAGGCCGTTTTTTGTTGATCTTCCTTAGCCATCTTAATTTGATTATACCCAGAGAAACCATACATGAATGAGAACAGGCTATGTACAGCAGTGTTGTCCACCAAGATGTCGATGTGTGGCAGTGGAAAATCATCCTTTGGGCTTGCCTTATTCAAGTCTCTGTAGTCTACACACATTCGGACCTTTCCATCCTTCTTTGGTACTGGCACTATATTTGCAAGCCATTTAGGGTACGTGGAGACCGCCAAAAATCCCGCTTGGAATTACTTAACCACTTCATCTTTGACCTTCAATGTCCATTCAGGTTTCAACCTTCTCAGTTTCTGTTTAACTGGCTTAACATCTGGTAGAATGGGTAGCCTGTGTACAACCATGTCCGTGTCTAACCCTGGCATATCCCGATACGACCATGCAAATACATCTTCATAATCAGCCAAGAACCGTATCATTTCATCACGCTGTACCTCAGATAGACATACCCCAATCTTCACTATTTTTGGGTCATCTTCGGTCCCTAGGTTTATTGATATGGTCTCTTCAATATTGGGTTGGACCGCCTTTTCATGACGGTCCAATTGATATGTGATTTCTTTTGGAGGGTCGTCTTCTTCGTCCTCGGTCTCTTCTTCAACCTCCATTAGGTCAAAGTCGAGCTCGAGCTCGAGGTCGAAGTCATACTCAACCTGATCCAATTCCGTTTGCTTATATGGTTCATAAGTGGTTTGGACCTTTTTGAAAAATTTATCTTTTCTATAAAAAATTGAAAAATCTTTTTGTGTTTTTTGAGAGCCTTCTGCAAAATCTTTTCCTGAAGACGAAGGCTCATTAAAACCTTCAGGAAAAGGGCATTCCAATAATGGAGTTTTTTTTTTGGAAGCCATATCTGTTTGCCAAACAAACGCGGCTTCAAAAGTAAGGGGAGTTTCCTCCCAATTGTTCAACATAAAAGAATCTGGGGCAGGGGTACAAGCCTGCTCCTCAAGCTCAGGATCCGCATCCAAAATCACCAGTACTGGGTGAGTTGCATCGCCTGCTTCTTCTATAGGGCTTGTCCCAGATGGGACTTCTACTGCAGCCCAGTCAATGAAGGGTAGCTCCTCTGCTCCTTCTTCTTGGTTGCTTTCAGTCATGGCAAAAAAGGCTCCGACGTCCTCGGAAAAGTCATGCTCCTGTTCTGCCTGTGGCCTAGGCCCACCCAATGCTTGTGGAGGTGAAGGTAGAACATATGGTTGCACGGTTGATGACTTGGGTTTCTGGAACGGGTTGATGTTATAGTATGGGGGTTTGGACCGATACTGGGGAGGAGACAGCTGAATCATGTGGGAAAGCTTAGGAAAAGTTTCCCAGATGTGAGGGAATTTCATGTCTTCCATCTGCCTCTGTCTTTCCCAATTCCTTGGCTTGGACCCCAATCCTGCTCTATGGACCATCTTCTTAACCTTTTTCGGTTCTATCCTTCCTTGTAGGTTAACTCCCAGACCTTTTCCAGGGTGAAAATTGTACTTTTCTAGCACATTCTTGACCATTTTCTCAGCACAGGTCAACTTTCCTTCTTTTTCCTGATACCCCCTCAGGTATAAAATTCACAGTTTCAAACTGGAAAGAGTGAAACGCCATCTTGTCAGCAGTCATTTTCATGTTTATGTAGGGTACATCAGGGGACCACATGGGAGGAACCAAGTTTTCAGCTAAGACATTAATCACCTTTTACCCTCTAATATATTTGACTCTTTGGTGGAGGGTAGATGGTATAGCCCTAGCTGTATGAATCCACGGCCTTCCTAGGAGTAGGTTGAGGGCTGCAGGTATATCCATCACTTCAAATGTAATGTTGAAAATATACGGTCCAATAGTGACCGGCAGTTCGACCTCCCCTAGGGAGTGTGTTTTAGAGCTATCAAAGGCTCTTATGATTCTTCCATTTTGTTTTATTTTATTTTGCTCCAGACCGAGCTTAACAAATGTTATTAACGGGCAAACATTCAGAGCCGACCCATTATCAATTAAAACCCAGGCTATCATGCAGCATTTACTGAGCACAGCTATGTGCAAAGGATCCACATGATGGTACCCTGCTGGGCTAATCTCTGTTTCAGAAAAAGTTATAACATTGTGGGATAAAATCTAACCAACCATCCGGCCTAGTTGGTCTGGTTCAATATTTTTAGGCACATGTGCCCCTTTGAGTATCCTTAACAAGGAGTCCCTATGTTTTTCAAAATTTAACAATAATCCCAGAATTGAGATCTGGGCAGGTACTTTGTTCAACTGCTCCACAACATTGAACTCACTCTTTTTTATGATTTTAATGAGGTCAACAGCCTCACTGTCAATTACCTGAGGGGCATCTTCCCCTACCTTAGCCTTTCCTTTATTTATCTATTCTTCCTTTTCTTTCTGTCTCCTTTTGTTTTTCTTCCACACCTACACATTTTCCTGACCTCATCATGAGGTTCACTTCTTTCTTGCTTTCTACCTCAGCTGCAGGCAATGTAGTGGTGTAGCCTTCACTGTAGTTCTATGGTACAACTGATTCAGAGTAAGAAGGCTTTGGGACATTTATCACAAGGGGAGGAAGCTTGGTCTTGGATGATGAGTTCTGAGTAGGAGGAACATTTACAACCAATGGTGGGCATTGTTTTGGTTGAATGGTTACAGAAGTAACAGAAGCATTGAGATGGTCACAGCTTATGACCAATGGTGGTTTGGACTGAATGGGTGATATGAAGGTGGATGGACTGCAATTGATAACCAAAGGCGGTTTGGCTATATTCATTTGGGCCATAAGAGATGAGACCTGGTCCAGAGAAGAGCTAATGTTCTTAGTAGCACGATCATTCCCTTTTGAAATCACGTTTACCTCTTTATCGCTATTTCTTCTGTCAAAATAAACTTTAACCGTCATCCCTATTGGAGCAATTAACTGGGATGGGTCAAAGGTTATTTCATCAGAAGAAATGACCCCTATGACATTAGATGGGCCTACCCCAAGGTGTTGAGGCAGAGGGTTTTGGCCAATGTCTGTTCTTGGAGGATTGGGAGCCCCTGTATTGAAAGACAGGGTATTCTGGTCAAGCAAATCCTGAATGGCATGTTTCAAAGGCCAACACTTGTCAGTAGGGTGCCCAGGTGCACCCATGTGGAAATCACAAGTGGTGGAGGGGTCATAATTTCTCCCCTTGGATGCATTCGGATTGGGTTCTCTTAAAGTGATATACCCTGCTTGCAATAAAGTGGGAAGCAACTGAGAAGGAGTCATTGGAATAGGGGTGAAGACCCTATTTCTCCTTGCTGTGAAATAGGCATCCTTTTCGTCTTTAGTAAAAGCCCTCTTTTGGTCTGACGATGCTGCTGGAACATTAACCCTCATGGGGGCCTGGGTAGATGGAGCAGATGGAGTAGGAAAATGAGCAGGTATGTTGATTTGTATGGGCTTGTTAGGGCCCGACGGTGACTGCACCATGTTCACCTCCCCTTCTTTCTTGTTCCCATTCTTTTTCAACCCGCTTCCTTTCTTCAGATTGGGGTCCTGTTGACTAACCATGGCCGAGTGGTCAATTATTTTACCTGACCTGATTCCGTCTTTGATTCGGTCGGCCACTTGTACCAAAGCCGCAAAATTAGTGGTGGTCTGACCCACCAGGTGGCTGTAGAATGGTTGATCCAATGTACTGATGAAAGTGGAAATCATTTCCTGCTCTAGCATGGGTGGCCTGACTTGAGAGGCCGTCTCCCTCCATCTTTTGGCATACTGCCTTACAGATTCGTCCCTTGCCTTACTCATTCTCATTACGTCGTACCTATCTGGTACGATCTCTGAATTAAACCGGTACTGAGCTAGGAAGGCATCTGCTAGGTCCTTCCATCTTCTAATCTTTCCATGGTCTAAGGTGGCGAACCATCTCAACGCAGTTCCAGTTAAGCTCCTTTGAAAGAGCTGAATCAAGACGCCCTCTTCCTGCCCGAACTGGCATAGAGCACCACAGTACAACTTCAGATGGCTCATGGGGCAGCCAGTGCCATCATATTTGTCTAGGTCTGGGCACTTGAACTTAGCTGGCAAGTTAACATTAGGGTACAGGCATAAGTCCTCAAAGTTGGTGCCCCCGACGTTGTTCACCCCTTTTACTTCCCTCAGTTCATCTTGGATCATCTCTAGTCTGTGCATGAATTTCTTCTCCATTTCTTCCCTCATTTTTTCCTTTTCCTTTGCTTTCTCCGATTCAACCGTCTCATCCCTGTTCAGTATAGGTTTAGGGGTGGGTTCATAAATAGGTTCAGGAATATGTTGAACCGGAGGTGGAATATTGATTTGGGGTGGAGGTGCTGGGTTGGAAGTGGATGCTTGGTTCTGGGCTTGCACTTGCTGGGCCTGCACCAATAGTATGTTCTCTAGCATTCGGGCTAGTCCTGCCACCTGCTCCTAAAGCAGGGCAATATCTGGGTGAAGAGCATCAGCTTCAGTCTCAATGGGATTCATAGCGCGAGCTCTTGATCTGGTTACAGGAGCTATGGTTGCAAGTGTACTTGGTGCCTGGCAAAAAGATAAAGGAAAAATATCAGTGTCCATTTAATCTCATTTACATGCCTAGGAATGCCTATGTGCAAGCTGGGTGAACACGAGTTTGGATTTTTTTTTATTTGCTTCTTTTTTTTTTTTAGAATTGTTGGAATATTCTAGGGCTTCCAACAGGTCCCATAAAAAGAGAAAAAGATTTGAAATTCAAAGGCTTTCAGAGGCCTAAGGATATTTTTGGAAAAAGTCTGAAATTCAAAGGCTTTCAGAGGCCCAGGGGGATTTTTGCAAAATGTCTGAAATTCAAAGGCTTTCAGAGGCCCAGGGATATTTTTGGAAAAAGTCTGAAATTCAAAGGCTTTCAGAGGCCCAGAGATTTTTGAGAAAGGTCTGAAATTCAAAGACTTTCAGGGGCCCGAGGAAAAAGATCTAAAATTCAAAGGGTTTCAGAGGCCCAAAGATCTGAAATTCAAAGGCTTTCAAAGGCCCAAAAGATAAAGATCTGAAATTCAAAGGCTTTCAGAGGCCCAAAAAATAAAGATCTGAAATTCAAAGGCTTTCAGAGGCCCAAAAGGGTAAAGTCTGAAATTCAAAGGCTTTCAGAGGCCCAAAAGGAAAAGATCTGAAATTCAAAGGCTTTCAGAGGCCCAAAAATAAAGATCTGAAATTCAAAGTCTTTCAGAGGCCCAAAAGGAAAAGATCTGAAATTCAAAGGCTTTCAGAGGCCCAAAGGAAATAGTCTGAAATTCAAAGGCTTTCAGAGGCCGAGGGATATTTTTGAAAAAGGTTTGAAATTCAAAGGCTTTCAAAGGCCCGAAGATTTTTGAGAAAAAGTCTGAAATTCAAAGGCTTTCAGAGGCCCAGGGATTTGTTGAGAAAAAGTCTGAAATTCAAAGGCTTTCAAAGGCCCAGGGATTTTTGAGAAAAAGTTTGAAATTCAAAGGCTTTCAGAGGCCCAGGGATATATATATTTTTTTTTGTTTTTGTTTTTGAAGCATTTTATTCAAACTCATTTCCCTTTATCATCATTTAAAGGTTAAAGGAACAGGATTTAGCGGGAAAAACTGATTAAAATTGAATTTTCCGCTGAGACCGCATATACAGTACGGTCCAGCCTTGCCCATATTTAAATTACGAGTAAGCCGCGACAGTATAGTTAACACGGGCGAGCCCAGCCTGTATATGATAGATCTGGATTCAGAAGCCTGAAAGTAAATTCTAGGGTTTCATGATGTGGTTTTTGAGTCCTTTTTCATTATTGAAAGAAGACCCTACGGTCTAAGTTCTCCCCTTTTGATGTTCTTCATCAACGTGGGTATTTTTGGTTTTGATTTCTTGATCTAATGTGAAATTTGGGCTATAACTATGTCTTGGACTATTCAAGTTCAATTCTTCAATGTTTTATAAAAATCATATTTTTCTAGATTTCTAGAATTTAACTTGAAGCCAGATTTTTGAAGTTTTCACTTTAGATTGGTTTTATTTGATTTTATCTCAATTTTGTTTTAATCATGAAACCCTAGGAATGGTATGATCATATTTGAAAGTTTTAGATCAATCAGGCTATTCGTATGGAAAAAACCATACATTTTTGTCTTTTTTATGATTTTTCATGATTTTTATAGCAAGCCCTTTTTCCTTTATTTTAACATGAACAATGCCTGGCAACCACCTTGTGTGGATGAATAGGGGTTCCTAACACCTTCCCCTGTTCATAACCTAATCCCCTTACCCATCTCTGGTTGTTTTTTTAGAGGGTTATTTTTACCCTAAATTTGCCTTTTGTGCTTATTTGATATTTTGGTGTCCATTCACACCTAAACAGAATGGTGGCGACTCTGTGTTTTTAACCAATCCCGCGTGATGAGCAGGAAGTCATTGAATTGATTTTTTCCCATGTCTCACAGTGCACAATCATACTTTATCTAAGAATTCAATATTCAAACTTAACTAAGATTCAAGTGGTTCAACCTCAATCTACTTTATTACACCTCAAAAATTCAATTAATTCAAAGTTCAATTCAAAAATAACCTACAGATCTAAGGAATGTAATAGTAGTCTTCCTCCCTATATGTCTCAGTCGGATCTACCCCAGTAGTCGCCTCACCTCGAGTATCTGAAAAACAAAACAAAACAAAAGTGTGAGATACGAATATCTCAGCGAGTAGCATATGCATGCAGGAAATAGTTTACACAGTTCAAATCATGCATCGATAAATAACTAGTACGAATAAGCAACCAATACAATCTCCAAGTTTAAAACCAAAACCAATAATTATTTCCAAACACATTTCAATTCAATACTGACAACACATCGATTGGTCAATGTCATGACTATTGTTAAGTTGACAAATTAAACATGCCAAGTAGACACTCCACACCTCCATGTACACAGTTTAGGCCTACTCAGGGTTTCGGAAACTCTGAAATGACGGCCTACTCAGGGTTTTGTCATCCAATGCCGGCCTACTCCCCGGGTTTCGACATTGACAACCAAACCTACTCAAGGTTTCTGGCTGCTCTACACTGGTCGTGGCAACACACAAGGCCATGCAATTTCAACAACCAACAATAACAATATATTACTAAACTTAAGCATGGATCCAAGACAAGCTAAACCAAAACAGTAAACCATCGTAAAATCACAACTCTGACATCAGAATAAAACAATACGTTCAACATCATATATAACTCAACCAGTTCACCACATGTCCCTCTGGACCAGAGCAGTACCTTAGGTACTTTCAGTATTTCCTCAAATCTCATAACACATGCCCATTGGTAATAATCTCATTTACTCACACCAAGAGAAATCTTTACAATACATTTCAGAAACTTGCAATCAAGTAAAACCAGATTAAATAAATTTTCATTCAAGTACAGTATATAAACAAAAGGAAGTTAAATCAGGAACTACTAGTGTTAGGTACAATAAGATCACCTACCGGTAGCCTTTAAAATTTACCTTGGATGCTCCTAAGAATTTCCAGAATTTCCATTAAAAATTTTCAGAGTATTTGAACAGGTAACAGTATTTCTAAAATTCTAAACAATTCAATAGATAAGTGCTTGGACCCTCAAAGTATTAAAATCTAGCTTGATTTGGTCGAAACTCACATTTCGGCAAAGATTTGGGGCTTGCGCTGACCTCTAGCGCTAGGCGCGAGGTTGGTGGTAAGTAAATACTCAAACTACACGTCGTGCTTACTTAAATTGCACTAGGTGTGAGCTAGGCGTACGATAGGCGCTAAGGAAATCCGCTCGACGCGAACCAGGCACGAGCTCTGTGTTAAGAAAAATCCGCCCGGCGCAAGATAGGTGCGCGATAAGAGCGAGCTCGGCGGTAAGAACCTTCGGCCTTGCACCGACTCAACCCAGTTGGCGCTAGGTAGGTGCCAACCCGGTGGATACTACCTTCGGTTTTCAGGTCTCTGTTATTTCCAGATCTCTACGACTGACTGAAATTTTTCTCTCTGTAACAAATTTCTTAGTCTCCTACTATCCCCAGAAGACATTTAAACTAGTTTTGGAATTAATCTAAACACTTTTATATTTATCTCTAACAATCCTAGAAAAACTCACGCTCGGACTATCATCTTCCAGAAAACATATGCATCAAGATCAAACTCACGAATCAATCCAAAACCCAGTTTTAAAACGATGCTACTCACCTCTTGCACGCTTATATCCCAGCAACAGCAACTACTCGAATCCGAAAACCCTTAGTCGATCGCTAATAGGCGCTCGTCTGTTCGAAATCGACGCCCGGTTGATCCTCTGTTTGCAAGAGAAAACTCTTCTGAAAACTTTGGCCTCGACTTTCTGATTGGCAGGAACTCTCACAGTTCTTCTTCTCTCCCAAAGAAAACCTAGATCAATCGCGTAGCCGCAATCACCAATCACCTTCAGTACGAGTATATGAGTATTCTAAAAACCTCAAACCTAATTTTCCTTAAGTATTTATACCTTCCATAATTATATTGCCGCTCGACGAACTTTTGAAATTCCTTGATTCCGTACATGCTCCCCCACCAAAATTCCTACATATACACAGCTCCTTAAGTTGATTCGTCCACATAAATAAATAAATAAATCCTTAGAAAATATTGGGGTTTTACATTTGTGTCCCTAGATCTTATAACAAATGTTATATATTGATTTAGGACATCAAATATATTTACAAAATAGAGTTTCCTTAGACAAGAAAAAGTGAGAAATTGAGAAAGACCAAAAAGCTTGAACCAAAAATGCCTTGGCTAAGGTGTCAATGCATGATAAGCCCAGGGCACTCCCAAATACACTTGGCCCCAGCATTATAGGTAGTTTTTCTCGGTTTCACACCGATGATCATGTTAGGGTTTTCTTGTTTTAATATTTCTTATATTTCAGCATATGAAGCTTCTAAAAGTCAAATTTTAATTGTCTTGACAATTGCCAACTATCAGATGTGTACTCTTACACCTGGATGCTTGTTAACTTTTTTATATGTACGTTCAGCATTTATGTCAAAATGACTTTGAATTTAGGGACTTTATAAGTTGGTCTGACAAGGTTGGTCCAGTTAAATTGTCAACGATAGTATCATAGTATTTTACTATATGTTTATGGTTTTGTTTGCAAGAAGCATGATCACAAATTTCCTTGTGTCTTTTCTAACTGACATATCTTCACATGAGTAGTTCATGGTGTCAGAGTATTCTGAGTGGCTTTACTAAGTAACAGCCACTCAACTAGTTCTGATCTCTGAAGAGTTCTTCCTCACTCTAGGTCTAATCGAAACTGGTACCCAATCAAGTATTCAACATTAAGAGATTATTTATGTGAAAGAACAAGAAAGGAAAAAAAATGATTCTAGGATCTATGTATGGTTGTTCTATCCATGAACTTTCTCTAGCATAGCATACGAGATGGAACATTAAATACCAATGAGTATACATTAGGTTTGTTATTTATTTATAGGAAAGAAGGCAGCTGACAGTTGATCCACGGAAATAAAATGGAGCTTACATTAAGCTAGTCAATTGTTGAAATATTCTTATTAATTATTGTTAAATAGGATTCAAATTTCCCTTCTACATGTGCTTCTTACTGGAAATACTTAATGCCTTGCTGTGAATGCTGATTGAATAGCACAAAGTGGAAGCAGCTTTTACAATCAAGAGGTCATTCTTTTATATTTTCAATTGCTCAACCAATTCTTGTTACTGCTGCTTCACAGGGTAAGGTGTAATCCCTTGAATTTCTTTAACATTCATGGTTCTACGTCTGTGATCCTTTTTTTTTCCCTAAAACTGCAACCTTTGTTAGTGTTATTCTGTATTTGGGGCTTTAATACATCGCATTGTCACATCATTTGGTATATTCATTGGGAAGGATATCTATATAATATTTAGGCATCTAGTTTGGCATGTTAACTAGAAAACCTGATTTTTGTCACTTTGTTCTTTTACATTTCTCTTCTACTCTCTTTCCTGCTGTGTGCTTGACATGTATATATTTCTAGACTTGTCACTCAGCATTCTCCTATAACATTTCAGAATAGCAACAAATAACAGAAGATAGATGGTCAAAGGAAGGCCATCATTTGAAGTGTTCCCTTGTCCAATACATTTTGTTTATTTCAATGATAGACCATCTAGTTGATGGTGTTGCAACTCAAGATAAATGGCCATTATTATTTCTTCATTAGACCACAAAACATGGAGAAGTGCACTTATGTCAAGCTAACTCTTTCTTTCCATATATATAAGTGTATGTGTTTGTTGCAATCTTATACTGTTCATATAATTTTCTTTCTGTGACTGAAGATATGGTTGTTTGGAGAAAATATTAGTTTGTGATCATTGTAAAAGACAAATTGACATGCAGATCTACCTGAGCTTCTTGATTTATCTACTACCAGTAATCAAAAGACTACAATTTAAATTATACCAAATTGAGATAACACCTCTCTCTCCACCTGTCTCTTTCATGTGTCTCACACAGGAATCACATGGATCCATTGCTTTTGCCACCCAGTCCCAGTGATGCAATTTGCCTTTCATGTATCGATATTGCTACTTTTTTTTTGTTGGTAAAAACCCACTATTTCTAGTGGCACTCCATCGGTGGGAGGAGGGTTGAGGCAGAACCAGACCTGTAGATTAATTTAGCAAAAGCAGTTACACCTAGCCAAGGGGGGGACATAGAAAACCTTACCCCTCGAAGAGATGCTAAATACAATGTAAATCATGAATCTAAAATCTGAAACTATAAAGACCTGTTCTACCATGAAATAAAGAAACTTTAGCTTTAACAGGAAGTAGAGAATCTAAGTTAAAAATCTGAAACTGCGGATAATAACATCCTTCATTAGCAAGAACATCAGCCACAGTATTAGCTTCCCAGTAAATATGCTGAACACTTATGTTAAACTTTGATAATCTTGAAAGAATTTCTTTCCACCAAAAAGAGCACTTCCAAGGGATATTAGTGTTGCAATTTATAGCATCCATGATAACTTTAGAATCGGATTCAACAATAAAATGTTGCAAACCTTCATTATCAGCCAATCTGAGTCCATCTCTTAAACCCAAAATTTCAGCAGTGGTATTCGAAGAGATTCCATAATGAGCTGAAAACCCCATGAGGAATTTACTAGATTTGTCTCTAAAAACACCTCCTCCTCCACTCACACCTGGGTTGCCTTTAGAAGCACCACCTCTTCCATTTGACAAGCTTGGGATGAGGGCTGCTAATATGAGGGCATTATATGTGAAGAGAATCAAGAATAAGCTTTCTTGAAGAAGAGCACTGAACTTTAGGCTTAGTAAGATAGGCCGCTTCTTGAAGCCTACGAGCAATCTTGTGAATAATGCTTTCCACCTCCATAACATGGTCATCAAACCTATGATTGCGTCTGGCAAGCCAAATTTCCCAAATAACAAATAAAGGCAAAGCAAGAAGAAGTAATCCTAGCTGATATTTTTTACCTGTTCGTCCAAACCAATAAGACAAACGGCTATAAGTATCATGCAAAGGATGAAATTGAATGCCTGCTTTTTGAGAGAAGTGTTGCCAAACTTTTTGAGCAATGTCGCCAAAAGAGAAAAGTTGATCAAGACTGTCTTCCTTGGGTTGTCTACAACAGTTGCATTTAGAACATAGAAGAATACCATAGCCTTTTATTCTATCATCAATAGGTATGACTCCCTTAAGAATTCTCCAAGCAAAAGTGCAGATCTTAGAAGGAATATAAGACTTCCAGAAATTATTCATGGACGATATTGTGGCCTTACATCTAATTTGATCCCATGCTGAAGTAACAGTGAAATGTCCATTTGGAGAAGGCAACAAGATTGCTTTATCTTGAAAAGAATTGAGCTGGGGACAAATGGATTCTATGGACCTGCATATATCAATAGGAAGCAAAGAAGAAACATTATCTAATTTCCATGTAATATTCTCTATAACATCTACCACCTGAAGATTGTGATTAGGTATATTGTGCTCACTCACATAATCAGCAAGGGTACCATGAGGAGACCACTTGTCATACCAGAAATTTATCTTACCCTCTTCAATAATCCATCTTGTGTTGGAAACATTATCCTCTTTCACTTTCAAAATTGCTCTCCAAATCTTTGAGATACCAGATTTAAAATCAGCATGCCTAAAGCGAGATGATGGACAATATTTGGATCTTATAAAGCTTGCCCAAAGACCATTGTCATGCAAGGCTCTCCAACCCATCTTAATATGAAGACTCCTCATTACATCCTTTACAGACTTAATGCCCAAACCTCCTTCCTCTTTTGGTAGGCAGATTTTATCCCAAGCAACCCAATGACTTTTATAACCATAATCCACACTTTCTCCCCAAAAGAAGTTGCTGAATAAAGCTTCCAATCTTCTTATGACACTTTTGGGAACCGGTAACGAAGAAAGCAAGTGAATAGGAATGTTGGATAAAACACTTTGAATAAGTGTTACTTTACCTCCATGAGACTAAAATTTAGACTTCCAACCACTTATCTTCTTCTGAATTTTATCCAACAAGTCTTGAAATAAAGATGTGGAAGCTCTTCCCATGAATAAAAGAACCCCAAGATATTTAGTGGGAAGATTTCCTTTAGAAAACCCAGTGACATGTTGAATCAAAGATATCCTAGAAGAAGTAGCTTTGGAGGATACAATGAAGCAACTTTTGCTTTTATTTACCTTCTGACCAGAGGCTTTCTCATATAAATCAATAAAATTAATGAGATGAGAAAGAGAGGATTTGGTCCCATTAGTAAAAATCAATATGTCATCTGCATATAGAAGATGAGAAACCTGAATATTGTTTCTTCCATAGCAATACCTTGCAATTTTTCCAGAAGCAACCAGATTTTCAATACCTCTGCTAAACACTTCCTCTGTTAGGATAAAGAGAAGAGGAGATAAAGGATCTCCTTGACGGAGACCTCTTGAGGAATTGAAGAAACCACATGCTTTCCCTTTCATCAATATACTAAACCAGCAATTAGAAATGCAACGAAAAATTAGATTGCACCAAGCACTAGAAAACCCAAACCTTTTGCACACTTCAATAATAAAAGACCAGTCCATATGATCAAATGCTTATCATTTGCCATATGTTAAGCTGGTTCTTGTGCTGCATAAATATGTTGGGGTATAATTTTGCCCTAAGTAGTGTAAATATTTTAGTGATAAATGTGTCCTTTGCATCTATATATAAATGATTCAGTTGTTAATAATGTACAACTTAGTAGCTGCTGTTATTGTGGCAAAAAAGGAGACCTGGCGTAGAAAGGAAATTTGGAGCCGGGTGCAAGACTTCACACCCTTACTGGAATTCCGGTTATGAGTCCTATCATTTCTCTCATTGTAGGTAGTGAAGAGAAGGCCCTACATGCTAGCAGGTTTCACATCTATTTTCTCTTTGTCATGTATTATGATCTCTCACAATTGCTGCTAATTTTCATGCTAATCATGAACCAGGCATTTGATGAAATCCGGATTTCATGTGATGATTATCAGACCCCCGACTGTACCTCCCAACTCCTGCAGGTATAGGGGTGGCAATTTCTAGCCCGGACTGCCGAGCCCGACCCTCCCTGCACGATTTTAATTGGGCTTGGGCATGATTTTTAGGCCTAGTGGGCTAGCCCGACCCGGATTTTAAGAGCCCATAATATATAGGGCCGGGCTTGGGTGAGTTTATTTTAGCCCGAATCGGCCCGGCCTGGCCCTATTAATATTATGTTTCCTAAAAAACACAATTTTAGTCTCTCCTTATTACTCTCCAACAAGACATCTTATTTAAAGTTAATTAGTTTAACATATTTTACATGTTTTGATGTATTTGGATTGTGGGATTTAATTTTCCTAGGCAATATAGAAACTTTCCAATAGTACATCTATCTTTTGTATTCAAGGCTCAAAAAAACATTTCTTATCAAATATATGTTGAACGTGCATCAGAATTTTTGTGCTTTGGAATGTTAAATACAATAATTTGTTAGTGAACATGCGGCGTCATTGTCTTC
Organism: Buxus sempervirens; assembly: GCA_947561395.2. Lineage (NCBI taxonomy): Eukaryota > Viridiplantae > Streptophyta > Magnoliopsida > Buxales > Buxaceae > Buxus > Buxus sempervirens. The sequence continues at coordinate 41,144,218 of OX387183.1, read as the reverse complement.
TTTTGGGATTTAACTAAGCCTCAAAATGCCTTGTTTATGGTTTCTTGATTAAAAAAAATTAATCATTTATAAAAAAATAGGGCCAAATAGGGCCGGGCTTGGACAACTCTACTTTTATTAGGGTCGGGCTTGGGCATTATTTCCAAGCCAAAAATTAGGGCCCAGCCGGGCTTGGGTAAGCCCTAAAGTACTTATATATGCTCTTAAGCCCAGCCCGTTAAATTGACACCCCTATGCAGGTATGCTGTTGGATATTGTCTGTTATCCAATTTTTGTTACTAGAAAACCTATTGTCATATCATAGACTAAAAATATATAATATGTAAACCTTGATAACAATTAAGTAAAGTGCCATCATGTATTAGAAATTGGAAGAAACGAAACAGTGATGCGAGGAAAATATTTGAGTTAACTGACAGGCCTTTGTCAGCCAAGAGAGCAAGTATAGTTATCACTTGTAAAATAGTATCTATTTTGTTTAAAATGTAACACACTGATCTAGCACTGCCATGCTGCACTACGCATCTTCATTCAGTCTCGGATTGTCAAGCCTTGTCAATCTTGCCACAGCATGGACTAGGCATTGAGAATTCTGTCTTTGTACATAAACTTATGTTCCAACTAACGGGTGCTACTCTGTGAAGACTTAAAAAAAAAGAAAGAAAAAAGACAAAGAAAAAAGCCTCATGTTTACTAGACTTTCATCTGGTTTTATGGTGGTTGTAGTAGAAGTTCTTTTAAGAGTTGGTGGGTTTCTGTCTCTGGTTTGTCTTGTTGCGCTTCCCTTGTTTGTTTTTGAGAATCAATATGAGAGATTCTAAACAGGAGCACGTTGTAGTTGCAGCTCTATTAAAGATAAAAAAATCACATGAAATTTAGTTGACAAAATGGGCTTCTTTTTATCTTCTTTATCTTTATCTTTTTATTGGAGGTTTTTTTAAAATGATGAGCATTGCTTCCTTGTGACTATCATCTTACAGCCAAGCCTTCTTGTATAGGTTGCGCATTACTCTTAGTGCTGTTCACACAACGGATGATTTGAAGAAGCTCACTGCTACACTGGCCCTCTGTATCAACATCCAGGATGTTGATGCCCACAACTTCAATGGACATGCAAAGCTCTAATGACTGAATTGTTACCTTTGCATCTGGTCTTTCTGTTGCAATACAACATTTTAAGCTGATGGCAGTTTAGTTTTGGGATCCTTTAAAATGCAAGCCTATACCTTCGCTTGATATGCCATGCAATGGTGAAAAGTATGACAAAGAACCAAACAGGGACGAATTGAGAAGTCAGATGAGTAGCATGGCAATCCAGATCACGATGCATTGAGACTGAGCATAATAAGCACTCATGGTAGAGAAGTGCATAGCACAAGCAATGCAAAACTAAAAAGGATTTAATCACTGATTTTATGAATGATAAACGATCGATGATATTTTGCAGTACACTAAAAGGGATCCAATCTTTCTGAGTGGGGATCTTTCTTGGAAGAACACTTCATGTTATGGAAAGTTCAGAGCTACACAATGAACTGAAAGAGACAAGAAGTCTTGTAGCAGCGCAATTAAAAAATATTGAGGGTACTTGTCCATGCAAATTAAATCCACCAAAATTGTCAACTTCACCATGCTAGTGTTAGGAATCAGTGAACCCAAAAGCTTAATTTGATGGGTAGTAGCGCAGGGCTGATGGTAGTCGTGTAGGGCTCAACATACGATAACAGTAACTCAACATTATAAGAGGCATAAAAAACAGAGTAATAAGCACAATGTTAGCACCTGATTTTTGCACCCCTAAAATGCAAAAAATAAAAAGTCAAACTAAAAAGTGAAACCCTGATGGGGTCAAAATTTGATTTTTTGATCCAAGGAGAATTGGCCATAAAACTTCATCTCATTGAAAAAAGCATTTCAACACGGTTTCAACGCAACTGAGTTGGCTAGAATCGGAATCTGGATGAGGAAGTTATGAGCTAGTCAAACTTTTGGGGGAGCGAAAGTTGAATTTTTGCTCGACCCTAATTCAGCTGCCCAAATTGATCCCAGTGAATAGGTGGTTCCGAGCTGATTCCAATAACACTAAGTTTGCTAAAATCGAACATCGAACGGAAAAGTTATGGGCAGTTGAAGTTTCAAGAAAGCTATCCTTGTGACAAAACAGTAGCCAAAAAACAGAATAAATGAATAAAATAAATGTTTGTTGAAAATATCTTAATATTTTAATAAAATCTAAGATATTTGTAATAAAATAATAAAAAAAAATTGGATAAGAAGCTTTCAAAAAATCAAATTTAATAAAACATTTGAAATTCGACATTTTTAAAACGTGCGTAACCGCATTTTATATGCAGTCAAGGCATGACTGCATATAAAATGCGGTCACAGCCTTCTAGAAGCGGGACTTGTGTCTCGTACAGCGCCAACTAGCAGATTTGAGCGATTTCGCGCACATAGGCAGCTTGACCGCATTTACTATGCAATCATGCCTTGACCACATAGTAAATGCGGTCATGCCGTGACTGCATAGTAAATGCGGTCACGAACTTTTGCCTATAAATAGGCCCCTCTCCATTGTCAAGGGAGAAGGAGGAAGAGGCCTTCTGAACCCAGCCGACCCTCTACCTCTCTAATCACCTCTTGGCCCTATGAGACTTTCCTTGCTCACCCAAACCCCTGCCAAATTCCCGTTTTGCCCTTGAAGACGTTCTTTTCATCTGTTTCTTCTTTCCAGTCCTTTGAAAACCAAAAAGTGACCATTTTGGGAATCAAGGGAGGAGCGGAAGCACTGCCCACATTAACGGGAGGACCTCCACACCTCAAAATAGAAAGGTAATAGCGTGGTAAGCTTTCTCACCTTGTGATTAACATATATGAAAATCTTATTGTTCTAACAATTTTATTCTTAAGTTTATTTATTTATTTATTTATCTTGTATACTATTTCTAACTTGTTTTGCTCTTCTTTTGCACGTCATGAGAGGCCCTGTGAAAATGGGGATCTCCATATGAGAAGAGAGAAGAGTGATCTTCTTAGAATTAAAGGGTGTTTAATCCAAAATAATCCTCGTCTCAGTCTAGCTAACTTATTCTGCAGGATTATCAAAGAGGGGTCCTGTCCTCTTAGCAACATCTAATGTATCCCTAATCCTTTTCCCCCTTTCCCTTACTTAGCACCGCACTGCATGTTGAAGAATGACTTAAACAAGTCTAGAAGAATTAGGAACTCTTCTCTTTGCCGAACACCGAAAGAAGAAGATATTTGAAGTTGAATGAAGGAATTGTACCACTGAAAGGGTGCTAGAGAATCCAACCAGAGTTGGCAAACACCCCAGGAGAGTAGCCAGACTAGTTCCTGCCATTTTCGCGGCAAAAGTTGGAAATCGGGCCGGAACCGCATTTAATCTGCAGTTCAGGCTGAACCCCACTATAAATGTGGTATGTTCGGTAAATAACTTTAAAAATCAATTTTTCACACCCGGTTGGACCCAATCCAAACCATTTGGACTTGACCCGACCCATTGGGCATCTTGGATCATTCCAAGCCCATTTTAAGACTGTGGGCCAAATTGGGCCCACCAAGGCTTTGTGGGCCTTACAATGGGGCCCACCTTGAGTTCGGCCCAACTAGGGCCTGTTTTCGACAAACGGGCCCAAGGCCATTTGCTTAATCACCTTTGGGCCTGAACCAAGCCCATTAGGCCCCTAAAAGCTTTAATCAATTTTAATTTGCATGATTAATTAATCTTTAAATTAAAAATAACTTAAACCAATAAGGATTACCCAATAACCCTACTGGGTCTTGGGCTCAAGCCCAATTTGGCAACCCACGGGCCTTCCAACGGGCCCGTACTTGACCCACATAACTCAAGGAATAAAAAAGATAAAACATGAAATAAAAGGGGTCCATACCTTCAAAGGCCCCCACCGGACTTAAAAGGATACATGCTAGTTTAGGAAGGGTGAGAAGTTTACTCAAAACCAGAGAGACCCGAGTGACTTGTCAGACCGACGGGGTGGGTCGGGGTGTCTTCGGACTTCTCCGGACGTAACCGAGAACTTAGCCAGATCTCTAATAAGCCACAGACCAGACAAAAATTAAACACGATTAGGCTACCCTGTGTCTACCTACACCTTTTAGCCAGTGGCGACTCCGAATAGTCCCGAGGCATGCACATCACACGTGTGCCTCGTCGTGCGATCTAGTTTTAGGTGCGCACACACAAGGCACACAATACTTAAATATGGAAACAGCCAAACATATGCCAATCAAAGATCCCAACTTAGACAACCGGATGCTTCAAAGATCAACAAATCCATGATTATATCACAAGCTCACAACAACCAGATCATTGTAAGAACCTGTTTAAGAGAAACTGAAATGGCAGATAAATGACCATTTTATCTCCTCTTTTAGTCATTAAAATGAGATGGAAACAATCTTCATGAAGAAGGTGGTGTGGCATTGTTGGGGTCTCCAATGGAGAGGGTATGGGCCCCATCATGACTTTTAGTTGCATGGGTAGTAGAGAGCTCCTGGACAGATTTCTTGCCTTCAAGAACACTCACCACATCAGACATTGTTGGCCTTGGGGTAGGGAACTGATCAATGCACAAAAATGCTAGGTCGAACATCGTGGTTGCTTGTTCCCTGGAATAATCAGACCCAAATATGACATATTTGTCAACCAAATCCAAAAGATTTCCAGCCTTCTTCAATTGATCGGCCTGCAATTTTGACCTTATTACTGATGTGATTACTATTAAATGCATAAGAGGGTGTGTATATTTTTATCTTTCTACTAGAGGAAATAACTCACCGTATCTAGAAGAAAAATAGTTTCTTGATTTCCATAACGCTCTGCATTGCTCTTTCCGCTTACTATCTCTAGCATGACGACTCCAAAGCTATAAACATCTATCTTCTCTGATATGATACCTCGAATGGCATACTCAGGTGCCATATATCCTCTGGAGCAACAGAAGTTACAAACGGAGATAGATGGCATTAGAAAATGTGAGAGACTCAATCGAAATTAAATGCCAAATCAATATATATAATTCATTAGTTGTAGAGAAACTAGGAGGAGGTGGTTAGAATGAGATACATACGTCGTTCCGGCCGTTTTGGTGACCATAAGTGAGCTTTCTCCTTTATAATGCTTGGCCAATCCAAAATCTGATATCTTAGCCTTCAGATCTTTATCAAGCAGAATATTACTACATGTGATATCCCTATGGATAACTTTTGCACTTTGATGTAGAAAACTCAAACCCTTGGCTACTCCCATGCAAATGTCAAATCTAGTTTTCCAATCAAGCTTGGTTGTGGATGATCGATCTGCAGATTGCTCATGCTTAAGTGCAATAACATTAATATATGTTTGAAAAGTTGAAAAATAAAATTGAATCTTATGTACATACCAAACAATGCTTGAGCAAGTGATTTCTTTTCCATGTACTCATACACTAGCAACAATTCTTTGTGTCCTGAATAGAATCCCAAAAGCTGGACAAGATTCTCATGGTTCAAGGAGGAAATAATTTTCATTTCATTTGCAAATTCAAAAATTTCTTGCACTGAGTTTGCTGCAAACCGCTTCACAGCGAAAACGTTTCCATTTTTAAGATCAGCCTGCACATGTTTATAATTAAAAGAGATGCCTTTTTAATACTGAAACAAGTTAAAGCATTTAAGGGATCGACACCAAATGAGGACCTTGTAAACTGTGGCAAAACCTCCTTTCCCAATCTGCATGTTGGGGCTAAATCTTCTAGTAGCGTCCACTATCTGTCGAAAGGTGATAGAAGTGCCAGGGAGCTTGGCCTGACTGAGATCTATTTATCAAGAAAAGAAAGTAAAAAAAAAATTAGGTTTTAGTTAAATAGGCAAGTCTATATTCAAGGCAAGCATGTCTCACCGCGATTGAATGATCTTTCGCGTTCGAAAAAACCCATTTTCCAAAGTAGGGCCAAAACAGCAACTACAAGAGCTGAAGCTACTGTGATCATAATTATAGCCAAGGTGGAGAGCTTGGGAAGTTTAAAACCTGCATGTGCAACATGAAAGGATCGATATATCAGAGGAGATAAATACTTGAAAATGAAGCAGGCATGGACAAATTACATATGCTCCATGCATTAGTTGATCGGTGAAGAGAGAAAGACTAGAGAGGAAGACATCTACCAGGAGTTACAGAGATAGCCGATATCAAAGGTCCATGAAAATAAGGTTGAGTGGAGATAGACCCTTTGCCAGCCCAGTAGAAGTGGATTGTTAAATGGTTATCCGTCACAATAGCCTTGAAAGTTTTACTCAATGCTTTATTTGGTCCCCTTGCTTCAGCTTCGATGTTAAAATCCTTCAGTTCTCTTTTACCCTACAATGAATAGATTTTAGGAGCATGGAACCGTTGTACCTAATGCTTAAGCTGATATGTCTGTGGGCTCAAATGTTTTAAGGTGATACCATCCATGTAATACAACCCGAGAATAATAATTGTTAAATAGTTACTAAATACATGGTAACACTCCCCGTATGTGTAACTTTGTATGGAACCTACTTAGGGAGGACAAATAAAATTAAGCTTTGATACCATCCATGTAAAACAAGTTGGCTCTGATACCATGCATGTTAAACAAAAATTGGACCCAAAAGCTTAAGCTATTAGATGAAAGTGTAACTATGTATGTTAAAGAGTCCAATATATGATAACACTAAATATTACCTGAATGTATACATCGAATATGCGCTTTCCCAGGCTACTATATCCATAGCGGGCATTATCATTTGTATATACAATTTCTGAAAAGTGAAGTCTCACTGTGTATGTGCCTGGATGTAAACAAAGACCATGATACTCAAGAGATGTAGGAGAAATACGTGCTGTTGCATACAAAGTCGCATCAGGCGCTGAAATTGCCCATGTGTTGTTCTGTACCATGTCCCTAGGACCTGTAATGTAGTCTCCTGAACAACTGTAAGCCCAATTTCCTTTTGAACTCACGTGGTAAGGTGATGTGTGATTATCTTATTCGTACTGATTTCCATCAATATTTGTGCTTTCACCTCCACAATTTATGAACAGGGAATGGTCTACAGGAAAAATCATCAAGATTAACCCATAGTAGTTAAATTGAGCCCACTAATATTTAGTGGAGGGCCTTAGATGTTAGCACAACCAGATGGACAACACAAAATCCTATGCAAAGAAAAAAAAATTTTGAACTGAAGGACTGTATAGGAAAAAGTGTAGACAAATAAATAAGCACAACTAAATGAGTTGAATAATTAGCAGTACATATATACTGAAGTGACTTTAGGTATGACGTTTCAAAATCCGGTCCTCTGTACTCCAAGTGTCTTCGCCTGTCTGCCACCCCATGTGTCTAAAGTTAATTGTAAAAATTCAGTTCAAGACTCAAGTGTCCTGTTTCTAAATGGATCAAATTTGTTAGATGGACTAAGACCCCCCGGTGTATTCCTTAAGCTTTACATTGATGAAGTTTGCTAGGGAAACCCAAATCTAAGTGCAAGAGGAGGTCTTATCCGCAACAATTCTAGAGAATTGGTGGCAACTTTTAGCATTTTATACAACATTTCAACGAATCTAGTTTGTAGAAGCATGGAATATACTTTTTATTCATTTGAGAGAATCTGAGATATTCTCCATAAAAAGATATATTTTTTATATCTTGAAATGAGTCTCACTAGCAAAAGATCAAAGCCTTCAATAAGTAAAGGTAATTAGTTGTTTACTAAAGCAACTCATCGTCCAATGGAGACCAGAGGCCATGTTAGATTGGACATGTGTGTAATTTACCATGTCCCTCAAACCCCATTCAACCTTGGAGTGCCTAATCCGATCCCATGTAAGTAAAGCTATAAATCTCATCGGCCCACCCAACCCAACCTGAATAACAGCTCGAATTGAGCATTGAGTTTGGGTTGGGCTTCATTTCGAGCCCAAAGTCGAGTTTGGGTTGGGCTAGGGTTCAACTTATATAACCCGAAAAGTCCGAAGTTGATGTTGACTTTATGTACACACTCTCATATAGATATTTATATATATATAAAACTTCACCAAATATATATGTATATACATATGTATGTAAGTGAATATTTATTTGTATGTATATGTATTCCTTTACATTGTTATTGTAGTTATGCAATCAACTATTAAACATAAATTTATTAACATGTGATAATTAGTTTACGAATTTATTCTCAAAGAAATGATTTTATACTCACATACATACACATATAAGCTACAATCAAAGTGATATTTGGTAACACATACTCTACAAGAAGGATTGTGTAAAACCACAAATATAGTGAGCTAGTATTATATTTTAAAAATAATTTTTTATAAAAATAAATTAATTAAGAGTTTTTTTTTTCAAAATTCAAGTGACTAATTAAGAAGCATTTATAACAAACAAACATAAAAGTATGTTGATAGACGATTTAATTAATGATATTCAAACATTTGCAATTATAACAAAAATTGAAAAAGAATTAAAAATCTTACAATCTTTTTGGGTCAACCCAAACCTAGCCTAAACTCAAATAATAATGTTTGGGTCTAATGGGTTTGGGTTAGGATGGGCCAATGACGAGTTTGGGCTGGTAAATCTTAAATTGTGCTGAGCCCGAACTCTCAAAACCCAACCCAACTCGCCCTACTTACACCTCTACATGTAGAGGGTGGGGTTCAAAAAAAATAAATAAAAATCTGTACTATTAGTAAGGCCAATCCTATGAAATATTCCCCAGGGATTCTGACCTTCCTTTTTTCTCCCCATAAATACCCTCCACAAAACATAAAAACCCCAAACAAAACTACCATCCTAATCCACTTTCCAACATCAACAACATCACCAATAGAATACAGTTATCTGCGAACAAAACTAACCAAAGAGTTGGGCCGACTTGCAGCAGTGCACGTGCCTCCACTAGTAATAATGAAAGTAAGGGCTTATTCACTAGAGAAGAAAAGAAGAAAATATATTGCATAATTGTGAAGATAATAGCTGATGTATGGGCTTATAAAAAATGAACTTACACATAGATTTCCGACGAGGACAATATTTCTTCATTATTTGAAAAGGAGATGTCCTGTGAAAGATTGATGTATTTGTGTAAAGGTCAAACTTCTGTGGTTGAATCTAGTTAAATGATAGAAATTGATATTGCAATATATAAGAAAATGTAGAGTGTATGTACGTATTTGGAGTATCAGGAGAGCAACATGAGAAAAGGTTCCTGTATATTAGATAAAATGAAGAACAACATAAGCAAATTCATAAAACAAAGAAGAACATAACAAGAATACGACTGTGGTTGGATCACTTACATAGCTGATTCATTAATGTTTTGTTTGATGATGGGGCTCAAGTGTTTAAAGTTATTGTATGAGAGGTCCCTGAAATAATAGAAATTTAAAGAAATTATGTGCAAACTAAAGTCCTTTGCTAGCTATGGTTTTGATGGGATAGCTGAAATGTAAAACCAACATCATATAATTGGCATGGGAAAGACAGAGTATTGTTTATGCTTGTGATGAAGAAAATAGCTATTTTTTTAAAATAAAAACTGTTAAGAAGTAAAAATGTTATAAGTACGTATGTAAAGTGCCATTAATGAATGAGATGATATCATCTGGTCCCTTCCACTGGACTACACACCCTACACCGTTGGACTAGCATATCTTCTAGTGGATTGAGGGGACTAGCGACAATTTCCCACGTACTAATTACCATAGTTACATACCCCTTTATTGTGGAGTTTGTGATCCAATCAGGGATTGTGCCATCGAACCTATTTCCTGTAAGATATCTAAATAAAAATATTTGAATCAAAAAAGCATTAAAAGTTAAAGTTGTTGACAGAATTTCAATAAAATTGTTGGCCTTACATGTAATTCGAACTTCCGTACGGGTAATTCAAACTTCCGTTGAAATTGAAGTAGGGGATTTCGCCAGTCAAATTATTATAGCTCAAGTCGCTGCAAGAGAAGATAAGAATAAAATAATTCAATCATAAAATATTAAAGATTACTCCACATGCATAATACATAAAAAAAAATAGGAACCATTATCATATAAATTAGTTGGCGTTGTTAGTAGAATAAGTCACACATGAATGCTGAAAAGAAATGTCCTTGTTTAATAGCCATTAGAGTCTGATGCAAACATGTTCCAAGTATAGAACTTACACATATTTTAAATTTGACAATTGACGAATGTCACGTGGAATTTGACCACTAAGTGAACAATTCCTCAATATCCTGTAACAATATTTCAAAATAAATGAATAAATAGATAGATGATGGAAGTGGAGATATTTAAAAATGGAATTGAAAGAAAAAAACTTGTCACTTAATAATGAATGTTGGCATGTACAATACTGTACGCACGTACACATTAAAACTCTTTTATAAAAGGTTATATGGGTGGATAGTTTATAAAGGGATATTGTGGTCTTCAAAAGTTTTGAAGCGCATATTGATTAAACCAGTAAAAGTTAAAAACTGAATATTTAAATAAAGATAGCTCACAAAGATTGTAGCGATTTCAAATTCGACAATGAAGGGAAAGGAGACTCTTGGCTGCTGATTAGATCCGTAATCCACCTGGTGACAAGAAGAACATAATAAAAACAATTAGACCAAACAACAGAACAGCTCCTTCAGACGAGGAGGAAGAGGTTTTTTGTTTGGGGTAATTTGTTGTGTCTCATGTATATACTTACAAAAATATAAGGTTTCCTAGCATAAGGATTTTTGCTGGTAAAGGTCCTTCAAAATTGTTCCCCATTAGATACCTATAAGAATCAATCAAAGGGAGAAGAGATAAATAACTAAAACTGTCTTTGGTGACATGAAAAGGCTTGAAGGGTGCTTGGATAAAGGGTCAACTTGGTTTGGTTTAGTTTGGATTGACATCAACCCAAAAACCAAAGTGAGGTTTGTAATAATTGTCAACCTAGACTAGGCCAAACCAAATTGAGAACCGATCACCCCATTTCGAAAAACAAAACTGAACATGTATACATATATAGGTTTGGTTTGATCGGTTCAGTTAAAATCAATAAAACAAAATTTTAATCGAGTTTTGGTTTGGTTTAGTTTTTTTTTAATTGAGGCATCAACTCAATACTGAACCAAATTAGTTCGGTTTACAGATTTTCAAGACCAAAACCAATCATACACTTTGAGACCCAACCCAGCCGATTGATCTAAATTTAGTTTGGGTCAGTTGGTTCTTGGTTTTAACAGAACCATGATGTCCGATATACAGTTAATTTACTTATCCATGTCCAAATATGCATGTTTCAATGGGTAAAGACATAAAGTTACACTTGACACAATGCGAGAAGAATCATCACCAAAATTAAAGAGATATAGTGGAAGTGGATGTAGCCATTTTCCAGTTGAAATTAACTTACAGGCCTTCAAGAGCTGTCCAATTACTTATGAAACTCGGTATTGAACCCGACAGATAGTTGCCTTGCAAATTACTGCGTAGGTGAATGATCGAAACTTGCTTTATCAACAAAACACAAATACGTGAAACTGAAAAGCAGTTGACGGTCCACTTACACTCTATACAAGTTCACAAGTTTGGCGAAATTCGGCGTCAGTGACCCTGTTAAATTGTTGCTGGACAACCCTCTGCAATCATAATCTTGTCACTGAAAATGCATCTAATTGGTAAGAAGGCAACAGTTTTACAAGTCTAATGTGACATGGTCATGCATGGAAATAATTAATTATGTACTAGGGTTGAAATGTTGACCAGTGGTGTGCTTGCGGCAGGTAATGAACAATAATAATAGAAAAATTCCTCATTTCTATGGTATGAATTTTTTTTTTATTTTTTTTTTCTTTTAAGGCTATTGCATGAAAATATTTATTGGAGATGAATTCACTAAAAGTTATTAATGCATCCTTTATAAATATATTTAAAAATTCAGCATACATATCTTATTAATTAACTAATTTATTTATTTAGTACGAACCTTTTAACAAATTTAACTTACAGCCTTTGAAGATTGGTCAAATTTCCAAGATCAGAGGGTAGATCGCCGAATAGCTCGTTCTCGCTTAAAATCCTTTGGTATACATAAATCAATGGATTAGTGAATGGGATTAGAAAATGGGGGATTTTGGGGAGGAGGGAGAGAGAGAGAGAGAGAGAGAGAGTACAGATTATAGAGTTTGGTTAAATTCCCCAACTCTTTTGGGATCGGCCCTTGCAACTGATTTACTGCAAGGAACCTGTGAAACAAAAAACAAAGGAGAATGGAAAAATGCAATATCAGTTGCCAATGCATGCATGTAGAATACATGAAAGAAGATAATTATTAAATGGCTCTATTGTTAGTGCAGAATTAAATTTGAAATTATTGGAATAATCAAATTCAACAACTATTATTTTATAGTAATACTAAGAGCAAATAAGCTGAAAAGAGCAAATAAGCTGAAAAAATCAATTGAAGGGTAAAATGGTCATTTCGGTTTGGATTGATTTAGAGATCCAAGAAATTTAAAAGATGTGCAGAATGTCCAAAGACAGCAACATCCCCAAACTCTGAGGTATGGGCCTAGCTAGGTAGTTATGCGAAAGTAACCTAGTAAATACCAAATTTCCAATTAAAATGGTCATTTCAATTTGGATTGATTTGAACATCCAAGAAAAGTAAAATACTAACAGTGTGTCCAAAGACCGCAACATCCCCAAGCTCGGAGGTATGGGGCCAGTTAGGTAGTTATACGCAAGAGACCTAGCAAACACCAAATTTCTAATTGCAATTAATTGTAAGGTATGTGCATAATAGAGAAATTAAACTAGAGGGATCAAAGACAAAAAAAAACCCAAGAGAAGAGTCAACATACAAATTCTTTAACGAGGATAGGTTGCCCAGTGAAGCGGGTATGGAACCATGAATGTTGTTTTTAGATAGATCACTGTAGATCGGGGGCAAATCAAAAGGAACATAAAATAGATATGTGTTTATAACTGTTAATTACCTATCATTATCATCATCTACGCTATATAGTACGTAGCAAGGAAATTAGAAAAAGAAACTTACAGTGTCTGCAAGTACCGGAGAGAACTTAGTTCATCAGAAATAACTCCATCGAGTTGGAGGTTTCTCCAGCTTCTGCAACAATGGCCGAAATCCAAATAACATCAATCATCACTTGTAAAGGAAAAATCTACAAAAAAAAATAATAAAAATGGCATATATATATATAATTATAAATTGGGTTGGATTCGATGGATAATACATAGAGGTGACATGGCAAACCGAGTTGTTACTGTAGCTACAGTTACACTTGACATTGTCCCCGACATTGTTCCCAACATTGTTCCCGAAAACATTGTTCCCGAAAATGCTCCCGCTATTATCCGTGAAAGTCCAATTATTATTGTCTTCGTACGTTTTGATCAGTTGCAACTGGGATGCAATGCTTTTGAGAGCTCCCACTGTAGTCGCATGAATCAATAAATATCATGGTGTCAGTTGATCATAATATATTAAGCAAGAAAGCATTCCAGCTATCCAGTGAAATCTATTTCTATTACAGAAACTAAGATATAGTCGATTTCTTTGAGTACAAAAAAAGATGATGATGAAATAATTAAGCAATATTAATTAAAGTATTTTTTAGCCGTCTACAAGACAACAATAGATCCAGACAAGCATCTCTTAACAGAAAAGACATAATTTCTAGAGACTTTGGAAGGCAAGAAGAGTAGGAATTTTATCATGAATACCTTCTTCGGCTGGCAACATTGCATTATTGCCGAAGTTGTATGGAGAGCCTGTTCTACATCCAAGTCTGCATGGGAATAATTGTTGCTGACTTTGATCAGCAGAAGATGAGTGCTGAGACCAAAGTTGCCAAATTAGGAGAGTGAGCAAGAGACTCATGAGAGCATGTTTTCCCATTTTCAATTTAATTGCACCCAAGATGATGAAATTACTGGGTTCTAGCCAGATTTGTAATTACCTCATCCGCGCATCTCTCTTGTATATATAGATCAACGCATCTACAGGTCCTCCAATTATAGCTGTAGGCCCCCACCAACAACGTACGTAAAGAAAATTTCAAATTTGACAGCTTGTAATTATGGATGGTGTTGGGCCCACTAACACATGGCAGATGAAATAACCCTTTTAACAATTGATCATCGTCCTCATCTTATGTGTTAGATTAATCAGATAAATCTTTACCAAAAAAGAAAAAAAAAAGATTAATCAGATAAACGCTGACTCCAAAAAAACAAAAAAACAAAAGTTCTGTTTAAAAAACTTAAGTTCACACGTGGAACACATACTTCTACTTTTTGAACCCAAAAAAAAAAAATGCACTCCATGAGGATGGGAAAAATTATGAAAAAATCACTTTTTGGTCTATATTTATAAAACAATCCATTAGAAAACTCATTTTGTAGAAAATGTCGCTTTTCAAACATAATTGACCTGCAAGGTCACTTTTCAAAAAAATTAAAAAATAATGTCACTTTACCATAAGTTAAAAAGGAAAAAATGCTTGTATCTATGTATGATGTGCTCGTATCCCAAGTATGATGTGTTCATATATCACATAAGATGCGCTTGTATCATATATAGGGAAGCCTGTATCCCACGTTGTTGCTCCAAAATTGGGCCGGTATGGACACGTGTCGAAGGTGGTGATGTGTCTCTACGCGGGCGTGCCAGTATCGTTTGATACAATGATTTTCGAGTCGATTCCTAACCCCGGGCACCTGTTCCGAATCTAAACCGGGATCGGTTCAGTCGTACTGCAAGTCACCTGTAATAAAATCGGTCAGGCGATGGTATGAAGACTAGGGGTTCGGTCTTCGTTTTGGGTTCTTGTAAGTGTTCGAAAGCGAAAGCAACTAATGGCACACAAATCCTTTATTATTAAATCGGCCGAATAGCCAAAAGCGACAACAGATAATCCTCAAAAGGGAAACAAAAGTAAAAAAGAAAAACTGACAGGGCTCGCAGGACCGGCCTGTCCTGGTCTTATAGCCGTAATCGGGTATAAGCGCAGAAGGAAGGGGGCGGCTGCTAGCAAAGCCAGTTCAGGGGGTTCACCTTGGATTGCTGCTTACCCGAAAATACACAAGTCACCTGGCGTGAATAGAGCGAGTCTCGGGACAGGCTGCTCGGGATTCTGTAAAGACAGAACTGCGAGTCAGGGGCGGCCTCAACTTACTCTCCGGTGGCAGGATTCTGGTGTTAGTCGGAGTAAAGAGGGGTCGAAGATGTCACTGCGACTGGAAGCAGTGAGAGAAGTCCTAGTTTATCCGTCTGTATTAGAGGGGATAAAGGATCACGGATGATCAAAATAATATAATAACCGGTTGCGGTTGTGTGGATTGTGTCCCTGAGCTCTTCGAATTGGTGCCTTTTATAGCCGATCCTTGACGGTTGCTCAACGTCCTACTCTTGCACGATCTTCATGGCGGTTGGTCATATTCAGTTCTCTGTTTCAGAATGATAACCGCCCAGCCATGATCTTAAAATAGTTTTATTCTTGAACGGCCGATGGCACGATCTTCTGATATTTGTGGTTTTGTCGTATTGGCTTGCGTGGCTCGAACCGCATTCTTCTGTATGCGTGCTGACGTGGCCTGCTCAACCATTCAAAGCCTACGTGCCTTGATGTCGTGGCCTAACTAAGCCACCTAGGCACCACGTGTCCTTCTCTTATTCGTCGGTTATATAGGGTGTAAACATTGCCCCCCTACTTACTTGTGACGCCGTCATCGGCCGGTGTGATGAGTAAGTATTTCGGGTTTTTCAAAATTTGTCCGTCGTTTGATATGAAAAGATCGCGCCGTTTCCCCACGATCGTAATGATGAAACTTTTCGGATTTCATCTTCTATCTCGCTTATAAAGTACCACAGCCGAGATTTTACTTTACTCTTTCCTTTTGGCTGTTTGTCTTTTCTTCTTCTTTGTCTTCAATGGCGGGCACTCTCATATACTACACTTCTACAGTCGAAGTTTTCAACGGCTCGATATCTGTAGGCCCCTTCATTTGTGCCAGTAATGCTCCTTTGGAGGCCCTGACTGAGAAAGTGAGGGGCCCTTTACTCTTCACTGACGAAAAGAATCTCAATCTACCTCTTCGCTTTCGAAATTGGCCGACTGCTTACCCTGAATGGAAAGCCTGGGTTGACCGTATGAAGGATCGTTTTGCCGTTATTTGGCGTAAGACAGGTATTTATGACATGATTATCTTTTCCTGTCACTCTATTCCCTGCAATCGCGATCTTCTCTGTGCCATGAGTTCATTCTGGAATACTCAGACTAATACCTTCAATTTCCCTTGCGGAATGATGACTCCTACTGTCATGGATGTCTGCTTTATTACTGGTTTCTTCGCGACTGGCCATGAGATCCGGGTTGGTATGGCGGATCTTAAGGATTACCAGCATTTACCTCCGATGGAAGTGGGTGACAAAGGGAAAAAGGTAGAAAAGAAAAGAAAGCAACCCCCAACGAAGAAGAACAGGGCATCCAAGAAGGTGGGATCTTCTCGGCAAAAAGGGATTGTTTTGTCCGAGAACGAACCTCCACCGTCAGAGAGCGAATCTCCACCGACTTCAATTCATTCCTCTTATCGGTCCTATATCAAGGACTGTGCCAAATTCCGGCCTCCAGCTTATGAAGACGAGGTGAAACACTTCTACTTCCTCCTTTATTTTTTCTGCAACTTTGTATTCTGTTCCAAGGCTCAAGCAGTTACCAAAGAGTATTAATCATTGGTTAAGTTAATTCTGGGTGAGTATGAAGTTGCCCTCGCTCCTTACTTTTTATCGGTTTGTACCGTTCGCTTCAGGAGTTTGTTCATGGCACCCTTCAAAATCCTGGGGGGTCATTGTGGTTCCTCCAATTTTGGGCTTATCACTATTTTCCATCCCAGTTTTATGCTCAAGTGCCGATTCCTCCCAATATGCCTTCTGAGTTTGGTGGCTACGCCTGTTTGGCTGCCACTCCTGCTGTTCTATCTTTCCCTGAATGTTTCCGTTTCTTTTTTAATCTTCATCATTTTCCTACTCCTCCTTTTAGAGTTTCCGCCAATGCTCCCGGTTTTCTTTCCATGATTGATGACATAACTGATGCACAGCATCTTATCTGGGCCAGTTTTCTAATGGCTCGAAATTTGAATTATGCTGTGACGTTGATCAACAAGAAGCCGGGTTTTGAGGTATATTTGCCGAATTGTGTCAGCCGGCAATTTCGATGTGTTCAGAGGA
This sequence comes from Buxus sempervirens, assembly GCA_947561395.2. Classification (NCBI taxonomy): domain Eukaryota; kingdom Viridiplantae; phylum Streptophyta; class Magnoliopsida; order Buxales; family Buxaceae; genus Buxus; species Buxus sempervirens. The sequence goes on along the minus strand of OX387183.1, from coordinate 41,126,929 downwards.
TCCCCTTACTTCATGTGGATGGTCTGTTTACCATCGGTACTAGTTTTGTTGATCGGCCATCCGTCACTGTTGCTGAAGCTGCCCAACTGGAAGATCGTTATAAGGCGGCAGCTATTGAATTTCATCTCCCCTTTCTTCCTAGTCGTCAAGATTGCCGCTCTGATTTCCATGTTTGGTGGAAATCCTTGTGGAACAACATCTGCTGCCATCCGGCCGATTATTATCTCGAAAGACTGGGTCTGTTTGAGCCTTTGGCTGCACCTATCCAAGAAGGTATATTTTTATCTTTCTTGTTTCTGATCCACTTGATATTCACTCAGTTGTTCTGTCATTAGGTGAAGTACCGCCTCTAGCTTTGGAGGCTGGTCCACTTGAACCTTTGCCTGAACCGATCCAAGAAGATATCAATTCAGCTAGTCGGTCACCTGGCGAAATGCCGTTTCTCACCTTGGAGGCTCATACTTCCCCTTCCGGGGAATTGGCCGAGGATGATGCTTTGTCACCAGAATGCCCTCTTTCGATTGTCCCGTATGAAGATGATGAGGATCCCGATGATGTCCCACTACGACGGCGTCCTCGGAAGGTACTGAATCTTCATTTACCATTCTTCTTTTTATTCTTCTTTTGACACTCCATTCTTCTAGGTTTCGAGTTCCTCGGGCCTACTCGCTCTTTCTTCCCATGTCATGGAATCTTCCTCGGATCCAGTTGTTGATCCGACGTCTATTTTTGATCCGGCCGATTTCGTCGGTCCTGCCGAAACACTAGATTCTCTTGGCAGTGTTATTGGAGAAGCTCCTTAAGCGCTCCCTGAAGGTCAGGAGCACTTATCTGTTCGAGAAGCTTCCTCAGAAATAAGTCCTTCTCCCGAACTACCTCCTGAGTATGAACAGAGTGCCGCCCCTGTAGTGGTTGAGGCTACAACGTCTACTGCTTCTATCGGGACCAACATTCCTCCAGGTCCTTTTGCCTTGACCGATATTCCCCCAAGTTCTTCTGCTATAGTAGCGGAAGGTGATGTTGATCGGCCGAAGTCAGCGCTTGTTGAATTAGGGAGCGCCAGTTCATCCTTCATTCCGAGCCTTTCTCTCGCCAGGGGATTATTTTCCGATGATGGTCGATTGGATGTTATGTTGAATGATGTCTGTTCCAATCTTCCGTCGGACAGCTCATCTGACCCCTTATCTCCATCTCCAACAAGTATCCGATCGGAGATTATCCACCTTCTTACTCCGGGCATAGTTGGCGTTTCAGAAGAAACTCTTACCCGTGTGGTGGCACTGGCAGCAAAGCTTCGGGCTCTCTCTTCGGTATCTCCTGACGTAAAATCGGTGCTCTCCCAACTCAACCTCCTTTACTCCTATAAATTTGTTTTTGACCATCTTTCGGCCAAGCTCCATGAAATGAGTAATACGGCCGAATCTGTTAATGGTCGATACCAACTTTTACAACAGTTGAGAAACGAGCGCGAGATTTGTCAACATCAGCATATTGAAACGGTCCAACGTATGAATGTCATAGACGATACTATTACGGAGGTTGACCGTCTGATTGCAGAGTTACAGTCGAAGAGATCTGATCTTGCAAATTAACGGGAGGAACTCCTTCGTACTGATAAAGCTGTTGATGATGATTTGAAGGAAAAGACCCGTCAGTGCGTCGCAATTTCTCATGAGTTGAAATTGGAGATAGAATCGGCTCAAGGTTCTTTTTTGCTTTGGTCTACTCTGGTTGAAGAAAAACGGTCTGCCCAGGAGTCTTTTGACCGTATATATTCTGCAATTTTAAATACTTCTCTGTAAAGCATTTAATGAATTAAATTCTTTTTGGAATCCATTTTGCCAACTGTCCTGGCCGTCAGAATCGGCCCCTTTTTCGACAAAGTTCATCTTTTCAATTTGATTCGTCCGTATGATCTTTACCCTTAAAAACGCTTTATTCGAGAAGATATTCAGCCGCCGTTTCGATTTCTTCGAGAAGGCGATCGTACTATCAATACCTTTTTCGGGAAGACAGCAGTCTTATCAACGCCCTTCTCGATATTTTGAATCATTACGAGCTTTCCTTCCTGCACACGTTTCCTTGCTTTGTTTTGTCTTCTTCTCTCTGCGAGCTTTCCTTGTCTGGTTTCTGATATTGATCATGGCGGACGATAACCCTAATGACTTGAATCTGTTCCTCGACGGTGAAGATGGTCCTATTCTCGGTCCATGCACAGAGGAAGATACTGCAGAGAGTCCCGCTGTCATGCAACCCTCTCATCATTTAATTCATGTTCCTGGTGCCGTGAGATGGAATTCCTTGACCACGCTTCCTCGCCCTTGGCCTAAGTGTTCTCCTGAATGGAACGACTGGGTTGACAGGCTACGGCCTTTCTTCATGGAAACTTGGATTAGGCTAGGGTTGGCGGAGATCATCTTTTACTCCACCTTCTATATCCCTTTCAATCCTTTCCTACTCGGGGTGGCCTCGTTTTTCTGGTGTCGGGGTTCCAACATCTTCTCTTTTTACCATGGACCTATCCCCTACCCTCCTGGATGTTTGCTGTATCACAGGCCTTTCGGTCCTTGGAGAAGAAATAGACTCTACCCTGTCCGTTTTCTCATCTTCTGTTTTTAACACCGCTCACACTTCTTCTGCTTTTGGCACCTTCGTTCGTGCCGAGCAAGTTTTGGGTGCCAATACTCCTCCTTCCCTTCAAGAGCATTGCTCTTTCTTGCTGTTCCTCCTTTGCCACTTTTTCTGTTGTGGCCCATCTGCTCAGATGGTAAAGGAGTCTGCCGGTATCGCGGTGGCCCTTGCTCAAGGCCGCCATCTGGCTCTAGCTCTTTTCTTCCTCAGCCAGGTTTATCGAGGTTTACACAGTCTATCTTCTGGCCGATTCGGGGTCGCTAGTGGCCCTCTTTGGTTTTTGCAATTTTGGTTCTATGAATACTTTCTCGGCTTCTTCTGTGAAGCTGTAAATAATCCTTTTCCCAACTATTACTATGCCGGTCGCCGTTGGCTCACTGCGACACCCAGGCAACTGTCTTTTAGGGCTGTTCTTGATTTCTTCCTTGTGGGTATACAGGAAACACACCCACCCTTATTTCACTGCTTTTCCTTAGAGCAATTCCATGGTTCCCCTCTCTATGCCGCCATCAATTCCACTCCCGAAACCCGCCGTCGTGCTATGGCCAGCTTTCTCATCGCGCGGGAGCTCCCTTTTGGTTTGCATAATCGGGATGCTCCTGCTACCTCTAGAAGAGAAGGAGTATAGATTTATCTGCCGCATTTTGTCAGCCGGCAACTTCGCTATGGCCAAGGCATTCCTCTTGTTTTGTTTTCGTTCACCAATGGTGATTCTCGGTCAGTTCTCACTCCCAGCTACCTGTCTATCATTACCCATCGTTTTCGTGACCTTTTCGGTCGTTTCCGCAATTATCCTCTTCCTCGGGAATCTCTGGCCGAACCTTCTTTTCGGCGATGGTGGGCTCGAATTTACCCTACCTTTGTCAGACTTAATGCAGAGTTGTATACTGCGCTTTTTCGGCCGACTGCGGCCGATATTGCGAGTATAGGAAAACTCCGTGGGTATTATGAGGCTCGCTACCCAGGTAATTATTTTTTACCATTTTGCGAATTGACTTTTTCATATTTATTTGAATCTGACCTTTTCATCATCGTTAGACGATCGTCGGTCGTCTGCTGGCAAAGGCAAGCCAAAGAAAGCCGAGATGACGCCGATGGTCACGGTCAGCTGGAGGCAACCTTCGAAGACTACTGCTAGGCGGAGTGACCCTTCTTCTAAGACATCGCCGTTGAAGAAGCGGAAGATTGGCGAGATCTCGAGTAGTCGTGCTTATGTTACTCGCTCTAGCTTGCGACTTCGGGTTCGGCATCCGGATGAACATGTCGTCGTGGCTGATGATTCTTCTGGCGATGAAGAGGATATCGATTTATCTCGCCCTCAGCATGGGCCCCCTGTTGGTTCTGCAAGTAGTGGTCGGTCATCTCCCATGCCGACCCCTCCCCCTGCATTTCATTATGTTAGTCCTCCATCCCGTTCCTCAACTCGATTTGTCACTCCTCTGGCTGATCCGTCGCCTAGTGCATCTAGGCAGGTTCCTTTCTTTCCTCGTCCTGGGCTTGATGAAGACGGTCCGTCAACTTTTCCAGGTGCTGCTTCTTCGGGTTCTTCTTCTGGTGAATTACCTTCTGAGCCGAAAATTCCTGTGGCCAAAGAAGAAAACTTTAGACCTCTCCCTGGTACTTGCTTCGGATTCGTCAGATTTTGTTTCATGGAAGTAGACCGTTGTCTTTCATCTCCAGAACTTCATGACCTTCGTCCAGCATTTCTTTCGGGTTTTGACAGTTGGGACAAACTCCGCTCCTTTGTTCTTCGTCGGCCTGAAGAACTTTCTGATGAGGAACTGTCAGAAGTTCGATTGTTAATATGTAGAGCTGTAGTGACGAATTCTCGCGGGGATCCTTCTACCGGAGATCGGCTGATGTCCATGCTTGGGTTTTACAGTGCCGTACCGCAGCTAAGGGAAGCCATGGACTTTCTTCGTTCTGTCAACGTGAGATGTTCCGATTTTCGTCAAGAAATTCGTGCTGTATATGGTCATAATCACCAATTGGAAACTTTGAGGCGGTCTTTACGTAACAATTCTCTTGGCCAGGTCTCTATTGCTGGTGGCCCATCGGAGACTGCTCTGGCCGAATTATCTCGGCTTCAATCTGAGGAACAAAGTCTTAAAGAATCTATCCGGACTCAAATGCTGCTGATCGAATCGAGCCATCACCGTTTGGAAGAGCACATGAGAGATGAAAGGGAGGTGGAGGTACGTCGAGCTGAGATGCAGTTGTTATTGGAGCGGGCGAAGTATGATCATACCCGATTTAAAACTTGGTTTGAAAGGTAAGGTTATAAAACCTTATACCGTCTGTTCGGTATTTAAATTTTTGATGATAATGCCATGGGGTTGGCATTTTAAACTTGTTGTGCCGATTTTTCGGCTTCTTTATTTAAACGGTAGTTTCTTGCATGTTTTTAGATGCATAACGTACTCGTTTTATTTCATATCTACTGCTCGTTATGGAAAGACTAAAACTTGAAATAAGAACAAACAAAATGTATTTATTTCAACATTGATATTTCATACAATCAAAGCCGAGCTCTTCCGGCTCTTTCATATAACTAAGGCCAGATGTTTCAGCCGGGGCCTGATAATACAGCCGGGGCCGGTATGCCCCTGAAATTGCTCTGCACGCCAATCATGGATGGTGTTAGCGAGGGCCAATTTAATCAAAGGGGCAAGAAGAAAGAGGGGGGGATGGCGACTACTCTGACCGGCATAAATGTTGGTCGGAGGAGAGAACTCTCGTCTCTACCCAGAACTCGGTGGTCGAAGACCAACCGTGATGGGGTCAGCGAGAGTAGAGTCGCCTTTTCTGATCCCGCCCATTCTCATGAAGTCATCGGCTTTGTTGACTTCTTCTTCTCCGATCGTCTCCGTCATCGGCTCTTGATCTTTCGCCATTTCTTCTCTGCTTCCCTTTCTTGAAAGAATGGCGAGCATTGCCTTAGTATTTATAGACCGATCGTTCGAAGGAAGATCAATGAGTTTGAGCGAATCTCGAAGAGATCTCCTATTTCAGTCTAATCCGCACCGTATATCGTCGGCGCTTTGATTTGACAATGCCACTTATTTGGCGTTGTGAGTAGTAGGAATTTATTTCATTCCTGATTTTCCTCAGGTTGGTTATCAATTTCGCGGCTTTCCCATAAAGTGGGAAAATACCGTTTCAAAAACTGGCCGTTGATAATCTTCTTTTCTTGGCCATCTAATGACTCTATATGGTATGCCCCCCCGGGCAATACCTTGCTGACTTGTAATGGTCCTTCCCATGTGGGGGACCATTTTCCATATAAGGAATCTTTTTTCCCTATTGGCAGAAGTGTTTTCCATACTAGGTCTCCTTGAGCAAATGACTTATGCTTCACTCGGCGGTTATAGGATCTTGCAATTCTTTGTTTGAGGGCTTTCTGCCGATCCAGGGCTAGCCTCCTCATTTCTCCCAAGTCTTCTAATTCAACTAACATTGCTTCCGTGTAATCCTTGGGAGTGAAATTATTCTGAATAGCCACCCTCAACGATTTGACCGTGATCTCGGCTGGAATAACTGCCTCATGACCGAAGGTTAAGGCAAAAGGGGTAGTTCCAATAGACGTCTTGTAAGACATTCGATACGCCCACAATGCTTCAGATAGGAGTTTATGCCAACTTCTTGGCTTATCTTCAATCATCTTTCTCAGAATATTTTTCAACACCTTATTCGTTGCTTCAGCTTGTCCATTTGCCTGTGCGTAATAAGGTGTAGATTGAATCATTCTGATGCCATATTTTTTGGCAAATTCAGTCACTTCTTGTTCTACAAAAACGGTGCCTGAATCGGTCGTGATGGTTTCGGGGATACCGTATCTGTGAATTATCTGCTCCCTGATAAACTCAATCACATCCGATTGTTCCACTTTTTTCAAAGGTTTTGCTTCCACCCATTTAGTGAAGTAGTCGGTGGCTACTATGATGAAGTTGTGTAGACCAGTCGAAGGAGGATACACTTTTCCAATTAAATCCATTGCCCAACCTCTGAAGGGCCATGGCTTGACTATTATTTGCAATTCGAATGCTGGTACCCTTTGAACTGGTCCATGTTTCTGACATCCTGCAGCGAACATCTGACAATCTTTCAAGATTGAAGGCCAGTAATAACCATGCCGACGTAATAACCATCACATCTTGATTCCTGCTTGGTGTGCGCCACAGATCCCTTCGTGCACTTCGGCCATTATTAACATGGCTTCTGTTGGGTTGACACATCTAAGTGGGATGTCCTCAATACTCTTTTTGTATAACTCATCGCCCAGAATGAAATAGTTGGCAGCTTTCCTTTTGGTCGATCTGCTAGTCTTTATAGTAGGATCTTTAAGATATCCCCAGATCTCACCTCTCCAATCCTGTCATATTGTCTGGTTACAACATGCCAGTGAATCCACCAGAAATGGTCTTTTCTCGGAATTGGGGAGAGATTGTATGGTCACCGTTCTGACTGAATTGCACAGCCTGAGTCCGGATGCCAACTGGGCCAGTTCATTAGCTTGGTAGTTTTCCTTCCTTGGCCGATGTTTGAATTCAATTCTATTGAACTGCTAGGCCAAGAATCTCGCCCTTCGCAGCAACAGTACTAATGACTCGCTCTTGCAGTTATATATGCCCTCCATTTGCTTCAAGACGAGTTGTGAATCCCCAACAATATTGACCGCTCGAGCACCCATTTCCCATAGAATTTCCAACCCTATAATTGTAGCTTCAAACTCTGCTTGATTATTTGTAGACAATTCTTCGAGTTGAAATGCATGTTCGTGTTTATCACCGGTTGGTGAAGTTATTACTACTCCGATCCCAGAAGCAAATTCTGTTTTTGAGCCATCAAATTCCAGCGTCCATGGTTGGAATTCGGCGTAGCAAAAACTGGCATGAAATACTGGGATATCCAATTCTTTTTCTTGTACACTAGATGGATGATCGGCCAAAACATCGGCCAATGCTTGCCCTTTTACCGCTTTCTGCGGTACATATTTGAAGTCGAACTCCATCAGAGTCAGGGTCCATTTTCCGAATCTACCACTCACCGTGGGCCGAGTGAGCATGTACTTGACCACGTCAGTGGCTGCTATGACAAAAATTTCTTTGGTCGAAAGGAGATAATGTCGTAATTTGGTAGCTGCATAATAGAGTGTGAGACATAACTTCTCTAGATTAGTGTACCTTTCTTCCACTGGAATCAGGAATCTACTAAGGTAATAAATGGCCTGCTCATATCCTTGATCGTTCTCTTGGGCCAGCAAGACTCCAACTGAATTGCTTGCAGCTGCTATGTAAAGCTTTAGTGGCCGTTCTTTTGAAGGTGGCACCAAGACTGGTGGTGTTGCCAAATACTGTTTAATGCCTTCAAAAGCGGCTTGATGGTCCTCATTCCAAATAAACTCTTCAGCATTCTTGATCTTTAATAATGGGGATAGGACCCTGATTTTTCCGGCCAGGTTTGAAATGAATCTTCTCAAGAAATTCACCTGGCCGAGCAACCTTTGTAGCTGTTTCTTATTGGCTGGTGGCTTGGCTTCTATGACCGACTTTGCTTTATTTTTGTCGACCTCAATTCCTCTTTGGTGCACGAGAAAGCCTAGGAAATTTCCGGCCGATACACCAAAAGCACACTTTAACAGATTCATTTTCAAGCTATACTTACGAAGTCGCTCAAAAACCTGCTTTAAATGCTACAAGTGGTCCGTTTCGGTCTGAGACTTTATCACCACATCGTCAATATATACCTCAAGTATTTGACCGATCATATCATGAAAGATAAGATTCATTGCCCTTTGATAGGTTGCGCTAGCATTTTTCAACCCGAAGGGCATAACTACCCAACAATAAGTTCTCAATGCTCCAGGGCACCGAAACGCCGTTTTAGCTACATCATCTTCGGCAATAAAGATTTGATTATAACCAGAGTGGCCGTCCATAAATGACAAAAACTTATGCCGTGATGCATTATCAACTAAGAGATCTGCGATCGGCATTGGATATTCGTCCTTGGGCGTTGCAGAATTCAGATTGCGGAAGTCAATACATACCCTAATTTGACCATTCTTTTTTATTACAGGTACAACGTTTGAAAGCCAATCGGCGTATCGTATTGGCCTAATGAACCCGGCTGATAAAAGCCATTCTATTTCAACCTTTACTTTACATACCACGTCGGCACCCATCCTCCTTGAAGGCTATCTGAATGGTTTAAATTCTGGCTTGATAGGGAGCCTGTGTTCTACCATTTTTCGGTCAAATCCTGGCATCTCTTGGTAGGTCCAGGCGAAACAGTCCGAATATTCGGCCAACAATTGTCTCATTTCTTGTCTGACCGAAGGTGGTAGTAACTTACTTATGAAAACAGGCTTTCGTTCCGCCTCTGTCCCCAGGTTGTAGTATAGCCGAACTTGAAGTGATCGGCTGCCCATTCTTGTCATATCCACTAAATGAAATTGGTTTTACCCCTTCGTTATAAAGGGATGCATGTGCGACGTTGGAATCTACGGCAAATGGCCGCTGGTCGGCTTTTACTTCTTCGGTCTTGCCATCCTTCCAAAACAGCAACGATTGGTGCAAAGAAGATGGTACGCATTTGTTCGAATGGATCCAATCTCTTCCCAGCAATGCGCTGTATCCGGCGGATGATTCAATTACGAAGAATACCGTAAGAGATTGCCGTGTCCCAACCGTTAGTTCGATTGGGAGGATTCCTCTGGTTCCTGTAATACCTCCTGCAAAGTTAGTGACGGTGATTTCGGAAGAAATTAAATCCGAATAAGACTTACCTAATTTCTTCAATGTTGAAATTGGGATGAAATTTATTGCTGCCCCATTATCAATTAGAATTCTATTGATAGGGATCCCGTTCATGTGCGCCTTTATAAATAAAGGTTTCAGATGTTGAGTCATGGTTAAGGATGGTTCAACGAAACATACCTCTCCCACCAGACCGATTTTGTCACCATCGGCCGGTTTCTGGTCTTTTTTCTCTTCTTCGAGATGTTCCGGATCAATCACATACAAAGCTACTGGGTCTTCCTCCTCCTGGATCTCTTCTAACCGTGGTAACTCCATGCTTGCCCCGAAAGTCATGGGTAATGTGAGGACCATATGACAGTCAAGTGGTATCGGGGGCATCCGACCGAAACAAATTTCGGCGATTGATGCATCCGCACTCAGAGGAGGCTGACCCATTGATTCGCTGATCTCATCTTTCGGAGCTTCGAGTGTTAATTCCTCCGTTATCTCCGTCGTAGAAGGAGTCAACATCCTGCTATATTCAGTTAATAATTGTTCGACTAACAATTGTTCACCTTCCCCTCCTGCGAAGTTGTCTATCAGTTCTTCGTCAGAAACCAGCCTTTCGGTTACTGTGTTGGAATGTTCGGGTGTGGTATCTGGAACAGCTAACGAATCTGGTATTGGGCTCTTTACGAGCCTTTGTGGTTTTGGAATTCGCCTTTTGGCGACAAACCTAGAAGACCAATATGGTTCGGAAGATCCAGTACTCTGTTCCTGGTATCGTCTCTTAGCTTGCTGTCGCTGCCAGCGTCGCTTCTGCGTTCTGGTCAATTCTGCGACATTTCCCTGCGCATGGAAAGGAAATTTAGGATGAGTTAATTTTTTCTAGTGACCATCTTGAATAACAGGGGGTTTTACCATCCTAGGTTTGACCCTGTTTACCATCCTATATTGTTCATGGGTCATATAACCGCTTTCCCAAGCTGAGCTATACGTGGCCGCCATCCTTGTCGGCGAACCTACTTGTCTTCCAGAAGTTAAATACAAGGGTCTCTTGCCCCCCCGAGTGTGGCGTGCATCTTCATACTTGACGGCTTTCCCTTTGTACTGGGAATGCCGGTATTCTGTTATCACTTTTTGCTTGCAGTCTCGGCAAAGGAGGTCTGGTGACATTTCTATTCTCTCCGGAATCTTGCATGATGTATCTTTATTAACGGAAGAATCCTCTGAGGATTTAGCAACCGTTTCCGGTCGCTTATTGGTTGCAGCTTGATTGGAAGACAATTCAGAAGGAACCGAAGCCAATTTCTTTGTTGTTTTCTCGTCGGGGTCTTGCCTCCTGCCTTCTTCTATCCTGGGTTCGCGCCTGGACTTATGCCACCATTCACCCCAGATTTCACCTCTCCTTTCTTGACGCCCTGACCATCCTTGTGTAGGTGGATACCTCCAATGGTTTCTTGGCCGTAAATTCACCTGGTTTTGCACTGGTTGTGCTGTTTTCCCCCATTTTGCTGACGAGGACCCATCCAGGTTGATTTTAACTGCTGGAGCGCGTTTTGGCAAACCAATGGTAACCATATTCGCCGACACCTCTTTAGGGAATGGTTGTGTGTCAACCTGCATCTTCTCTTTGTCAGTTTCTGCAAACTTCAGGAGTCCTTTATCAATATTCTCCTGTATCACATTGCGAAGCACAGTACATTCATTAGTTTCGTGAGTTTTCACCCCGTGCCATTTACAAGCTTTACCCTTGGCCGCCACATTGGCTGGGATAAAAGGATGGTCTTTGGTCAGTCTGAAGAATCCTTGTTTTAGAAGGTATTCAAATACTTCAGCCGTCTTATTTATGTCAAAGGAATAATTTCGGCTAAAAGTACTTGTTTCCTTTGTTGCTTCTGTATCCTTGGTTTTTCGGATAAGAATCGAACAGGTAATTGATTGTTTTCCCACGACTTCTACAACTCCGTATTCAAAGTTCGGGTCCTTGTAATAAGACCCGTAAGACGAGACTTTCTTTTCGTTGTCTTCCTACAATAGCCATTCATATTTGGTGGCTCTGGACGACAACTCAAATAAGTCTTCGAACTGTTCACCTTCAAATTTCTTCTGAAGTTCAAAGTGTAGTCCGTTTAAAGCCAAATTTGCAAATTCCGATTCTGGTAAAAGAATTCGGCATTTGTTTTTCATATATTTAAAGCGAGCAATATATTTATCGGCCGATTCCCCTGGTTGTTGTCTTAACCGAGCAAGATCAACCATGGTCACTTAGGGCTCCGTGCGATAAAATTGGGAGTGGAATTTCTCTTCCATCATTCCCCAATTTGTAACTGAATTGGCCGGTAAGGTAATATACCATGTAAAGGCCTGTCCGGTCAATGAGTTTCCAAATAGTCTAAGTCTAAGGAAATCATTACCGGACGCCTCTCCACATTGAACCGTAAATCGGCCAATGTGTTCAATGGTAGATTGTTGACCTTCTCCCAAAAACAAAGTGAATTCAGGAATCTTGTATCCCCTAGGGAATTCAAATTGCTGGTCAATCCAGCCCGGGTAAGGTTTTCTATAAACTGGCATAGTCATTCGTCGGTGATATTGATCTCCGATTATTTCTTGAATTACATTTTGGATGTAATTACGGTTTACGGCCATATTTCTTACCCCAATATCTTCTCTATGGTTCTCCTGCGCTTCCCTTTGTCCCATGGGTCGCACCTCGATCGGAGGCACATTAGGATGAGCATTCGATCCGGCAGCCGATGTTTCGGCTCGTTCAGCCATCATGACCGATCTTGCCATTGTGGAGAAACCTTCATATAAAACCGCTAGGATTCTACCATTATCAGAAGAAATTTTGTTAATACCCTGGCCAAAGCCTGCCATTTGTTGGCTGAGACCTTGTATGGCCTGGATAAGTCGCTCATTAAGGTCCGGCTGAGAACTCGAAGGTCCTTCTTCCGGGACTTCTGAAGCATAAAGAGGATTTACCTGAGATTCGGCAGGTTCCTCTGGCGCTGCATTTTCAGCATGCCGAGTACTTCTTCTTGCCGCCATTAGTGCTCTTTCAAAGACTAATGGTCCCACCGGGCGTGCCAAAAAGGGATGTTGCTCCAAAATTGGGCCGGTGTGGACACGTGTCGAAGGTGGTGATGTGTCTCTACGCGGGCGTGCCAGTATCGTTTGATACAATGATTTTCGAGTCGATTCCTGACCCCGGGCACCTGTTCCGAATCTGAACCGAGATCGGTTCAGTCGTACTGCAAGTCACCTGTAATAAAATCGGTCAAGCGATGGTATGAAGACTAGGGGTTCGGTCTTCGTTTTGGGTTCTTGTAAGTGTTCGAAAGCGAAAGCAACTAATGGCACACAAATCCTTTATTATTAAATCGGCCGAATAGCCAAAAGCGACAACAGATAATCCTCAAAAGGGAAACAAAAGTAAAAAAGAAAAACTGACAGGGCTCGCAGGACCGGCCTGTCCTGGTCTTATAGCCGTAATCGGGTATAAGCGCAGGAGGAAGGGGGCGGCTGCTAGCAAAGCCAGTTCAGGGGGTTCACCTTGGATTGCTGCTTACCCGAAAATACACAAGTCACCTGGTGTGAACAGAGCGAGTCTCGGGACCGGCTGCTCGGGATTCTGTAAAGACAGAACTGCGAGTCAGGGGCGGCCTCAACTTACTCTCCGGTGGCAGGATTCTGGTGTTAGTCGGAGTAAAGAGGGGTCGAAGATGTCACTGCGACTGGAAGCAGTGAGAGAAGTCCTAGTTTATCCGTCTGTATTAGAGGGGATAAAGGATCACGGATGATCAAAATAATATAATAACCGGTTGCGGTTGTGTGGATTGTGTCCCTGAGCTCTTCGAATTGGTGCCTTTTATAGCCGATCCTTGACGGTTGCTCAACGTCCTACTCTTGCACGATCTTCATGGCGGTTGGTCATATTCAGTTCTCTGTTTCAGAATGATAACCGCCCAGCCATGATCTTAAAATAGTTTTATTCTTGAACGGCCGATGGCACGATCTTCTGATATTTGTGGTTTTGTCGTATTGGCTTGTGTGGCTCGAACCGCATTCTTCTGTATGCGTGCTGACGTGGCCTGCTCAACCATTCAAAGCCTACGTGCCTTGATGTCGTGGCCTAACTAAGCCACCTAGGCACCACGTGTCCTTCTCTTATTCGTCGGTTATATAGGGTATAAACACACGTACAACGTGATGATGCGAATTGAGTGATCTTGTAATTTAATTATTTTTGAAAATAATCTTATAATTTACTTATTTCTAAAAATTGACCTTTTTTGGAAATAAGCTTTTTGATGGTCTGTTTTTATAAATACTAGTAAAAATTAACCTTTTCCATCATTTTCCTTTAAGATTAGAGGTGATTAGCGTACAAGTCGGGCAACTTAAAGAAACCCACTTTACATCTCTTGTACAGTTCGTGACAAGATAAAACGCAAAGAGGACTAAGGCGATGTCATAGCTGCTTTTCGAAAGGGGAAATTGGTTTTTAGTTATACTTTTTTAAAATAATTTATATTCAATTGTTCAGGTAATTGAGAATTAATGGTTCCTTTTGAAAATAATTGAGAAACAATGCCACTTTAATGTTTATAAAATATTTCTTTCGAAAATACCCTCAACTATAAAAAAATGAGTAAAGAGAAATAAAACTATTGCCTCCTTTAAACTTGGTTTAATTCGTCTTTTCAACTTGGTTTCATTTGAATAAAAGCAATATTTCGAAACTTTTTGTTCTTGTCTTTGCAGCACCAAAAGTGACATTTTTCATCATTTTCCCTTAAAATTAGAAGTGATTAGTTTGTAGCGTAGCGTACAAGTCGGGCGACTTAAAGCAACCCACTTACGGGGCTCATATGCAATTCGTGAGAAGATAAGATCGAGAGAGGACTAAGCAAAGTCATAGTTGCTTTTGGAAAGTAGGGTAAGGTTGTCTCTACTTTTTCTCCACATTTGTCTCTTTTCGGGAGATTAGAAAAGCCAATGATAGACTCCTCTACAAATTGGGTCTGCATTGGCTTCTTCTGTTGAAGTGGGATGCTTCCACGTAAAGCATCCGATAGTTAAACATTTTAAAATTTTTGTGAATGTTATTGGAAGGTAGGCATATAACGATTCTCTTCTTTGTGTTTGTCTTTGCAGTGCCAAAGATGATAGAAAGAGTTTGGCAAAGAAAGTTTTCAAAAGACCAAAAACGTTTCAAAGGAGGCCCATATTTTCTCCATGCGAGCCGTGTGGAAACTTGAGAGTAGAAACTTCTTTGTTGGTTCGTTCAGAGCGGTCAATGGTGGTTATGAATTTTGAGCATACGGATGTCGACATGAAATTCACCACCGGAGAAAAAGGCAATTTTCCCTCTTACCATTGCACTGAAACTGCGAAAATCCATCATACATCGCTGTCTACTAACTTCAAATCCATCATACCGCATTTAGCGCATCATTTTTCGCTCTTTTTGAAAACATTTACACTCTCATGAAAGATAAATGAATTTTTTTTAACTTGACTGCCACCAAGCACCTATGCAAGCTTTTCGGTGTATGTATACTAATCTTCTGTGTCTTCAATAAAAATAAGGAAAAGAGTCTATTTTAAAATTTTAGAACAAAAATAATGTTTTATGTATCTCGTGGATCCTAGGTGATATGGGTCCAATATGTGTTTACCCCGACCCATTTAAGTATTTGATGCCAGTAACAAACACAGGCTTGGGAACCGTTCCAAAAAATACCCTATTATTCCTATAATGACGTATTATATCATTGTTTATATCTATTTTACATCTATGAATATAAGGATATCGTTGTAATTTTAAAATCTTTTTAAATGTCATTACGTGCAAACCCTTCCGTCTCCACTCTTCTGCAATGTTTGCCCTTCTCTCTTCCTCTCTCATGACAAAAACCGTTCACTTTTCACTCTTCCGCGACTCTTAGCTTCACCCCTAGAATCGTAGCTACTTCACGATAAGAATCGTTGAAAACTTGGATAACTCACTCAGGATTTCATTTGTGTTTCTAAGAAGTTTTGATCTCCGAAATCCCTTTGTTTTCTTTTCTTTTTTTCTTTTTCTTTTTTTGTCTTCTAATGTGGAAACAATTTAGTTTAGTATTATCCAAGTTAATTTTGGTTTTCGGTGCGATGAATACGATCTCTGAATTGTCTATCAATTCCACTTTATGCTATTTAATCTCCTAAGTTTTTCCATTTATTTGATTTGAAAGCTCTTTCATCCTTTATAGTAATGGATATCAAGAACTGTTTTGGCTTCACGGTACCACTCATCATCCAAGATAGTCTTCGTTGACTTATATTTTCTAAAGAGATATAAAGAGAGACAGAGAGATAGAGCAAAGAATACAGAGAGAGAGAGGATGAGTTGTTGATTTTTTTCTCGGGAACTCAGCCTGTCCAGGTTGTTTCTATATCCATGGAGGGACTGCAAATAACATCATTGCTCTATGTCCATAGAGGAATCCAAGGTGTTATATAACCTAGATTAAGGTTGCAGTATGTATATGGTACATCAATTCACAAAAAAAAAAAAAAAAAAAGGTATTCCCATATCCAAGAATCTAAGACAAAAAAATAGATTATTAAAGTTGAGAGACAAAAGACCAATAATCAACACTATATATAAGCGAATGCAAGGCATGTTGTGCTCAAATATCATTACAATAGTTTTTACTTATATATTGACTTTTATACAAATATATTATAAACTTTAGAAGCATTATGAATATGTATGAATAAGTAGCTTTAATTACAATTTATACTTACAAATTTAAACAGTAATTTTGATCACAATATTTAGGTTTTTAGATGAGAAGCTGTTTACACCCGCCGTAGCCCGGCGGTAGCGTTTTATAGTCGCGTATATCTTTTGACCGATCTGTGTCCTACCACATACGGGTCAAGTGAAACCCATGTTTACACCCGCCGTAATCCGGTGAAATCAGAGTAAACAGGGTTCTAAGTATAATATATATATGTTTATTGGGTAAACGATGATGAATGATTTTGCCATTAAAGCCATTAAAGGAGTTATCATGGCATGTGCTACTTTATTGGGTTTGAGGAAAATTGCTGGATGCTCGATCAACCCCATGATACTTTTATTTGATAAAAGGTATGTTCAGTTGCCTTTTTGTAGACACCCCAAATTGCACCTCAATATAAGAGAATACTCAAAGGGGGCTTTAAATGTCTTATTTGAGCATTGACATTTGTCAAAAACTCAAAAACTCTCAAAAGTGGTGCTAACCGTACTGAATGAACGGTTTTTGTAATTTTGGTCTCAACCGCCCTGTATGTGCGGTTGCAACCGCACATACAGCACGGTTGATATCTATGCTTGTTGCGTGAGCTGCCACGTGGCTTCGCGAAGCTTCGGCCGTTGAGCCACGTCGACAGCAATCATGACAAGCGTAACTGAATTGAACCGCCCTGTATGTGCAGTTTGGTTAAATTTGCATAGACACCGTACTTATAGTGACGGTTCTATTGAAACCGCACTGAGTATACGGTTTTGGCTGTTTCGGGGATTTGCGAAATGGCTCGATTTCTGAGCCTTATTTACGCATATTACCTCTCTCTCAGGGACTTGAAGTCCATATTTCACCCTCCGAAACTTGCTGAATTACTCCAATTCAAGCCTTGGAGGAGAATTGGAATAATCTAGAAGGCTTTTTGGCCTACCCTTGGGACTCTTCTACCCCTGGCTTGGCCTATAAATAGTGGGGTCCTCCTCTTTCAAATGGCTGATAATTTGAAGCTTGGAAGCTCTGCAAGAAGAGGAGAAACTCTGCTGGATTGCTGCCTCAAGTGTTCAAGCTACCAAAGGTAAAGCTCCATTTCATTTCTTGCCTCTCCTTTACATTTCAACTCCCAACTTCTACCTTTCTGTAGTGTAAAGACAATTTGTGATTGCTTGTAGCCCCAAACCACATCCAAAGTACCTGGGAATCCTCTCTAGCCGTAAAACGTGAAGAGAGAGCCTGGGGAAAAAGATGTTGGAATGGACCCTCTAGGCTTAGAACCTACAATGTGATAAAAAGCATGATGTGTGGTTATTTTGAACCTATGATTGCTTCTCTGGTCTATTTTGTATTTGGAGAAGATGCGAATCCATGCTCTCAATAACAATGGATTCCAACCTTCTCCTAGATGTGATTTTCCACACCTTCACACACACTTTTCACCATTTTCATCAAAGAAGCTAAATCTTGGATTTCCATGTTTAATACGGGAAATCTGAATCAATTAGCTTCAGAATGAATTCTAGAACTTCATGAGATTGTTTTTGTTGATTTTCAAGTGTTTTGGTCGAATTCACTTGCACACATGCACTAGTTTTGGTTTTCTCTTCAAAAACTTCAAAACAGAGCAGCATCTGTGGCCTGTCTTAGAATGCTCATAACTTCATCCTTAGGATGAATTTTTGAGTGATTCCAAAGACATGTAGTAGATGAGTTGGCCTACTTCATATCTGGAAAATTTCGTTTACTTTTATGAAGCCAATTTTTGACACCATTTGTTCAAAGTTTGTAAGTCAGTTCAGCCTAGATTGCTAAACTTGCCGCTTTGATGGTGCACCGTTTGCTCAATTTTAATCCGTTTTGAGTGATTTTAATTCATGAGTTTTCCTTGAGAAGTCTATTTTCATTTCCAACTGGTTTCAGCAGATTTTGAACTGTTTTGTGCTTTGGGTGCTCAGTTGACTCAGAGGTGCTCGCTGGCATAGTCCAGAGCTAATCTGTGGTCTTCTAGGCCTGTTCAGGAGAGCACACAAGTTACATCCGGATAGAGTTTGGTGTGAGGTTTTTTCCTTTGGAAATATGGCACCACATACTTCCTCCATACCAATTTTCATGGATTTTTATTGAGCCAAACTCCACGAATAGGATTTTGAAAATGCCTACTTAACACTTTTTCCAAGTTATAACAGCAGATTTCAGATGAGGATTTCTCTCTCGTTTTTAAATCGGATTGAGCTGAATTTTTTACTGTATACTCTATTATATACCAGTTTTCAAATGGCTTTGGTTTCATTGGATTTGGATTTAAATTGAGTGATTTATGGTTAATCGAAGCTTTCAAGTTCTCATAATCTGATTTTTCCAGATTTGCCTTAAATTGGTTTTGCTTCAATTTTTACCTTGATTTTTATTCACTCATGAAGTTCTAAGAGGTGATATATCCATGGAGAGAGTTCATATTTATTGGACTACTCATGTGGAATAATCACTTACATTTTGCTTACTTTTAAGCATCCTTTGTCTTTTTTTATTAGCAAACAATCTTTAGCATAAGCAAGCATGTGGCAACCGTCTTAGACGGATGAGTGGGGGTGCCTAACACCTTCCCCCGCTCATAAATAATTCCCCTTACCTGATCTCTGGATTTTTCCTGGTATTAGAGCTACTTTGGCTCTATTTGGTTTCTATGAACCCTTTGGTGTCCATTCACACCTTAAGATGGATGGTGGCGACTCTTTACATTTATCGATCCCCGCGTGACGATATCGGAGGTCATCCTAGATGACATTTCCATGTCTCACACTTTTATTTATAAAAAGGTGCATTTGACCAATTATGCATTTTGGTCGATTACGGCTCATTAAAGATACTCCGGTAATTCTCTAAAAACGTAAAGAGTGGGGTCTCCCACTTTCTAAAAACTTGGAGTGGTTATATAAGGTAGGTTCAACTTCCTAAAAGTGAGTCGTTGGGAGACTTTGTGGTAAAGCAAAACGGACCTGCAGACATGGGGAAAGGGATCCCTTGAAGATCGTGCAAGAGTGGGACGTTGAACAACTGTCAAGGATTTGCTATAAAAGGCACAAACTCGAAGAGCTCAAGGACACAATCCATCCAACCACAACCGGTTATAATATTATTTTGATCATCTGTGATCTTTATCCCCTCTCCTACACTATAGTCAGAAGGATAAACTAGGACTTCTCTCACTGCTTCCAGTCGTAGTGACACCTTAGACCCCTCTTTACTCCGATCAACACCAGAATCCTGCCATTGGAGGGTAAGTTGAGGCCGCCCCTGACTCGCAGTTCTGTGTCACAAAATCCCGAGCAGCCAGTCCCGAGACTCGCTCTGATCAAGCCAGGTGACTTGTGTATTTTCGGTTAAACAGCAATCCAAGGTGAACCCCCTGAATTGACTTTGCTAGCAGCCGCCCCCTTCCTCCTGCTCTTATACCCCGATTACGGCTATAGGACCAGGACAGGCCAGTCCTGCAAGCCTTGTCAGTTTTCTTCTTACTTTTTGTTTTCCTTTTGGGGATAATTTGTTGTAGCTTGCGGCCATCGGCCAATTTTATATGTTGCAGCCGACGGCCGTCGGCCGATTTTATAATAAAGAGAGTTTTGTGCCATTAGTTGCTTTCGTTTTCAAACACTTACAAGAACCCAAACGAAGACCGAACCCCTAGTCTTCATATTACCCGCCTGACCGGTTTTATTACAGGTGACTTGCAGTACGACTGAACCGACCCCAGTTTAGATTCGGAACAGGTGCCCGGGGTCAGGACCCGACCCGAAATCATTGTATCGAACGATACTGGCACGCCCGCGTAGAGACACATCATCAGCATCACCACGTGTCCACACAGGCCCAATTTCGGAGCAACAGAAGCACATGCATCGCGTGTGCCCTTTAGCTAGTATTGTTAGTGCAAAATTAAAATTTGAAATTATTGGCATAATCAAATTCAACAAGTATTATTTTACAATAATACTAAGAGCAAATAATTAAGCTGAAAAGAGCAAATTGGGGAGGAGAAAAATACAATTAAAGGGCAAAATGATCATTTTGGACATGAGGTCCCTAGAAAGCATGGTTTTGCTTTGCCAACCATAGTTGAAAGTAACAAACGATGTGCCTGTCACGAGTGGGAAGAGAAGTCGAGTAAGAGACACAACTCAACACATGGATACATCATCTGCAAATCCATTAAATAAACCTGGCGGGGAAGAAAGTCAAGCAAGAATCTTCAATGGTCCTGACATACAGGGCGCATATGTGCCACTTTTCAATTGTTCCAACCACTTTTAACTTATTCCAACGACCTAGCACAAAAGTCTTATCACATTAGATGACAATCACGGATGGGATGACTATCAAGTCTTCGCTTTTAGTACCGTGTCCAAATAGCTGAGACCTTTTAGAAAAATATCCACACTATTATTAAGCCAACTAAAAGAGTATTCTAAGATTTTATCATATTGTGCTTTATAAATAGATGCTAAGGGGGCCTTCCCACCGCAAAATAGAAAGCAAAGCAGCAATTAACGCTAGCAGACCTACCAATGTGTACATGCGTGTTCAATCTGGTGTTCAAAAAACCACTCTACTGTTCTTGCTTTGGTTCCATGCTACATTGCGTGCTTCTGATGGAAATCAACATCAGAACATCGGTTGTGTGTCTTGTGACCAAAACTAATGCCCTCGGAAACAAGTCATTCGTCAACATAACAAACTCAGCTCAAAAAGCTACATCATCATATGCAAACTAAAGGACTATGTAATGTCCTATACCAGGTATAGATTCAGCCAAAAGGAGGTTAAAAAGTGGTCTATTGATGAAAAAAATATACAAGGTATGGACCACATTAATGGTCTCAAAATAGCCTCAATTAAAATGCCTAGTTAATTAGTAATTACTTGAAGATTTTGAGGAATATCCTTGACAAGAGACATTTCAGCAAATAAATGCTTAGAGAAATCATTTTCTCCTCATTTCTCTAATCTATCATATGGATCCGGTTTGAGAACTTGGTTTGGGTTGGTATGACTCGATCTAGTCCCTCTGTTAAGTAAGAGGATTCACACTGTGCTAGTCAATTTGAACCATACTGATTTGGTTTTTTTTCATTTTTTTTAAATGTCTATCGATCTTATGGGGTTCACTTGAACAATTTGTTTAATTGTTTAAATTGAAAAACATGTAAGGAACCAAAGATTAGTTTCCATTTAACCCAACCTAAGCTGCCCTTAATGATTAGGCCTTGTTTGTATTCCTTCTCAATCAGGATCTCCAGGCGGTGAAGTTGGGTTTGATGTTTTGTGTTGAGTAATTAAGGAATATATAGTTACTGAAGAGGTTATAAAAATTATAATTTAAAAGGACTTTTCATAAATGATAAATCTAACTTTCTAGTATGCATAAAGGAGTCATTTAAACAAGTTTCAAGTATTTCCTTCAAATTTTTTAATAATTACAAATATATCACTGCTACTGCGACTTAACAAGTCACTTAATTTGCCGGATTGGAATATGAGGGCTAAGACCCAGTCTTGTACAACACCCTGCTGGTTGGGTAACCTTGGGACAATAATTTGTAATTTTAGTAACGCGAAAAATACTCTATCGTTTAACCAGGATCAAGAGAATATATATTCCTTGAATGAGTATTCTAATGTATATCGTATGGAACAACAAAATTACAATTTGTAGTTTACTGTTCTATTAGTGCATGAAATTCCTGATCAACTCTCCCTTTATTTAAGCCAATAAGGTACAATTTTCCTTTTGAACCAAGACTCTAGCAACAATATGCATGTCCAGCATATATTTGCTCTTGAAAGAACATGTCACTTTTTAACATTAATTAATATACAATAAGCTAAACAGCATTCAAACTCTGTTTTGTAATAGGAGCTTGCTTGGGTGAAAGCAGGAAAGTCTTGTCCCGTTAAATGACTTTTACGAATGGGATGACTATGAAATCTCTGCTTTATGTGCCATGTCCAAAAGGGTTTGAAAAACACCGTTTAGACTCTAACAACTAGAGGGGGGTGAATAGGTGTAAACGATTGCGGAATAAAATTCTACTACTTAAAGACAATCCCTTAATTAATAGGCATGCACAAGTCTTGAACAAATAGCAACCAATCACACAAAATTGCAAATAAAGTAATGAGACAACACACGCTATTTTGGTGACGAAGGAAAAACTCTAAGAGAACTCTCAAAGAGAAAAACCCTCCCGGCGATCAGGTGCCACTTCAGAAAATTCACTATAAGAATAAGACTTACAGAAAGTGGTTCAGATGACCCAATACAGACTCTGACTCACAGTGTAAGTATCTGAAGAACTCTTCAAATTTGCAACCTTGCAACGATCCAGAACTCTGAATATCTTCTTAGTGAAGTGGCAAACAAACTCACTCAGCAACCGTAGGAATTCCCACAAGCAAGCTCTCCAAACTGGAACTCCAACGTAAGAAAAGAGAAAAGAAAGAAAGGTTTTGATGGCTCAAAGGTATAAAGGGAAGAAGAAGAAGTTCTCTTCTTCACACACACGATTTTAGGGTTCTAAAAACGTCTTGGGTAACCCTAAAGAATGTCTAAACAATCCTTATATAGGTTAGAAAGAAGTGGAGAAAGAATAGGAAACAAATCAAAAAAATCAGAATTTTATAACTAATTTTCCGTATTGAACGTTCGAACGTTCATCAAACGCGGCTCTAACGTTCAATACGAAGAACTACTTCACTTCTTCTCGTTCGAACGAAAGTCTCACGTTTAAATAACATGAACGGTCAAATGTTGAGACTAACGTTGGCGAATGCAATTCTTGGGTTTCTCTGCAGACCTTGAACGTTAGAACGATAAGTCTTGCCTTCTCAAACGCAACTCTCAGGTTTGACTGTATGCACTGAACGGTCAAACGGCAGGTCTTGTCTTCTTGAACGCAACTCTTGGGTTTTTTTGTATGCACTGAACGGTCGAACGGCAGGTCTTGTCTTCTCGAACGCAACTTTCAAGTTTGTCTGTATTAGAACTTTTCACTGAGCGTTTGAACGACACGTCAAATGACTATCTAACGATCACTCTAACTTCCTCAATTTGACTCTGACTTAGATGCTGTTTGAACCAAGATTCCTATGACCTATCCCAAACACTTTGAACACACTGAACACTTACTTTTTGGCACGGAATTAAGCCAATATAAAATATTGAACCTAACAAACTCCCCCTTTGGATATTCCGTGACAAAACTCACAAGACAAATCCTAATTTTTGTGAACCACCAAGCAACAACCAGAACACACAAAAAAATAAAAAATTTGACATGACCTCCCCCTAAACTTAACCAACCCAAAAATATTCACCTGTTCCTGAAACACCAAAAACAATAAAATACCAGGTGATAAGCAAGGGGAATACAAAATAACTAAACAAGTGAATGATCACAATCAATTATCCAAGAACCAATATATTCATCCATTCACCAAAGATAATACTTCATGATCCAATAACAATATACAAGTAAACATGTTCATTCACATAACCATGAACCAAAAAATATACAATCATCCATCCACATTTCATGTACATCCATATACCCAAATGAATACAACCAACCACAATATCCAAAAAAAAAAAAAACGAAAAACCACTAACACCATCTCCCCCTTTTTGTCATGACTAGACAAAGGGTAAAAACTCAACAACTCAGGAGTGAGATGAGCCAGTAGCACCATCACCACTGCAACCACCTCCACTAGGACCTAGATCAGCAACACGAGGTCTCTGAGAATCTCCCGGAGCAGCAATAGGCTCTTTTGCATCTTCTTCTTCGTCCGCTTGACTATTAAAATAGTCAAGCAACGCCATTTCAAGCTTTTGCTGAGAAATCTCCAGGTTCCTCTGGTGAAGCTCTGTGAGACATGGGAAAAATCACCAGAATGATCATCCCTCCGTCAACACACGGGCTCAACGCAAAAGTGGGAGAGTCGCCACCATTCATGATTTTGGGGTGAGAATGGACACCAAATATTCAAAAGTAGGCAAAAATAGCCAAAAGACAAATTCTAGGATAAAAATAATCCTACTTGAAAATCAAATCCAGAGATGGGTAAGGGGATTAGATTATGAACGGGGGAAGGTGTTAGGCACCCCCATTCATCCACACTAAGTGGTTGCCAAGTGCATGTTCATGCTAAAAAGAAAATAAGAAGCTTGCTAAAAATCATGAAAAAGCCTTGAAAAAGGAACAAGTGTATGATATATTCACATGAAGATCCAAATGGATTCTAGATCCTCTCTTATGTCAATATCATTTCTGGAATATCTCAAAAGATGGAAATTAAAGCAAAAGTGGCAAAAACCAAGTTGAGGCAAATCCGGGAATTTTGGTAAAAAGTAAGGTCCTTTGTCTTGAAATCATTCAAATCCAATTTCAAATTGATTCAAACCAACTCTATTTGATTGATTATGATAAATAAGGAACTCATGCAAAATCTCAAGTCAATCCGATAAAAATCCTAGGAGTTATGCTCCTTTGAAATTGCTGCTGGGGATTTTTAAAAGTGGTAAGTGGGCAACTTTGGAAAATTGTCTAGAAAAATCCACTACATAAAAGTCCACGAAATTTGGTGTGATTGAATTTTGTATGGCCATCTTTCAAAAGAAACTAGCCTCATACAAAAATCCCTTCGGATATGCCTTGGGTGGTCTCCCGAACAGGCCCCGAAGATCACAGATTTACCCAGAAAAGTACAAATGAACAGTTCTGAGTAAATCGGCTACCAATAATTCAAATGGAATCCAAAAATTATGAAACCAACTGGATTTGAAAGTAGACTCATAAAGGAGTACTCAGAAATAAAAATCACTCGAATCGGACTTAAAACGAACACATGGCGGTCCGTCGAAGTGACAAGTTCTGTACTTGAACTTGAACTGTCCACTCAACTTCGACAGAGAGGTGTCAAAAATCCGCTAGATAGAAATTTGTGAAATTTGGTGAACATAAACTAGACAGCCTCACCTTTCCCATGATTCTGAAATCGCCCCAAAATTCATCCGGATGATGAAGTTATGGGCGTCCGAAGTAAGGGTACAAGTGCTGTCAAGCTAAGCCATTTTTGAGTAAAACCAAATCCGAAAATTGATAAAAATGTGTGATTCGTGCAAGATGAACACAAATACTTTAAAAATCATCCAAAAGGCATTCCAGAATTGATTGAGGCCATTTATTTGAGATTTATCACAATGAATGTAATAAACCCCAAATATGAGCCTATCCCACCAAAATAGTGATATGTATGTGCAAGTGTAAAAAAACCAAACAAGATCATGCATATAGATTCAACAAGATAGGTTCTAGCATAGCCTAGGGTTCCGTTCCATTATCGTTTCCCTCTGTTCTCTCTCCCCGTTAAACACGGTTCTTCAAGATAATCAAGGGTACTTTGAATATGGAACGGTCTACAATCAATCAAAAAGGCCTTATGCTACACGGGTTCTAGCACTAGGGTCAATCCCCAGTCTCGTTTCTCCTAGATCCCGCCTCCACGTTTTACGGCTAGGGGGAGTCTCGAGATACTTTGAGCCGGGGAAGGATTTCCACACATACAAACAAGGCTTTACACTACAGAAAGGTAGAAGAAGAGATCTAGATCTAGGAATGTAAAGACAAAAAATAAAAAGAAAAGTTGAGGCTTACCTGAGTTCGGGAGGCGATTCCGCAGCGGTTTTCTTCTTCTCTTGGAGTTCTTCTTTGCGAGAATTCAAAACAAGAGTTGAGTGCCATTTGCTCAAGGAGGAGTCTCCTATTTATAGGCAAAGGCTAAGGTCATTGGTAGACACAACTTAATGTCTAGAACCCCCCCAACCTTAACCCTAAGGTTATTTCCGAGATTTCCCCTCATTTGATGAGGGACATGATGGTAACAAGTGATTTCTCTTGGAAAACCCTAATTTTGAGCAAACTTAAAGTATCCGGTATATCAGATCGGATAAAAAAGGGCCTTAAGGTATCCGGTACATGGTACCGGATACACTAAGGCTCACATGTATCCGGTATGAGTATCCGGATACAGGAAGGAGTACTTGTATCCGGCCTGAGTATCCGGATACAGGTAAAAGTTTATTTTCTTCAATTTCTGTGCTGGCTTTCCAGGAGATAATGATTTTTGATGATTGTTTGTGCAATTTGGGGTGTCTACAAGCTCAAGCCTCTGAAAGTGGATCATAGCATCTTCATGAATCTTCTGAGTTCTCGCATCCAAGGTCTGTAAATACTGAAGGATCTAGGAATTTTGAGCTTTAAGAAACTGAAGTTCCTCATGAGTAGAAGAAAGAGGCTGAGGCTGGGCAGGATCATCAAGGTTAGGAGTAGGAGTGGAAGCTTAATGAGCTCGACTCTAATGAAGGGTTGTTTCGGTGATCGGTTGAGAAGCCTTACACAATTCAAGCGGGGGAAAAGAGATACCAAGAGCTACAATCAACCGGGCAATCAAACACCCATATGGAAGACCATAAGATCTTTTGGAGTAATTGAAAACCTCCAAGATCTTAGAACAAATAACTGAGGGAAGATCTATGGTATGATGCTTTTTCAAAGCATACAAAAAGAGCAACTTATCTAACGGAATAGATGATTTGTGAGCAACAGGAAAGAGATTGTGGCTTTGAATGCGGAATACGACAATGGTCTTAGCCGGGAACTTGTTGGCCTCAAGGGCTTCACCCTTGTAGATCCAATTACCCCTTCCGTTGCAGAGAAGGGTATCGGCCAACTCATTCTTAAAAGCACCTTTGGTCTCAGAATATGGGTATTGAGGGTCAGGCACCCAAGGGAGACCAAGAGAAGAAGCTATCACTTCAGGAGAGACACGAAACTCAGAACCTCTCAAATAGGTAGAGAATCCAAAGGTATCCCAATCAATGGAATGGATATTCTCATAGAACTCTCGTATCAATTCACGAGAGGGGAGAAGGAAATTAGCAAACATGGAATCCCACCCTCTATCCTTAAAGCAATCTGTAATTTCGGAGGGAAGATTATCAAAATTAACTACCCACTCAATGATCACAGACCTTTGACAAAAGTAATCATCAAAGTTTTTCTAGGCATTAAGATCAAAGAAATAGGCCTCATCTACCCTAGGTCTCTTATTCTTATTGGAATTCTTAGCACCAAGAGACTTTGTTCTAGGCATCTAATAGAGGACACAAGACACAGGAAGGAGATAAAAAAAGAAAAAGAAAAACAAACACAAAGAAATTACAAGGTAAGAAAAAAGCTAACCAAGTAAAACACAACAAAGACCTAAACAAAATGCATAAAAAAATTAAAATGTATGAGAAATACAAAGAAAACACCAAGAAAAACCATATGGAGTCGAAAAAAATATCAACAGTTTGAAAGATAGTCGATGAACGTTCAAACGATGGGTCGAACGTTCAAGAACACGAACCCCAGATTTGGGGATTTTTGAATAAAACTCCAAATCACAAAAAATCAACCGTAAAATCACTCGAAAACAACAATAAAACATGATTGAACTATTTTGAGAGTGATTTAAAACAAAAAGAACTTAAAACCACGACAAATCAAGGATTTTCACAAGAAAACCCTAGAAAACGAAAACCATGAATAAGAAACAAAAAAAATGCAAAAAAAAACATGATTTCGTATCTTGAAACGTAAAAACCAGACGCTTTGAGCAAAGAGATTGAAGGAAAGCAACAAGAAGCCGAATCGCCAGACGTGCGAAGGGTTTGCGTTCTTTGAACGTTTAAAAGCCCTTTCGCATGCGACTTAAAAATAAAAGGTTTTAAATGAACGTTCGAACGATCATCAAACGCGGGTCTAACATTGAACACTAAAAACTAATGTTTGAGAGAAATAGACCAACGTTAGCGAACATTTGATATACCGTTTGAACGTTTATAACCAGTTCAGAAAAATTTGCAAAATTTGCTCAAAGAACTCAACCTTTTTCAACCAAAATGACTTCCAACAAACCCAAAAACCTCCAAGACATAAGGAAAAATATAAAACAAGTATAAAATCATGAAAACTTAAAATTTGAACATTTTGAGAACCATTTTACTCTAAAATTCATATTTTGACAAATCCAACTTTAATACTCCCATATACTTACACAACAACTCAACCAAATTTCTAATTGTGCTTGTGTGCATGTGCAAAACCAAACACAACAAGTTTTGCTTAAATAAGAGCTTGGTGAAGAGGAGTTGGCCATTTATCAAGAAATCACTTTATTACTCAAGTCTCTCTAAAAATTAAAAAGAACCCTTTTATGAATTTTGAGACCTTAAAAATTCTGTTTTTGAAATTTTCTCCCCCTGTCTTTGACACTCTTTTTGCACAAGGAGTAGTGTTCCTTAGAATATCTGAGTTTACAGCTTATGCCATGGTTGTACTCCTTTTATTTCTTTTTGAACCCAAGATGTCTAGGTTTATAACTCATCCCAGAGTTCTTTTCATATTGCTTTTTCTTTTAAATACAAGGGAGAAATCTCTTTTTAATACAAGGTCATATGCTAGGGTCTTTTCAACTTAAGATAGACAAGAATAAATCAAGGATTGCCTATCCACACATAAACTGAAAAAGAAAAATTAAGCTTGCTTAATTGTATTTGGTGTGTGTAAGTGATATACAAACCACAAAAAAAATTAAGTGAAATGTTTGTGTCTTTATACGAAACTATAGAAGAAGAGTTTGTAAAACAATCTTTGAAGAGCTATAGGTTCCCAAAATGTAAAAAAAATTATTGTTTCACAAACTTATACCTATCCTATATTTGACAAATGTCAAGGCAAAAACACATCCAAAAATCGAAAAAGAAACGAAACTAAATAAACCAACAAAACAAAAACAAAACCAAAAAAAACTCAAAAATAAGCATGCTAAAGAAGGAAAACATGCATGAGACACCCTAAAGCATGATACAAGGTCCTTTTTATGGAAGAGGACCAACACCAATAGCTTTTCTAAGAGACTCAAACCTAAGAGCATCTAAAGGTTTGGTAAAAAGGTCAGCTAATTGGTTTTCAGATGGGATGTGCTCTAGAGAGATCTCATGATCCTCTACCAACTCTCGAATAAAGTGATGTCTAATATCAATGTGCTTGGTTCGAGAGTGCTAAACTGGGTTTTTGGAAATATTGATTGCACTTGTATTATCACAATACAAGACAATAGTCCCCTGTTCAATCCCATAATCACTCAACATTTGCTTCATCCAAAGCAATTGAGTGCAACAACTACCAGTAGCTATATACTCAGTTTCAGTTGTGGACAAGGAGATAGAGTTTTGCTTTTTGCTCATCCAAGCCACTAAATTGTTTTCAACATAGAAACAACCTCTGGTGGTGCTTTTCCTATCATCTGCATTTTCAGCCCAATCGACATCAGAATAGCCTGTTAGAATTGCAGAAGTGTCTCTAGAGAACCTAATACCATGATCAACAGTGCCATTAACATACCGTATGATAAGTTTAACAGCAGACAAATGAGACTCTCTAGGATAAGCTTGAAACCTAGCACAAACACCTACACTAAAGGCAATATCTGGCCTACTAGCTGTAAAGTAAAGAAGACTACCTATCATGCTTCTATAGAGAGTGTGTTCAACACTCTTTTCAGATAAATCAGCACTCAACTTCAAGGTAGTGCTCATGGGGGTTCTGGTATGTTTCTTACTGTCTAACCAAAATCTCTTCACAAGGTCTTTGGCATACTTAGATTGAGATATAAATAACCCATCTGAAGATTGAGAAATCTGAAGACCTAAGAAGAAGTTAAGTTTACCAACCATACTCATCTCAAACTCATTTATCATAGCATCAGCAAAATTCAAAGCAAGAGATTCAATAGGAGAACCAAATACAATATCATCCACATATATTTGTGCAATAGTGAAACTACTCTCATCCTTTCTAATGAATAGAGTTCTATCAACTCCTCCTCTTGTAAAGTTGTGATTTAGAAGATAAGCAATAAGTCTCTCATACCAAGCTCTAGGAGCTTCTTTCAACCCATACAAGGCTTTCTTAAGCCTAAACACATGTTGGGGAAACTTGGGATCTACAAACCCCTTGGGTTGTTCAACATATACTTCTTCATGAAGTATCCAATTCAGAAAAGCACTTTTCACATCCATTTGATACAATTTAAAGCCCAAGTGACAAGCAACAGCAAGTAAAATTCTTATGGATTCAAGTCTAGCAACAGGAGCAAAAGTCTCATCAAAATCAATACCCTCTACTTGGGTATATCCCTGTGCTACCAACCTAGCCTTGTTTCTCACAATAATACCATGTTCATCTGACTTGTTTTTGAAAATCCATTTGGTACCAATAACATTGTGATTTTCAGGTTTGGCCACAAGATACCACAAATCGTTCCTAATGAACTGATTTAGTTCATCATGCATAGCATTAATCCAGCACTCATCAATAAGTGCTTCCTCTACCCTCTTAGGTTCAAGTTTTGACACATAGGAAGTATAGGTCATCTGATTTAATACTTTCCTACGAAGTCTCATCCCCTCATTCAAATCACTAATTAAGAGCTCTTTGGGATGATTTAACTTGACTCTTGAAGAAGGTTCTTTTGTAGGACCTGGTGTAGATGGGGAACTCTCTTCAGAGTTTGAAGGATTGGACTCAGAAGACTTAGGATTTTGAATCTCAATATTCTGATCTAGATCACCTAACTCTAAAATAGACTCTCCCTCAACATGAGACTGACCAATACCTTCATCCACCACAACATTGATGGATTCCATGACAGTGTGTGTACGAAGATTGTACACACGGTAAGACCTACTATTCTTAGAGTAACCTAGGAAAATTCCTTCACCACTCTTAGCATCAAACTTTGCTAAATTCTCCCTATCTCTCAGAATAAAACACTTACTCCCAAAGACACGAAAGTATTTAACAGTGGGCTTTTTACCAAACCAAATTTCATAAGGAGTCTCAGTATTCCCTGTCTCAAGTACGCCCTATTAATCACATGACAAGTTGTGTTAATAGCTTCTCCCCAGAAATACAAGGCCACACTCTTAGCATGAATCATTATACGGGCCATCTCTTGAAGAACCCTGTTTTTCCTCCCAACTACTCCATTTTGTTGTGAAGTTATGGGTGCTGAGAACTCTTGATGAATTCCCTCTTCAAGACAAAAATTTTCCAGGATTGAGTTCTCAAACTCTTTCCCATGATGACTCCTTATCCTACCAACCTTAGACTCTTTTTCATTAGAGAGTCTCCGGCACAAAGCCTTGATCAACTCACTTGTGTGCGCACCCGATTTCGGTCACACGACGAGGCGCACGCAAAACGATGCGTGCCTCGGGGTTTGTTTGGAGTCGCCACTGCCCGATGGGGTGCAGGCAGACACCTAGGTGCCTAAGTTCTTTTACTAGGGAAGTCCGTAGACACCCCTGTCCACCCCATCAAGTGACGGGTCCCATAAGTTTCCCTGGTTTGAGTCAACTCAGTTGGTCTCTCACTCATCCGATTCCTAATCCAGCATTCAATTTTGGTTAAGTCTGGCGGAACCGCCAAAGTGGTGTGGGTCCCTTTACTTGATTTTATCTTCTTATCATTGAGTGAAGTGAGTCTAATTGGGTGGGCCCCGTTGGAAGGCCCACGGATCCCTTGGTGGGCTTGGTTGAGCCCACGTGTCCCTTGGTGGGCCTCAGTCTAGCCTGAGAGGCCCTTTGGGCTTTGGTTCAAGTGAATTGATTTTACTTTAAAGTTTAAGTTGAATTTAAAGTGATTTTTATGCAAAGGTGGGCCGGGTTGACTTGCGGGCCCCTGAGTGGGCCTCGGCTTGGTTGCCAAGTGTTTTGAGATTTATCTTTCTTATCTGTGCAAAAATGGGCCAAGCATTGGGCTTGGGGCCCTTTACCTGGGCTTGGGCTTGAAAGCCCAAGACTTCCTGAGTTAGGGTTCTGAAACCCTAAGTTGGTTGGGTTCATGGGCTTAGTGGGCCCGATAGGCCCTGCCCGTGGTCTCGGCCAAACCACATCCTACTGTAAGCATGCATGGCCCAACTAGGGCCTGGGTGGGCCTCAAATGGTCTGGCCCACTCAAATCTTTTATTTATCTTAGTTAAGCAAAAATAAATTGGTCGGGCTTGGTGGGCCCCGTTGGAAGGCCCACCGGAAATCAATTTGGACCGGGTCGGTCCATGGCCCATCTTGGGTTTCCGGGTGACCCGGAAACCCTACTGGTTCGCCCGGAGTTGATCAAACAAACCAAAAAATCACACAAGATCAGCAAAAATGGCAAAAAATGAATTCCGGCAGTGTAGCCGGCCTGAGATGCCGGTTACGCACAGGTCTCTGTGTATCCGGCATCTTTTGCCGGCTACAAATGGTATTCTGTGTATCCGGCATATGTTGCCGGTTACACACAGATCTGTGTTGATCCGGCCTGAGTTGCTGGATCAACCTACAGAATCTGTTTTTTTCGGATTTTGGCAGTGGGGTTGGTTTCTTAGGTCCTCTAGGGTGTTCCAACACTGTGACAGGGACCTAAGTGTCCCTGTCTTGGTTCCTCATAGTCCACATGTCAATAATCAAACATGGACAACCCAAATCCATCAACAAAGCCTAGCATGCATGCTCTTGAACCATGAAAACTACATGCATTTTGACAGATTTTTATACATGGGACAAAAGTGTGTGTGTAAGGGGGCATGCTTCATGTGGGAGCATGTGTTGAAAGGTAAGCATGCATATTACTTACAAGTAGCTTAAAGGGATTAATATGAAAGCATCAAAGAGTATGAACCTAAAAAAAACATGTAATCTACCCTAAACATGCCAACAAGCCCTATCATTAATCTCATGCTAAAAACCAACACCAAGACATCCAACCAAACCTATTTAAAGAAGGGAAAGAGGGGGGTTAACATGGGGGTACATGAGATAGGAATAAAAAGGGAACATACTCCCCTATTGAATGACAATAACAGTGATTTTTTGTTTTGAGTGCTTAAGAGCCAACTCAAAAGTCACTCCTCTCCTCCCTTGAAGTTGACCATGAATCCTCCCCTTACCATGGGATTTTCTTATGCGAAAATTGAGAAGAGAAAGTAGAGAAATAACATACAACACATGCTTAAAGTGGAAATAATAAAGTGGCTAAAAGCTTTTGCTCACATGGAGCTTCTTTTCATATATGATGAACAAAAGACAATAGGGAACATTACCTTAGGGTTTTTGAACCCTTGAGTGGAGTGGTGGCACCTCTTTGAAGCTTGGACGGCTGCTGGAGCAGCTCCCTCCTACCACCAACAGCAAGCCTCTCTTGGTTGGTTGGGTGAAGAATGAAGAAGAGGAGAGGGAAAGAAAGAGGACTCAAGGTGATGCTTGAAGGGTTGAAGAGAGCTTGGGAGAGATGGAGAAGAAGGGTGGAGAAGGAAATGGTAGGACAAAATATGCTCAACCCTCAATGCATCCCATCCCCTCCCCTTTTATAGGAGAGGTTGCTTAAGGGTTAAGAAAGACTAATTTTTAAATATTTTATCAAAAGTGACTTTTTTATTGTTATTTCTTATTTGTGACTTATTACTTTTGATTAATGGTTAAGAAAGACTTTTTTATTAATATTTTTTACTTAGGGGTTAAGAAAGACTCTTTTTGTTAATATTTTTGTTTACTTAAGGGTTAAGCAAGGGGACGTCCACGTGGCGCAGTTTGCCACGTGGACAGTTTATTTTTGACCAAGGATTGCCCATAACTCTCTCATTTGAGCTCCGATTCTGGCAAACTCAGTTGCGTTGGAACCGGATCGGCATCCTCTATCCACTTGGCTAGAGTTTAGCAGCAAATTCGGGGTTTAGCAGAAAGTTAACTTTCGGCTCCCCCTCAAGTTTGACCTGCCCATAGATCCTTCATCCGGACTCCGATTCCAGCAAACTTAGTTGTGTTGGAACCGTGTCGAGATTCTCTATCCATTGAGATAGGGCAAGGTGACCAATTTTCTCTTGATCAAAAAGTCAATTTTTGACCCCTCAGGGTTTGACTTTTCTGCTGTCTTTTAGCACACACTTTTTGTTTTCTTCTTATTCTTCTTTTTTCTTTTTGGTTTGATCAAAATTTGGGTGTTTACAACTTGCTTCTGATTTTTCTCTCAATAATTCCACCCATGTGAACCTAAAGAAATCATCTACAACAACCAAAATATACCTCCTACCCCCAAGACTTTCAGTTCTAGAAGGACCCATTAGATCCATTTGTAACAATTCAAGAGGTTTGTGGGTTAGAAATTCATAGGTCTTTTTGTGACTAGACCTAGTTTGCTTTCCCAACTGACATGGCCCACACACATTTGGTTTAACTTTGGCAAGCTTGGGTAGATCTCTAACAAGTTCATGCTTGGATAGTTCAAACAAGTTTTTGAAATTCAAGTGACCAAGCCTTTGATGCTACAATTCATGCATATCAATTTTGGAAGTATTGCACACAAAAGCAGGATTAGGAACAATACCATAACAATTATCAGGGGTTCTTTTACCTTGAAGCACACACAAGCCATTTGCATCAAACACGGAACATAGATCTTTAGCAAATTTAACTTCCATGTTTGAATCACACAATTAACTTATACTAATTAAATTAGCTTTCAAACCATCAACAAATAGCACATCAAGCAAAGTAGGCAAACCATAAATTTCAATCACACCCTTACCTGCAATAGGAGCCTTGCTTCCATCACCAAAAGTAACTGTGCCACAAGAATAATCTTCAAGAGATTTAAACATGGATTTATCACCACATATATAACGAGAACAAGCACTATCAAGATACCATATAAGACTATTTCTAGTCTTCAAAGCAACATGAACCACATGACAACTCAATTCACTTTTCTTAACCCAGATTTGCTTGGATTTAGAGGCTTTCTTAGTCATTGAGGCTAATTGTTGGCTTAAGAGTTTTGTCTGATTTGAAAGTTCTTTCACTTGTTTAGACAAATTCTCTTAAGGTTTTCTAGGTGGAAATTTCCTAGAGTTTTGGTTTAAGTCCCAACAATTTGGCCTTATATGTCCAGAAATACCACAAAAATGACAACCAGGAATAAAGTTCTGAGATTGAAATCCCTTTGTTGGAACACCCCTAGGTTTTGACCAATTAGACTTCTGAACACAGTTCATACCTTGGTTTGTCTTACCCTTGGGAGGATTAGACTTACCCTTTCCTTTGGCAGTCACAAATTTGGTCTTAGAAGAGGAAGGTGCATCCTTGGAAGCATCCTTGAAGCCTAATCCCCTTTTATCAATTCCTAATTGACACATCCCTAGCATATTGTCCAAGTTGGCTGAACCTGTAGAAAAGTTCTGAAGCTGGGTTTTTGTCTTTTCAAGCTCTTCCTTAAGAGACTTGTTTTTAGATTCTAGGGATTCAATCTTTAACTTGTGTTCACCTAGACGTGAAGTAGACTCTTCAAATTTTGCTTGAAGATCTTCTTTCTTGAGCTCTACTTCATTAAGGCTTTTAAGAGTGGACTTCATTTGTTTCTTTGCTTTCAAACACTCTTTAAAAAGCTTGTCATATGCCTCTTGAATACTCTCCTCATCATCAGACTCTCCATGAGAAACTATTGCATTCTCACTTGGTATTGAATCTTCATAATTTCTAGCATCACCACTCCCAACAATAGAGGTGAATGCCATATAGTTTGGACTTTCCTCTGTATTGGAGTCCTCACTATCTCTATCAGAGGCACTCTCATCATCAGATAGAGTAGCATTCATAGCCTTCCCTTGAATTTTCTTAAACGTGGGACACTCAGACCTAATGTGACCAAAACCCTGACACTCATGGCATCTAATCTGCTAAAGTTTCTACAACCGGGTGTCCTTAGGATTTTTTGAGTCCTTATACTCAGATTTGATTTTCGGTTTCTGATTTTTACCACTAGAACTCCCCTTAAACTTATGTCTTTCATTACCTCTCCTTGGTTTCCTCATTTTAAATATCTTCCTGAAATTCTTTACAGAGAGGGCAATATCTTCATATGCCATAGATTCCTCACTAGAGTCATCATAAGTCTTTTCTTTTATAGTTTTAAGAGCAATAGACTTATTCTTCTTAGTTGGAGGGAGAGTAAGTTCATAAGTATGAATTGAACCTATAAGGTCTTCTATCCTAATACCATCAATGTCCTTACTCTCTTCTATAGCAGTAACTTTGGGTCTATATTTTTCAGGAAGAGATCTGAGGATTTTTCTTACCACTCTATTTGGAGGAATTCTATCACCAAGATTGAAACTGGAGTTTACTATATCACTTAGTTTGGCATAGAAAGAATCAAAAGGTTCATCCTCTCCCATTTTCAATTCCTCAAACCTAGTGATAAGCATCTGCAATTTGGAATTCTTCACAAGGACAGTTCCCTCATGAGTGGTTTCTAAAATATCCCAAATTTATTTACTGGTTTGACAAGTGGAAACCCGTTTCAATTCGTCAGCAGATATTGCACTAAAAAGTGCATTGACACCCTTAGAGTTGTAGTTCACTTCAACTAACTCTTCTCTGGTATAATGGTCTGGGTTTTTGGGTTTTTCCTCACCATCTATAATAATAGTGGGAGAAGTCCATCCTCTCTCAACACTTTCCCAAACCTTTTCATCAATAGCCTTTAGATAGACTCTCATACGGACTTTCCAATAGGCATAATTACTGCCATCAAAGAATGGTGGGGCAGTGGAAGACTTGTCCATGACTAGCAGAGTCAAGGATCCGGTTAACCGCTCCGATACCAATTGAAAAACACGGTTTAGACTCTAACAACACCTAGAGGGGGGTGAATAGGTGTAAACGATTGCGGAATAAAATTCTACTAATTAAAGACAAGTCCTTAATTAATAGGCATGCACAAGTCTTGAACAAATAGCAACCAATCACACAAAATTGCAAATAAAGTAATGAGACAACACACGCAATTTTGGTGACGAAGGGAAAACTCTAAGAGAACTCTCAAAAAGAAACACCCTCCGGGCGATCAGGTGCCACCCTAGAAAATTCACTATAAGAATAAGACTTACAGAAAGTGGTTCAGACGACCCAATACAGGCTCTGACTCACAGTGTAAGTATCTGAAAAACTCTTCAGATTTGCAACCTTGCAATGATCCAGAACTCTGAATATCTTCTTAGTGAAGCGGCAAACGAACTCGCTTAGCAACCGTAGGAACTCCCACAAGCAAGCTCTCCAACCCAGAACTCCAAGGTAAGAGAAGAGAAAAGAAAGAAAGGTTTTGATGGCTCAAAGGTATAAAGGGAAGAAGAAGAAGTTCTTTTCCTCATAAACACAATTTTAGGGTTCTAAAAACGTCTTGGGTAACCCTAAAGAAAGTCTAAACAATCCTTATATAGGTTAGAAAGAAGTGAAGACAGAATAGGAAACAAATCAAAAAAGATCGGAATTTTATAATTGATTTTCCATATTGAACGTTCGAATGTTCATCGAATGCGGCTCTAACGTTCAATACGAAGAACCACTTCACTTCTTCTCGTTCGAACGAAAGTCTCACGTTGAGTTTAAATAACACGAACGGTCGAACGTTGAGACTAACGTTGGCGAACACAACTCTCGTGTTTCTCTGCAGACCTTGAACGTTCGAACGATAAGTCTTGCCTTCTCGAACGCAACTCTCGGGTTTGACTGTATGCACTGAACTGTCAAACGGCAGGTCTTGTCTTCTCGAACGCAACTCTCGGGTTTGTCTGTATTTGAACTTTGCATTGAGCATTCGAACGACACATCAAACGACTATCTAACGATCACTATAACTTCCTCAATTTGACTCCAACTTAGACGCCATTTGAACCAAGACTCCTATGACCTATCAAACACTTTTAACACATTTAACACTTTCTTTTTGGCACAGAATTAAGCCAATATAAAATATTGAACCTAACAAGGTTGAGGAAGAAAGTCAAGCAATCGGTTATGTATCTTGGGACCAAAAACTAATGCCCTTAGAAACGGGTCATTAATCAACATAACAAAACTATTAAATAATGTAGGCGAGGAAGAAATTCAAGCAAGAGAATTTTCCTCATCAGATATTTTCTAGATCCCAACATAAGCAATGCATATACGCCACTTTTCAATTATTCCAACGACCAAACACTGAAGTCTTTGTCACATTAAATGACTATTATGGATGGGATGACTATGAAGTCTACACTTTATGTACCATGTCTTTAGGGCTGAGGGCTTTTAGAAAAATATCTACACTATTATTAAGTGAACTAAAAGAATATTGGAAGACCTTTTTAGTTATATACCTATGTGGGATAAAATTTGACTTCGCTATATCTTGCAGCATCTATGGACTGCTACACGTCTAACATCTCACAGCTTTTGTTCATTTAACATTTTCTAATGTGAATAAATGTGCTAAGCAGACCAACCATCATGTAGATATGGGTTCAATCTGTTGGTCAAAAAACCACTCTCCTATTCATTCTTTGGTTCAATGCTACATTGCGTGCTTCTGATGGAAAACAGTATCAAAAATCAAAACAAGGTCATTGGACAAAATTCTTCGACTACCAGAGTATGGAAGGGGGAAAACACTAAATATTTTACCACATACTTTGAGTACAAGCACATTTCTGTTTCTCCATTGTCCCTCAAATATGGTGGATTGGAAGCATATGGACATAATTTGATATGACCATGCTGTGATTTATTTTAGTAGATATTGAATTCATGACAACATGAATACAAGTTATATCAATATATACTAACTAATATTTTATATATATGATATTGTATATTTTGGTTTGGTTTGGTTCGGTTTTTGGTTTAAGATATAAACATCGGTTTTCGGTGAGTTTTGGTTTTGTTGATGAGGTTATCAAACGGAATTTTGAGGACTAGAAAGTGCTGAATGCTGGGAAAAGCAGTTTACTAACAATATAAGGAGACACCAAATTACATCAATAATTGTGGAATTAAGCTTTAAGTTAAACAATGAAAGTAAAAGTGTGATCAGGCCATGACTATGAAAAACAACCATTTATAATTAGACAGTTAGTGGAAAACTTAGGGGAAAAAATAGATCTTCAATTTGTTTTTATTAATTCATTGAAAAGTTCAAGGGAGAGCTAACTAGAGTGAAAGCAGTTGGAAATGAGACTAGAATTTCTAATAACAATATTTTACAACAAGATTTGGCTATAATTCCTTTTTTTTTTCCATTGATAAATAGATTAATGGACAACTCATTGGAGGAGGTACCTTGGTATGCCATATGTAAATAATGTTGCTTTGGTAAACAAAACTGGAGATGGAATGGAATAAATTCAAAATTACAATCACTGAGGAAGACCTTGGGGATTGAAGGTTTTGAAATAATTCAAGGTTTGCTATATGGGATTCCAAACTCTCAACCTCTCCCCACAGCATGAAGGCGATGGTGAAAAAGAATTGAGAACAAAGAGGTTCCTAAAACTAAAAGTAGTCATGTTGTCAGCTTGGATCAATTAACCGTAAATATAGCAATATTTTCAAGAGTTTGCACATAGAATTAGTACAGAAGGGCTGGGAGTTTATTGTATGGAATACTAATTTTCTGTTGGAACCTCTTAAGGGGCTTGACACCAGAATGATGTTGATAATGATACCGACCACAATCATAATACAGGAAAATCACCGGCAAAGTACTTCTGTAGGGGATGATCTGTAACTAATTAGTTAACAGACATTTGCCCTGTCATGCACACATGCTTGGAATCATCTGTTTGGCCAAATTAAAGCCAAACGGTTTTGTCCGATGTTTATAATATTGGATAAGTTTTATCTTTTATTTCATATTGCTCGTTGCTGGCTTTATCTTATGGAGTTTTTAGTTATTATAACAGCAGTGTATCTCTTTGCCATTCAGTACTTTTCAAAGATTGGAGGGAAGATTGCTATCAGGCTCATAAAATACGAAAATAATGATAGCATTTTACAATTTGGAACCGGAGTGCCTCCATTAGGTTTCTGTTCTGCTCCATTTGGTTACTGTTCGATTAGTGCATGTCCAGCATATATTTGCTCTTGAAAGAACATTTCATTTTTAACACGAATATACAATCTAAAGAGCATTCAAACTCTGTTTTGTAACAGGAGCCTGCTTGGGTGAAAGCAAAGCGCGTGAAGAAAGCGACACAGGCACAGTACATGTGCTCCAAACAGCTTTTGAGGAGCATCTCTGGTAGAGAAATGAAGATCGAGGGTAACGAAAGAAAGAGGGAATGAGAAGAGAGGATGAAGCCTTCAAAGCAACTGATCTTTTCTCAGCCGCAGCAAGAAATCAATGAACTTCCGGGACAACTCCATATTTTGAAACATCAGAGCTCTATTTTTTTCTTTTTTCTTTTTTTTTCTAAGAACATTAGAAATTCTTGGGTGTTGCTCCTCATGCATCAACCAGTTAACTTCAATCATTATGAAATCCTGAACTGATCAACATCAGATGATCTCCAATGTCGTATGCAAGCTTTTCCTTCTTATTTGTCCATATTTTCATGGATTACTTGCCTTGAATTCCAGGTTTTTGAGAATCAGACCTGCCACGGGAGCTTCCACGCTTGCCGCTAAGCTGGCGAGCCTAAGCGACAACGGCCTTAGCCCATCGCCTGATCTCCATTTTGAACTTGTTAGGATCCAACTCTTTTAGCGATCCTGCTTCGATCTTAATCTCCATAAAGGAGAAGAAGCGATCAAATCTGCGAAGCTTTGAAGGAGTAGTCTTATCCTTCATGTGTTCCCTTCCTGTGCTGGTCAGAACCAGAGCTTCTCCAACGGACATGATTAATGAATCAAGGAGCAAGGCACTGGCTCTGCTCTTCCTTTTCGATCGGCTTCTAACTCAGTTTGGCCAATTTATAAGGTTGAGATTCTTGAAGGTGTTTCTACGCGTGCGACAACATACTACCATTGATCAAATGACTTTTAACAAGAGGAACATGTAGTTTCGGTCATTCTACATTGAAATAACAGTGTATGATCCTGATAACTATACGTGACGCCCACCATATTTCAACGAATCACAACACCCACCAAACAATATTATCTCTATTGTACAAGAATAAATAATAGTTATGATTTATATGAAGGAGGAGCATATGGTGTGGTTCTGTACACGGTTGGATTTCAGAGATTTCGTGGGGAGAGGAGGAGAAGCCAATATAGACTTGGCTTCCAAGTCATTTGCCAGTTTTTGATTTAGTCTAGCAAGCAATGGTGATCAGCAAAAACATAATAATAACATAATAATAAATAAATAGATAAATATTTTTATGATTTATAATTATAAAAGTACTCTTATTATATTGGAATCCCAAAGGGCCATACTTGTAAAAATATTCTTAATCAGTTAACCCACCCTAAACTACCCTTAATAGTAAGTGTTTCAGGATTTTATGACACATTCAAGACTTCAATTTTACAATCCAGTCCATTAAAAACCGTAACCCAACCCCAAATCCGACCTTAATCTATAATATAATAACTGTTTTGTGTATCTTATTTGAAAGTCTTAATATATAAATATTTTATAATAAAACGATTGACCTCATCACTTCTAATTCCAAACCATCAACCAACTAAGGAGTCGGCTTAGTATGGGCCAAATCACAACCTGCCCTACTGCACTCCTACAGTAAATCTCACACATACAGTAGATACAAGGCACATACACCACAATTACAAAGAAATACTAAAATAATTCAGAGATACAGTGGCCTCACCTGCTGATGTCCTTAGTTTCTTTGACTTGCGATCTTCCTCTGTAGACAAGCGACATTCAATGCAATAATAAGAACAAGCCTATCTTTCAAGTCTTCAAAAAACTGAATATACGCATGTCTCCAGGACCTTTTCATCAACAATGTGCCACAAACCCCCCAAAACCCTACCACAAATCCAACAGCCATGCTTGCATAGAACCATAACATCTCAAATGTACCACCACCATCATTTTTGTTGCCTTCTCCACCAAGAGTACCCGTCAAAACTGGATCTTGATCTTTTTCATGATCACCTGGACATTTTTTTGCAAGTGGTTGCCCACAAAGTGATAGGTTTCCCATGTAAGATGCATTGTTGAGCGTTTGGAGCTGATTGCCCGATGGAATTCTTCCGGACAAGTTGTTGTATGAGAGGCTAAGGAAGCTCAAGGAAGTCAAAGAAGACATGGTTTGAGGAATTGGGCCAAAGAGATGGTTTCTCAAGAGGTCAAGCGATTCTAAGCTTCTCACGTTTCCAATCTTCTCTAGGATCTTTCCACTCAGATGATTCATGGATAAATTCAAAGAGTCTTGTAATCTCCATTGGAATTTCTCCCAACAGATTAT
This sequence comes from Buxus sempervirens, assembly GCA_947561395.2. Taxonomy (NCBI): domain Eukaryota; kingdom Viridiplantae; phylum Streptophyta; class Magnoliopsida; order Buxales; family Buxaceae; genus Buxus; species Buxus sempervirens. The sequence continues at coordinate 41,084,379 of OX387183.1, read as the reverse complement.
TTTTTGAAAGGTCCAGAAACTTTCCATAATAAAGAGGGTAACCACTATATGTGTGTTGACTTCCTTTTGTAACCACTAGCATCTTATTAATACCATTGCCCGGCAAGTAGGGAGTGTAAGCCATACCAGACAAGTTCCCCAAACACTGCAGAATGACTCCAGATAGATTATTATCAACAAGATCCAGGAGGTGAAGATCGAAGAGTAAACACAGTTGTTGAGGAATATTTCCAATGAGCAAGTTGGATCTTAGGTTTAGTTCTTCCAGAGTGGAAATGCTACCTCCCATCCATCTTGGTAGGTTTCTAGAGATTTTGTTCTCAAAGACATCAAGAGTAAGTAACTTCGTGCAATTTTGCAAAGAAGGGAGTTCCCCATCAAAATTATTGCTCTACAATATCAGCTCACAGAGTGAAGTTAGAAATCTCATAGAGCTTGGAATTTGACCTAATAGGTTGTTATTTGAGAAGTCAACTACAAACAAGGACTGCATACCCCTCTAGTTCCGAGGGAGTTCCCCGAACAAATAATTGTCCGAGAGAGAGAGTTCTGATAAAAACTTTAGCTTGCTCATGGACAAAGGTATATTTCCATCAAGATGATTTCCAGAGAGATTTAGATCTATCAAACGTGGCATTAACTCCCCTATGTTTTGGGGAATGGATCCTGAAAGCGAGTTATTCCCAAGATCCAATGAGAGATAATTCAAAATTGACCAGGCTGGAATTGGACCGTCCAACTTGTTGTCACTCAAATCTATAGTAATATCTCCTTGCGTAGAAAATTTTAATGATTCTTGCAGCTTCCCATTGATTTGGTTATTTGAAAGATCCAAGACATTCATTTGTGGGAATAACTTTCAGAGCCAATCTAGCATGGTGTCTGAAATCCCAACATTAGAGAGCTAAATAGAGACAAGTTCATTCTGAGTCTAAAGCCTGGAAGGAAAATTCGGGCTCAAGTGGGTGCTCTCTAATCGTATATATTGAAGGCTAAAAGAAGGAATCCAATCATTGCTCACTTGGAATCTCAAGTTCATGGGTGAATTACCCATTTCTATGGTTTCTAGTTTCGTGAGATTCTAAAAATGAGCTTCGGTGATAACACAATCCCAAGAATTCCAAAGTAGATTCAGGGAATCCAACTGTGAGAGTTGCCCAATACTATCTTGAATGGTCCCGTTCATGTTATTGTCAAATAGATCCAATACTTCTAGGGATGACAAGTCTCCAATGGACATCGGAATCGAACCATAAAATGAGTTGTCACTAAGGATAACATATTTTAGTTCGTTGAGTTGCCCCAAGGAATCAGGTAGATGCCCACTGAGTTCATTGTCTGTTAGGTCGAGCATCTGTAGTTGGCTCTTCCTACATCTAGACAAACCATCCACGAACTCAGTTATCTTGCCATTGATGCCAACGGACGATAGATCAAGGATGGAAAGTGTACTAATATTCAACATCCACTACGGTATGGAAGAGTTAAAATCGTTCCCAACGAGGTCAAGAACTGCTAGTGATGTAAAATTGACAAAACTCATGGAGGGAGATAGGTTGACAAGTCCACAAGAACTTAAGGGTAGCTCCAATAAAGAAGGAAGCTTATTAACAGCTTCAAGCCAATTAAGAGCTGCATTACTATGGTCTATGAATCCCATGCCAAGATACTTCAAAAATGAGAGACGTGGTAGCCAGTGAAGGTTGTTTACTTTTGCAACCAAATAATTGAGATCAAGATAACGTAGGCTCGAAAGGTTTCCTAGGTGTGAAGGAACTGTTCCTTCGAATCCTGCATTGGAGAGATTCAGATATCTCAACTTCTTGAGGGAACCCATGAATTTTGGGATTGGGGCTAATATGAAATTATTGAAACAAAGGTCCAAGTAAATAAAATGCTTCAAATCTAGCAGGGAAGGATTGATCTGACCACTTAAAGACGTGTCATTGAGTGAAATGGAGATGAATTTCCCAATTTGAGCTTGAGCACACGTCCAGTGCTGCACTTCACACCTTTCCATCTACAACAATCTTCACCTACCCAAGAAGAGAGCTAACCTGAAGGATCAACGAGACCTGCTTTCAACTTAACAAGTGCTTTCCTTTCGATCTCTATGCATCCGACATTGAAATCGCCATTGCAAGAACCAAGATTAATTGTTTCGAGGAACAAAAACATAGATAAAAGAAGAATAAGAGGAAGAAAGCATGTTTTTGATCTGCCAACCATAGTTGAAAGTAACAGACGATGTGCTCGTCATGAGTGGGAAGAGAAGTCAAGTAAAAGACACAATCCAACACATGGATACATCATCCGCAAAACCATTAAATAAACCAAGCGAGGAAGAAAATCAAGCAACAGAGTCTTCAATGGTCCCAACATACACGGTGCGTATGCACCACTTTTCAATTATTCCAACAACCGGGCACAAATGTCTTACACATTAGATGACTATTACGGATGGGATGACTATCAAGTCCCGTCTTTTTGTACCGTGTCCAAAGGCCGAGGCCTTTTAGAAAAATATCCACACTATTATTAAGCCAACTAAAAGAGTATTCTAAGATTTTGTCATATTGTGCTTTATAAATAGATGCTAAGTCAGCCTTCCCACTAGGGGTGCAACTCGGTCCGGTTAAAACCAAACCCGAACCGATCCAACCCGATTTCGGTTTGGTTTGGTTCGATTTCCTATATGTTTGGTTCGGTTTTGGTCTTAAAATCTCTAAACCGAATTAGATCGGTTCGGTTTTGGATTGTATGATCAGTTAAACCGAACCAAAGTCATACATTTCCTTAAACCAAACCGAACCGAACCGAACCGAATCGAACCAAACCGAAAAATACATATTTTAAGATATATATATATATATTTTACTTTACCTTTAAATTTTAAACTTATTACAATTAACCCCTCCCTTAAATCAACCAAATCCACCCCAATCTCCCAAACCAATCAACCAAATCGACCCCCCAACTCCCAAACCCTAACTCAACACCTTTGGCCCCTCTCTCCCTCTCCAAACAAACAGCTGCTGCCGATTGCCCCCAATTTCCTTCCCAAACTCTATCTCCATCTCTCTAAAGCTCTCTCTCTCTCTCTCTCTCTCTCTCTCTCTCTCTCTCTCTCTCTCTCTCATGCTTTATCGTTCTCTCTGTGACTGCACATTGTTCTATTCTCTGCAGAAATTTGCCCATACAGAGTCTTTGATCTTAATCTCTGTCTCTGCTTTTCTGTTAATAATGGATTTCCAGTCTTTCAAGGAAAGAGCTCCAAACCCTCTGCAATAAGAACAAAATCCCAGCCAATATGACCAACATCGCCATGGCTGATGCCCTCAAGGCTCTCAATAACGTAATCTATTATTCGTTTCCATTCACGATAATATCGTTCTAACACTTCCATCTTTATCTTTTCTTTGATCATGTGTTTTGTTTCTTTTCTTTTTCTTTAAATTGATGGTAGGTTGAAGGAATCGAAGAGATCAAGAAACCACTCACATCTAAAACTTCAAAATCTCTTCCCGTGTCGCCTCAAAAGACAGAGATCCGTTCACTGGATCTTTCTCGTACGTCTTGGAGAACCTCCGCTCATCGGAAAGTCAACAAGGATGCAGTTGTTCCCATTGAAAAGGAACCTGAAAGTTCACAGCCTTGTACGCGAACTCATCGGGGAACAAGAAGAAGACTCGAACAGAAAGGGGAACAAGAAAAGAGACAGATTCAAATGGGGTGATCGAAAATGATGCTAATGGATCAAATCGAAGGCAAAATTGAACCAAAGTCACATTCTCAAATCATGGGAATTCGGTTTGGGTTGGGTTGGGTTTTGGGTTTTTCCTTTTTTGATCGGTTCGGTTTCGGTTTGAGAACTTCGGTTCTTAAATCGGTTCGGTTCGGTTTGGATCAATTGGTAAATGACTTCCGTTTGGTCTTGGGTTCAAGCCAACCCGGACCAAACCGGACCGAGTTGCACCCCTACTTCCCACTATAGAATAACAAGCTAAGCAGCAATTAACGCTGGTAGATTAGCCAACGGGTAGATCTTGTTCACTCTGTTGGTCAAAAAAACAACTCTACTGTTCTTGCTTTGGTTGCATCCTACATTGCATGCTTATGATGGAAATCAACATCAGAACATGGTCATTGGACAAAGTTCTTCGACCACAAGAGTATAGAAGGGGGGAAAACACTGAATATGTTACCACGTACTTGTTTTGACTACAAGCACGACTTTGTTTCTCTGTTGTCTCTGAGATATGGTGGGTTGGAAGCATATGGACATAATTTTATAAGATCATGCTGGTAATGGCCAAGTTTCTGCATTGAAGTCAAGCCACATCAACTCGGGCATCAAGTCTCATAAGCAAAAACAGAGAATAGACACCACAAACACAATAAGGCCTCGATTTGGCCACCATTCATCCAAGCAATGGATCGGTTGTGTATCTTGTGACCAAAACTAATGCCCTCGGTAATGGGTCATTCGTCAACATAACAATCTTCAACTCCAAAAGCTACATCATTATGCAAAACTATGTTAAACCCTAACAATCATCATCTTTAAATTCTGGATCGACAACTCTTTTTGCGAGACAGCTCTTTTTTTGCAAAACCTCTCAGGCGAACTCAAAATTTTGATGTCCTCGACCAAAGGATAAGCAAATTGGTTCCTGTAGAGGCTCTATTTTCAATCCGAAATAGAGCCTAAGCAAATTGGTTCCTGTAGAGGCTCTATTTTCAGTCCGAAATAGAGCCTCTACAGGATTGAAACACGTGTCCCATAAGCTCTCTAATCGTTTCCAAGACAACTAATGGAAACCCAAAAGAAACTCGGCGTTAGCATTAACGTCGCAATGGAAATTAAATTCCATTGGGAAGAAAGACAAAGCATTCCCTCCAAAAATTTCGTCATTTTCCCATTTTCATTTGAAAATCGAAAAGCTCAGAGAACACTTTGGACTGGAAATGATGGAAAAAGGATCCAGACGATGGCGGTGCGTCTTTGTATCTCTCTTTCTATTAGATAGGGAAATCGATGTTCCTCTTCTCAACTCAGATTTCTGTAAATCGGTTTTCTCCATATTTGGTCCAAGAAGGTATGAACCGTGAGGCTTTTCTCTTCCTTTTTTTAGATCTGCCATCCTTTCTTTAGACCTACCACTCCTTGAAAGCAGATCTGAAGAAAGGAAGACAGATCTCTGTCTTAATCCTTTAGGTCAATCTCAAATCCACACATTATACACGTTAAGATACGGATTTGAGAAAGTAGCTTTCCGTCAAGTCATTCACCACAAATGCGCAAACGAAATGAAGATTTCACCAATCTGTGAACATGACTAAATGTTTCGCTCAATCTCAAACCCACGCATTACGTGGAAAGACTAGAATGTTGTCTTAGAAATTAGGTCTTTCGTTTTAATATGCCAAATTTGTTTAGCAATCTGAGAGGTCTTTGTTCATTTTTGATTTATTATTATTTTCCTTCAAACAGATCCCATCGTTGAGCCACTTGAGCAGCCTATGAATCCAGCGACCTCGATGTCTTCACTAGTAACGACTCAGTTGAGTGGATTTACAAGGTGAGTTATAGATTTTGGAGTCTTTATGTTCATGTATAATCTGTTATCTTATTCTCTTTTTACGTATTTTTAGCTTGATTTCACAGTTTCGTCGTTTTTGAAGGTTCGTCACTATTATAGCTTCATGCCACTAATAGCCTGTTTAGCTATGAATTATCTTGATCGATTCACATCAGAGTATCAAATTCCTATAAGTTAATTTTATACTTAAATTGGGAAATTTTAATTTTTTGTCTTTTATTTTATCTTGTGTTTTGGCTGTTCATTTGTGTTCTAGTTTGTTGTTTATTGCTGGATTTATAGTGTGGAAAAGCAATGGATCTTCCCGCTACTGTCTATTTCTTCCTTTTCTTTAGCAACGAAAATGGGAGAAACCAAACTTCCATTACCTCTAGATTTGCAGGTAAAGTAGACCCATGTCATAAATATAATAAAACTCCTAAAAAATTAAAAAAAAATCTATGAAATTGTTAATTTATCTGCAGGTGATTTAACGCAAGGCGATGTCTGAAGCTTGAACTATTCAGAGAATGGAGCTTTTGCTACTTTCAATACTGAAATGGAGGATAGGGCGTGAGTTCCATCAATTTGGTCAATCTAACAAGTAGAAACGTCAGTCAAGGATGTTATACTACGTATTGTTGTAGTGTATGTTGTTATAGGGAATTTTTTCTTGGATATAATGTCGATGATATAAAGTGTAATAATGATTATGATGAATTAAAATGTAATTTGCAGTATATAACTTGATTGGGACTCGGACATGATTTTGGGGAAATGGCAATATTTTCTATTTTAAAGGTTACAAAATTTAAGATGTATTCTAAAAATTTTTCATAATTGTGTTGTATTGCTATGCTTTCAATCCAATTGTATTGCCATGTATATACTGAAAGAGGCAATGCGAACTACGTTTCAACGGTATATATGTTTGTTTATTTCTCTGTGGATATTGATGGCATGTATTTTGTTATTTGTTACACAAGCACTCTCATGGATTGAATTCCTTCTTGATTCTCCAACCAAAGTTCTCAACAGGCACACGCATTTGAGGAGACTATCTTGGGTTACCAAGAAATTTCATACATGAGGATGAGAATGGCAGGCATAAGTGGCCATTCTAACACTCGTGCACCAGTACATGGTAATCAATTAACAAAATTCTTAAAATAATGATTGGCAAGCTCAAACTCAAGCTTGTACAAAAGATGGTTCAACACCCACAAGTCAATTTGATTATGAACCTTCTTATCAGCTATCTAAATCACTAGACACAGTGCAAGCTTGGTTAACACTTGATGAAAGAGAAACATCTCAACCGACATTTCTTATTTCCAAATACAACTAGAAACCTTATATGTAAGAACTGCAGCCAGAACACCGCAAAAAATAAATATGATATGATGTATAGACCCCAACATTGATTATGCACATTTCTAAACATTAAGTGGATGATTCTTCTTACAGACCATTCTTCTTGAACAAAATCCTAATACGCATTAAGAATAATATTTTTAATTCCATGGATCTGAGTTTCATCAACAAAAAATAATAGAATAAAAATTGCTTTAGTAGGGTTCAACAAATTAAAATAGAAGAGTCAAAAGACACAAATTGCTTTATATAGAATAAAAATATTAGGGACACCCATTCACAATTCTACCTTTTATTAGACCCTGCATGGACTGATTGTTATTGTGATTCTCAAGTTACTGCTTTCATCGGAAATTTGTGCTAATACAACACCTAATTTTATGTCACATAGTGAGATATTTGCCCATCTCAAGGCCCACATTCACCTGCTAACCCAACTAGCTATATAATCTAATGGAAGTCATGACAGAGCTAAACATGAAATAAATGTCAAAGTTCTCTGAGGGAATCCAAAACCAGTTCAATCATGTTAACTGAAGAAGAGAAAACATTAAATTAAAACATAACAAAATTCGAATATAAAAAGATAAATAGATAGAAATAAGGACAAATAGAGATTTATAGATGTCACATGAAGGCTTGGAGAAAAATTTTGAGATAGGAAGAACAAGATAATGGAAGTATAAAGAAGAAAAATGTTTTGATAGAGCAGTGTTCTAAAAGTTAGAACAAGAATCAATAATAAACAAAACAAAAATAGAAGAGTCAAAAGATCAGTGAATGAATATAAACTAAATACACTCAACTGAGTCACTGCTAGCAAAGACATCGAGGTCACCAAAATCATAGGCTGCTCAAGTGGCTCAACGATGGGATCTGTTTGAAGGAAAATAATAAGAAATCAAAAATGAACAAAGACCTCTCAGATTGCTAAACAAATTTGGCATATTAAAATGAAAGACCTAATTTCTAAGACAACATTCATTTCGTTCGCGCATTTGTGGTGAATGACTTGAAAAAAAGCTACTTTCTCAAATCCGTATCTTAATGCGTTTAATGTGTGGATTTGAGATTGACCTAAACGATTAAGACAGAGAACTGTCTTCCTTTCTTCAGATCTGCTTTTAAGGAGTGGTAGGTCTAAAGAAAAGATAGCAGATCTGAAAAAAGGAAGAGAAAAGCCTCCCGATTCATACCTTCTTGGACCAGATATGGAGAAAACCGATTTGCAGAAACCTGAGTTGAGAAGAGAAACATCGATTTCCCTATCTAATAGAAAGAGAGATACAAAGACGCACCGCCATTGTCCGGAAAGAGAGATACAAAGACGCATCGCCATCGTCCGGAACCTTTTTCGTTCATTTCCAGTTCAAAGTATTCTCCAAGCTTTTCGATTTTCAAATGAAAATGGGAAAATGACGAAATTTTTGGAGGGAATGCTTTCTCTTTCCTCCCAAAGGAATTTAATTTCTATTGCAACGTTAACGCTAACGTCGAGTTTCTTTTGGGTTTCCGTTAGTTTTCTTGAAAACAATTAGAGAGCTTATAGGACACGTGTTTCAATCCTATAGAAGCTCTATTTCAGACTGCTGCAGATAGAGCCTCCACAAGAACCAATTAGAAAGACAAGAGATGCAAATGGCTATATTTTATTTTATTTTTTTGGGAGGGGGCCAAAAACAAAAACCTACACTAGCTCAATATCTCACTTCCTACCATGAACCTTGACAGCCTGCCTGTTCCTCTTCTTAACACCAGACTTGGCAACCTTTAGACTCCTGTGCACAGCAGTCAGCCTAGCAAGGGCCGCCTTCTTTAGATCTGGCCTGTAGTAATTATCTCCAACCTGCAGTTTGTGATTGAAATCAAAGTGATTAAACTTCCAGTCAGGTAACACAAATTTTTATTATTTCTAACTGCATTAATTAAAAATTATAATAACAGCAGCACTTGTAAATCTGCAACTGAGACATTCCGTTGGTGCCAATTAGGGCTGGCAACGGGTCGAATACGGTATGGATCTGTCATGATCTGAATCCGAACCGAAAATAAAAATCCGATATCCGAATTCGATCCGAAATCCGACGGATCTTTTATATGTGAATCCGAATTCGAAACCGAAATTATATAATGTATCCGAATTCGAAATTCGACCCGAAATCCGAATTCGATCCGAATTAGATCCGATTTGAACTTAAAATTCAAAAGTTAAGTTTAAATATTAAAGCAAATTTTAATTATCAAAACTAATAAGCCATATAAATATTAAAGCAAGATATGAATAAGGATAGTTCAACCATGGTTTATACAAAGTTTACCAATGATTTAATGAAAAGTATATGTTAATTTCGGTTCGGATCTTTTTCGGATCGGATATGGACAGATTCGGATTCGGATCCGAATTCGGTCGGATCCGAAATCCGTATTCGAACCGCGGATCTATATTTTCGGATCGGATTCGGGTCGGATTCGGATATATATCCGACCCATTGCCAGCCCTGGTGCCGATCAAACTGGAATATCAACTTCTCAATAGATTAGCAAGGACACAAGGAAGAACCATCAGGGGTGTACACACACATTCTCTTATCAATGAATTCTGTAGAATGAATGTTTACTTGATCAGAACAAAGCCAGTTGACTGGGAAAAAAGAAAATGGCAAACATTTGTAGACAAGGGATCATTAAATGCCAACTGTAGCAGGTGTATTTCATTGTAGATCAAGCTTTTACTCATAAATGTTAACTCAATCATGACTGCATATCAAGCAAATTCCATTGCCAAAAGACTAGGTGAAGGAACGAAACAATCAAAGAAAATAAAAGAATCACAGACCTACAGCAACATCTTCAAAATGGCAACTTTTTAAGCAGTTACTAATAATTCTAAAATAAACTAATGATGGAAAGTCTATAAGGAGGGAAGAGCTCAGAAGCCAAGCGTAACAAGTATATTTCACTGAAGAATCCTCTTTCAAGGGATTCTTCTTGAATGTTAGAAGCTCATCACAGCAAGAAAATCTTACCAAAGAGAGTTTGAGTTAGCTAAACAGATTTCTAAAACAGTGCATAGAACTTAGCCTTCAGAAATCAAAGGCATATCACCTCAGAGCAAATGGTGTTCTGTACCAAGTGAACATTACTCAATAGCAACATTTCAAACCTAGAACCTTGCAACGTAATAGTGAGATCATTCATATAATTTTTTTTTTATCAGTAAACATATGAGATCATTCATATAATTTAACTGCCTGTTGATCAACATTTGCCACAGTGAATGATTTCTATAATCTTTTACCACTAGCTGCCGCAATCTATAATTTATTTGCTTCAGCAGAAGCCAACAGTGTCCAAAATTTTTTTAACAGCTTATTGAGACGCTTGAAAAATTCCTAGGCCAAGTGATTAACTCGAGCAAAAATAAAAGTGAATGTCAAGACAAACAGAGCCCATACTAAGGATGGCAACAGCTCGGTTAAAACTGATAAACCAAATTAACCAAACCTAAATAGGGTCGATTTTGGATTGTTAATAACCAGTTACATTTCAGTTTTGGTTTTATATATAACAAACCAATTCAGTTTCAGTTCTGTTCCGGTTTTAAGGTAAAACCAAATCGAACCTATTACAAATATAAACGTTTCAGTCAGGCCACCGACTACGGATGGTTCCGTTAATCGGTCCCTTATGAATATGTAGGGTCGGTTTTTGGTTTATATTAGTCGGTCTCAGTTCAGTTTCAATTTTTTAATAATAAAAAAAAACGGTTCAGTTTCGGTTTGGTTTACATTTTTGCTGAGACTTTTTTTGATCACATATTGTTCAATAATACCCATACAAACCATCTAATCTTTAAGAGCAAAAAGCACTCCTTCACCGATAGCTAATTTACAAGCACTTCATCAGAATTAATTTTAAAGGAATCGCCTCTCCTTTTAAGAAGCAGTCCAAACAAGGCCTTCATGTACTTCAATAGATGCCAAAATTCTATATATTTGTTTTAACAGCTTCTTGAGACCGTTGGGAAACCCCTGGTCCAAGTGATTAGCTCGAGTAAATAAACCTAAATGCCAAGACAAATATAGCCCCTCTTCTAAATTTCAGATGAAGAAAATCACTAAAACTGAAACCTGCAAATTGGTAACCCTTAATGAATATATAATTACATCGAACAAAACAGATCAATCACGCAGATCCGGTAGGAGCACATTCACACCAAACGCTACAGGAAATTGAAGGTCATTTGTATATACCTGAAGGTAACTTGTTTTGCTAACCCTAGGATTTAAACATCGAAAAAACATTACAAAAAAAAAAGGATAAAACATCAGCAATAATCTCAAAAGAAACTAGAAAACCAGCAGGCTCTGATACCTGAGTGCTTGTAAGAGTTGACGTTGCAGAGATTGTTGCTCTCCTTGCTGAACTGCACGCTTGCAGTCCCATTACCGAACTCCTTCACAAGAAAGGAGTTGTTTTTCTTCACAATCTCCCAAATCAAAGGCCCAGGAACAGTAGCCATGTTACCTACGCAACACCGCCCAGAAAACAAAAAGAGATAAAGAAATCACCAAACTAACTGAAGGGTTAGGCAACGACAGCAAAAAAAAAAAAAACAAAAGGATCTTAAACAAAAAGCGAGAAGAACTAAGAGGGGAAAAAAACAGCTATCGAAACCAGAGATCACTAAACTGAAAAAAAATAGCAGTAAAACAAAGAAGACCAGAAACACGAAGAATTACGGTACATTAGATCGGTAGGATTTGATCTTTCTAGATTCCGACGAAGTAAGGTTTTGGAACAGCCAGCCTAATCACGCGACGACCATACTTATTAAGGGCTCGTTTGGCCTTCATTCTGGGAACTCATTCCAAGCTTTGGAATGAGTTCCAAGGCCTAGAATGAACTCTGATGGCTAGACCAACGTTTGGTAATTTTGTCAAAACTCATTTTCTTAAAACGAGAATGAGAAAAACTATGGTTTTGTAGAATCACCTGGACCCGTTTCTGTTTCTGAAACTTGCGAATGAGTTTTGTGTTTTCACGGTGGCAAACTTGTAAAATTAGATCAAGTTTTTGAGGTGGCATAAAACGTAAATATATCCATTTACTCTTCGTCTTCGTCGATCCCGTTGCTCTGTTTTCAGAACGAGCAATTGGGTAACGAAAGAATCCTATCTAGTAGGTTATCTCTCCAATTCGCTGCCGGTGATTTATAGAGATCGAAGTTGCTGTGATACACAACTTTTCTTTTCGAATCGCGGGAGTAGTATTGCTTCTTCATTTCAATGTCTTGTTCGTTGAACCTTCGAACCCCAGCAATCATCTCGTCCAAGACAGTTTCAGGGATTCCATGAAGAAATCCCACTTGGATGATGCGTGTAGGACTTGGTTGACTATCTCTTGGCATCGGATTGCATCTTTATGGACGCCTTCAACATTCGGATACTCATGGAGGCTTTCAGGTGAATGGATGAAAATGTGAGGGATCTTTTATCTAAGTTACATATGAATCTATTATTATTATTCATCAAAAAAAAAAAAATGTGAGGGATCTTTGTGACATCGGCGTCTACAAGTCCTTTGACGCGGGTTTTGAGTAATAACCGTAGTTTAAATTCTGAACTTTTGAATTCAAATCAAGACAGATTGAATTCCAAACCAACTCAACCTCTCCCCCTTATCTCGGTAACAAAATCCTAACCATTTCCATGTATTTATAATTTCAAATGTAACAACTCTTGAGATCGTTAATTTATAATTTAAATGTATTTATAATTTAAACTACGGTTATTATTGAGATCGTCTAAGGCCTTTAGTTCTGCTAACCGATCATATTCCGGTACAGGAACTTGCTCACTGCTTGAGATCACCAGATCAATGAAACCCAAATGTTAAAATCTACAATGCAAAAGCCTCCTATCAGTTCCCCTTTCTACAACAGTTAAAATTGTCATGTCAATGTACAAAGAGTGACACCATCATGCCAAAATTACGGTCATGAAGGCGATGGTGATGGCATCTAGAATTAGTGTGTCAAGGAAGTAGTAGCTGTTGCACCATCTCCCTCTTTTTAGTTTATCACCTGAGCAATAACATACCCTTCAAGAACAAAAAGGAAGAGTATTTGAGACAATATTATATATTCTACACTTCTGTCTTGTCTCTCCTCTCATCAAATAATAAAAATTTTGTTGGACACTCTTAAATAAAAAGCAAGAGTACAGTTCATTCAGTCATCCATATCTATCAGGTCCAATATATAATAGGGTGTGAATTAAGAACGGAAATTTCCGGTCTCTGAAGTGAGATGTTTCCACGTGAAGCATCCCATGCTTAGTGTTTATAAATGGGCTCCACATAAAACATAAACATTGGGATGCTCCAGGTCACCATTATACCCTGATTAGTTGAAAACCCATAAAACTATGATATTAACGCAAAATACTGTAGTTACCCAAGCGGTGTCAAGGAGAAACTTTACAGATGGAAGTGTGTGCCATCCGAAGAATGCTAAAACACTTTACAATGTATTTTACATTGCGAACTTGTTGTGAATGAGTTTGCAAATCGTGTGTCATAACACTTAGAGCATATGCTTAGGACATGCATGCATTTTGAGAATTTTTCTTAAATTGCATTAGGATCATCATTGCATAAACATGAATTCTTAATCATCATATGATCCCATAACTACATGAAAATATTGCTTTTATAATTTGCTTAGACAAAATTCCCAAATTTTTTTGGTCAAATTTCTAGCATCTCCTTTTATGATACTTTTAATGTCTTCGCCAAGGCCAAAAGGAATATAGACTTTTTATAGAAGATGGTTTATGAGGTTAACCAAACCCAACTTTTAACATTTAAGAGAAGGTTTTCTTACATGGGGTGACTGCTTGACATTATTCCACACACATCACTACAAAGGAGTAACTTGACTTAATGTAGATAACCTTTCTTGGTTTACTAGCATAAAGTGCGGTAGTTTGACCCACTTGACTGTCTCTTTAACCAAGATAGGCTTGAATCTGATTAGTCAAATCCAGCTCAAACCTAGCCAACTAACGGCAGATCAACCAAAACCGAACCATTCTAATCCTGATTTCTGTTTTGTCCAACTTTATTGTTCTGGTTCAATAATTTGTTTACCTAGTTAAATGTAGGTTGACAGGTTTTGTTGTTTTATAATCTGTAAATCTCTTATAACTCCGGAAATAAAACTAGAAGGGGTGGACGTGCAGTATTGCACGTAGAGGAAGGCGGTTTTATAACTGTCAGGTTTTGATTGAAAGGGCATGTTTTTTATTGTAGTATTGAAACCCAAACAGCATAGGCAATGGGCATTTTAGGCGGTTTTGTAACTGCCAGGTTTTGATTGAAGGGGCATGTTTTTTACCATAGTATTGAAACCCACACAACATAGGAAATTGGCATTTTGGGGAAGTGGCGCATAGTCTTAGGCACGTTTCCCAAGGGCCCTGCTCGCGTTAAATATAGTATAGATTTTGTGATCTGGTTTATCAGTTTTTGACTCAAGTAAATAGTTTCTAATTTGCCCCAATACAATTTGGCATGTTTTCTTGTGTGAATTAGTCCAAATGAAAGAGGAAGAAAATATTTTGAATAATACAAACTAGTTTTCACAGCATTCTTTCAGAAAAAGTGAAAGTTGAAAAATGAAGAGTTCTTGTCATTTTATATAAAATCAACTTCAACTAATACTTTATTCTAATTGTGTTTGCCCTGTCAAGGTATGCCTTTTCTCAGTATTTACCCCCATAGAATTGTCACTTTCATGTATGGGTTTTATTTTGTTTGGTTTTGTGGGAGTTCACTGGCATTGCTTGCTTGCTTTGGGAAAGCTTAAGCATTTTGGTTTTGGAAGTAGAAATGATGTTTACACTTCCAAAGATTCATGCCCTGAAATGGGAAGACTGAGAGGCCCACAGTTCATTTTGATCTTTTAGCCCTGAAGGTCATGGATGAATCCAAGCAAATATGCCTTTCACATCAACCAGCCATGGAGGGGCCACTGCTTGATTTCAAAGAAAGACTTTAACCCTACAAATGATGGAGATAATTGGATTTGTGTGGCTCATGTACTTGCAGGAATAAGTACGAAGATGTTAGGGATGTCATATGGAGGCAATTGTCTGAGCACACTCTAATTTGACGAGGATTTGGATATGAGCATTACAAGGCTTTACCACCAAATATATAGAACCCTCTCATGACCAGAAATATAGAAGATTCAAAATTCAGAACAAAAAACTGGCCTTTGCATAAACCCCAGCAATGGTGTCTTCAAGGAATACAATCAGAAGTAGGAGCTGAACAAGATACTGAAGAAGCCGGTTCAGCTGCTTGTCAGCACTATTCTAGTACCTAAAGGTTTTGGCATGTTTCCATAGAAAATCAAAGAAAAAAGGGTTTGCAACAAAGCCACCAGATTCACTGCTATGACACACTTAAGTTTACATCCAATAGATCATAAGATTCAAAGCAACTTAGGCCAAGATCAAATTAAGGATTTGACCCACAATTAAATATGAGATGAAAAAAAATCAATTTACTGTAATGCAGGAACAAGAATGTGAAAAACACAGTTTAGACTCTAAATCACCTGGAGGGGGGTGAATAGGTGAAACCGATTGCGGAATAAAATTTCTATCAATTAAAAACAAGTTCTTAATTAATAGGCATGCACAAGTCTGAGCAAATAACAATTCATCACACACAATTGCAAAATAGAGAAGAGACAACACAAGCAATTTGGTGACGAAGGGAAAACTCTAAGAAAACTCTCAAAGAGAAAAACCCTCCGGGCTACGAGGTGCCACCTCTGGAAATCACTATAAGAAGAAGACTTACAATAGTGGTTCAGACGACCCAACACTGACTCTGACTCACATTGTAAATATCTGAAGAACTCTTCAGATTTGCATCCTTGCAACGATTCATAACTCTGAATATCTCCTTAGTGAAGCGCCAAACGAACTCGCTCAGCAACCGTAGGAACTCCCACGAGCAAACTCTTCAACCCGGAACTCCAAGGTAGAAAAGAAAGAAGAAGAAAGGTTTTTGATGGCTCAAAGAAAAAGAAGGAAGAGGAGGGAGATCTCTCTCTCTTGCACACGTTTTCAGGGTTCTCTAAAACGTCTTGGGTAAGCCTCACAATAGGCTAGACAAACGTTCGAACGTTTAGCGAACGCGGCTCGAACGTTCGATATAAAACTCACTTTTCTTCTTCTCGTTCGAACGACCAGAGAACGTTCAGCAAACGCTGCTCTCTGGTTTCTCTGAGTGTCAACAACGGTCGAATGTTCAGCCCACGCTGCTCTCGGGATTCTCTGTATGACACCAACGGTCGAACGTTCAGCTAACATTTAGCCCACGCTGCTCTCGGGATTCTCTGTGTAACCCCAACGGTCAAACGTTCAACTAACGTTCAGCCCACGCTGCTCTCGGGTTTCTCTGTGTGTCACCAACGGTCGAACGTTCAGCTAACGTTCAGCCCACGCTGCTCTCGGGTTTCTCTGTGTGTCACCAACGATCGAACGTTCAGCTAACGTTCAGCAAACGTTGGTCGTAACTTTAATAAATTGACTCCAATCAAAACCCCGTTTGAACCACACAACCTATAGCCTATCCCAAATACATAAACCATATTTAAAAGAGCTTTTTGACACGGAATAAAGCCAAAACAAAATAATCCCTACAAACTCCCCCTTTGGCTATTCCGTGACAAAATTAACAAGACTTATTCTAATTGTTGTGAACCACCAAGCAACAATTTGAACAAGAAAAAAAAAATAAAAAATTTGACATGACCTCCCCCTAAACCTATTAAACCCATACATATTCACCTGTTCCTGAAACATCAAACACATTGAAAATACCAAGTGAAAAGCAAGGGAAATAGAAACAACCAAACACAAGTAATAGAATGAGCTCACAATTATCAAAAGTACTAATTTCTCATTCATTTACTTTACACTATCTACATTTGGACATTTATGAACCACCAACAAAAGTATTCAACACAATATACATTCATGATGAACAATAACAAAAATTAACATTCATGTTCCATGTTCAATACATCCACCACAAAAAAAAAACATTCAAATTTAACACAATTACAACTAAAAGACTTCTCCCCCTTTTTGTCATGACTAGACAAAGGGAGCAACCCACTAATGAGATGGCCCAGCACCATCACCCACTCCACTGCCACCACCTCCACTCGTACCTGGAGCCTCAGTAGCAGGAACTTCTTCGTCTTTTTCTTCATCCACTTGATTGAAATAATCTTCCAATGCAGATTCGAGCTTCCCAAACGACGTTTGCAAATTTGATTGTTGAAGCTCAAGTCACTCAAACCGAAGAACCATGTCTTTATGATGCCTCTGCAAATAAGAGAGAATCTTGGTATTTTGTTCTTTGAGGGACAGGAGTTCCTCATGTAAAGAAGAGGGAGGGTGCGCCTCAGCAAGATCATCCGGATTTGGAGCCGGAGTAGAAGACAAATGGGCACGGCTTTGCTTAAGAGTGGATTCAGTGATAGGGTTTGAAGCCTTACACAGCTCTAATGGAGGAAAAGCAACATTCAAAGCACGAACAAGACGGGCAATTAAGCACCCGTAGGGAAGACCATATGACTTCTTGGAATTGAAGAAAATATCAAGGATTTTGGAGCAAATAACCGAAGGCAAATCAATAGAATGATGCTTCTTCAAAGCATAAAGAAACAAGCACTTATCAAAAGGGACAGAGGATTTATGGGCTACGGGAAACAAATTGTGACTTTGAATATGAAAAATCACAATGGTTTCAGCCATAAAATATTTAACAGATAAAGCACCACCTCTAAAAACCCAATTTCCTCTTCCAAGATGAAGAAGAGTATCCACAACCTCATTTTGAAAATCAGGTGTAGGAGGAGGGTAAGGAAATTGAGGTTCCGGGACCCTAGGGAGACCAAACACCGAGGCAAGAACATCAGGACCAACCCGAAAAGGAGTTCCTCTAAGAAAAGTTGAAAATTCAGAATTTTCAAAATCAACATCATGGATGTTGGCATAGAATTCTCTAACAAGCTCTACAGAAGGAAGAATGAAGTTTCCAAACATTGAATCCCAACCCCTATCTTTAAAACAATCAGTGACCTCATCAGGAAGGGTAGTAAACTTAACCTCTCTCTCTAGGATGACAGACCTATCACAGAAAAACTCTTTAAAATTTTTCCCAGCCCTCTTGTCCACAAACAAGGACTCATCATACCTAGGTTTCTTATTTGAAGTTTTGGTACCAAGAGATTTCTTCCTAGGCATCTAGGAATAGAATAGAACCAAGAAAAAATAAAAAGGAAAAAAAATAAAACAAGAACAATAAAACAAGCTCATGTTAGATTAAGATAACATGGAAAGATACACTAATTAAACTACATGCTAAGAAAGAAAAAAATGCATGAGAAAAAGAATAAGGTTGATCAAACCAAGTAAAGTAAAAAAAAAAACAAAACAGTCGAGCAACGTTTGACCGTTCGGCGAACGTTGAAGACAACGAACCCAGATTTGGGGATTTTCGATCAACACTGCAACTTCAACACAATAGGCCAAAAAATGGCTTGAAATCAACAATAAAGTAAGAATAAAACCTTTTGAAACTTATTTGAACAAAAATAAACCAAAACCACGAAGAAATCGAAGATTTAACATGAAAAACCCTAGAAAAACCTAGCCGATGTTGAACATTGAGAGAAAAACAAAAAATAATGAACGAAAACTAAAAAACTTACCTTGGATCACGATTGGGAAGCACGAATCAAAGAGAGGAGACACTGAAAAACAAAAGCCCTAAAATCGCCAGACGTTCTAACGACTAACGTTTCGAACGCTCCAAAAACCCTAACGCACGCGACCTTTTTTAAAAACCGATTTTTAAATGAACGTTCGGCTCACACGGGGCGAACGTTAAACAAAGGATTTGTTTTGAAGACAACGTTTGACAAGCGTTCGCTAAACGTTTGATGAACTGACCAACGTTTGTTAACGTTTGATAGGCCGTTCGAACGTTCATCAAAAGTTCAGAAAACTTTCCAGAATTCAGCAAGAAAACTCATCTCTTTTCAACCAAAAACACTCCAAACATATGTAAAAACATGCAAGACATACATACAACTATAAATCAAGTATAAACTCTTGAAAACTCAAATTTTGACGTATTTTGAGAACCATTTTGCTCTAAAAATCAGATTTGGACAAATATAACTTCAATACTCCCAAATAATTACACAACAACTCAACCAAATTTCCAATTGTGTTTGTGTGCATGTGCAAAGCCAAATACAACAAGTTTTGCCTATATGAGAGCTTGGTGAAGAGGAGTTGGCCATTTATCAAGAAATCCAATATTACCCAAGCCTCTCTAAAAATTAAAAAGAGCCCTTTTCATGACCTAAGCATCAAGTTTTTGAAATTTTCTCCCCCTGTTTCTTACAATTCTTTTTGCACAAAGAGTAGTGTTCCTTAGAATATCTGAGTTTACAGCTTATGCCATGGTTATACTCCTTGTGATTCTCTTTCTTTTTGAACTCAATATTGCTCGGGTATACATTTCATCCCAAAGTTCTTTTCATATACTTTTTCTTTTTAAACAAAAGGAAGAAATCTTTTTTTTTTTTAACACAAGATCATATGCTAGGGTCTTTTCAACTTAAGATAGACAAGAGTAAACTCAGGATTGCCTATCCACACAACACCGAAAATAAAAAATAAGCTTCCTCAGTTGTATTTGGTATGTGTATGTGATGAACAAACCACAAATAGAGTTAAGCAAGATGATTGTGAGATTATTAGAAACTGTTGAAATCACATTTGAGAAATCATCTTTGAAGAGTTTATAGGTTCTCAAAATATAACCAAAAGATATATATTTTCAAAACCTTATACTTATCCTATAGTTGACACATGTCAAGACAAGAACTCATATAAAAACCAAAAAACCACAATACGAAAGTAAAAAAACAAATACAAAAGTAAAATACAAAATAACAAAAACAAATAAGCATGCTAAAGAAAAGAAGAAAATGCATGAAACACCCTAAAGCATGCTACAAAGTCCTTCTTAATGAAGAGGACTAATACCAATAGCTTCCCTAAGAAACTCAAACCTAAGAGCATCTAAAGGTTTGGTAAAGAGGTCAGCTAATTGATTTTCAGATGGGATGTGTTCAAGAGATATCACATGATCTTCTACCAACTCTCGAATAAAATGATGTCATATATCAATGTGCTTAGTTCAAGAGTGCTGAACAGGGTTTTTGGAAATATTAATAGCACTTGTATTATCACAATACAAGACAATAGTTCCCTGTTCAATCCCATAATCACTCAACATTTGCTTCATCCAAAGCAATTGAGTGCAACCACTACCAGCTGCTATGTACTCAGCTTCAGCTGTGGACAAGGAAATAGAGTTTTGCTTCTTGCTCATCCATGCCACAAGATTATTCCCCACATAGAAACAACCTCCAGTTGTGCTCTTCCTATCATTTGCATTTCCAGCCCAGTCAGCATCAGAATAGCCTGCTAGAATTGCAGAAGTGTCTCTAGAGAACCATATACCATGATTAACAGTACCGTTAACATATCGTATGACACGTTTGATGGCAGACAAGTGAGACTCTCTAGGATTTGCTTGGAATCTAGCACACACTCTTACACTAAAGGCAATATCAGGCCTACTAGCTGTAAGATACAAAAGACTACCTATCATGCGTCTATAAAGAGTGTTGTCTACACTCTTTCCAGATAAATCAGAATCAAGCTTCAATGTAGTGCTCATAGGGGTTCTAGTGTGTTTCTTGCTGTCCAACCGAAATCTCTTCACAAGGTCTTTAGCATATTTAGATTGAGATATGAAAATCCCATCTATAGATTGAGAAATCTGAAGACCTAAGAAAAAATTTAATTCACCAACCATACTCATCTCAAATTCATGTTGCATAGCTTTGGCAAAACTTAAAGCAAGAGAATCAATTGGAGAACCAAAAACAATATCATCCACATAAATTTGAGCAACAGTGATACTGCTCTTATCCTTTCTAATGAACAAGGTTCTATCAACTCCTCCTCTTGTGAACTTGTGATCTAAGAGATAAGCAGTAAGTCTCTCATACCAAGCTCTAGGAGCTTGTTTCAACCCATACAAGGCTTTCTTAAGCCTAAACACATGATGTGGGAACTTTGGATCTACAAACCCCTTAGGTTGTTCAACATATACTTCTTCATGAAGTATCCCATTCAGAAAAGCACTTTTTACATCCATTTGATGCAATTTAAAACCCAAGTGACAAGCTACAGCAAGTAAAATCCTTATAGATTCAAGTCTAGCTACAGGGGCAAAATTTTCATCAAAATCAATACCCTCAACTTGGGTATATCCCTGTGCAACCAACCTAGCCTTATTTCTCACTATAGTACCATGTTCATCTGACTTGTTCTTGAAAATCTATTTGGTTCCAATAACATTATACTTTTTAGGTCTAGGAACAAGATACCACACATCATTCCTACTGAATTGGTTTAATTCATCATGCATGGCATTAATCCAACACTCATCAGCAAGTGCTTCTTCTACCTTCTTAGGTTCAAAAGTTGAGACATAGGATGCAAATGACATCTGATTTAGGACTTTCCTACGAAGTCTCATCCCTTCATTCAAATCACCAATTAACAACTCTTTGGGATGATTAAATTTCACTCTAGAGGAAGGTTCTTTTGTAGGACCTGGAGTTGAAGAAAGACCCTTTTCAGAAGTTGAAGAAGATGACTCAGGATTTTGACTTTCAACAGACAAGTCATTTTCCCCTACTTCTAGACTAGTCTCCCCCTCAACTTGAGACTTATCAACCCCTTCATCCACAACCACATTTATGGATTCCATGACAGTGTGTGTACGTAAGTTATACACACGATAAGCCCTGCTATTCTTAGAGTAACCTAGGAAGATTCCTTCATCACGCTTGGCATCAAACTTAGCCAAATTCTCCCTATCTCTCAAAATAAAACATTTACTTCCAAAAACACGAAAGTATTTGACAGTGGGCTTTTTACCATACCAAATTTCATAAGGAGTCTCAATACTCCCAGGCCTCAAATACACCTTATTTATCACATGGCAAGCCGTGTTAATAGCTTCTCCCCAGAAATACATGGCCACACCCTTGGCATGTATCATGACTCTTGCCATCTCTTGAAGAACCCTGTTTTTCCTCTCTACTACTCCATTTTGCTGTGGAGTAATAGGAGCAGAGAACTCACGATGAATTCCCTCTTCAAGACAAAATTTTCAAGGATTGAGTTCTCAAACTCTTTCCCATGGTCACTCCTCATCCTAACAACCTTAGACTCTTTTTCATTTGAAAGTCTTCGACACAAAGACTTAATCAATTCACTTGCTTCAGATTTTTCTCTTAATAGCTCAACCCAAGTAAATCTGGAGAAGTCATCCACAATAACCAAGATGTACCTCCTACCACCAAGACTTTTAGTCCTAGACGGACCCATAAGGTCCATATGCAACAATTCAAGAGGTTTGTTGGTTAAACACTCAGAGATCTTTTTGTGACTAGATCTAGTTTGCTTTCCCAACTGACATGGTCCACACACATTTGGTTCTACTTTGGCAAGCTTAGGAAGGTCTCTAACAAAATCATGCTTGGACAATTCATTCAAGTTTTTAAAATTCAAGTGACCAAGCCTTTGATGCCACAATTCATGCATATCAACTTTGGAAGAGTTACACACAGCATGAGAATTAGGAATCACACCATAACAGTTATCCGGAGTTCTTTCTCCTTGAAGCACACACAAACCATTTGCATCAAACACAGTACACATATCTTTTGCAAATTAACTTCCATGTTTGAGTCACACAATTGACTTATACTAATCAAGTTAGCTTTCAAGCCATCAACAAACAGTACTTCACTCAAAGTAGGCATACCAGAAATTTCAATAAAACCCTTACCTACAATAGGAGCTTTGCTTCCATCACCAAAAGTAACAGTGCCCCAAGAATAATCTTCAAAAGATTTAAACAAAGATTTGTCACCACACATGTGACGAGAGCAAGCACTATCAAGATACCACATGAGACTATTTCTAACCTTCAAAGCAACATGAACTACATGGCAAGTCAATTCACTTCTTTTAACCCAAATTTGCTTAGGCTCAGTGGTTTTCTTGGTCATTGAAGCTAATTGTTGACTTAAAAGCTTTGTCTGATTTGAAAGTTCTTTCACTTGTTTAGACAAATTCTCTTGAGGTTTTCTAGGTGAGGATCTCCTAGAGTTTTGGTTCAAGTCCTAACAATTTGGTCTAATGTGTCCAGAAATACCACAATAATGACAAGTAGGGATAAAATTCTGAGATTGAGAACTCTTGGTTGGAACACCCCTAGGTTTTGACCAATTAGACTTTTGACCACGATTTCTACCTTGGTTTGTCTTACCCTTGGAAGAATTGGATCTATTCTTTCCTTTGGTATTCACAACTTGGGTCTTAGAAGAAGATGGATTATCATTTGAGACTTCCTTGTATCCTAAACCCCTTTTATCAGTTCCTAATTGACTCATCTCTAGCATATTGTCCAAATTTGCTGACCTTGTAGAAAATTTCTGGAGTTGAGTTTTGGTTCTTTTAAGCTCTTCCTTAAGAGACTTATTCTCAGATTCTAGGGATTCAATCTTCAACTTGTGTTCACCTAGACGAGAAGTAGACTCTTCAAATTTTGCTTGAAGATCTTCTTTCTTGAGCTCTACATCATTTAGCCTTTTGAGATTTGACTTCAATTGTTTCTTTGCTTTCAAACACTCCCTAAACAATTTATCATAAGCCTCTTGAATCCTTTCCTCATCATCATCAGACTCATAATGAGAATCAATTGCATTCTCACTTGGTGGAAAGTCTTCATAATTGCTTGAGTCACCACTCCCAACAATAGAGGTGAAAGCCATGTAATTTTGACTTTCCTCTATTTTGGAGTCCTCACTATCCCTATCAGATGCACTTTCATCAGAAAGAGTGGCATTCATGACTTTCCCTTGAAGCTTCTTAAATGTGGGACACTCCGACCTAATGTGACCAAAACCTTGACACTCATGACATCTGATTTGTTGGAGTTTTTGCAACCTAGAGTCCTTAGGATGTTTGGACTCCCTAGATTCAGATTTGATTCTTGACTTTTGATCTCTACCACTAGAACTCCCCTTGGATTTATACCTCTCATTATCACTCCTTGGTTTCCTCCTTCTAAACATTTTCCTAAAATTCTTCACCAACAGGGCAATATCTTCATCTCCCATGGATTCCTCACTCGAATCATTATAAGCCTTTTCTTTACTGGATTTGAGAGCTATAGACTTATTTTTCTTAGTAGGAGGAAGAGTGAGTTCATAAGTTTGAATTCATCCTATGAGATCTTCAACCCTAATACCATTGATATCCTTACTCTCTTCTATAGCAGTCACTTTGGGTCTATATTTTTCAGGAAGTGTGAGACATGGATTCGTCATCTCGGATGACCTCCGATGATCGTCACGCGGGGATCAATAAAAATAAGAGTCGCCACCATCCTTTTTAAGGTGTGAATGGACACCAAAGGGTTCATAAGTGTCAAATAGAGCCAAAGTAGCTCTAATACAAGGAAAATCCAGAGATTGGGTATGAGGAATTATTTATGAGCGGGGGAAGGTGTTAGGCACCCCCACTCATCCGTCTAAGACGGTTACCATATGCTTGCTCATGCTAAGAATCATTTTTCTAACAAAATGGGCAAAAGGATGCTTACCACAAGCACCATGTATGTGATCATTCCACATGAGAAGTCTAATGAACTTAGGCTCTCTTTGTGGATTCATCACTTCTAAAACCTCATGAGTGAAGGACAATCAAAGTAAAAATGAAGAAAATCCGGCTAAGGCAAATCTGGAGAAATTAGGTCAAAAGAACTTGAAAGCTTTGATAAACCATAACTCATTCAATTTAAATCCAAATCAAATGAAACCAAAGCCATTGGAAAACTGGTATATAGTAGAGTATATAGTAGAAAATTCAGCTCAATCCGATCCAAAACAAGAGAGAAATCCACATATGAAATCTGCTGTTATAACTCAGAAAAAGTGTTAAGTAGGCATTTTCAAAGCTCTATTCGTGGAGTTTGGCTCAATAAAAATCCATAAAAATTGGCATGGAGGAAGTATGTAGTGTCATCTTTCCAAAACAAAAAGCCTCACACCAATCTCTATCCGGATGTGACTTGTGTGCTCTCTTGAACAGGCCTAAAAGACCACAGATGAGCTCTGGACTATGCCAGCGAGCACTTTTGAGTCAACTGAGCACCCAAGACACAAAACAGATTGAAATCTGCTGAAATCAGTTGAAAATGAAAATAGACTTCTCTAAGAAAACTCAGAAACTGGAATCATCGGAAACGGATTAAAACTGAGCAAATAGTGCACCATCAAAGCGGCAAGTTCAGCAATCTGGGCTGAACTGTCTTACAAACTTTGAAGAGATGGTGTCAAAAATTGGCTACATGGAAGTGGACGAAAATTTCCAGATATTAAGTAGACACATCCATCTGTCACATGTCTTTAGAATCACTCAAAAATTCATCCGGAGGATGAAGTTGTGAGTCTTCCAAGACAGGCCACAGATCTGTCCTGTTTTGAGGTTTTTGGAAGAGGAAACACGGAAACCAATGCATGTGTGCATGTGGATTCGACCAAAACCTCAAAATCAACATGAAATCCTCTCATGAAGTTCTAAAACTCATTCTAAGGCCTAGGACCTCAGATTTTCCATATTTACATGGAAATCCAAGATCTAGCCTATTTGATGAAAATAGTGCAAAGTGTGCGAAGAGGTGTGGAAAATCACATTTCTAGGAGAAGGTTGGAATCCATTGCTATTGAAAGCATGGATTCGTGCATCCTCTCCATATGCAAATCAAAATCACATCAAGCACAAAATTATCATAAGATCAACATGCCATTCAAAGTAGGTTCTAAGCCTAGAGGGTCCATTCCAACATCTTTTTCCCCAGGCTCTCTCTTCACGTTTTACGGCTAGAGAGGATTCCCAGGTACTTTGGATGTGGTTTGGGGTTGCAAAAATGCACAAAGGCCTTACACTACAGAAAGGTAGAAGATGAGAGATTTGCTAGAATGTAAAAGGGAAGCAATAACTCAAATAGACCTTACCTTAGTAGCTTGAGCAGTTGAGTAGCCAATCCAGCAGAGGTTCTCCTTCTTCTTGCAGAGCTTCTAAGCTTCAGATTGTCAGCCATTTGCAAGAGGAGGACCCCTCTATTTATAGGCCAAGTCAAGGGTAGAAGAGTCCCAAGGGTAGGCCAAAAAGGCCTTCTAGATTATTCCAATTCTCCTCCAAGGCTTGAATTGGAGTAATTCAGCAAGTTTCGGAGGGTGAAATAGGGAGTTTAGGTCCTTGAGAGAGAGGTAATATGCGTAAATAAGGCTCAGAGATCGAGCCATTTCGCAAATCCCCGAAACAGCCAAAACCGTATACTCAGTGCGGTTTCTACACAACCGCCACTCAAAGTGCGGTTTATGTATAAATTTGACCAAACCGCATATACAGGGCGGTTCAATTCAGTTATGCTTTAATTGAGTGCTGTCCACGCGGCTCAACGGCCGAAGCTTCGCGAAGCCACGTGGCCGCCAGCGCAACAAGCCTTGATGTGAACCGTGCTGTGTGTGCGGTTGCAACCGTACACACAGAGCGGTTGAGACTGAGACTATAAAAACCGTATACACAGTGCGGTTGGCACTGATTTTGAAAGTTTTTGAAAGTTTGACACATGTCAAGGCTCAAATAAGACCTTTGGAGCCCTTCTTAGTTAATCTCTTATATTGGGGTGCAATTTGGGGTATCTACAACTGCCCCCTCTTCGCTGGGATTGGAATCAATTGGCAGCAGAGAGCAAAAGACCCGCAAATTGTACCCCCCAGGATCATGTCCATTTGATTATGAGCTGCAAGAATTCCAATATGGTTTTTGAAAAAGAATTTGTTTAAAGGATTTGATGAAAAGTCCCTAACCTTAAGGGTCAAATCCTCTCCTCGCCTCTCACAGAGCACTCGTGGCTATGAAGTGAGATTTGAGCAAATTTTAAAAGCAAAAGTTGATAGGATGGTGTTTCTTGCAATTCACAACTGCCCTGGACATAGATCCTTTGAGAGAGATTGAAAAAAGTTTTGAAAATTCATTTTTGGGTGCCAACCGTACTGAACATGCGGTTTTTAGCATTTTCAATTTTGACCGTGCTGTATGTGCGGTTTTAGGTACTTGCAATACTAACCGCTCTGTATGTGCGGTTTTCTAGGTTTCATAAAACCGAGACCGCGACTGGCTTCATTTCCTTTGCGAAACCCTTGACCATCAGTGTTGTTGCTCTTCTCTTTGGCGACCGCGGTTTCCCTCCGGTCTTCGATCTATCTTCTCCGGCGACCTTACTCCGCTTCCGGCGAAGTCATTTTTTCGGTGAACTCTGCTCTCTCTGGCGACCTCTGTTTTGACAAGCGATCGACAACTTCCTGTGGTTGAGGATTCCGGTGAGCTTACCACGACTTAGCCCCAGCTCCGTTTTTCTTGTAAACCTTTGATTTCGGATAATCACAGGTAAGTGGCCGGATACTTATTATTTTCGCAATTAATTCGAACATTTGTGCATGGATTTTCATGGTTGATTGCTGTTATACTTTTGCTTTTGGGCATGCTCTAAACTGATGACCTATGATCAAACAGGATCCCTCAAATTCTGTATCTGTGTCGGCCATGACTTATACTGCTTATATTTTGTCCAAAATCTTTACTTCATGATGCCAGTTTCTTTCTTGATTGTTGTTCTTCTGTTTATCCAATTTGATTATTGCTTTTCGTTGCATGTTTGCCTTTCATCAGCCTGATGATTTCTTTTCTGTGGCAACCTAACACTTGACATGCTCATTCCTTATTCATGCTTCCATGTTTATTTCAAAATTCTAAGCACCCGCTCTTGTACTTTTGAAAGCTTCTCTCAAAATCTTTAGCATGAATAGGTGTAGGCAACTCCTGCTATTTTGATCATGCCTTGACTACCTTTAGTACTGCTTTCTTTTGGTAAACCTGAAAAGAAAACAAATTCAGAATTTTAGGGATTTTAGATAATCTGCAAACATTTTAGAGTTCTATAATCTTTAGCAATGGAATTAGGCTCTTGAAAACTTCTTTCACAGTTTTCCCTCTTTTTTTTTTTTGTTTATAAGAAAGATATATAGAAAATCTTGTTTCTTATATATAATTCTTATATATAACAGAAATAATAAAGAGATTAGTAAAAGAAATCAAATCCTTGTCTGGCCGGGCACTTTTTGAAGTGTCTCTTCTGATTTCCTTTCTCCTGTGCACCAAACAAATTTGATTAATTTAAAGAAAAGAAAAGTTAAAGAAAATATGAAAGAAAATATCATGGCTTTATTTAAACGAAAAAGCATATTGAATTTCTCCCTGTAATTGGTCCTGTAGATGGCTCGCACCCGTCGTGCTTCCCGGGGTCCCGCAGATGAGCCTTCATCTTCGAGGGTTCGGAGGGATCCGGCCGATGTGGCGTCTTCCTCTAGGGCCGAGCCAGACCCTGAGCCTTCTTCTCCCAGTGGTCTGGAGCTTTCAGATTCAGACTCTGGAGCGTCTGGGGATTCGCTGGAGTCGATCCCAGAGGTATTCCCTTTCCCCTTTTTTAAAACCCGGCCTTTCTTTTATCACATTCAACTTAAACCCCTTTTTATTTGCCTTTCTAGCCTGCTGGTGAGGTCCGAGAGCGTAGGGGAGCCCGTCGTAGAGGTAGGGCAGGGGCCCGGGCGACTCGTGTCGCCATTCCCGCAGAGATAGCAGATCAGATCCGGGACACCTCTCTTCTTCATAGTCTGACGACGCATCCTTCGGCAGGCGTTAGGGCAGACATCCCTCTTAGATATCCTTCTTCTCATTTCCGAGGGAGCTGGGCCCTTTTTGCTGATGTTGTCGCTGCCTGCTCGACCTCTTTGCGCCGAGAGATGGGCCGTTTTGGATTTGGCCCCTTCATCACCATCACCGGCGTTCGTCAGGATCGGCCCTTGATTTTGGCTTTGTTGGAGCGCTTTTTCCCGGAGACCCTGAGCTTCCATCTGCCTAATGTGGAGATCGGTATTCGTCCTTCCGACTTCGCTCTCATTACCGGGATCAGGATGACTGGAGATGTCATCACTGAGATGGATCGGCCGGCGGATTTGGAGATTGCCGAGCTGTTGGGATATGACGAGATGCCAGTGGAGGCGTGGGACCGGAGCAGGATTACCCGTATTTCCCGGACATGGTTGAGGGAGGAATTTTTGGAGAGGGGATTCAGCACCCTAGCAGCGGAGCATCCCAGTTTCCCGATAGCTTTCAGATTTCTTTTTCTTCTGATGATGGGCTCCTGCTTCTGCCTGGAGGATACTACTTCAGTCAGCCCCCATTTCTTGAGTCTTCTCCGGGATCTGCACCGAGCGAGGGACTATGCTTGGGGTCAGCTGGTTTATGGCACCTTGCTAGCGGGCCTTCGACGAGTGGTTTCCGGCCTGTCCTCTCCCAGGGGAGCCGGAGTGGGTTGCAGATTTTTCTGGCCCTTTCTGAAGGTATAAATTCTTTTCTTCTTCCTTTCCTTTCTTTTCTCCTTTTTTTTTTCTTTTTCTCTCTTCTTTTCTCTGCTTAACCTCTTTTTTTCTTTTTTCTTTTTTCTTTTTTTCTCTTTTCTTCTTCTCTTCTTTCTTTTTTTTTTTTCTTTTTCTTTTTCAGTTCTTTGCTCGGGTCTATGTGGCCCACTTTCGCCCTACCTCCACCTTGTCTGAGGGGACGTTTCCCTTGGCCCGTCGGTGGAATCAGATTAGGCGTGACTCAGAGAAGAGTCGCCCTAGGTCGGCCAGGGCTCACCTGGACAGGACCTTCAGGAGAGAGGTAAGCACTTTCTCCATCGCTCTTTTCCTCACTTCCTTTTCTCCTTTCTATCAGATTCTGATATTCTTTTTTGCTTATCCTCAGCTATCTGTTCCCCGCCTTGACGGCCTGCATGACGAGTTGGCTTTTCAGCCTTTTGTGGATGCCGCTTTCGCCCTGGATCAGCGACGCCAGAGGTACCCATTCTTTATTGGGCAGTTGGGCAGTATATGGTACCTCGGGGAGCACTTCTTCTTCCAGCATACTGGCGAGCCCCGGATCCCAGTGGCTCCTCCAGCTACAACACCTTTAACCCCTCCTGGTCCATTCGACCCTGCCCATTTTGGCGAGTAGGAGGCAGGAGATGGCCTTCTAGTCGATGGTGACTATGATACCTGGCTCGGGCAGGTCTCAGTGGGTTGTCTGATGCAGCCCATGCCCGTTCGAGGTAGAGTTACTGAGATAGGAGGGGTAGTGATCCGCCTCTATGACACCACGGTCTGAATCTCCTTTCCTCGTAAATTCTTCTAGTCTTTCTTTCTTATTTACTGATATCTTTTCTCTTCTTATCTTATTTCAGGAGGCACAGCTAGAGGAGGTCCGGGCTCGATATGCGGATCTGGAGCGCCAGCTGGCTGAGAGAGACGCCGCCATTGCTGAGAGCGATGTCATCATCACTGGGCAGGCCGCTCTCATTGCCGACTTGCGGGCCCAGTTGGCCAGTGCCCAGGGCCAGGCGGGGCCTTCAGGAGCTCAGGTCTGTCTTCTTTAGTTTCTTGTATATTTTTTCCACTTTATCTTTCCTGTTTCTGATCAGTCTGTCTTTGTCTTCCAGGAGGATGGGGTGCCTTCACCATCCAGTTCCCGCACTTTGTCCTTCTCTTTAGGAGCTGTGGAGATTCCCGAGAGAGAGAGTCAGGTGGCGGCCGAGGCTACCTCTGCTGGTGTAGTTCCTGAGTCGGCCGAGATGCCCGAGGCTGCACCTGTATCTGAGACCGCTCCTGCATCCGAGCCAGAGACTGCTCCTGAGACAGCGGAGGGTGACTTGGAGGTTCCCGCGGTGCCCGAGACGGTCGAGCCTGCGAGAGAGGAGGACGTTCCCGGCGTAGCTGAGCTAGCAGATCCA
This sequence comes from Buxus sempervirens, assembly GCA_947561395.2. NCBI lineage: Eukaryota > Viridiplantae > Streptophyta > Magnoliopsida > Buxales > Buxaceae > Buxus > Buxus sempervirens. The sequence continues at coordinate 41,053,276 of OX387183.1, read as the reverse complement.
TCTCCTCCTGCCGAGGACTCTCGGGTTCTGGAGTTGATCCCTTTGGCGACGGACACTTCAGTCTCCTGCTTCATGGACCTGAGCCGGGAGGATCCAGTTCCAGTTTCAGCCCCTTCTACTGATCCGGTGCCTTCTGCAGACCCAGAGCTTCTTTCTGGTCCATCCTTGCTTGGCGAGCCTTCTTCTCCCGCTGGCCAGCGCTTCTCAGATCACTTTTTCATCCGGCAGCGACGGCGAGGTAGAGGCGATAGGGATTGACCTGTTAGAGATAGGTCTAGATTAGGATTTATCTGACATTTGTATATAAACTTGATGTATTCATTGACAGTTTATATGAGAAGATTTTTTGGTTTTGTTTCTTTTTTGTAGATTTTTTTGTTTATTTTTGTATGTTTGTCATGTTACAATTGTTATACAGGTAACAGATTTTCTGGGGAACATGACTTATTAAAAGAAAGAAGTAAAACCCCTTTTTGTGCAAAAACCGTACATTCAGGGCGGTTGTACAAGAACCACACTTATCCCGCGGTTTTTAAACTTTGCGGGAATGTAACCGCATATTAAGTGCGGTTCAGGCACAACCGTTCTGTGTATGCGGTTTTCGCCCTTAGGTTATTTTAAAACCGTGAATTGCGGGTAGGACGTCATTTTGACGTATTGCTTAGGTCAGAAACCCCCTGTTTCGGCGATTTTCTCTCTCCTAGCTGCCTTTAATCCACTTTTGCCCATTAATGGCTTCTGGTTCAGCTTCTGTGCCTTCTTCATCTTCTGTACCTGAAATATCAGCACCTAGACCAAAAATTAGGTCCAAACCTCCTAATTTGACTAGGTATGCCATTGTAGATACATTTTATGAGAGGTGGGTCTCCTCAATGACCCCTCAAGATGAGATGGATTGGGCCTCTGCCAATCTAGGCCACCTCCTGTCAATCCCAAAGGTTCCTCTAAAATGGGAAATCATAGAGGCACTAATTGGGCATTGGGAGCCCCAATTGAACCTCTTCAGGTTTGGGGAAAAAGAGATGACCCCTACAGTCGAGGAGGTTGAAACCATCCTCAACCTTAGCTTCTCCAAGAAAGTAGTCAACCCACCTCTCAAGCCGAGCTTCAAAAAGGAAGCCTCTACCTTTTTAGGGATTAACAAGAAAGAGTTAGGGGAAGCCGACGCCTTATTGACCCTATCCAAGTCATTTTTGACTGAAAAGCTGTTGAATAGCCCAAACCAGTCGGCCCGGTTCAATGCTTTGACCTTGATAGTGGTCAATCAACTTTTGTTCCCCCGAGGTGATAGCGAGGTCGATTTATCCCTCATTTCAGTCATCTGCCAAGTTAGGGAGCGTGAAAGGCTCGCCCCTATGATCCTGGCTGAAATATACCAGGCCCTGACTGACTGCTATCACCGGAAGCAGAAAAGTTTCCTTGCATGCGCCCCTATACTTCAGGTAAAATCTGAACCTCTTTCTTGAGTTATAACTTTTATTGCAAAATTGAGGTTTTCTAAGATAGAAATGTTTCCCTTTTATTTGCAGCTCTGGCTACTTGACCACCTGAGTCAAGTTGAAGAGATCACCCGCCGCTTCTTCCCTCGGCTAAATATTCCTGTTTTGATGAGCAACAGGGGGTGTCCCAATATCCATGGTGGCAAACAGGGATGGTTTGCTTTCTTGGGGACGCTTCAGGACAACCAAGTGAGATGGCCTGGTGCTTATCAGCCCTCCGTCGAGACAGTGATCAGCTTCTCTGACCAGAATTTCGCTGTGCTCATGGGCTTGAGATCTGCCTTGCTTTACTTGCCTTTGAGGGTCATCCGGCAGTTTGGAGAGGAGGTGCAGGGGATTCTGGTACCTCAGGGATATTAAGAGCTTATAGGTCCGCTCACACCGGCTACCATGGGCCTCTGCTTCCGCCTATTGAAGGACTGGTCGCAGGCCTGCTTCTTGAGAGGTCCCGTCTTCTCCAAATTACATGAGAAGGACTACCTCTTTTGGATTAGAGAGCAGGTGCAGAGCTGTGCTTCTGTACCGGTGGATCCTCCTGCTATACCGTGTCCTACCTATGAGGACCTCTTAGAGACCGAGCGGGCTTCTCATAGGCGGCTTCAGCTCATATGGGTGGAGGAGGCCCGCACTTTGAGGTTGGAGAAAGAAGACCTGGAGCGGCGATTGTCAGAGCAGATACAGGCCCGTCGCTTCGAGGTGAGAGCTGCATGGCGCAGGCATGACGAGACCATGGCCAGGCTCAGAGATATGAGGACCAGGCAGACCCTTTCCGATGACGTCATCTCTTTCCTCAGTGACCCAGATGCAGAGGGGGCTGAAAGGCTTGTGGCGGTTCAGGCGGCTCGGATCAGAGAGCTTGAGGAGAGGCTAGGGGATAGAGATTAGCCCCTTTCACTGTATTTTTTTCTTTTTTACACTTCTGTACAAAGAGAAACTCCACTAGTGGAAAGATAGAGAATACAAAATAGGTTTTTATACTATTGGCCTCAGAACTCTCATATGCTTGTAAAAACTGACAGTTTTAATGAAAAGTCACTGATTTCTCATCATTGGCCAAAATATAATTTTCATTTTTGTGTGTTTTTATTGTAAATTGGTCCATGATGCTTTAATCCCATATAGTTGGATGAATTGAATTAAGTTGGGCAAAAAGGGTATTTCGGTTAATGAGGAGGAAGCCAATCCGTCCCCCTTGGAACCCTTAGACTCATCCCCAAGTTTCTTTCCCACTTCCAGGGGGCCTGCCCCAGCCTACTGGTTCAGTCCTGTGCAGAAAATCTGCTCAATTCAATTCTGCTGCATAAAACCGCGCATTCAGAACGGTTTAGCCAAAACCGTCTTCAATATGCGGTTGCATAGCCCTTTTGCCAAAACCGTAGAAAAAGGGCGGTTTCGTTCAAACTGTATCCCAAGTGTGGTTGGTGACCTTTTCCTTGTTTCTTTCTTTTCTTTTATTCTTTTTTCTTTCGCCTTCTTTCTGCCAATATTGCCCCTAGTGCCTGTTATGGTTTTCACTAGGACCGGCTTACTTATTCCGTCATTGCCCTTTCGACATCTCGAGCTTGAAGGAATACACCCAGATCACCGAGGACTTGACCAATAGGACGAAATGAAGGCTAGGTTGAGTTTATGAAAGAAGGTTATTATAGGCTCAAAATTTTAACATCTTGAAAATGGGACAACTGGGCTTACAGTCATAATGGATGCGACCCCCCATTCCCAATATTGGCCTTTTTTCCTTTTCTTTGTATTTGGCCTTTCTTTGCTATTTCCCTTTTTGTTTTTCTATTAACCCTGCCCCTATCGCGACTGTAAGCTCCAGTTTAGGTTCTTTAAAACACGAAAAGGCTCAACTTGGTTTAATCTAGGGATATTAAAATTTGTGAGGGATGAAGAAAAATGGCCTCGGATCATTTCTTTGTGATATTCCTTCAAGGGAAATATTGTTTGACCGCATCGGAGTTGATTGGCTCAGGAAAATCTGTCCCATCCATCTCTGTCAAGATAAGAGCGCCTCCTGACAGGATCTTTTTTATCACATAAGTTCCTTCCCAGTTTGGCTTGAACTTTCCGCGAGGGTCTTCCAGGAATGGCAATATCTTCTTTAAGACCAAATTGCCCACTTGGAAAGCTCTGGGCTTCACCTTCTTATTGTAGGCTCTGGCCATTCTCTTCTGATACAGCTGGCCGTGGCAAAGCGCATTCAAACGCTTTTCTTCTATTAGATTGAGTTGCTCATATCTGGACTGAACCCATTCAGCTTCTTCAAGTTCTGTCTCAATAAGCACTCTTAATGAAGGGATTTCTACCTCAACAGGTAAGACTGCCTCTGTTCCATAAACCAAGGAATACGGCGTTGCCCCAGTAGAAGTTCGGATCGAGGTTCTGTAAGCATGGAGAGCAAATGGTAACATCTCGTGCCAATCTCTATAGCTTACCACCATTTTCTGGATTATTTTCTTTATGTTCTTATTCGCCGCTTCTACTGCTCCATTCATCTTTGGCCTGTAAGGGGCTGACTTGTGATGAGTTATCTGGAACTGCTCGCACATCTTCTTCATATCCTTGTTCTTAATATTTGAAGCATTGTCTGAAACTATGGCTTTTGGCAACCCATAGCGACAAATTATGTTGTGCTTCAGAAACTTAAGAACATGGTTTCCTGTGATATTGGCATACGAAGCAGCTTCAACCCACTTTGTGAAATAATCAATTGCCACTAGAATGAACCGATGTCCATTTGACGCTTTAGGAGAAATCATCCCGATGACATCAATACCCCACATAGAGAAAGGCCATGGAGAGGTCATGCTGTGCAGCTCACTGGGTGGTGCATGCTTATTGTCAGCGTATACTTGGCACAAATGACATCTCTTAACATGTAGGCAATAATCGTGCTCCATTGTAGACCAATAATATCCCAATCGCAGGATTTTCCTTGCGAGCATGTGTCCATTCATGTGCGGCCCACAGACTCCCTCGTGCACTGTTTCAATCAACCTTTCTGCTTCAACCTTGGTGACACATCTGAGTAGAACATTATTGTAAGATCTCTTATATAACTGCCCACCACTTAGAAGGAACTGTCCTGCTAACTTCTGTATTGTTCTTTTTTCAGTGGGATTAGCGCTTTCTGGAAAATTCCGATTATCCAAGAAATTCTTGATATCTTGGAACCATGGTATTTCTGTTTCTTGCGCTCCTTCTAAAACAAGACAGTAAGCTGGTTCATCTCTGACTTTAATTTCAAGTGGTTGTATGTCTACCCCTTCTGGAATACTAACCATTGAGGCCAATGTCGCCAAGGCATCCGCAAACTGATTCTTAGCCCTTGGCATATAGCTAAAAGAAATTTGAGTAAATTTGGTACTTATTTCTTCCAAATATTGGTGATATGGGATCAATTTATGATCTTTGGTTTTCCATTCCCCAGTTGTTTGGAAGATGATAAGACTCGAATCTCCATATACGTCAAGTTCTTGAACATCATGGTCTAGAGCAGCCTGTAATCCGATTATACATGCCTCATACTCTGCTATGTTGTTCGTGCACTGAAACCTCAATTTCACTGCGATTGGGATATGTGAACCATCTGGCTTTACTAATACTGCGCCGATCCCATTTCCATTCATATTTGCAGCCCCATCAAAGAACATCTGCCAGGAGTCTTCACTTTCTTCCTCTTAAGCAAATAAGATAGCCTCATCAGGGAAATTCGTTTTAAGAGGTTGATAATCTGGCAATGGATGCTCAGCTAGATGATCAGCAATTGCCTGACCTTTAATTGCTTTCTGAGTGACATATGTTAGGTCGAATTCTGAAAGCAAAAGCTGCCACTTCGCTGTTCTGCCAGTTAAAGCCGGCTTTTCGAACAGATATTTCAACGGATCCATCCTGGAAATCAACAAAGTTGAATAGCTTAAGAAATAGTGCCTAAGCCTCTGAGTTGCCCAGACCAAAGCACAACAAGTCTTTTCCAAAGGCGAATATCTCGTCTCATAATCTGTGAACTTCTTGCTCAAATAGTAGATAGCCTTTTCTTTTCTGCCTGTTTCATCATGCTGCCCCAATACACATCCCATTGACGTTTCTAAAACTGATAGATACAGAATCAGTGGTTTCCCTGGGATTGGTGGTACTAGAACAGGTGGATTTAACAGATAATCTTTTATTTTGTCGAATGCTTGCTGGCAATCCTCATTCCATATAGTTGGGTTATTCTTCCTTAGAAGTTTGAAGATTGGCTCACAAATAGCAGTGAGTTGTGTTATGAACCGGCTGATATACTGAATTCTTCCCAGAAAGCCCCTAACTTCCTTTTCAGTCTTAGGAGATGGCATCTCAATGATTGCCTTGGCTTTAGACGGGTCTATCTCAATCCCTCTTCTGCTTACAATGAATCCCAATAATTTCCCTGATGTGGCTCCAAAGACACACTTTGCTGGATTAAGCCTTAAGCTGTACTTCCTTAGACGGTCAAATACCCTCTTTAGATTGACCAAGTGGTCTTCTTCTTCACATGATTTGGCGATCATATCATCCACATAGACTTCCATTTCTTTGTGGATCATATCATGGAAAAGAGCTGTCATGGCGCGCTGATATGTTGCCCCGGCATTCTTTAATCCGAAAGGCATGACTGTGTAGTGAAAAGTTCCCCAAGGAGTGATAAAAGCGGTTTTCTCTTGATCCTCCTTTGCCATTTTGATTTGGTTGTATCCGGAAAAGCCATCCATAAAAGAGAACAAGCTGTGCACTGCCGTATTATCAACCAAGATGTCGATGTGTGGCAATGGAAAATCATCCTTCGGGCTCGCCTTGTTTAAGTCCCTGTAATCCACACACATCCTGACTTTTCCATCCTTCTTTGGAACTGGGACTATATTGGCTAGCCAATCAGGGTATGTGGACACCGCCAAAAACCCGGCTTGAAACTGCTTTACCACTTCATCTTTGACTTTCAAAGTCCATTCTGGTTTCAACCTTCTCAATTTCTGCTTAATAGGCTTTACTCCTGGCAGGATTGGCAGCCTGTGTACAACCATGTCTGTATCCAACCCTGGCATATCCCGATAAGACCATGCGAACACGTCCTTGTAATCGGCCAAGAATTGGGACATTTCCTTCTGCTGCATTTCAGATAAACATGTACCAATCTTTACAAATTTTGGGTCCTCTTCAGTTCCCAGGTTTATGGAAATGGTTTCTTCAATATTAGGTTGAATACCCTTTTCGTGACGTTCCAATTGATATGATATTTCTCTTGGAAGGTCATCGTTTTCGGTCTCGGTCTCCTCTTCGATCCCCATTAGGTCGAAGTCGAGCTCGAGGTCGAAGTCGTATTCAACTTGCTCTAATTCAGTCTGTATATATGGCTCATAAGCAGTTTGGACCATTTTGAAAGCTTTAGATTTTCTAGAAAAAATTGAAAAATCTTTTTGGGTTTTTTGAGAACCTTCTAAAGAGGCTTTTCCTGAAGATGAAGGTTCATTAAAACCTTCAGGAAAAGGGCAATCCACTAATGGAGTTTTTTTTTGGAGGCCGCAGCTGATTGCCAACCATATGCAGCCTCAAGTGTCAAAGGGATCTCTTCCCAATTTTTCAGTACAAAGCCCTCTGGGACAGGTGGTATAGTGCAAACCTGTTCCTCCTCAAACTCTTGATCCGATACCATCATTACCGGATTTGAAAAACTACCCTTTTCTGCTTCGGGGCTGAGTTCAGAGGTGACTTCATCAGGAATCTTGATTGAGGCCAAGTCGATAAAAGGAACCTCTTCTTCTGCTTTCTCTCTTCCTTCATTCTCTGTCATTGCAAAGAATGCCCCTGTCTCTTCTGTGAAATCCTGCTGCTCTTGTGGCAGTGGCTCAGGCTCACCCGTGGATTTGGGTGTCAAAGTGGGGGAAAATGGGGTAAAAGGTAGAAGGGTTGAGGTAAAAGGTTTTCTAAAAGGGTTATCATTAAAATACGGAGGCTTGGAGGAATCTGTAGGAGGAGCCAATTGAATGGTATGAGAGGGCTTCGGGAAAGTTTCCCTTAAATGAGGGAACTTTCCTTGATTCTTTTCCCTCTCATTTTCTTTCTGTGGTCCCCTCTTCCATCTTCTCATTTTCATCCCTAGTCCTACTCGTGGGACTAGCCTCTGTGCCTCTATGGGCGTCACCCTTCCTTGCAGGTTAATGCCCAACCCCTTTCCTGGGTGGAAATTGCAATCTTTTAAGACTTTCTCCACCATCTTATTGGCGCAGGTCAACTTCTCATTCTTTTTTAGACACCCCCCAGGTATGAAGTTGACTGTCTCAAACTGAAAAGAGTGAAAGGCAATTTTGTCTGCCGTTAACTCTACATTAATGAAAGGTACGTCAGGTGGTATGACGGGAGGGACTAGACTCTCGGCAAGGACCGTTATCACCTTCTGGCCTCTTATAAATTTTACTCTTTGATGAAGAGTGGAGGGTATAGCCCTAGCTGAGTGGATCCATGGCCTTCCCAGAAGTAGATTGAAGGCAGCAGGAATATCTATCACTTCGAATGTGATATTAAAGATATTCGGTCCGATGGTAATCGGCAATTCAATCTCCCCTAGGGAGTGTGTTTTGGAGCTATCAAAAGCTCTCACTATCCTCCCGTTCTGTTTTATCTTGGATTGGTCCAGACCAAGCCTCACGAATGTTACTAGGGGACAGACGTTTAAGGCTGACCCATTGTCGATTAGGGCCCTGGCTATCATGTTATCCTTACAAAGCACAGTGATGTGCAAAGGGTCCATGTGATAACATCCGCCAGGGCTTATCTCACTTTCTGAAAAGCTTATTACATTGTGAGATAAAATCTGACCGATCATCATGCCGAGCTGGTTTGGCTCAATTGTTTTGGGCACGTGGGCGCTATAGAGTACTTTCATTAATGAGTCCCTATGCTTTTCTGAATTAAGCAATAATCCCAGTATTGATATCTGGGCAGGGACCTTGGTTAATTGGTCGACAATATTGAATTCACTCTTTTTCAGTATTTTTAGGAGGTCTTCTGCCTCCTTACTGTCGACCTGGGGGGTGTCCTCCCCTGTCTTGGCCTTTCCTTTCTGGACTTGCTCTGCCTCTTTCTTTTCTTGTTCTTTTCCTTCCACACACCTCCCTGATCTTGTCATGAGGTTTACCTCCTCCTGACCCTGATTCCTGGCCACTGGGATAGTGGTCGTATAACCCTCGCTGTAATTCCAAGGTACAGCCGTTTCTGAATAGGATGGTTTAGGAACGTTAAATACCAAGGGCTGGGGATGAGACCTTGGTGCAGGAGTTGATGTGGGATTAAGGTTAGAAGAAGGCACCTCAATAACCAGAGGCGAAGATTGCCTGGGTTCCTTGGGTTGAGAGGATTTTAAGGTCTGAGAAGAAACAGATGTAATTGAAGCGGTGGTGGGGTCATAATTAATGACCAAAGGTGGTTTGGATGATGGAGTAGGTGGGGAAGCAACAGCCTGGTTGCAATTAATAATGAGAGGGGGTTTGGTTACATTAAGCTGGGCCATGAGAGAAGCGGCCCGGTTTAAAGAGGCATTAATGTCCTCTCCAGTCTTGCCACTTCCATTATTTCCAGAAATGACATTGATTTGTTCCCCTATCTCTTCCTGGTCAAAATAGACCCTAACGGACGTCCCTATTGGCGCAATTAACTGCGAGGGATCAAACGTCCTAGGTCTAGAAGAGACAGTCCCTACAAAATTGGAAGGACCAGCCCCATTATGCTGGGGCAGAGGATTCTGACCAATGTCAGTCCTGGCGGGAGAGGGTGCAGCTGTGTTAAACAACAGGGTTCCCTGATCGATCAAATCCTGGATGGCATGTTTTAATGGCCAACACCTGTCTGTAGGGTGTCCTGGTGCACCCATATGGTATTCACAAGTGGTGGAGGGATCGAAATTCTTTCCCTTTGAAGCATTCGGATTTGGTTCTTTCAGGGTGACGTACCCCGCGTTTAACAAAGATGGCAAAAGCTGGGATGGAGTCACAGGAAGAGGGGAAAGGACCCTGCTCCTTCTGGACGCCATCCAAGCGTCTCTCTCCTCTTTCGAGAATACCCTTTTTTGGTTGGGCATTGCTGCCTGAGGAACATTAATGTTGGGAGGGTTTTGATAGGTCGATTGTGGCTGCACCGGACTGGGTGGAGGTGCAGCAATATTGATCTGGATGGGTTTTTGTGGTGGTTGGGGTTGTACCATGTTTACTTCCCCTTCTTTCTTTCCTCCATTCCTTCTTGCTCCATTTTTCTGCTTCTGGGCAGAAGGATCAAAAGTTGGCTCCTGTTGACGAGCCGTGGCAGAATGGTCGTGGATTCGCCCGGATCTGATTCCATCCTCAATCCGGTCCGCGACTAACACTAGGGCAGCAAAACTGGTGGTAACCTGACCCACCAAGTGATTGTAAAATGGATGCCCCAGTGTGCCAATGAAGGTGGTAACCATCTCTGGCTCCATCATGGGAGGCCTGACTTGAGAGGCGGCTTCTCTCCACCTTTTGGCATACTGCCTGACTGTCTCATCTCTTCCCTTACTCATTTTCGTCATATCGTACCTATCTGGCACGATGTCAGCATTGAAACGATACTGAGCAAGGAAAGCATCAGCTAGGTCCTTCCACCTTCTGATTCTGCTGTGGTCCAGAGTTGCGAACCATCTCAAGGCTGCCCCAGTTAGGCTTCTATGGAATAGCTGGATCAGGATGCCATCATCCCGGCCAAATTGGCACAACGCCCTACAGTAGAGCTTCAGATGGCTCATTGGGCATCCGGTGCCGTCATATTTCTCAAAGTCCGGACACTTAAATTTGGCCGGTAAGCATGCGTCGGGGTACAGGCAAAGATCTTGAAAGTTGGTACCACCTAACGTGTTGATCCCCCTCACTTCTTTCAATTCCTCTTGAATGGACTCCAGCTTGTCCAAAAATTTTCTTTCCACTTCTGCCCTCAGTCTCTCCTTCTCTTTCTCCTTTTCCTTCTCATATTCAGATTCTTCCTCCCGGATCAGGATAGGTTCCGGGTTTGGCTGAGAGAGTTCGGGCTGAGGTGGGATAGGTTGGACTAGTGGTGGAAGTTCAGTCTGGGGTGGAGCCTGTGGTGGTGCATTGTGGGATGATGAAGCCTGGTGAACCTGAGCCTGCGCCTGCTGCGCCTGCATCTGAGCCTGAGCGGCTTGGTTGGCCAGCAAATTCTCCAATAGTTTGGTCATCCCTGCCACTTGCTCTTGCAGTTGAGCAAAGGCCTCAGCCGAAACAGTGGATTGTTCTTCAGCAGGGTTCATGGTAGCAACTTTTAATCTCTGAGAACGTTGGGGAGCAATGGTTGCAGTGGAAACTTGGTACCTTGGTAAAAGAAAAAGACAAAAGAGAAAAATGTTAGTATCCACCTAAATCCATTTTAGACACCTATGCATGCATGCATGTAGGCTTGGTGAACATGAGTTTGGGGTTTTCTTTGTATCCATATTTTTTGATTTTTGTATTCATGGTTAAAATAACCTTATTAAGACGAGGTGATTGATACGAAAAAGATCAAACCTCAGAAATTTTGTTGGAGTATTCTAGGGCCTCCAACATGTCCCACAGAAATGATATGGCTATGGTAAAAGCCCATAGTCAAATCAAGCATTGGAATTACACAAGCTTCCAAGGGCTTACGACTTGGTTGGTGCGAAAAAGACCCACCAATATTGGAAAATTCTAGGGCTTCCAACACATCCCACAAAAATGAGATGTCCAAAGTAAAAAAAAACCTTAGACGAACTCGAGACTTGGAATTACGCAAGCTTCCAAGGGCTTATGCTTTGAAATTAAGGCTTCCACAACCTCCCGAAATTACGCAGGCTTTCAGGGGCCTATGATTTTCTAAATTCAGGCTTTAGAAGGCCTATGAAGATTTTGAAAAATTCTGGAATTTCAGGCTTCCAGGGTGCTTTAGAAGGCCTATGAAGATTTTGAAAAAGTCTGGAATTTCAGGCTTCCAGGGTCCTATGAGTTTCTAAATTCAGGCTTTAGAAGGCCAATGAAGATTTTGAAAAAGTCTGGAATTTCAGGCTTCCAGGAGTCCTATGAGTTTCTAAATTCAGGCTTTAGAAGGCCTATGAAGATTTTGAAAAAGTCTGGAATTTCAGGCTTCCAAGAGTCCTATGAGTTTCTAAATTCAGGCTTTAGAAGGCCTATGAAGATTTTGAAAAAGTCTGGAATTTCAGGCTTCCAGGGTCCTATGAGTTTCTAAATTCAGGCTTTAGAAGGCCTATGAAGATTTTGAAAAAGTCTGGAATTTCAGGCTTCCAGGGTCCTATGAGTTGATTTTCTGAAATTCCAAGGCTTTCAGATGCTTAAAAATTTTTTGATTTCCAGCCTTAGGTATTTTGAGTTAAAAAGAGACTCACTTTATCTTTAAGGTGGTGATTTATTTGAAAAAAAATTTTTTTTTTTTGAATCCTTAATTGATCACTTGCTTGGAATTCAAAGGTTTCCCAGTGACCCAATGAGTTGAAATCTTAAAAGTTTGAATACTTTATGATTAAAGATTTCTTATTTTTGGTTGGAATTTGCTCCATTTTAAAAGAGTTGAGCCTCTTTTCCTTTTACTCTTGGTTCAGATCCCACTTTAGGCTTAAAACATGCTTTGGAAGCTTATTGTGATTTCCAAGTTTAATTCTTGAGGTTGAAGTATGATTAGGTTGGTTATTTGAACCAATTTTCTTTTAATCATTTACTTCAATTAAAATGGGTTAGGTGTTCAAATTAGGTAAAAAGAGCCTAACACGAGCTTAAACCCCAAAATTTGGTGCTTGACCTGATTTTTGGTTTGAGCCAACTTTTATTTTATCATTTTTACCTTTGAGTTGGATTAATTTGCTCAATTTAGGTGAATATGTTCAAAATGACCTTAATCTCTTGATCTGGGTGGATTTGGAATGGTTTAAATGCCATTTATCTTATTTGGAGTCACTGCACACTTGCTTATATAACTTAGGGATGAAAGGACCCAGAAATGTTTAATTAGCAAGGCCAGAATGGGATTTCGGCTTAAAACCGCACACTCAGGACGGTTTGGCTCAAACCGTATGATACATGCGGTTGCAGCGAAAATGCAGACAACCGCATACTCAGGACGGTTTCCAGCCGAAAATGAGATTTTCGATTTGTTCCTTTTTCCAATTGGTTTTATTATCTTAGTTAAATGCCCAAACACATTGTTCACCATTGGGTGGCTTCCAGACTGCCCCAAATTGGGCATTTGGGACATCAAATGGCATTAAAAGCCCGCTTAGACCATGAATTTCATGAAAGTGCATGGGGAGACTATAAATATGCACAAATAGATCTCTTATAATAAAAGAAACATGTTACAATACAAATTGGCCTTCAAGGGCATGAATCAAAATAAAAATGACAATTTTAGCCTCCTTGGGCTTGAGAATGAAAATTTCTACACAAAAGAAAAAGAAGAGGCTCTTTGCACCAGCAGCTCTTGGATGGCCTTCACACACAAATTCCCTGCAAGAAAGAGGATTAGCCATATTCATACAAAGGAGGGCCTAGGCTCCCTCCTAAAAATGGACACCTAATGCATGGATTTTGGGACTTTTAGGTGCCTCCTATGGACATTTGGGTAGAGTGACACCTAAGGAGAGTTAAAAATCTCACTAAGGGCTACACCAATCCTAGGCTAACAGTAATTTTCTGGGAAAAACAAAATCCCGACGAATAGGTACCATGAGCATGCTTCTTATAAAGTAAAAAAAACTATCATAGGGAATAAACTGAAAATACCCTGTTACCTCATGTTTACCTTCAAAATGGTGTCCATATCATACCTCGGGCACCTGAGCCATGCAAGACGGCCTTCCCTCATTACAAGCCCTTTCTCCCTCGCATTTGGTTTATTTTGGCCAAAATTGTGTTTCTCCACCTTCAAGCGTGGGGGTTCTGGGTTTTGGCTTATCGGCAACTTAGAGCTCAAGCCTAGTGTATGACCAGAATTCTAGATCCACCATGTCATCACATCATTGGCTCAAAGTCTCTAAGGTGAATGCTTTCACTTTCGCTTTCCGAAGTAACGACCTCGGTGCGCCAAGCTACACACATTCTTGTTCAACTTCCTATAGGTGATAGGTAGGCTGTGTAAAAAAAGAAAAAAGGTGCACAAGTGCATTTGAAAAAGTGGGTCACATTCAACACAACGTCTCACCCTTGCCACTCTTTTTTCGCAGCCATGCAAGCCATACACACCAAGGCATGATATAGAGATCATTTTTGAAGCAAATAAACATGGGAACATTCAATTAAATAAAAGAAAGCCTAGCATGCTCCATCTAAATATGCATTCACACTATCATGCAAACATGGAGGCATGTTATCATATCATACAACAAATAGCATTCAATTATGGTGAGCATGCTTTTGACATATTCAAAATATCTCCCTAAAAATCCTGATCACATGCTCAATGACATTAGAATCCTAATCAAAACATGCTCATCATATAAACATGGTAGCCTAGCATGGTAAAACTAGCTAGGTCTCCTAACATGGTTTTGAGCATAACCAAAGCATCACACATCTCATGCCCTATTTCCTAAGGTCTCACATTCTCTAGATATAGAAGCATTCAAATCAGCATGCTTATTACAATCACTCCAAACAACAAACAATCAATAAAATCTAACAAAGAATAAGCAAGCAAAAGACATGGCTCAATTCCAAGTTTCCCCAGCAGAGTCGCCAGTTGTGAGACATGGATTCGTCATCTCGGATGACCTCCGATGATCGTCACGCGGGGATCAATAAAAATAAGAGTCGCCACCATCCTTTTTAAGGTGTGAATGGACACCAAAGGGTTCATAAGTGTCAAATAGAGCCAAAGTAGCTCTAATACAAGGAAAATACAGAGATTGGGTACGAGGAATTATTTATGAGCGGGGGAAGGTGTTAGGCACCCCCACTCATCCGTCTAAGACGGTTACCATATGCTTGCTCATGCTAAGAATCATTTTTCTAACAAAATGGGCAAACGGATGCTTACCACAAGCACCATGTATGTGATCATTCCACATGAGAAGTCTAATGAACTTAGGCTCTCTTTGTGGATTCATCACTTCTAAAACCTCATGAGTGAAGGACAATCAAAGTAAAAATGAAGAAAATCCGGCTAAGGCAAATCTGGAGAAATTAGGTCAAAAGAACTTGAAAGTTTTGATAAACCATAACTCATTCAATTTAAATCCAAATCAAATGAAACCAAAGCCATTGGAAAACTGGTATATAGTAGAGTATATAGTAGAAAATTCAGCTCAATCCGATCCAAAACAAGAGAGAAATCCACATATGAAATCTGCTGTTATAACTCAGAAAAAGTGTTAAGTAGGCATTTTCAAAGCTCTATTCGTGGAGTTTGGCTCAATAAAAATCCATAAAAATTGGCATGGAGGAAGTATGTAGTGTCATCTTTCCAAAGCAAAAAGCCTCACACCAATCTCTATCCGGATGTGACTTGTGTGCTCTCTTGAACAGGCCTAAAAGACCACAGATGAGCTCTGGACTATGCCAGCGAGCACTTCTGAGTCAACTGAGCACCCAAGACACAAAACAGATTGAAATCTGCTGAAATCAGTTGGAAATGAAAATAGATTTCTCAAAGAAAACTCAGAAACTGGAATCACCGGAAACGGATTAAAACTGAGCAAATAGTGCACCATCAAAGCGGCAAGTTCAGCAATCTGGGCTGAACTGTCTTACAAACTTTGAAGAGATGGTGTCAAAAATTGGCTACATGGAAGTGGACGAAAATTTCCAGATATTAAGTAGACACATCCATCTGTCACATGTCTTTGGAATCACTCAAAAATTCATCCGGAGGATGAAGTTGTGAGTCTTCCAAGACAGGCCACAGATCTGTCCTGTTTTGAGGTTTTTGGAAGAGGAAACATGGAAACCAGTGCATGTGTGCATGTGGATTCGACCAAAACCTCAAAATCAACAAGAAATCCTCTCATGAAGTTCTAAAACTCATTCTAAGGCCTAGGACCTCAGATTTTCCATATTTACATGGAAATCCAAAATCTAGCCTATTTGATGAAATAGTGCAAAGTGTGCGAAGAGGTGTGGAAAATCACATTTCTAGGAGAAGGTTGGAATCCATTGCTATTGAAAGCATGGATTCGTGCATCCTCTCCATATGCAAATCAAAATCACATCAAGCACAAAATTATCATAAGATCAACATGCCATTCAAAGTAGGTTCTAAGCCTAGAGGGTCCATTCCAACATCTTTTTCCCCAGGCTCTCTCTTCACGTTTTACGGCTAGAGAGGATTACCAGGTACTTTGGATGTGGTTTGGGGTTGCAAAAATGCACAAAGGCCTTACACTACAGAAAGGTAGAAGATGAGAGATTTGCTAGAATGTAAAAGGGAAGCAATAACTCAAATAGACCTTACCTTAGTAGCTTGAGCAGTTGAGTAGCCAATCCAGCAGAGGTTCTCCTTCTTCTTGCAGAGCTTCTAAGCTTCAGATTGTCAGCCATTTGCAAGAGGAGGACCCCTCTATTTATAGGCCAAGTCAATGGTAGAAGAGTCCCAAGGGTAGGCCAAAAAGGCCTTCTAGATTATTCCAATTCTCCTCCAAGGCTTGAATTGGAGTAATTCAGCAAGTTTCGGAGGGTGAAATAGGGAGTTTAGGTCCTTGAGAGAGAGGTAATATGCGTAAATAAGGCTCAGAGATCGAGCCATTTCGCAAATCCCCAAAACAGCCAAAACCGTATACTCAGTGCGGTTTCTACACAACCGCCACTCAAAGTGCGGTTTATGTATAAATTTGACCAAACCGCATATACAGGGCGGTTCAATTCAGTTATGCTTTAATTGAGTGCTGTCCACGCGGCTCAACGGCCGAAGCTTCGCGAAGCCACGTGGCCGCCAGCGCAACAAGCCTTGATGTGAACCGTGCTGTGTGTGCGGTTGCAACCGCACACACAGAGCGGTTGAGACCGAGACTATAAAAACCGTATACACAGTGCGGTTGGCACTGATTTTGAAAGTTTTTGAAAGTTTGACACATGTCAAGGCTCAAATAAGACCTTTGGAGCCCTTCTTAGTTAATCTCTTATATTGGGGTGCAATTTGGGGTGTCTATAGGAAGAGACCTAAGGATTTTTCTAACCACTCTATTTGGAGGAATTCTTTCACCAAGATTAAAACTAGAGTTCACAATATCACTTAGTTTAGCATAGAAGGAATCAAAGGATTCATCATCTCCCATTTTTAGTTCTTCAAACCTAGTGATAAGCATTTGTAATTTTGAATTTTTCACAAGGACAATTCCCTCATGAGTGGTTTGGAAATTTTCCCAAATTTCTTTACTGGTTTGACAAGTGGACACCCGTTTGAATTCATCAGCAGAGATTGCACTAAAAAGTGCATTGACACCCTTAGAGTTGTAGTTAACATCAATTAACTCTTCTCTAGTATAGCTATCTGGGTCTTTGGTTTTTGTCTCACCATCTATAATCACAGTTGGAGGATTCCATCCTCTCTCAACACTTCCCCAAACTTTTTCATCTATAACCTTCAGATAGGCTCTCATTCTAACTTTCCAGTAGGCATAATTGATACCATCAAAGAAGGGTGGGGCAGTGGAGGACTTGTCCATGACTAACAGAGTCAAGGATTTGGTTACCCGCTCTGATACCAATTGAAAAACACAGTTTAGACTCTAAATCACCTAGAGGGGGTGAATAGGAGAAATTGATTGCGGAATAAAATTTCTAAACAAGTTCTTAATTAATAGGCATGCACAAGTCTGAGCAAATAACAATTCATCACACACAATTGCAAAATAGAGAAGAGACAACACAAGCAATTTGGTGACGAAGGGAAAACTCTAAGAGAACTCTCAAAGAGAAAAACCCTCCGGGCTACGAGGTACCACCTCTGGAAATCACTATAAGAAGAAGACTTACAATAGTGGTTCAGACGACCCAACACTGATTCTGACTCACAATGTAAATATCTGAAGAACTCTTCAGATTTGCATCCTTGCAACGATTCAGAACTCTGAATATCTCCTTAGTGAAGTGCCAAACAAACTCGCTCAGCAACCGTAGGAACTCCCACGAGTAAACTCTTCAACCCGGAACTCCAAGGTAGAAAAGAAAGAAGAAGAAAGGTTTTTGATGGCTCAAAGAAGAAGAAGGAAGAGGAGGGAGATCTCTCTCTCTTGCACACGTTTTCAGGGTTCTCTAAAACGTCTTGGGTAAGCCTCACAATAGACTAGACACTCCTTAAATAGATTAGGAGAAGGAAGGAAAAGAAAAGGAAACAAATCAGAAAAGATCGGGTTTCTAAAACTGAGATTTGTTCACGAACATTTAGCGAACGCGGCTCGAACGTTCGATATAAAAACTCACTTTTCTTCTTCTCGTTCGAACGACCAGAGAACGTTCAGCGAACGCTACTCTCTGGTTTCTCTGAGTGTCACCAACGGTCGAACGTTCAGCACACGCTGCTCTCGAGATTCTCTGTGTGACACCAACGATCGAACGTTCAGCTAACGTTCAACCCACGCTGCTCTCGGGATTCTCTGTGTGACCCCAACGGTCGAACGTTCAGCTAAAGTTCAGCCCACGCTGCTCTCGAGTTTCTCTGTGTGTCACCAACGGTCGAACGTTCAGCCCACGCTGCTCTCGGGTTTCTCTATGTGTCACCAACGATCGAACGTTCAGCTAACGTTCAGCGAACGTTGATCGTAACTTTAACAAATTGACTCCGATCAAAACCCCGTTTGAACCACACAACCTATAACCTATCCCAAATACATTAACCATATTTAAAAGACCTTTTTGACACGGAATAAAGCCAAAACAAAATAATCCTTATAGAATGGTAGATGGCTCTCATACTTTCTAGTTTCTACATTAGGTACTGTAAAGGGGATTGGTATCTCAAAGATTTCTTAAGGGTCTAAAACCTTAACTTTCAGCATCATCAATTCGCACCATAATTTCATCTTCGCTAACAAATTTTGTTACGCAAAAGAAGAAGAAAAAGAGGGGGAAAGAAGAAGAGAGTGGCCACAAAATATAGATGGTAATTCATAATGTGCATATTGACATGACAAAATTACGATCATGAAGGAAGACCGTGGGGATGGAAGGTTTTGAAATATTTCATGATTGGCTATATGGGATTCCAAAATCCCAGCCTCTCCCCACCACAGCATGAAGGCGATGGTGAAAAAGAATTGAGAACAAAGAGGCCGGTTCCTAAAACTAAAAGTAGTCATGTTGTTAGCTTGGATCAATTAACAGTAAATATAGCAATATTTACAAGAATTTGCACATACGATTAGTACAGAAGGGCTGGGAGTTTATTGTGTATACCACTATTTTTCAGTTGGAAGCTCTTAAAGGGGCTTGACACCAGAATGAAGTTGATAATGCTACCGACCACAATCATAATACAGGAAAATCATCGGCAAAGTACTTCTGTAGGGGATGATCTGTAACTAGTTAGTTTAAAGGACATTTGGCCTGTCATGTACACATGCCTGGAATCATTTATTTGACCAAATTAAAGCCAAACGGTTTTGTCCGATGTTTATAATATTGGATATGTTTTATTTTTTAATTATTTTGTATTGCTCGTTGATGGCTTTATCTTATGGAGTTTTTGGTTACTATAACAGCAGTGTATCTCTTTGCCATTCAGTACTTTACAAAGATTGGAGGGAAGATTGCTATCAGGCTTTTATTTTATGCAATCGTAGTGTGTTCTATCATGCTCTATTGAACCGCAACTTCATGACCCTTCGCCAAATTCTGATTTAGCACCTGATTGTGTCTCTGGTAAGAATAGGTTTCTCATCTTGCCTTATGATGTTGGGAGTATTGTAAATTTTAATACTGAAACTGTTTATCAGGTATTAGAAAATCTATTGGAGAATTTTATTCCTTACCTGAAGTAGAATTACAAAAAGTACAGAGTTGTTCGGTAAGCTTCTTTCTATGTATCCTTTCAAGTATATTTTTAGAAAGTACATAGATGCGCTGGAGAATTCTGTTCCATACCTCAAGCATTCATGCGCTGTTCATGGATTTTGCCATTTTGGTAATTGGGTTCTGCGTATAAAAGCAAGAAAAAGTGTGAAAAAGGAACATTGATTGGGAAGATCCAGTTGAGAGTAGAGAGAATATATGAAACCAGCTTATTCTGCGAGAATTGGGGAGGAAGTTGAAGATGGACTGTTTGACGGTAATGCATAAAAAGAAACTGCTTTTAGAGTTGAGGGCTCTTCCCATTTGTCAGGGTGATTTAGAATTCACATTATTCCGCAGACTTTCTGGAGTTGGCTTTACAGTTCGGAATGATCATGATGTTTGCATGTGCATTCAATCTTGCATTCTTACTTGCTGCAGTGGTAATTTCTGCTATAAGCTGCTAACTAAATGAGTATAAAAAGTGAACTTCTTACCATGTTGAGGAGGCCTGTTCGTCGTTGTACGACAACAATTGGAGCTTGGCTAAATATATTTCAGGTATTTATGCCATGAACTGTCGTGCCTTCCCATTTTAGGGTATCAGGCAATTTGAATTAACAATTTTGTTCATTCTTGCTTTTCTAGTTTTTTATTATGAGCTATCAAACTGAGATCGGTCATGAATCTCTGAATTTCAGTTTCTGATAGTGATGTATATCTGCACCAACTGCGTGCTTCTAGTATGTTTGTATGACCAGGAAAGAAAATGGAAAATAGAGCCTGGACTGGCAGCGATTCTCGTCATAGAACATGTTCTTTTGCTGATAAACTTTGGGTTCTCTCACTTTGTCCAAGAGGTACAGTTTACTGTTCTATTAGTGCATGAAATTCCTGATCAACTCTCCCTTTTATTTAAGTCATTGAGGTACAATTTTTCCTTTTGAACCAAGACTTTGGCAACAATATGTCCGGCATAGATTTGCTCTTGAAAGAACATGCTACTTTTACCACTAAGATACAATAAGCTAAAGAGCATTCGAACTCTGTTTTGTAACAGGAGTCTACTTGGGTGAAAGCAAAGTGCGTGAAGAACACGACACGGGCACAGTACATGTGCTCCAAGCAACTGTTGAGGAGAATCTCTGGTGAAGAAATGAAGATCGAGGGTGACGAAAGAAAGAGGGAATGAGGAGCAGCAGCGAGACCCTGTAAAGCCTTAGAAGCAACTGATCTTTTCTCAGCCGCAGCAGCATAAACCCCTCAATTGTTGGATAGAGAAATACAAGCTGATTCTCAGAATTCAAAATTCAATAGCAACAGAACAATGAACTTGATGGGACGACTCTATATTTTGAAACATCATAGATTTGTTTTCTTTTTTGATAAGAACAATAGGAATCCTTCGGTGTTGCTCCTCATGGATTACTCACCTCGAATTCCAGGTGTTTGAGAATCAGACCTGCCATGGCGACAACTGGCAAATTCGTGCAAATTGCACACGTTTTAAACACGACCGCATTTCACGCAGATTCGCGCAGATTGCACACGTTTTAAACACGACCGCATTTTAGACAGAAACCGCACTTCAAGTGCGGTTCTTACCAAACCGCACTTCAAGTGCAATTCCGGAAATTTTGCCTATAAATAGGCGTCTACCCCCCATTGTTTGCAAGGCCTCTGATGCCCTCTCGTCCACTTGTCTCTCCGACGACCGGCGACCGTCCCATACCACCCTTCATCACTCAAACCCACCGTAATCCCCAAAATACCCTTCCAAAACCCCTTTTTGATCATTTACTTCACTTTTTACACAAGAAGTGCCAACAAGAATTGATTTCTGGAGTTCGAAAGGCTATCGAACTGCTGTCTACGTCATCCGGAGAATCACAGATTGTTCATATAGAAAGGTAATACCAAGGTAACAACCTTTGTGGTGTTTCTTCACACATATATTGAAATAAAGTTAATTTGAGCAAGTTTCTTTTTTGTTTACCTTTGGATTTGCTTATTGTTGTCTTTCACTCACCATCTGGTTTTCTTTTGCATACTATGGGAGGAGTCCCCATGGTAAGGGGGACTCCCCATACAAAAAAGGAGGGTAGGAGAGATTCGTAGTCAAGATAAAAGGGGTCATCTAAACTAGCTCATATTTCATTCTTGTTTTGTTGATTTGTTTAAAGGAGGTGTTTGTCCTCTTTGCCCCATCTGATGTACCCTTAATCCTACTTCCCTCTCTCCCTTCATTAGAATAAGCCATTTACTTATTGAATACTCTTTTTATTGCGTGCTTATGTGTAGGAAAAGTATCACATGCACACACTTGATCACCATCATTCACTGTTTACATATTCCTTTTAATCACCTTTACTCATAGCATATGAAAAGCAGGTTTGAAGTTTGTTTTAAATTGTTTTATAAACATCAACATCAAGTTTTTTCTCAGTTCATTGGCACACATCCTTCACTTTTAGTGTCCTCAATCAGATTTCAAAAGTGTACTTGGTTTCTTGATTAACATCTTTACACTTGTTATTATTGTGTGTCACATGATGCTTTTTCATACATGGATTCCACTGTTTGTTCTGTTTATGTGGTAGTGCTTGAGTAGTTAGATGTATGCATGCACGAATGAAGAAAAAGAATACATTTTGAGTGCAAAAATGGAGATTTGGACCATTGTGGGATTGTTTTGGAACCCATAGCAAGTTGCGGAAGTCCCTGGGAAGCCGACAAACTGACTCCAGCAAGATTCTGGCAGTATTTTTTTATTTTGGGTCGGATCCGCATTTCATATGCGGATCAGATCGGACCGCACTTCAGGTGCGGATCAACCTCAACCGCACAGTATGTGCGGTCAGGCCTAATCCGCATACGATATGCGGTCAGGCCCAATAAACCTGTAAAAATCCATTTTTCGCACCTAGACCCGTCCGGTTCGACCCGGCTTTAATTAATTTGAACCATTTTGGGATTTTGGGTCAACCCAAGCCCATTTCAAGACTTCGGCCCATATGGGGCCCAATAAGGCATTGTGGGCCTTCCAATGGGGCCCACATTCAGTCCGGCCTAAACCAAGGCCCATTTTGATAATGGATCCAAGGCCACTTGGTTAATTGCCTATGGGCCAAATCCAAGCCCAACGGGCCTTAAAAGCTTTAACCCACTAATTTTTGTAAATATTTAAGTAACCCAAAATCAAATAGCCAAATCCAATAAGGGTCATTTAGTGTAACCCTACAAGTGTAAACACCCCAAATTGCACAATAAAGATGATAAATAATTGGCAAAAAATCATTATTTCCTTTGAAACCAGCACACAATTTGAGAAAATAGGCATTTTTCCTTGTATCCGACAACTCAGGTCGGATACAAGCATACTTCTTCATATCTGACAACTTATGTCGGATATAAGCGGCTATTAATGTATCCGACATCATATGTCGGATACATATAAGCACTCGTGTATCCAACCTAATATGTCGGATACATGATTTTTGCTCAAAATTAGGGTTTTCCGAGAGATTTCATTTTTTACCATCATATCCTTCATTAAAGGAGTGGAAATCTCGGAAATAGCCTTAGGGTTAAGGTTGGTGGACTCTAGACATCCTTTTGTGTCTACCATCATGCAAACCCTAACCCTAGCCTTTGCCTATAAATAGGAGGCTCCTCCTCAAGCAAATGGCCATTAATTCTTGCCAAGAACTTTTGCCAAAAAGTTGGAGATCAAAAAGCTCCGAGTGAAGAGGGGAACCGCTGTAGTCTTGCTTCCAGAAGCCCAGGTAAGCCTCAAACCTCTCTTTACTTTTCTGTTCACATTCTAGATCTAGATCTCTTCTTCTACCTTTCTGTAGAATATGGCCTCTTCTATGTGTATGAAAACCCTTCTCCTACTCAAAGTACCTCGAGACTCCCCCTAGCCGTAAAACGTGAAGGCGGGATCTAGGGGAAACGAGACTGGGGATTGATCCTAGTGTTAGAACCTATTTGAATAAGCCTTTTGAATCTATGAAAACCGTTTCATATTCAAAGTACCCCAAGATTATCTTAAAGAACCGTGTTTAAAGGGGAGAGAGAACTAAGGGAAACAATAATGGAACGGAACCCTAAGTTGTTATAGAACCCCATTTGATTGATGAATACATGCTATATGTGGTTATGTTGTTAAAGATATGATTTTACACATACACACAACACCCGTTTTTATCGGATTTGGCTCGTATTTTGGATCTATTGCCATCATTGTGGTAGATCTGAAATAAATAGCCCCAAGCAATTCTGGAATATATTTCAATGATTTTTTAATCGATTTCAATCAGATTTATTTGAGTTTTGAAGATCTCTAGGTCTAACCTCTCGGTATTGAGCACTTTTTGCTCAATTTTGGGGTTTTTGGCATATTCTTTCCAATCGGAGAGGATGGTGAACCAACCTTATGCCCCATTACTTTCTAGAGGTTCTTCAGACTTTGTTTAAATGATTTTAAATTCATGTTGCAAGGATCCCACACACTCAAGCATTCTTTTGAATTGATTTTCTTCAAAAAAGGCTTAACTTAACAGCAATTGTACCCCAACTTCGGACACTCGTAACTTCATCGTCCGGATGAATTTTGGAATGATTCTAAATCCATGGAAAAGGTGAGGCTGTCTAGTTTATGCCTGTAAAGTTTCATTAATTTCTATTAAGCGGATTTGTGACACCTCTCTGTCGAAGTTGATAGGACAGTTCATGTCTGAATACGGAACTTGTCACTTCGACGGAGCGCCATGTGTTTGTTTTAAGTCCAATTCGAGTGATTCTTGTTTTTGAGTTTTCCTTTGGAAGTCTAGTTTCAAATCCAGTTGGTTTCATAATTTTTTTGACTCCATTTGTATTGTTGGTAACAGATTTACTCAGAACTGCTCAACAGCACTTTTCTGGGTAAATCTGTGATCTTCGGGGCCTGTTCGGGAGACCACCCAAGGCACATCCGAATAAATTTTTGTATGAGGCTAGTTTCATCTGAAATATGGTCATACAGACTTCATTCACACCAAATTTCATGAATTCATATGGAGCCGATTCTTCTAAATGATTTTCCAAAGTTGCCCACTTATCACTTTTAATTATCTCCAACAACAGATTTCAAATGAGAATAACTCATAGGATTTTAATCGGAATAGATTGAAAATTTTCATGAGTCTTCTATCTATCATAATCTTTCAAATGAATTTGGTTTGATTCAATTTAAATTGGATTTGAATTATTTTAAGACAAATGGTTCTTGCTTTTACCGAATTTTCCGGATTTAACTCAACTTGGTTTTGAGCAACTTTTGCTTTGATTTCCATCTTTTGGTGATATTCCAGAAGTGATATTGACATAAAAGAGGATCTGGAATTCATTTGGATTTTCATATGATGATATCATACATTTGTCCTTTTTCAAGGTTTTTAATGATTTTAAGCAAGCTTTCTTATTTTTTTAGCATGAACAACACTTGGCAACCACCTTGTGTGGGTGAATGGGGGTGCCTAACAACTTCCCCCGTTCATAATCTAATCTCCTTACCCATCTCTGGATTTGATTTTCAAAAAGAATTATTTTTACTCTAGAATTGGCCTTTTAGCTCTTTTTGATTATTTTTGAATCTTTTGGTGTCCATTCACACCTCAAAAATCTAAATGGTGGCGACTCTCCCACATTTTACGTTGAGCCCATGTGTTGACAGAGGGGAAATCATCCCGGTGATTTTCCCATGTCTCACAACTGGCGACTCTGCTGGGGATTTGTGGATTTAAGCCATTTGGTGTATTTTGTTCATGCTTTTTATTTATTTTTGAATGCTTGCTATTTTGACTATTTTATTTGTGCATATTGTTGTATTTTAAATCTGATTGGGATGCTTTGAAATTTACATAGATAAAAACATGTATGTGTTGCTTGATGTTGACTAGAAATGTGTCTAGATGAAGCCTATCTAGAAACATGATTTTGATGTGTTTTGTAATAACATACTCTAATTTAAGTTGTTATGACATGAGTTGAACAAAAACTTTTTTTTTCTGAAATCTGGAAATTTGGTGTAAATTTTGGGGTATTCAAGCATGATTCCCATGAACAATGCTTGCGTGAGCTTAAATGTTTTTTTTTATGGCATGCCTTTGATTTAGGGTATAAGATGACATGATTTGAGCATGAAAACAATGAGCAAAAAATCTGTAAATTCAGTAGCCATTTTTTGGGGTTTTCAAGCATGTTTTCCTCAAACAAAACACCTCTTGTGCAATACATTTAGGTGCTGTATTTTTAGGCTTGGATTTGGGCATAAAACAATGTCACTTGAGCATAAAAATAAATAATACAAAACCTGGAAATTTAGTGTAGTTTTGGGGAATTGTCAAGCATGTTTTACCTAATCAAAACACTTCTTGGACCATATTGTTAGTTGCTGAATTTTTAGGCATCAATTTGGAGTATAAACAATGCACTTTGAGCATGAAGATGAGACTATAAAACCCAGAATTTGGTAGAGTTTTGGAGGGGTTTCAAGCATGTTTCCCCGGATAAATACTTCTTGTACAAAATACCTAGTTGCTGTATTTTTTTTTAGGCTTCAATTTGGGCAGAAATAATGCACTTTGAGCATGAGAAAAAGCATGAAAATCTGGAAATTTAGGTAATGTCTTTGGGGGTTTCAAGCATGCTTTCCATGTTTTAATGGTTGTTTGTACAATAACATGTTTTGGGTGTCACTTTTGGGTATATGATGGTTATGAACATGTTTGGGTGTTTACTATCTTGTTGGCTTGTATTTTGCTTCCAATATTATGATTGTATATGCCTTGGCTTGAAATTGTATGCATGGCTACAAAAAAGAGTGGCAAGGGGTTGGGACGTTATGAATGCACCGTGAATTTTAAATGCACTTGAGCACTTTAAACTATTTGCACAGCCTACCCATTACCTATAGGAAGTTGAACCATGAATGTGGGTAGCTTGGCGCACCCAGGTCGATTACTTCGGAAAGCGAAAGTGAAAACATTCACCTTAGAATTTGAGTCAATGATGTGATGACAATGGGATCTGTGATTCGATTCTGGGCATCACTAGACTTGAGTTCTAAGTTACCAATTAAGCCAAAACCCAAAAACCATACGCTTGAAGGTGGAGAAACATGTTTCCAGCTCAAAGTACACAATTGCATTTGGGGAATTGGGTGTAAATGTGGGAAGGCCGTTTGCATGTTCACAGGCCAAGGTATGATATGAATACCATATTGAAGGTAACACAAGGTGGCAAGGTAAAGCCATGTATTCTTTTATTTTCATGTAAATTAAAAACCCTGGTGTCCATATGCTTGGGATGAAATTTTTCCCAAAAATGTTTGTAGCCTAAAGTTGGTGTAACCCATAGGATGAGTTTCCAACTCAATAAAGGTCATCCTACCCAAAGTCCAAGCAAGAGGCAACCAAGTGTACAAAGTCCAACAATTGGTGTGTAACTTTGGAGGGTACAAGTATCCTCATGAATTTGTGAATTTTAGCAAAGAATGATGTCAAAGCCCAATTTGGGACAAGATTTAAAGGCCAAGTCAAGGTGAACATCAAGTGGGAATGAAAATAACATAATCTGGTGAAAAAATGAGTCAAAAAAGGTCATTTCGGCATTAACCGACAACTCAGGTTGGTTAAACAGAGTTTTATTCGTATCTGACACAATTTATCGGTTACAAAGGCCTATGCATGTATCTGGTCATTTATATCGGATACAATAAGACATAGCCTTAGCCGACATTTCATGTCGGATACATGTTGAAAATGTGCAAATTGGTTTTTCAGCCCAAATTTTTAGAATAAAATGCCTAAAACACTGTGGATAATCCTTAGGCACCCCAAAGAGAATATAAAATGTTTCAAAAAAAAACAAAAACAAAAAAACAATATATATTCTTTCAAGATTAACCTATTTTTGAAACTCAAAGAGGAAACCAAGGTGTCATATTTTTTGATACCAATTCAATTCAAACATATTTCAATCAAGCTCTTGAACTTGAAAACTGAGAAAATTCAGAAAGAAAAAAAAACTTTGGTTGGATATTTTTTCCAATCAAATCAAAACATTTGTGGGACAATTGGAAGCCCCAGAATATTCCAAGAAACCTTTGGTTGGTTATTTTTTCCAATCAAATCAAAACATTTGTGGGACACTTGGAAGCCCTAGAATATTCCAAAAAACCTTTGCTTGGTCACGAGAACCAATAAAATAAAAAAATTCATGGGACACTTGGAAGCCCTAGAATATTCCAAGAAACCTTTGTTTGGTCACGAGAACCAATCAAAATCAAAATTTTATGGGACATTTGGAAGCCCCAGAATATTCCAAAAACCTTTGCTTGGTCACGAGAACCAATCAAATAAAAAATTTGTGGGACATTTGGAAGCCCTAGAATATTCCAAAAAACCTTTGGTTGGTCACGAGAACTAATCAAATAAAAAAATTTGTGGGACACTTAGAAGCCCTAGAATATTCCAAGAAACCTTTGTTTGGTTATTTTTTCCAATCAAATCAAAACATTTGTGGGACACTTGGAAGCCCTAGAATATTCCAAGAAACCTTTGGTTGGATATTTTTTCCAATCAAATCAAAACATTTGTGGGACACTTGGAAGCCCCAGAATATTCCAAGAAACCTTTGGTTGGTTATTTTTTCCAATCAAAATCAAAAATTTAGGGGACACTTGGAAGCCCTAGAATATTCCAAAAAACCTTTGTTTGGTCACGAGAACCAATCAAAATCAAAAATTTATGGGACATTTGGAAGCCCCAGAATATTCCAAAAACCTTTGCTTGGTCACGAGAACCAATCAAATAAAAAAATTTGTGGGACATTTGGAAGCCCTAGAATATTCCAAAAAACCTTTGCTTTGTCACGAGAACCAATCAAATAAAAAAATTTGTGGGACACTTGGAAGCCCTAGAATATTCCAAAAAACCTTTGGTTGGTTATTTTTTCCAATCAAATCAAAACATTTGTGGGACACTTGGAAGCCCTGGAATATTCCAAAAAACCTTTGGTTGGTCCTTTTCGTACCAATCAACTCATATCCTTTGGGCTGTCTAAAAGCCTTTGAATTCTAGACACAACCTTTTTGAGCCATTTGAAAGCCTCTGAATTTCAAACATCAACCTATTTTGGGCCGTCTATAAGCCTCTGAATTATAGACACATATCCTTTGGGCCGTCTAAAAGCCTCTGAATTTTAGACACAACCTTTTTGGGCCATTTGAAAGCCTCTGAACTTCAAACATCAACCTATTTTGGGTCATTTATAAGCCTCTGAATTATAGACACATATCCCTTGGGCCTTCTAAAAGCCTCTGAATTTTGGACATGATCTTTTTGGGCCATTTGAAAGCCTCTGAATTTCAAACATCAATTCCCTTGGACCATCTAAAAGCCTCTGAATTTTAAACACATCCATCTCTTTGGGCACTCTAAAAGCCTCTGAATTTTAGACACAATCTTTTTGGGCCATTCGAAAGCCTCTGAATTTCAAACATCAATTCCCTTAGGGCGTCTAAAAGCCTCTGAATTTCAAACATCAATCTCTTTGGGCCGTCTATAAGCCTCTGAATTATAGACACGTATCCTTTGGGCCGTCTAAAAGCCTCTGAATTTTAGACACAATCTTTTTGGGCCATTTTAAAGCCTCTGAATTTCAAACATCAATTCTCTTGGGTCGTCTAAAAGCCTCTGAATTTTAGACACAACCTTTTTGGGCTATCTAAAAGCCTCTGAATTTTAGACAAATCATTTCTTTGAGCCGTCTATAAGCCTCTGAATTATAGACATATATCCTTTGGGCCATCTAAAAGCCTCTAAATTTTAGACAAATCATTTCTTTGGGCTATCTAAAAGCCTCTGAATTTTAGACACAACTTTTTTGGGACGTCTATAGGCCTCTGAATTATAGACACGTATCCTTTGGGCCGTCTAAAAGCCTTTGAATTTTAGACATTTCTCATTCTTTGGAACCTTTGGAAGCCCTAAAATATTCCAACAACTCTTTGGTTGATCTTTTTCATATCAATCATTTTCATACCTTGTGGGACATATTGGAAGCCCTAAAATATTCCAACAATTCTTTTAGCTCAAGAAAAAAAAAAACAAAAAAAAACAAAAAAAAATCAAAACTCGTGTTCACCTAACTCACTTATCTACATTTATAGGTGTGTGACTAGGATTAATTTGGAGCTGACATGTTTCTTTAATTCCTTCTCCAGGTACACATACTTGCAACCATTGCTCCCATAACCAAATCATAAGCCCGCACCATGAATCCTGAAGAGAATCAAGCCACCGTCCCCGTTCAGGATTTTGCTCAACTGCAAGAGCAAGTGGCCGAGCTGGCCAAAATGCTAGGAGACTTACTGGCGGCTCAGGCCCAACAAGCCCAAGCCCAAAACCAAGCCTCTACTTCCCATCAAGCACCGCCACCTCAAATCTACGTTCCACCTCCAGCTCAACCCATACCTGAACCTATTTCTGAACCAGGCCCTGAACCTATTATGATTAGGGAAAATACCGTGGAATTTGAGAATAAGACGGAAAAGGAAAGAGCCAGGGAGGAAATGGAAAGGAAACTGCTACACAAGATAGAGAGGATCCAAGAAGAACTCAAGGAGGTGAAGGGGGGAAACAGTTATGGAGGCACTATCTTTGATGACTTATGCATATACCCGGATGTATGCCTACCGGCAAAATTCAAATGCCCGGATTTTGACAAATATGATGGCACGGGCTGCCCAATAAGCCACTTGAAACTATACTGCGGGGCTTTGTGCCAGTTTGGCCGGGATGATGGCATACTGATCGAACTCTTCCAGAGGAGTTTGACAGGATCGGCTCTGAGGTGGATTGCCACAGTCGATCATGGTAAGATTAGAGGATGGAAGGACCTGGCAGACGCCTTCTTGGACCAATACAAATTTAACTCAGAGATCGTGCCAGACCGGTACGACATGATGAGGATGAGTAAAGGAAAGGAGGAAACTGTGTGGCAATATACTAAGAGGTGGAGAGAGGCCGCCTCCCAGGTCCGGCCGCCTATGTTAGAACCCGAAATGATCTCAACTTTTGTAAGCACACTGGGCCAGCCCTTCTACAATCACCTGGTGGGTCAAATCACCACCAATTTTGCTGCCCTGATACAAGTGGCCAACCGGATTGAGGATGGGATTAGATCTGGCAAGATAATTGATCATTCCGCCATGGTCAGTCAACAAGACTCCATTCATAACAAGGGAAATGGTAATGGAAAGAAAAAATCTGAAGAAAGGAGAGAACCAGAAGTGAATATGGTGCAGCTTCCCAAGGGACCCGTTCAAATCAATGCCCATCCAGTTCCTTTGCTGCCTATCCAAATTAATATCCTTTCTGCACAGCCTGTGAAGGAGGAAACAGAAGTAAGGAAGAGAAGGGAGTTTCCAAAACTGCCTATGAGACCATCTGAACTTTTGCCTACCTTACTTCAAAAGGGTTATGTGACTTTGAGGTTGCCAAATCCTTATGCAAGCAAGGGGAAGGGTTATGATCCATCTGCAATCTGTGAGTATCATATGAGCACTCCAGGGCATACCACAAATCGTTGCTTGGCCCTAAAGCATGTAATTCAGGATTTGCTAGATAATAACTCTTTATCATTCAATTCAGTCACACCCACTCCTCCTCCCACCAGCAACAATGGGGTAGTCAGCTCAAATGCAATAGGGGCAATTTTTTTCTAGAGAAAGAAGATTTGACCCTTCTCAACTTATTGCTCCTATAGGGTCAACTGTCTGGGTTTATTTTGAAAGGGAAGAAGAACAAGAAAATATGATGGTTGGGGAAGGAAAAAAGAATGAAGAAGAAGAAGAAAAAAAAGAGCCAAAAGAAGAAGAAATGGTGCAGATGACCATGACTACACTGCAAGAGCGATCAAGGCAAGGTGATGTAAAGATTGTTCTAGGGCAGAATATTCTACAAGAAGCCAGTACAGAAAATGGGGCAGAGTCGATTGAGAAAGAAAGATGGCAATGAAAGAATGGGGGTGTTTTCAAAGAAAAGAATGAGGCAAAGGTTGAATTCATTTTGCCACACATTGATTAGGCAGTCATCCAAGTTCCAGATCAAGTAACGTCACTTCTTCCAAGGGCTGAGCATGATGTCCTAAATATGAAGGCAATGGCTGATCAAAGAAAGGAATTCTTGCCTCAACCAGTAGAAGTTGAACATTTTTGCAAAAATGGAAAAAAATCAACTTTTGTCTTTGAGAACAGGGGCAATTCTCGAATTCCCATGTTCTCTGAAAAGAAACCCCCATAAAAAGAATGCACATTTCCTAAGGACTCTAAGGAGCCTTGTTCTCAGGAAGTGATTTCAATAAAGGCTCTTTCAAAAGCAACAAAAAAAAAGGTTTTCCTTTAAGATTTTCGTAGAAAAAAAAAAGATTTTCCCCTTTTACATTTTTCTTAAAAAAAAAAAAAGAAGTTTTCAACAAGGTCCTGTTTTACTTATGAGTTATATCTCCCATTGAATTTCATCAAGTTGAATATGACTTCGACATTGGGCTCAATCTTGAGACCAAAATCGAAGAAAAAGACATTTTATATGAAAATTCAAATCTTTTTAAGTGTCATGAGAAGAATATTCTGCAAAATTATGAAGTGACCAATTTTATGGCCTTTGGAACCAAAGATGACCCACAGTCTTCAACAAAAAGATAGAAGAAGATTTGAAGTTTCTTCATTAGAATACAAAAAGGATCGCATCACTTGCTGATTCGTTCAAAGGGAAGTTGATAATATTGTTTGAAGAAATTTTGGGGCTTTGCACTTGAAAATATGGAAGAAGATTCGACTTTTTCGTTGAAAATAGAATTTGATATCATCTGATGGAAAGAATCCAAATTCATAAGATTGATCAAAAGGTGAAGAACTTGTTCATAACAGAGGTTCTATTTGAAGAGGCTTTTATCTTGATAGAGGTTGATTAAAAAAAAAAGAATAGAAAAAAAAGGAAAGAAGGAAAAATCCTGAGCCAGTCATGCAGTGCAACTCTACCAAGTCTGAAAATTCAAACTTTTCTTAAAATGATAAGAGGCCTTTCTTTCTTATATCCCCAAAATTTTTTAAATCCCTAATTAAACCCTTTGAGCTTGATAAATTTTCCCAAGTAACCTAAACTGAGAATTGTAACCCCACACTGGGGCAAATTTATTAAGGCAAAAAAAAAAAAAAGGAATGAAGGGGCATTATTGAAGCTCAAAAGGGATTTTGAAGATGGGGCAAAGAAATTAAAAAAAAATAAAGAAGAAAAAGAAATCATCAGATGCTATATCTTCAAAATTGTGAAGAGAATGGAAAAAGAAGTTCAATACAAGGGAATAAGTTTCATATGAAGAAATCAAAGTAGGTAAAGAACTTCATTACTGGAGGCAATTTTGTATTCATTCCAAAGCAAAGAAAAAAAAATGCCTTAAGAATTACAATTTCAGTTAACTGTAGACACCCCAAATTGCACTACAAAATGAGAAAATAATGAAAACATTAATTGGAATTTAAAACAGGCAAAAAATGCATGAAAATCAATAAGTTGAGCCTTGACCGTATTGTATCTACGGGCTAAGCGCGCCCGAATTTTATATACGGGCACGCTGCGCCCGTAATACATATACGGACATCGTAGGACCGTAAATCATTTACGAGCGCATCAGACTCGTGCGAGTTCTGTTCTTCTTTCGATTTCTAAGCCTTATCTTTAGTCCAATATCCCTTTAAATGAGCGAATTATATATTTTATTCATGCGAAATATCTTTGTGGATAAAGGATGGGCATGATCTTGTGTTTAACTCAAACTGAAACTCTATCTTGCCAAACCTTGGACCAACCATACCCCTGGGTTTGCCTATAAATAGAGGGCCTTTCCTCAAGCAAAAGGCCACGAAAATTTGAAGTCTAAGAAGCTCCAAGAGAAGAGAGGAATCCCTGCTGCCCTGCTTGCTCCATCCAGGTAAGTCCCTTTTCCCTTTTATTTTCTGTCTTCAATTCTAGAGATAATAGGATCTTCTCCTTTTTTATAGAATAAGGCCATCTTTTGTATCTAGTATTCCTAAACTTGTCTCTAAGTACCTCAAGAGTCTCTCTAGCCGTAAAACGTGAAGAGAGAGCTAGGGGAAAAGAGAATAGGTGGATCCCTAGAATAGAACCCCATATCTGTTTTTCTCCTCTTTTTTATAGAATAAAGCCTTTGATTGTGTTTGCATACCCAAACCTATCTCCAAGTACCTCAAGAATCCTCTCTAGCCGTAAAACGTGAAGAGAGAGCTAGGGGAAAAGAGAACAGGTGGATCCGTAGGGTAGACCCCCATGTGCTCTAATCTGTGAGATATGGCTGCTTTAAATATCTTGATCATGTTTTAATGCTTTTTATGATATATCTGAATGAATCACATGAATCCATGATGTTTATAGCATGAGATCCCCACTTTTTTATAAAATTTGGATTTTTCACATATTTGCACTTACAGCACTGTTTTCGTGATTTTTGTGATTTTAGGCTAAGATCTTGGATTTATCATGATCAATATGGTAGATCTGGATCCAAAAGCCTGAAAGTAAATTCTAGGGTTTCATGATGTGGCTTTTTAAATCATTTTTCATTATTGAGAGAAGACCCTACGGTCTAAATTCTCCCATTTTGATGTTCTTCATCAACGTGGGTATTTTTGGTTTTGATTTTTTGATTTAATGTGAAATTTGGGCTATATCTATGTCCTGGACTATTCAAGTTCAATTTTGAAATATTTTATAAAAATCATATTTTGCTAGATTTTTAGAATTTAACTTGAAACCAGATTTTTTGATTTTTCACTTTAAATTGATTTTATTTGATTTTATCTCAATTTTATTTTGATCATGAAACCCTAGGAATGGTATGATCATATTTGAAAGTTCTAGATCAATCAGACTATTTATATGAAAAAACCATATATTTTTGTCTTTTTGTGATTTTTCCTGATTTTTATAGCAAGCTTTTTTCCTTTAATTTAACATGAACAATACCTGGCAACCACCTTGTGTGGATGAATAGGGGTGCCTAACACCTTCCCCTATTCATAACCTAATCCCCTTACCCTTCTCTGGTTGTTTTTTTAGGAGGGTTATTTTTACCCTAAAATTGTAATTTGTGCTTATTTGATATTTTAGTGTCCATTCACACCTAAATTGAATGGTGGCGACTCTTTGTTTTATGTAATCCCGTGTGATGATTGAGGAAGTCATTGGATTTGATTTTTTCCCATGTCTCACAACTGGTGACTCTGCTGGGGACTTGAGGATTTAAGCCTTTTGGTGTTTGTTCATGTTTTTGTTTTTTTATTTGCTTACTATTTTGTGTTCTTAAGCATGTTGAGTATATGTTAAATCTGAATTATTGCTTAAGAATTCATGGGGGTAGAAACATGCTTAATTCTGATATATAGGATCGTTTCTAGAAACAGGCGTAGGGGAGGTTCGTTTTGATGAACTATGCTTATTTCTTGCTGAATTTTTATAATAGCATGTTTTAATTTTTAGCATGATCTCCATGATGTGTTTATGGGTTGAATAACATGATCAGATGCTTGCATGATTGGATGATTTTTATGAGCATGTTTTAGGTGCTATAGGATTGTTTTGTGTATTTGTTTACTTTAAATATGCTTTCATATTATGCCTTGGTTTGTGTATGCATGGCTGCGAAAAGAGTGGCAAGGGTTTGGGACGTTGTGAATGCACCCTATTTTTATAATGCACTGTGCACATTTTAGTTTTTTTTACACAGCCTACCCTTAACCTATAGGAAGTTGAACCCGAATGTGTGTAGCTTGGCGCAACGAGGTCGATACTTCGGAAAGCGAAAGTGAAAACATTCACCTTAGAACTTTGAGCTAATGATGTGATGATAACGTGGATCTGGGATTCTGGTCATCACTAGGCTTGAGTGATAAGTTGCCATTAAGCCAAAACCCAAAACCCCTACGCTTGAAGGTGGAGTTACACATTTTTCGCTAAAGTACACAATTACGTAGGGATATGGGTTTGTAAATTGTGGGAAGGCCGTTTGCATGGCTTACAAACCAGGGCATAATGCGGATGCCTTATTGAAGGAAAACAAGGTAACAAGGTAATCCTATTGTTTTACATTATTTTCATGTCATAGGGGTGTCATGGTGCCCATTGGTTCAGGATAAATTTGGTCCCAAAATAGGCATGTTTTCTAAAATTGGTGCAGCCCATAGGAAGAGTTTTTAACTCTGTTTAGAATCAATCCTACCCAATTTTCATACAAGAGGCAACAAAAGGGTACCAAATTCTAGAATGAGGTGTCAATTCGGAGGGTACATGTGCCCTCCTAAACATGTGTTTTTGCAAATAGGTCAAAGTCCACTTTGGGACAGTTTAAAAGCCCTGCACTGGGTGAACCGTATGTTTGGATGAGCAATTAAAGTGATCAAACCATGTAAAAACTGGGAAAACATAAAAGAGCTCCGTAAAACCGCATTTGATACACGGGCTGGGCTCGTCCGTATTAGTTATACGGGCTGGGTTCGCCCGTGTTTTCCATACGGTCACGGCTCGCTCGTAATTTGAATACGGGCAAGGCTGGACCGTACTGTGTATACGGTTTTCTCGAAAAATTCAATTTTAATCAGTTTTTCCCACTAAATCTTATTCCTTTAACCTTTAAATAATGATAAAGGGAAATGAGCTTGAATAAAGTGCTTCAAAAAAAAAAAGAGAAAAAAAAGAAATGTGAGAGAAAATCCTTTGGGCCTCTAAAAGCCTTTGAATTTCAGACTTTTTCTCAAAAACTCTTTGGGCCTCTGAAAGCCTTTGAATTTCAGATTTTTTCTCAAAAACTCCTCGGGCCTCTGAAAGCCTTTGAATTTCAGACTTTTTCTCAAAAACTCCTTGGGCCTCTGAAAGCCTTTGAATTTCAGACTTTTTCTCAAAAATCTCCGGGCCTCTGAAAGCCTTTGAATTTCAGACCTTTTTCCTTTGGGCCTCTGAAAGCCCTTGAATTTCAGATCTTTTTCTTTTGGGCCTCTGAAAGCCTTTGAATTTCAGACCTTTTTCCTGAAAGCCTTTGAATTTCAGACCTGTTTCCTTTGGGCCTCTGAAAGCCTTTGAATTTCAGATCTTTTAGGCCCCTGAAAGCCTTTGAATTTCATATCTTTTTCCTTTGGGCCTCTGAAAGCCTTTGAATTTCAGATCTTTTGGGCCTCTGAAAGCCTTTGAATTTCAGACCTTTTTCCTTTGGGCCTCTGAAAGCCTTTGACTTTAAGATCTTTTAGGCCACTGAAAGCCTTCGAATTTCAGACCTTTTTCTTTTGGGCCTCTGAAAGACTTTGAATTTCAGATCTTTTGTGTAAAACCCCGACCCGGATTATATCTTAATTATTAAGATTAATTATCTAAAGTGTGATTATTAGACTAATTAAGTAATTGTGTTACGAAGATGAGGTAAATGTGGATTATTCTTGAGGATTTAGATAAATCAATTGAACTGTATGAAGGTTATTAAGGAAAATTTAATCAATGTTATTTCTCAATTCCAATTGTCTAAGATACTCTCCAATTAGCTTAAATGAATTGGAAATAAAATTCTGAAAAATTGGACTTATGTGTACCTAGATTAATTCCCAAGTATACCCATGGTACCCTAAAGTTTACCCCAGGTACCCTCCCAGATAACACTAGTGTATACCCATGTATACCCCAAAATACTCCCAAGAATACTTAAAGTAACTCCTAAGAGTACCCAAGGTACCTCCCAAGTGTACCCAAATTATCCCCTAAGAATACTCAAAGTAACTCTTAAGAATGCCCAAGGTACCTCTCAAGTGTACCTTAAGTATCTCCCAAGAATACCCAAATAACCTCTCAAGTATACCCCAGGTACCCCACTTGTATACCCAAGGTACACCCAAGTATTTCCTAAGGTACCCTCATTGTGTGCCCAAGTTATGCTCAAGTATTACTCAAGGTACCACCCAAGTGTTAATTAAAGTAGCCCTCAATTATACTAAGGTACCCCACTTGTATCCCTAAGGTACCCTACTTTAATTGCCTAAGGTACCCCTGTGTTTACCTAAGGTATCCCCTTGTGTTTGCCTAAGGTACCCCTGTGTTTGCCTAAGGTATCCTCTTGTGTTTGCCTAAGGTACCCCACATGTATAGCTAAAGTACCCCCTTATATTACCTAAGGCACCTCACTCATATCGGCTAAGGTATCCCACTGTTTTACCCAAGGTACCACATTCGAATACCTAAAGTACCCCCTAATTGTACCTAAGGTACCTCACTTGTATTATCTAAGGTATCCCTTCATTTTAACTAAGGTACCCTACTGTTTTACTTGAAGTACCCCTTGTTTAGCTAAGGTACATTCCCTTATACAGCTAGAGGTACCCCCTTTATATAACTAAAGTACCTCCAACATACCTAAGGTACATCCCCTATATTACCTAGGGTACACCCCTTGTATTTCCTAGAGGTACTCCTCTCATATAAGTAAAGTACCCCCACTGTTTTACCTAGGGTACACCCCCTATATAGCCAAAGTACCCCCTTTGTATAACTAAAGTAACCCCTATATAAGTAAGGTAACCCCCATTGTTTTGCCTAAGGTATAACCCATTATATAGCTAAGGTACCCTCCTCAATATAACTAAGGTACACCCCCTAATCTTATTCAAAGTTTACCCCTTAGAATAACTAAGGTAAATCCCTTGAAACATCAAGGTACCTCCTCAAATAACTAAAGTACCCCTCATATAACTGAGGTACCCTTCTGTGTTAACTGAGGTACACCTCCCAAGCATTCCTAAAGCATGCCTTCTGAAGTGGCTAAGGCAAACACCCCATTTAACACTAAGGTATCCCACTTAATACCAAGGTACCCCACTCGAATAGCACTAAGGTACCCCTGGTATGCCTTAGGTACACCCTAGGGTTTTAGTTGAATAAAAGCCTTGTTTAGGGGCAGATTTGAAAGACCCAAAACTTGGGCATATAAAAGGATGCCCTAATTTCTAATTAAGGGTTTGAAAACTCATTTCTCTTGTCTTGGACGTATAGATCAAGAGAGGAAGATTGTGAGCTCACTTGAAAGCTTGAGCAAGAAGAAAAAGAAGAAGAAGGAGAGGAGAACTTGAAGAGAAGTTGTGCTTCTCCATTAACAAGTAAGTAGCAAACCCTTCAAAACAAAATGAATTACAAAAATTCGTATTCTCTCTCTAGGGTTTGATTTACTTGAAGAAATGATCTTGCATGTTGCTATTCGCTTCTAAAATTCGTAGGTTTTGATTGTATGATGATCTTGGTTAACTTTCTATTGATTTGCCATGGATTTCCAACGCCATTGATCATATTTTAGATTAGGGTTTGAGATTTGTGTCTTGAATGAGGTTGCATGTGTTAGATTTGTGTTCATGTGGATTTGGGATGAATCTTTGTTTGGAAAGAGTTTTAAAGTATGTTGGGATGTTTTATGATAATCCTATTTGATGTTGGAAATGTCGGAAATGATTCCCATGAGTTTGGTGTTGGAAATAGTCAAAATATTTCAAAGTCCCGAGCCGGCGATTAATCCTAAATTTGACGATTAATCCTGAGTCAAAACTCTAAAAACAAGTCTCTGTTATCCTAAATCGCGAATCAGGATTAATCTGGGCAATTAATCCATAACCTCAGCGCGCGAGCGTCAAAGCTCAACGCGCGCGCGTCAACCTATGTATTGCCGTAGCGCGCGAACGTAAACCTTCAACGTGCGCGCGCTACCTTTGTTTTAAACCTCAACGCCCGAACTTTAAAGCTCAACGCCCGAACACTAAAGCTAATCGCCCCTGGACGATTAATCCACAACCTAATCGTGGACCTTGTTTCTTGATTTGTTCAGCCTTTTTCTCCTCAACCCTTTTCCAAACAACCCAAGCCTTCGGCAGAGCACCCTTATTACATGAAAGACATTTAAGTAAAAGTCCTGTGTATTTATTGCTCCATTTACTTAAGTCTTTACATGTAAATAAGGTTTTACCCCCCATTTGGAACCAATAAAAATACTCTCAAGGCCCAATTCCCAACCAATAAAAAGTCAACTTTCCAGTTTGTGTCTAATTTTCCAGTTTTCCCGATTTTCATAAAAGGCCACTTTTTTGAGTTTGATATCCAAACGAGTGATTCAGAAGCCCAGAAAATTCTAGATGATTTATATACCCTCCAATAGACTACAACCAAAATTTGAGCCCCAAACTCCTTGTAGATCTGTCTAGAAAAATTCTACACCGAAAAGTCAACGTTTTCATCCAGACTTGGAATATTTTCGAGGTCCAAAACTTTTTGTCTCGGAATCCATTGATTTTTGGTAGGATGACTTATTTGAGAATTATAAGACTACTCCACTTGGCCGAAATGTGTTTTGAGGATTTTATGGTACCTGTTTTGATTGACTTTGGATTTCATGAACCGGGGCAGTGTAGAAGTACTCCGCTTAGCCTTGATTCATCGGGCAGCGTAGAAGTACTCCACTAGGCCTTGATTCATCGGGCAGCGCAGAAGTATTCCACTTGGCTTTGATGCGTCGGCGGTGTAGAAGTACTCCACTTGGCCTTGATTCTGTCGGCAGTATAGAAGTACTCCATTGGGCCTTAATTCGTCGGCAGTGTTGAAATACTCCGCTTGGCCTTAATCTTGGACAACGATCATTAATCTGATTTGGACATTTGACTTGGAATGGTTGATTTGATTTCATGAATTACCCGATTGAGATATTTGACTTGGAATTTCACTTTATATCTGTTTGAGATGTTTTGGTTTACATTTGGTATCTTATACTTGTGAATATTACCACGATGTTATGAAATTGCATAAACTATTTCTCTGCATGCATGTTTGCTGCTTACTGGGACTTTAAGTCTCACGCGTGTTTTGTGTTACCGGATTTGTTTTCAGATCCGCTTGGTGAGCCGCGTATTGGGGCAGGCATTGAGGGTGAGCTTGAGTAAAGACTAGAGGGCTACCATTTCTACCCGTAGGAGGGTTCTTATTATGATGATGTATTTTGTCTTGGGGATTGTATATGGGATGTAAATAATATTTTTGGACCTATACTCTTGGGAGATATCTTTTGTACATGTCTATATATTTTGGAAAGATCATTGTGAATGGTTAGTTGCCTTAGTTGTATTTTGTCCACATGTATATCATGTTTTGGAGATTATAGTACAGATGATCTTTTGATTATATGGAAAATTTTTATTCCATGCTTCTTTAGTCATGCACTCTGATAATTACATG
The DNA here is from genome assembly GCA_947561395.2 of Buxus sempervirens. Lineage (NCBI taxonomy): Eukaryota > Viridiplantae > Streptophyta > Magnoliopsida > Buxales > Buxaceae > Buxus > Buxus sempervirens. The sequence goes on along the minus strand of OX387183.1, from coordinate 41,012,419 downwards.
TAATTGCCCAGGAAATTGTGTTTATCAGGTTCTATTGGGCCCATAGGTAGGTCTCGGGTACGGGTTGGTGCTGTGATAGTGCAGACCCGGATCTGGGGCGCTACATTTTGGGCCTCTGAAAGCCTTTGAATTTCAGATTATTTTTGGGCCTCTGAAAGCCTTTGAATTTCAGATCTTTTGGGCTTCTGAAAGCCTTTGAATTTCAGATCTTTTGGGCCTCTGAAAGCCTTTGAATTTCAGATCTTTGGGCCTCTGAAAGCCTTTGAGTTTCAGACTTTTTCTCAAAACTCCTTGGGCCTCTGAAAGCCTTTGAATTTCAGACTGTTATCAAAAATCCTTGGGCCTCTGAAAGCCTTTGAATTTCAGACATTTTCCAAAAATATCCCTAGGCCTCTGAAAGCCTTTGAATTTCAGACCTTTTCCAAAAATATCCTTGGGCCTCTGAAAGCCTTTGAATTTCAGACCTTTTTTAAAAATACCCCCGGGCCCCTAAAAGCCTTTGAATTTCAGATCATTTTCTCTTTTTGTGGGACCTGTTGGAAGCCCTAGAATATTCCAACAATTCTAAAAAAAAAAAAAGAAGCAAATAAAGAAACAAAATCCAAACTCGTGTTCACCCAGCTTGCACATAGGCATTCCTAGGCATGTGAATGAGATTAATTGGGCACTGATTTTTTTATTTTTTCCAGGTACTAATACACTTGCAATCATAGCTCCTGTAACCAGATCAAGAGCTCGTGCCATGAATCCCATTGAGGCTGAAGCTGATGCTCCTCACCCAGATATTCTCTTGCTTCAAGAGCAAGTGGCAGGATTGGCCCGAATGCTAGAGAACATACTGTCAGTACAGGCCCAACAAGTGCAAGCCCAAAATCAAGCATCCACTTCCAACCCCGCACCTCCACCACAAATCAACATTCCACCTCCGGTTCAACCTATTCCTGAACCCATCTATGAACCTACCCCTGAACCTATACTGATCAGGGATGAGACAGTGGAGTCAGACAAAGCTAAGGAAAAGGAAAGGATGAGGGAAGAAGTTGAAAGTAAGTTCATGCACAGACTGGAAATGATCAAAGACGAACTGAGGGAAGTAAAAGGGGTGAACAACTTCGGGGGCACCAACTTTGAAGACTTGTGCTTGTACCCTAATGTTAACCTGCCAGCTAAGTTCAAGTGCCCAGACCTAGATAAATATGATGGCACTGGCTGCCCCATGAGTCATCTGAAGTTATACTGTGGTGCCTTATGCCAGTTCGGTCGAGATGAGGGTGTTCTGATCCAGCTCTTCCAAAGGAGCTTAACTGGAACCGCCTTGAGATGGTTTGCCACTTTAGACCATGGAAAGATCAGAAGATGGAAGGACCTAGCAGATGCCTTCCTAGCTCAGTACAAGTTTAATTCAGAAATCGTGCCAGACAGGTACGATGTAATGAGAATGAGCAAGGGAAGGGACGAATCCGTGAGACAATATGCCAAGAGATGGAGGGAGACTGCCTCTCAGGTCAGGCCACCTATACAAGAACAGGAGATGATTTCCACCTTCGTCAGCACATTGGGTCAACCATTCTACAGCCACCTGGTGGGTCAGACCACCACTATTTTTACTGCCTTAGTTCAAGTGGCTGACCGAATTGAGGACGGGATAAGGTCAGGTAAAATAATTGACCACTCTGCTATGGTTAGTCAGCAATACCCCAATCTAAAGAAAGGAAGTGGGTTGAAAAAGAAGGGGAAGTAAACCTGGTGCAGCTACCATCATGCCCTAATAAGCCCATACAAATCAACATACCTGCTCATTTTCCTACTCCATCTCCATCTACCCAGGCCCCTATGAGGGTTAATGTTCCAGCAGCACCTTCAGACCAAAAAAGGGTTTTTACTAAGGAGGAAAAGGACGCTTATTTTGCAGCAAGGAGAAATAGGGTTTTCACTCCTATTCCAATGACTCCTTTTCAGTTGCTTCCCACTTTATTGCAAGCGGGGTATATCACTTTAAGAGAGCCCAATCCGAATGCATCCAAGGGGAGAAATTTTGACCCCTCCACCACTTGTGATTACCACATGGGTGCACTTGGGCACCCTACTGACAAGTGCTGGCCTTTGAAACATGCCATTCAGGATTTACTGGACCAGAATACCCTGTCTTTCAATACGGGAGCTCCTAATCCTCCCAGAACAGATATTGGCCAAAACCCATTGCCTCAACATCATGGGGCAGACCCCTCTAATGTCATAGGGGTAATTTCTTCTGATAAAATAACCTTTGACCCATCCCAATTAATTGCTTCAATAGGGACAACGGTCAAAGTTTATTTTGACAGAATAAATAAGGACAAAGAAATAAATATGGTTTCAAAGGGGAATGATAGTGCTGCTAAGAACATTAGTTCTTCTCTGGACCGGGTCTCATCTCTCATGGCCCAAATGAACATAGCCAAACCACCTTTGGTCGTCAATTACAGTCCATCCACCTTTACTTCACCCATTCAATCAAAACCATCATTGGTCATAAACTGTGACCATCTTAATGCATCAGTCACTTCTGTAATCCCTCAACCAAAACAACTTCCACCATTGGTTGTAAATGTGCCTCCTACTCAAATTTCATCATCCAAGTTTAAACTTCCTCCCTTGGTGATAAATGTCCCCAAGCCTTCCTACTCTGAATCAGCTGTACCATGGAACTACAGTGAAGATTTTACCACTACATGCCTTGCAGCTGAAAGCAAGGAAAAAGTGAACCTCATGATGAGGTCAAGAAAATGTGTAGCGATGGAAGAAAAACAAAAGGAGACAGAGAAAGAAAAGAAAGAAGAGGAGAAAAATAAAGGAAAGGCCAAGGAAGGGGAAGATGCCCCTTAGGTAACTAACAGTGAGGCTGCTGACCTCATGAAAGTAATAAAAAAGAGTGAGTTCAATGTTGTTGAGCAGTTGAACAAAGTCCCTGCCCAGATCTCAATACTGGGCCTATTGTTAAATTCTGAAAAACATAGGGACTCCTTGTTAAGGATACTTCAGGGGGCACATGTGCCTAAAAACATTGAACCAGACCAACTAGGCCGGATGGTTGGGCAAATATTATCCCACAATGTCATACTTTTTCAGAGACTGAGATCAGCCCAGCAGGGTACCATCATGTTGACCCATTGCACATAGCTGTACTCAGTAAGGGTTGTATGATAGCCCGGGTCTTAATTGATAATGGGTCGGCTCTGAATGTCTGCCCATTAATAACCTTTGTTAAGCTCGGTCTGGAACAAAACAAAATCAAATAGAATGGAAGAATCATAAGAGCATTTGACAGCTCTAAAACACACTCCCTAGGGGAGGTTGAACTACTGGTCACAATTGGACCGTATATTTTCAACATCACATTTGAAGTGATGGATATACCTGCAGCCTTCAACCTACTCCTAGGAAGGCCGTGGATTCATACGGCTAGGGTTATACCATCTACCCTCCACCAAAGAGTCAAATATATCAGAGGGCAAAAGGTGATTGCTGTCCTAGCCGAAAATTTGGTTCCTCCCATGTGGTCCCCTGATGTACCCTATATAAACATGGAAATGACTGCTAATAAGATGGCCTTTCACTCTTTCTAGTTTGAAACTGTTAATTTCATACCTGGGGGGTATCAGGAAAAAGAAGGAAAATTGACCTGTGCTGAGAAGATGGTCAAGAATGTGCTTGAAAAGTACAACTTTCACCCTGGAAAAGGTCTGGGGGTTAACCTGCAAGGAAGGATAGAACCGATAAAGGTTAAGAAGATGGTCCACAGAGCAGGATTGGGGTCCAAGCCAAGGAATTGGAGAAGACAGAAGGAAATGGAAGACATGAAATTCCCTTACATCAGGGAAAATTTTCCAAAGCTTTCTCACATGATTCAGCTGTCTCCTCCTGAGGATCAGTCCAAACCCTCATACTATAACATAAACCCATTCCAGAAACCCAAGTCCTCAACCGTGCAACCATATGTTCCACCTCCACCTCTACAAGCACTGGGTGGGCCTGGGCCACAGGCATAACAGGAGCATGATTTCTCTGAGGACGTGGGAGCCTTTTTTGCCATGACAGAAGGCAACCAAGAAGAAGTAGAAGAGGAGCTACCTTTTATTGATTGGGCTGCAGTAGAAGTTCCATCTGGAACTAGCCCTACAAAAGAAGCAGGCGATGCAACTCACCCAGTATTGGTGATTTTGGATGCGGACCCTGAGCTTGAAGAGCAGGCTTGTATCCCTACCCCAGATTCTTTTATTTTGAACAATTGGGAGGAAACTTCCCTTACTTTTGAAGCCGCGTTTGTTTGGCAAATAGACATGGCTTCCAAAAAAAAACTCCATTAGTGGAATGCCCTTTTCCTGAAGGTTTTAATGAGCCTTTGTCTTCAGGGAAAGGTTTTTTAGAAGGCTCTCAAAAAACACAAAAAGGTATTTCAATTTTTTATAGAAAAGATAAATTTTTCAAAAAGGTCCAAACCACTTATGAACCATATAAGCAAACTGAATTGGATCAGGTTGAGTATGACTTCGACTTCGAGCTCGACTTTGACCTAATGGGGGTTGAGGAAGAGACCGAGGACGAAGAAGATGACCCTCCAAAAGAAATCACATATCAATTGGAGCGTCATGAAAAGGGGGTCCAACCCAATATTGAAGAGACTATATCAATAAACCTAGGGACCGAAGATGACCCAAAAATAGTGAAGATTGGGATATGTCTATCTGAGGTATAGCGGGATGAAATGATACGATTTTTGGCTGATTATGAAGATGTATTTGCATGGTCGTATCGGGATATGCCAGGGTTAGACACGGACATGGTTGTGCACAGGCTACCCATTATACCAGATGTTAAGCCAGTTAAGCAGAAACTAAGAAGGTTGAAACCTGAATGGACATTAAAGGTCAAAGACGAAGTGGTTAAGCAATTCCAAGCTGGATTTTTGGCAGTCTCCACATACCCTGAATGGCTTGCAAATATAGTACCAGTGCCAAAGAAGGATGGAAATGTCAGAATGTGTGTAGACTACAGAGACTTGAATAAGGCAAGCCCAAAGGACGATTTTCCACTTCCACACATCGACATCTTGGTTGACAACACTGCTATATATAGCCTGTTCTCATTCATGGACGGGTTTTCTGGGTACAATCAAATTAAGATGGCTAAGGAGGACCAAGAAAAAACAGCCTTCATTACACCTTGGGGTACCTTCCATTACACTGTCATGCCATTTGGGCTTAAGAACGCCGGGGCAACCTACCAACGGGCCATGACAGCCTTATTCCATGATATGATCCATAAGGAGATGGAGGTCTATGTGGATGATATGATAGCCAAATCATGTGAAGAAGAAGACCATTTGATCAACTTGAAGAAAGTGTTTGACCAGCTCAGGAAATACAGTCTAAGGCTTAACCCTGCGAAATGCGTCTTTGGGGCTACATCAGGAAAATTATTGGGCGTTATAGTAAGTAGAAGGGGAATTGAGATTGACCCAGCTAAAGCTAAAGCAATCATTGAAATGCCATCACCTAGAACGGAGAAGGAAGTTCGTGTTTTTCTTGGAAGGATTCAGTACATAAGCCAATTCATAGCACAACTCACCGCTATCTGTGAACCAATTTTCAAGCTTCTAAGAAAGAATAACCCGACGGTCTGGAATGACGATTGCCAAGAAGCCTTTGACACAATAAAGGAATATTTATTGAACCCACCTGTGCTAGTACCACCAACTCCAGGAAGACCATTGATCTTATACTTGTCAGTTTTGGAGACGTCAATGGGGTGTGTCTTGGGACAGCATGACGATACAGGCAGAAAGGAAAGGGCGATTTACTACCTAAGCAAGAAATTTACAGAATATGAAGCAAAGTACTCTCCTTTGGAAAAGACTTGTTGTACTTTAGTGTGGACAACTCAAAGACTGAGGCATTATTTCCTTAGTTATTCCACCTTATTGATATCCCGAATGGACCCATTGAAGTATCTATTTGAGAAACCAGCTTTAACTGGCAGAACAGCAAAGTGGCAGTTGTTACTCTCTGAATTTGACCTCACCTATATCACATAAAAAGCCATTAAGGGTCAAGCCATTGCTGATCACTTAGCCGCACACCCTTTACCAGAATACCAACCTTTGAAGACTAATTTTCCTGATGAGGCAATCCTGTTTACTGAAGAAGAAGAAGGGGAAAGCTCATGGCAAATGTTCTTTGATGGGGCCGCCAATATGAATGGAAATGGAATAGGGGCTGTTTTGATCAAGCCAGATGGGGCACACATCCCAATCGCAGCGAAGTTAAGGTTCCAATGCACAAACAATATAGCAGAGTATGAAGCATGCATAATTGGGTTGCAAGCTACCTTAGACCATGAAGTAGAGGAACTTGACGTATATGGGGATTCGAGTCTTATCATCTTCCAAACAACTGGTGAATGGAAAACCAAGGATCACAAACTGATCCCCTATCACTAGTATTTGGAAGAAATAAGCACCAAATTCACTCGAATTTCCTTCAATTATATGCCAAGGGCCAAAAATTAGTTTGCGGATGCTTTAGCAACATTGGCTTCAATGGTCAGTATGCCAGAAGGTGTTGATATTAGACCACTGGAAATTGAAGTCAGAGATGAACCATCTTATTGCCTTGTTCTAGAAGAAACCCCAGAAGAAGAAATACGATGGTTTCAAGATATTAAGAACTTCCTAAATGATCGGAGTCTGCCAGAAAATATCACTTCTACAGAAAAAAGAACAATTCAAAGGTTGGCAGGACAGTTCTTACTAAGTGGTGGGCAGCTGTACAAAAGATCACACAATGATATACTACTTAGATGTGTTGCCAAGACCGAGTAAGAAAGGTTAGTTGAAACTATACATGGAGGAGTGTGTGGACCCCATATGAACGGGCACATGCTTGCAAAGAAGATTCTGCAATTGGGATATTACTGGTCAACAATGGAGCACGATTGCTATATACATGTCAAAAGGTGTCATTTATGTCAAGTGTATGCTGATAACAAGAATGCACCCCCAAGTGAATTGCACAACATGACATCTCCATGGCCCTTCTCCATGTGGGGTATAGACGTCATTGGAATGATCTCTCCAAAGGCATCAAATGGACACAGGTTTATACTTGTAGCAATTGATTACGTCACCAAGTGGGTAGAAGCAGCTTCATATGCAAACATTACAAGTAGCCACGTTTTGAAATTCTTGAAGCACAATATCATTTGTCGCTACGGTTTGCCAAGTGCCATAGTATTAGACAATGCTTCAAACCTTAAGAACAAGGACATGAGAAAGATGTGTGAACAATTTCAGATCACCCACCACAAGTCAGCTCCGTATAGACCAAAGATGAATGGGGCAGTGGAAGCAGCGAATAAGAATATAAAGAAAATCATTCAGAAGATGGTAGTGAGTTTCAAAGATTGGCATGAAATGCTGCCACTTGCTCTACATGCTTACAGAACCTCGATTCGGACTTCTACAGGGGCAACCCCATATTCTTTAGTATATAGAATGGAAGCAGTTTTACCAGTGCAAGTGGAAATACCTTCATTAAGAGTGCTAAAGGAAGCTAAATTAGAAGAAGCTGAATGGATACAGTCAAGACATGATCAACTCAATTTAATAGAGGAAAAGCGTCTGAAAGCGCTTTGTCATGGCCAATTGTATCAGAAGAGAATGGCCAGGGCTTACAACAAGAAGGTAAAGCCCAGAACTTTCTAAGAAGGAAATTTAATATTGAAGAAAATCTTACCCTTTTTGGAAGACCCTCGTGGAAAGTTTAAACCAAATTGGGAAGGACCTTATGTGGTCAAGAAGGTCCTGTTAGGGGGTGCTCTCATCCTAACAGAGATGGATGGGAAGGATTTTCCTGAGCCAATTAACTCTGATGCAGTAAAGAAATATTTTCCTTGAATGAATATTACTAGGAAATGATCTGAGGCCAGTTTTTCTTATATCCCAAAATTTTCATCCCTAGTCAAGCCAATTTGAGCCTGTTCGTCTTCTTTGTTAAACCTAAACTGGACTTACAGTCTTATACTGGGGCAAGGCCAATAGGGGCAAAGCCAATAAGGGCAAAGCCAATAGGGGCAGAAAGAAAAAAAAGAGAAAAAAAAATAGGGGCAAATGAAAGCCAAATACAAAAGAAGGGGAAGGGGATTGAATTCATCATGATTGTACTTCCGGTTGACCCATTTTCACACTTAGAAAATTTTGAGCCTTTAATGCCTTTTCTTTCATAAACCGAGCTTAGCCTTTGTTTCGTCCTATTATTAAGCCCTCGGTGATTTTAGTATATTCATTCAACTTTCAAAGTAAGATTGGTGATGACGGAATGCAGAAGCTGGCCCTAGTGAAAACCGTAATTGGCACTAGGGGCAATAGGGGCAAAAGAAAAAAAAGAGAAAAAGAAAAAAATCAAAGGGTTGAGTTGATCGTATGGTCCAAAATTAATCAGCATGAGCACTGGAAACTAAACAGATTAGCAGGGTCAGTCATGAAGAAAAAGCCATTAGGGGATGATTCTAAAGGCCACGGGGTAGACAGATTTGGTCTCTCCCTATTGCTTGGATTACCCTTTTCATTATTCAACCTGATATTAATTCCTTTGATTATATGTGATTAAGTGTTGTGGATCAGCTTTCAAAAAAAAAAAACTATACTTTGGCCAGTGATGAGAAATCAAATACCTTTTCATAAAACTTCTGTTTTTACAAGCATCTGAGAATTCTGAGGCCAATAATATAAAACCTATTTTTGAATTAAATCTATTGTCTTTCCACTAATGGAGTCTGCTTTTGTATAAACGTATATAAAAAAAAGAGAAAGAAAAAAAAAGAAGAAAAAAAAAAGATAAAAGAATCTAATCCCTACTCCCCAACTGCTCCTCAAGCTCCCTAATCCTAGCTTCCTGAGTTGAAATGATTCCAGAAGCTCCCTCTGCATCAGGATCACTCAAAAAGGAGATGATCTCATCTGAAAAAGAATGCTTGATCTTCAACGCCCTAAGGTCAGCCAGGGAATCTTGATATTTCTTCCGCATCGCTCGGACTTCAAAGCGACGAGCCTGCCTTTGTTCTTCAAGTTTCTTCTCCCTGGCAATGCGGCCAGACTTCTGTTTTTCAAGTTTCCTCTCCAGATCAATGACTTTTATCCTAAGTTCTTGAGCCTCCCGTACCCATATTTGTTGAAGCCGCTTATGGGTTGCCCTTTCAGACTCCAGAATGTCCTCATAGGTAGGGGGAAGAACTGCAAGAGGATCCTCTAGTACTGGGGCATGACTCTGCACTTGCTCTTTGATCCAGAAGTAATAGTCCTTCACATGGGACTCAGAAAAGACAGGACCCCGCAGAAAGTGAACATAGGACCACTCATTCATTAATTGAGCATTTAGCCCCATGGTGGCTGATGTAAGTGGCCCTACAAGGCTCTCATAGCCAGTTGGGGTCATAATTCCCTGGGTCGCTTCAAACTGCCGAAGAACCCTCAAGGGAAGATAGAGAACAGCAGATTTCAAGCCTTCCAGGACCAGAAAGTTCCTATCTCTGAAGCTAATCACTGTCTCTGGATTGGGCTGATAAGTGCCAGGCCATCTCACTTGATCATCCTGGAGAGTACCCAAAAAAGTGAACCATCCCTGCTTGCCGCCTTGGATATTAGGACAACCCCTGTGGCTCATCAGAACAGGAACTTTCAACCTTGGAAAGAAGCGGCGAGTTATCTCTTCAACTTGGCTCAGGTGGTCAAGCAACCAAAGCTGAAAAAAAAAGATGGAGAATTTCAATTTATTTCGAAGGAAAAAAAAGAGAAAAAAGAAAGAAAAAAGAAAAAAAAAAGAAAAAAAAAGAGAAAAAAAAAAGAAAGAAAAAAAATTTTATTATTTCTTACCTGTAGGATAGGGGCGCAGGCAAAGAAGCGTTTCTTCTTTCTGAAATAGCAGTCAGTTAAAGCCTGGTATATATCTGCTAAGATCATAGGAACCAATCTCTCACGTTCCCTAACCTGACAGATAACTGAGATGAGAGCCAAGTCAACCTGGTCATCACCCCGTGGAAAGAGTAACTAGTTGACCACTATCAGAGTCAAAGCATTAAACCTAGAATCCTTGTCCCCACTCCTTAAAAGTTTTTCAGTCAAAAAGGTTTTGGACAAGGTCAATAGGGTATCAGAATTCCCTAAGTCTTTCTTCCCTATACCCAAGAATGTAGAGGCCTCCTTTTTGTAACTAGGCTTTAGGGGCAGGTTCACAACTTTTTCAGAAAATTTTAAGCCAAGGATGGTTTCAATTTCTTCTATGGTAGGAGTCATCTCTTTGTCATCAAAACGGAAGAGATTTAGTTCAGGAACCCAGTGTCCAATCAAAGCTTCAATGATTTCCCACTTAAAGGGAATTTTAGGGATGTGTAGGATATGCCCTAAGTGGATAGAATCCCAGCGAATTTCTTCATCAAGGGTCATGGAGTTGACCCACATGTTATAGAAGGAGTCCACAACGTTATACTTGGTGAGATTAGGAGGTTTTGATCTAACAGGTTGTCTTGCAGGAGGAGATTCAACGGCATAAGAGAACGGTGCAGGGGAAGCCATGGAAGCGCCAAAGAAGCCAAGGAAAGTGAGAAAGGACGTGCTCAGGGAGTTTTCAAACTATTAAAAGTGTCACAATGACATTCTCCATGAGTTTATATAAAAAATATCGTTAAGGCAATAAAATCCGTAATTATAATACGGGCATAAAGCGCCCGTATAAAGAATACGGACACACTTGACCGTGGAAAATTCACGGGCAGAGTGCGCCCGTATTAAAATTATGGGCACGGCTTGCTCGTAGTCTAAGTACGGTTCCTTCGGAAAAATGCAAAAAAAATGGGAAAGTTTAATTTCCTTGTTTCCCTAAGCTTCACCTGTCCCTGCTTTAACATTCATCATGCAATAAAAGCTGAAAACAAAGAAGAAAAGATCAGAAATGAATAAAAATCAAACTTCTTTTATATATATGAATATGTACATCACTTTTGTCAAAATACATGTATATAAAAAATCCTAATCTACTATGCCTCCGCAGACCCATCTCTTCTGCCACGTCCTCTGCCTCGAGATCGTCGACGCCCGAAGACTATCGGCACTTTATCACGAGCGGAAATACGCTCCCTCCTGCAGCCCAAAATTGATTGGATGTCATGCAAATACAAGAATAGAAGTCAAGAGCATAAAAGAAACATACCTAGAGTCAGCTGAAGAAGCAGGGGCAGACCCCGGGAGATCTACGTCCCTAGCAGACTCAAGATCAGGTTCTGCAGGAACAGGCTCAACCACAGGATCGATACCAATAGCAAGCTCAGAAGCTGGAGTCGACACCTCTAGAACATCTATCATAGATGGAGGGTCTATCAAAACATCAGGAGCAGCAGTCTCCACCTCAGGCTCAGCAACAGTAGCCTCCTCCATCATCCCAGCCTCCACGGTAGGCTCTACCACAGCGGCATCCATGGCCGACTCCATATCCACATCAACAGATGCATCAGGAGCAGTCTCAGGTGCTGGAGCAGACTCTGGCACATCCACCTCAGTAATGGGTGCTCAATCGGCCTCGATCTCAGGCTCTGCTGCAGGCGCCTCTACCGGACTGGGAGAAGTCACGAACTCAACCCGTGCCACAGAAAAAACCTCACCACGAAAATGCATGGGCACAGGTGAAGTAGGTGAAGAAGGGCCGGCTGTATCCTCCTGAAAATAAGAGAAGAAATTTCAGTCAGAGCAGGACAAACTAATACAAGAGCAGGAATGGAAATAAGTGAAAGAATTAACCTGAGTATGAGAAGGACCCGCCTGGTCCTGTGCATCAGAAGGACCCACCTGGCCCTGTGCTCTGGCTAGCAGGCCCCGGAGGTCTAAGATCGTAATGTAGAGGGCGTCCCACTCGGCAATAGCAGCATCTCGCTGGCGCTTTATATCAGCGAACTGAGACCGAATCTCTGCCAACTAAGCCTCCTGAAATAGAAGAGAAGGTATCAGAAAATGCCAAGTTCAAATAAAATAAAGAATAGAAGATACAAAAAAAGAGAAGGCATATCGTCGTATCATAAGCTCTAATCACTACCCTTCCTATCTCCGTGACTCCACCACGGACAGGCATGGGTGGCATAAGGCACCCGACTGAAGCTCGCCTGAACCAGGCATCATAGTCTCCTTCCTCTAATAAAGTATCTGCCTCAGTCCCATCTAGGAACTGGGCAGGATCAACAGGCATAGGAGGAAAGGAGGGGGTAGTATCTAGAGGAATGGCAGGAATCTGGGGCTCTCCCACATGCTAATAGAAGAAGCGCTCGCCGCAGTACCAGATGCTGCCCATCTGACCAATAAAGAACTGATATCTCTGTCGTCTCTGGTCAGGAACAAAAGCATCGTCTCTGGTCGCATGCAGGGCTAGCACCTCATGAATGTCCTCCATCCTGGGGACAAACAGCTGAAAAACTAGAAGAAGAATATTAGACATGTGATTTAGGAAGAAAAAGAAAGAAAAAAGAAAAGGAATTAAAGTAGATTACCTCAAACCGGTATAATCTGTCCAGGTGGGCACGGGCGGACCTAGGACGACTCTTTTCAGAGTCGTGCTCCACATGACACCATCTACGGGCCATAGGATATGTCTCCTCTGATATCGTAGAGGTAGGGCGGAAAAAGGGTATATAAACCCTAGCAAAGAACTGCAGAAAGAAGAAAGAGAGTCAGAAGAATAGAAAAAGAGAAAGAGAGAAAGAAAGAGAAGAGAAAAAAATGATTCACCTGCAAGAAGGGCCAGAAGAATCTGCACCCAACTCCAGCTCCTCTGGAAGTAGAGAGGCCACTCACTGATCGGCGCAGTCCGGCCAGAATAGTACCAAAAATGAGCAGGCCCCATGCATACCTCCTCACTCGATGAAGATCCCCCAATAAGCTCAGAAAATGAGGACTAACTGAAGTCGTTTCCTCTGGGAAGAAGCAGGAGCCCATCATGTACAAGAAAAGAAATCGAAAGGCATACAATAAAACTGGATCACCAGCGGCAAGCTGGCCAAACTGCCTCACCTGGAAAGTCTCTCTCAACCAAGTCAGAGACAGTCTCGCTCTCCCTCTATCCCATGCCTCAGGAGGCAGCACAATATATTCAAGGTAGGAGGCGATCTCATCAGCATCTGGCATCACCATCTCAGGAATAACATCACCGATCATCCTAATCCCGGTGATGAGCGTGAAGTCAGACGGCCTGATCCCAATCTAGATATCCAGGAAGTGGAAGCTCAATGTCTCTGGGAAGAATCTCTTGAGCAGTGCAGCAATAAGGGCCTGATCCAGGCGCACATCCGGAATGGTAATGAATAGGCCAAAGCCATATAAGCCTAGCTCCCGGCGATAAGCTGAACTACAGGCTCCCAAGAATCTAATAAAGCTAGCCCAGCTCCCACGATAATGAGACATGGGATACTCCAGAGGGATATCTGCCCTAATACACGCTGAGGGATGAGTCCTCAAGCCATGCAAAAGATCGGTATCCCTAATCTGGGCAGCAATCGCCTCAGGGACCTCAACTCTGGTCCGGGCCTCATCTCTGCCACGGCCTCCTCTACGGACCTCATCATGGCCTACATCTCTGCCTCCACCTCGGCGCTTGCTACGGCTCTTGTCTCTGCCCGAAGCCTCAACTGCCGGCTAAGGAAATAATTGGAAAAAAGATAGGATCAGGGTGAATTTTATGAAGGAATGTGAAATTTTAGAAAGGTTAGAGTATACCTCCGGGGTCGCCTCACGCGAATCCCCAGAAGGAAGATCAGGAATGTCTGAATCAGAATCCCTCTCGGCCCTCGAAGACGAGACCACATCCGCATGATCCCGCCTAACCCTCGAGGAGGAAGGCTCATCTGCAGGATCTCTGGAAGCTGACCTAAGGCGGGCCATCTATAGTTCAAATCAGGGAGATGTTAATTATTCTTGTTAAAATTTTAATTGATTGATTTTCATGTTAACCAAGTTTAATTGTTCACAGGATTGGAAAGGGAAATGCATCAGAAGTACAAACAAACCGGGATTCTACCAAAGAGGATTTCCTTCTGTGCACCAAAATTTTGTTTTGGAGATACTTTACTATCTCTTTGTTGTTGTTTTCTTATGTGTTATTCTTATACAACAAAGAAACACAAGAGAAAGAAGAAAAGTGCTTATTAAAATTTAGATTCTGAGATTAGAGTTTATTTTGTCTCTAAAATGTTTAATCATGTATTTTACTTGGTTTCAGGATAGTCAAAGCATGCTTAAATTGGCACGAAGATTACCTGTTTCATACCAAGATATTTTCATATCGATTGAGTCAATAATTGATTCTTGTTTGATTCAAGAGAGTAAAATCCAAATCCGAACAGGCATGGCAGCATCACAAGTCTAAAGCCGGTGTGGAGATAGCAAGCAAAATAAGTTATAAAGGCACACGGTCATTTGGTAAGGGCATTCAAGAAGGAAAATTGTCCATAGCCCTCAAGAACATTCAGAAGGCAGAATGGACATAAACCCACATTTGGGGAATTCAAATTAGTCAAGAGTTTACAATCTGATGCAAGAGTAGAAAATGCAAAGAATTAGCCTAAAAGGTCAAGCATGGATCCATCAGAAATTTGGGAACAAATAAGCACGCTTGTCAACAATAAACATGAAAACAGAAAATCTACAGATGGAGATAATCATTTCTCATTCAAGAGTCAGGAAAATGCAAGCATCATTTCGGATATAAGAAAAATCAGCAGGTCGCAATGATGAACAAACCAATGTTGGGGAGTTTAATCATTCCAGAATTCAAGGGCATAGAAATTTCGAATCAAATCAGGCTAATGTAGACAAAGTAAACATTCGGTTCAATCAAGAGCAAAAATTTCATTGTTGCATACATTGTTCATAAGAAAAGCTCAGAGGGATTTCGGCCACTCACTTGGTTCAATCGAAATGGATGAAATGTGGCAAGCAAAGTGGGAACTCTTACTATACCGGAGCTTCAAAGAGTGACCACAATTGGTTGAAGAGATTCGAAGCACACCCAAAAGCCTGATCACAGCCACGGCAGTGGATGAAGAAGCAAAGAATCCCCGGAGGAATCAGTCGTCGCTGGGTTCAATGGAGGAAACAGTAGTCGCCGGAGATAACAGTGGTCGCCGGAGAAGTTGAGTGTCGCCGGAGAAGACAAGTGCGGTCAATGGAAGAGGAAAAACCGTAATAGGGTTTGCGGTCACAGAGAAATCAGAGAAGATAGGGCTGAAGTGCGGACAGAAATGAAGAAGAAGTCGCGGCCGCGGTTAAGAAAGGAAGCCAAAATCCGTAAAGACAGTACGGGCAGCAGACGCCCGCGGAGGTAACAAGGTCCCAACCTCCCGTAGAAACATTACGGGCATAACCTGTCCGTAATGAAAATACTGGCGAAGCAGAAAATTGCATATTTTATTATTTTCTCCACACTTTTCAGGAGATTAATGTCCATATTAGTTGTAAGTTGCAAGGATTGCCACCTTACCCACTTTTGTTTAAAAAATTTTGTCTCAAATCTCACATCATAGCCACGAGAGCTCAGTGAGAGGAGAGAGGAGGATTTGGCCCTTAAGCTGAGGGACTTCTAGCAAATCTTCCACAATAAATCCTTTTTCATCCTTTTAATCCTTGCAAAGTGCAAATAGTAAAACAAAGATCTCAAAAAGTGCAATTGGTGGGTCATTTTTTTCTCTCTGCTTGTAATTGGTTCCAATTACCAACAAAAAGGGGGCAGTTGTAGACACCCCAAATTGCACTACAAAATGAGAAAATAATAAAAACATTAATTGGAATTTAAAATAGGCAAAAAATGCATGAAAATCAATAAGTTGAGCCTTGACCGTATTGTATCTACGGGCTAAGCGCGCCCGAATTTTATATATGGGCACGCTGTGCCCGTAATACATATACGGACATCGTAGGACCGTAAATCATTTACAGGCGCATCAGACTCGTGCGAGTTCTGTTCTTCTTTCGATTTCTAAGCCTTATCTTTAGTCCAATATCCCTTTAAATGAGCGAATTATATATTTTATTCGTGCGAAATATCTTTGTGGATAAAGGATGGGCATGATCTTGTGTTTAACTCAAACTGAAACTCTATCTTGCCAAACCTTGGACCAACCATACCCCTGGGTTTGCCTATAAATAGAGGGCCTTTCCTCAAGCAAAAGGCCACGAAAATTTGAAGTCTAAGAAGCTCCAAAAGAAGAGAGGAATCCCTGCTGCCCTGCTTGCTCAATCCAGGTAAGTCCCTTTTCCCTTTTATTTTCTGTCTTCAATTCTAGAGATAATAGGATCTTCTCCTTTTTTTATAGAATAAGGCCATCTTTTGTATCTAGTATTCCTAAACTTGTCTCTAAGTACCTCAAGAGTCTCTCTAGCCGTAAAACGTGAAGAGAGAGCTAGGGGAAAAGAGAACAGGTGGATCCCTAGAATAGAACCCCATATCTGTTTTTCTCCTCTTTTTTATAGAATAAAGCCTTTGATTGTATTTGCATACCCAAACCCATCTCCAAGTACCTCAAGAATCCTCTCTAGCCGTAAAACGTGAAGGGAGAGCTAGGAGAAAAGAGAACACGTGGATCCGTAGGGTAGACCCCAATGTGCTCTAATCTGTGAGATGTGGCTGTTTTAAATATCTTGATCATGTTTTATTGCTTTTTATGATATATCTGAATGAATCACATGAATCTATGATGTTTATAGCATGAGATCCCCACTTTTTTATAAAATTTGGATTTTTCACATATTTGCACCTACAGCACTGTTTTCGTGATTTTTGTGATTTTAGGCTAAGATCTTGGATTTATCATGATCAATATGGTAGATCTGGATCCAAAAGCCTGAAAATAAATTCTAGGGTTTCATGATGTGGTTTTTAAATCGTTTTTCATTATTGAGAGAAGACCCTACGGTCTAAATTCTCCCCTTTTGATTTTCTTCATCAACGTGGGTATTTTTGGTTTTGATTTTTTGATTTAATGTAAAATTTGAGCTATATCTATGTCCAAGACTATTCAAGTTCAATTTTGAAATATTTTATAAAAATCATATTTTTCTAGATTTCTAGAATTTAACTTGAAACCAGATTTTTGGATTTTTAACTTTAAATTGATTTTATTTGATTTTATCTCAATTTTATTTTGAACATGAAACCCTAGGAATGGTATGATCATATTTGAAAGTTCTGGATCAATCAGACTATTCATATGAAAAGACCATATATTTTTGTCTTTTTTGTGATTTTTCCTGATTTTTATAGCAAGCTTTTTTCCTTTAATTTAACATGAACAATACCTGGCAACTACCTTGTGTGGATGAATAGGGGTGCCTAACACCTTCCCCTGTTCATAACCTAATCCCCTTACCCTTCTCTGGTTGTTTTTTTAGTAGGGTTATTTTTACCCTAAAATTGTCTTTTGTGCTTATTTGATATTTTGGTGTCCATTCACACCTAAATTGAATGGTGACGACTCTTTGTTTTATGTAATCTCGTGTGATGATTGAGGAAGTCATTGGATTTGATTTTTTCCCATGTCTCACAGTTAACCCATTTGATCATCTGGTATTTGAGCCTTTTATTCCTTTTCTTTCTAAACAAACACCAAGCCTTCATTTCATCCCATTCATAAGTCCTCTTTGATTAAGAAATTTTGAATTAAGGCAGTTTTGACTACATAGTTGCCAGTGATGAAGGATTAAAAAAAAAGAAAAAAGAAAAAATGGAGAAAATGTAGTGAAAACCCGAAAGGGCGCTACATGGCAAATAATCAGCTATCTACAAGAAGGAAATCGTCAAAGAGGAAAGTCCAGAATTGGCATGGATCTAGGTGAAGTCCTCATGTTGGTGGTTATTTTGAGATACAGTCACTTTTCGAGTGATTGAGGAAAATTCTCTTTTCAAGACTGAAGCAACATAATCAGAACTATGATATGAATCATCTATCAACAAGTTGATGGCCATCAAAATTGCCATTAGGAAATTATGGCTGAAGTTGAAGTCATAAATTCTCATATCATGGATACAATGGAGAAAAAATTGCTCTTCAATTGGATGAAGGAAAATGTCTTTCTAGACTGGGGCAAAATAGTCAAATTGAAAGAGTCGTCATATCTAGAGCATCAATTGACAAGCCGATGCTCATGGGGATGATTCTAAAGGTTCTGAAGGCTTATTTCGGTCTTTCTTCATTTTCTGAAATAATCTTCTCATTATTCAACTTGATTTTAATTCTTTTGGACTATATGCTAATAAGTGGTTGGATCATTTTTCAAAAAAAAAATATATAAAAACACAAAAAAGCAAAAAATATATATATATATTTTTGGCCTATGATGAACATCTATGTCTTTTCATAAAAACATTGGTTTTGCAAGCATTAGAGAATTCTGAGGCCACTAGTATAAAACCTATTTTTGTATTTGCATTCCTTTATCAGGGTTTCTTTTTGGCAAAGGTAAAAAAATAAAAAAGAGGAGGAAAAGAAAAAAAGAAGAAGAAGGGATATCTCTGCTGAGGGGCAAGTACTTCTTCAAGCAACCAAAAATCGGGGCATGCTCAAAGTCTTTCCCTTTGGGTTTTCATTGAAATAAATTACAGCATCTGGAAGAAGCAGTCAGGCCTTAGTCTTCGGATTTGAGAAAAAAAAGGAAGCTTTGAAGCAGTTACATGTTTTCTCCTTTAAACAAGGGTTTCCAATTCTGAAGAAGGATTTTACTGGAGCAGTAAGAAGGCATGAATAAGAGATCATGGATTGTAAGGGCATGAGGTTAGATCAACAGATCATGATTTTCAAATCCATCAATCAAGAAGAGGCATTCACTTGAGCAGTTGAAAAGAATGAAGGCAGGCTATGGGCAGCAATGGCACATACATCCTTATTGAGAGAGCAAAAAGATGAAGAAGCAAAAGCAAGTTGCAGAATATTCAAGCACAGGTTTGGGCATCAAATGGTACCCAGGTAAATCAAATAAGAAAATCAATCAGGAAAATTCAATAAAATATTTCCTTCCTTATGGTTGAAAAACATCAAAAACAATTGAGTTTGCAGAGGTCAATTTTAAATCCACATTCTTTTCAAAATTTGCTTGTCTCAGATTTCTTTTCATAGCCACGAGAGCTCAAAGAAATCTGAGATAAGGAAGAGACGCCACCCCGTCAGGCTATAGACAGCAGGGGTTTCATTGGCTATCTTCAAATCCATGTTTTTTATCACTCATTTGTTTGACCAAAGCAAGTTCAATTAATGAGGTGTCTTTCAAATGTGCAATTTTGAGTTGTGCCTATTCTTTGCTGTTCATTGTGCTACAACTCCAGCAAAGAGGGGTAGTTGTAGACACCCCAAAATTGCATGATTTTTTATAAATCTTGAAGGAGAGGAATATATTATTGGAATTTTCAATTCTTTGCATTGGGTTTGAGAAGGAAAAAAATGTGTGCTACAAAATCTGCTATTTTCACAAAAAACCCTATTTTGGCTTAAAATCCACTTCACAGCCACGAGAGCTCAGTGGAATTTGGGACAACTTGGGGGAAATGTGCTGGTCAAAAGGAAAATATTCATTCAATTTTTAATTTGGTTTGATAAAAAATCAGTTTTCAAAAATCTTATTTTGGGTTTAAAATCTACTTCATAGCCACGAGAGCTTAGTGGAATTTAAGACCTCTTGGAGAGATGCCCCCTTAAAGTTAGGGCTTTTTGGCAAATCTTCACCCAAAAATTATTTTGCAAAATTGAATTGAACCAAGCAAATCATGGTTAAGGGAGTGCAATTTGGGCTTGTCTAATCTTTGCAGCTCATTGCTTCGCAATTCCCGCAAAGAGGGGCAGTTGTAGACACCCCAAATTGCACAATAAAGATGATAAATAATTGGCAAAAATCATTATTCCCTTTGAAACCATCACAAAATTTGAGAAAATAGGCCTTTTTCCTTGTATCCGACAACTCAGGTCGGATACAAGCATACTTCTTCATATCCGACAACTTAAGTCGGATATAAGCGGCTCTTAATGTATCCAACATATGCTCTTAATGTATCCGACATCATATGTCGGATACATATAGGCACTCGTGTATCTAACCTAATATGTCAGATACATGATTTTTGCTCAAAATTAGGGTTTTCCGAGAGTTTTCACTTTTTACCATCATATCCTTCATTAAAGGAGTGGAAATCTCGGAAATAGCCTTAGGGTTAAGGTTGGTAGACTCTAGACATCATTTTGTGTCTACCATCATACAAACCCTAACCCTAGCCTTTGCCTATAAATAGGAGGCTCCTCCTCAAGCAAATGGCCATTAATTCTTGTCAAGAACTTTTACCAAGATGTTGGAGATCAAAAAGCTCCGAGTGAAGAGGGGAACCGCTGCAGTCTTGCTTCCAGAAGCCCAGGTAAGCCTCAAACCTCTCTTTACTTTTCTGTTTTCACATTCTAGATCTAGATCTCTTCTTCTACCTTTCTGTTGAATAAGGCCTCTTCTATGTGTATGAAAACCCTTCTCCTACTCAAAGTACCTCGAGACTCCCCCTAGCCGTAAAACGTGAAGGCGGGATCTAGGGGAAACGAGACTGGGGATTGATCCTAGTGTTAGAACCTATTTGAATAAGCCTTTTGAATCTGTGAAAACCGTTTCATATTCAAAGTACCCCAAGATTATCTTAAAGAACCGTGTTTAAAGGGGAGAGAGAACTAAGGGAAACGATAATGGAACGGAACCCTAAGTTGTTATAGAACCCCATTTGATTGATGAATACATGCTATATGTGGTTATGTTGTTAAAGATATGATTTTACACATACACACAACACCCATTTTTATCGGATTTGGCTCGTATTTTGGATCTATTGCCATCATTGTGGTAGATCTGAAATAAATAGCCCCAAGCAATTCTGGAATATAATTCAATGATTTTTGAATAGATTTCAATCAGATTTATCTGAGTTTTGAAGATCTCTAGGTCTAACCTCTCGGTATTGAGCACTTTTTGCTCAATTTTGGGGTTTTTGGCATATTCTTTCCAATCGAAGAGGATGGTGAGCCAAACTTGTGCCCCATTACTTTCTAGAGGTTTTTTAGACTTTGTTTAAATGATTTTAAATTCATGTTGCAAGGATCCCACACACTCAAGCATTCTTTTGAATTGATTTTCTTCAAAAAATGCTTAACTTGACAGCAACTGTACCCCAACTTCGGACACTTGTAACTTCATCGTTTGGATGAATTTTGGAGTGATTATAAATCCATGGGAAAGGTGAGGCTGTCTAATTTATGCCTGTAAAATTTCATTAATTTCTATCAAGAGGATTTTTGACACCTCTCTGTCAAAGTTGATAGGACAGTTCATGTCTGAATACGGAACTTGTCACTTCGACGGAGCGCCATGTGTTTGTTTTAAGTCCAATTCGAGTGATTTTTGTTTCTGAGTTTTTCTTTGGAAGTCTAGTTTCAAATCCAGTTGGTTTCATAATTGTTTGACTCCATTTGTGTTGTTGGTAACAAATGTACTCAGAACTGCTCAACAGCACTTTTCTGGGTAAATCTATGATCTTCGGGCCCTGTTCGGGAGACCACCCAAGGCACATCCGAATGAATTTTTGTATGAGGCTAGTTTCATCTGAAAGATGGCCATACAGACTTAATTTACACCAAATTTCATGAATTTATATGGAGCCGATTCTTCTAAATGATTTTCCAAAGTTGCCCACTTATCACTTTTAATTATCTCCAGCAGCAAATTTCAAAGGAGAATAACTCCTAGGATTTTAATCGGAATAGATTGAAAATTTGCATGAGTCTTATATCTATCATAATCTTTCAAATGAATTTGGTTTGATTCAATTTAAATTGGATTTGAATGATTTCAAGACAAATGGTTCTTGCTTTTACCGAATTTTCCGGATTTAACTCAACTTGGTTTTGAGCAACTTTTGCTTTGATTTCCATCTTTTGGTGATATTCCAGAAGTAATATTGACATAAAGGAGGATCTGGAATTTATTTGGATTTTCATGTGATGATATCATACATTTGTCCTTTTTCAAGGTTTTTAATGATTTTTAGCAAGCTTTCTTATTTTTTTTAGCATGAACAACACTTGGCAACCACCTTGTGTGGGTGAATGGGGGTGCCTAACACCTTCCCCCATTCATAATCTAATCCCCTTACCCATCTCTGGATTTGATTTTCAAGAAGAGTTATTTTTACTCTAGAATTGGCCTTTTAGCTCTTTTTGATTATTTTTGAATCTTTTGGTGTCCATTCACACCTCAAAAATCTGAATGGTGACGACTCTCCCACATTTTACATTGAGCCAGTGTGTTGACGGAGGGAAAATCATCCCGGTGATTTTCCCATGTCTCACAACATGGGAATTGAGCCTAACCTAGGCCCAACTTGGTATCTAGTAGGCCTTCCAACGGGGCCCACATCTGACCCACTTCACTTTATGAATAATAAAAATAAAATCAATTAAAATAAAGGGGACCTACACCTTCAGTGGTCCCCGTTCAGACCTAATAAAGTGTGCATGCTGGATTAGGAATCGGGTGAAGCCGAGTTGACTTGAACCAGGGAGACCCGAGGGATCCGTTAGACCGAAGGGGCGGGTCGGGGTGTCTTCGGACTTCCCCGGACGTAACCGAGGACTTAGCCAAAATCTCTAAAAAGCCGCAGACCAAACACAATAGACCTGAATAGGTACCTTGGTGTGTGCCTGCACCTCTGAGGCAGTGGCGACTCAAAATGTCCTGACGCAGGCATCCTTGCATACTCCTCGCCCGTGCGAAATCAAGTGCGCATAGCTAAGGACACCGCTACAGACTCCTCTGTAAAACCCCAAATTTTCGTCTAATAAATAAATAAATAATAAATAAAATAAAATATGAATTAAGTGAAGATTTAGAGGTAAGTAATTCAAATAGGTCATAAATTGTAAATAAAGAAAGAATTTTAATGAAATTAACCTAAAAGAGTAAAAAGGGTATTTTTGGTAATTTTCAGAAAAGGGTAATTAATAATTAGATCCTTAAATAATAACTAGAATTAGAAAATAGAAGGAAATAATTTATTTTGACAATCTAGAAATTAAAAGAAATTAAGAAAAGCCTAAAAGTGAGAAAAAGGGTAATTAGGAGATTTCACGTCTTAATTTGGGAAAAATAAGGTTTTAGGTGATAATAATGTTTAACTAAATGTTTTTCACGAAAATAGGTTATAAATAGGAGTTTAGATAATAAGAAACTTAATTAGGATTGTTTAAGTAGAAAAATAGAAGGTGGAAAAAAAGTAGGAATTAAATTAGAAGGATTAGACTTTAACTAGACCATGGTTGGGTTAGCCCAAATTAAATTAGCCAATTAGGGTTGGTTTAGGATTTCTAAAGCTTAGTATAAATATGAAACTAAGGTTAGACAAGAGGGAATTTTCGTGGGTTTCTTATGGAGAGAAAGGAAGGAGAGAAAGGAAGGAGGTTTCTAATGGAGGTGTCTGACCAGCCACCATCAAAATATGATCGGGGAAAATCCGTATGGTGGATCGCCTTCAAATTTGGAGGTTTTGTTCATCATTGATGGAACTACATTGTGTACGGTGGAGATTTGAATTGGAAGAGTCGAACTTGGTGCGTTTAGGAGCAAAAGTCAGGTCCAGAATTAGAAGTTTAAATGGAAGAAGGATTTAACGTATAAGGCAAGTAGTAACCCTTGGAAAACGTGAGGAACTGCATGATTTTGATTTCTGTGATTTCATATGGTTAGAATGGATTAGACGGAATTGTATTTACATGGAATCAAGTTGCTTATATTTTCATGATTTGTATTTTTGATGGATTTATCAAATTAAAGAAGAAAGCTTAGTTGGATTATGTAAATAAAGGTAGGAGGGTATTTAATTTATAAAAATTACTCTAGAAGGCTCTAGGTATGTTTCAGAAGGTTTGTTGATTAATTTAGACCGAGAAAATATATAGAAAAGGCCTAAAAATCCGAACTTTAAAAATCTGGAAAATTCTGTTTAATTTTGCACGAGCGCCTAGGATCGCCCAGCCCTGTAGAGGTAGGCGCTCTAAGTAAAATTTGCAGATTTGGGGATTTTGTAATTTGAATAAATGTACAATGATTTTTATGATTAGTTGAGTATGTTAGCATCATTATAAGGACCTAATTAAGGTATAAAAATTATAAAATTACATTGGAAAGATTAACCAATAAATGGAAGGTTTCAATGAAAGGTTTGTCTATAATAAGGTCAAAGGGTATGAATATTGCAAGAAACAAACTAAGGGTGCTTATAGCTTATAGACATCTTCTAAACTTTATTTTAGGTTTGTAGAACATGCTGGAGAAATAAAATACAGAAAATTCTATTAGTAACTAGCTTAGGTGTTAATATAGGAAATTGGATTCTAATAAAAGGGATTAATCAAAGGAAATTCTAAGTAAGATTTGTTTTACTTTATTTAAGCTTTCAATATGAATATTGGATTCTGGAATTGCTTAAACTCTGGTTTCTATCGAATTTATGATACATGAGCTTTATTCGAATATAATTAAGAAATTGCATATGTTATTCTGAAAATGCCTATAATTGGATTTGTTATGATTGAATCATGATTTTCACATGGAATGGAATACTTGTGTATGGATTGGTATGTGGTATGATGTTGTTCTCTTTAATTTTACGGTTGGGTGATACGGCTTCTGTGGTGGAGTTTGATACTATCTTTTACGGCAGAGATGGATAATCCTGTGTAGAGATGTGTAATCCTTTACGGGTAAAAGTGTGTATGCCTCCTACATTAGCATGTCCTCCCGTATGTGGTTTTATCGTGGTTTGTGTCAGTGGGCTTAGCTGTATATGGATCCATAGTTTTGGCTGGTTAGCTAAGTGGTATTTAGTTTGGGTTGATTTACTCCTATATGCGAGCGCACTTCCCTTTGCAAGTTAGTTTGCTCTGGGAGGGTCCTATGTCTGGAGGGACACCTCGGTGAGCCGCTGGTGATTCCCTGTATATGTGGATAAGCGACCATACTCCATGTATTGATTCTGGTGCTGCATGCTGGTGGTATGTCCAACTCTGCGGGGTTCATGTGCAATAAGTCGGTGACTACGGCTCTTGCCTAAGCTGTGCTGCATGGGGCTTGAGTATCATTAAGTAGCACTGCCCCTAAGCAGCATGGTGGAATAGCATTTAGTCAAGTGTCATCTCAAATACTTATCATCTTTGTGAGTCCTGCAATGGCACGTGTTTTATCGCTTTTTTCGGTTTTACCTAGTTAACATCAAGTTACTGGTATTTATACATGATCATCTGTTTTATCGCTTTATTTGGAATTACCATGGATAACTTGGATTTCTCGTCTTATCGTGGATTAATCGAATACCTCATGACTATTTGCTTATATTGGACTGTTTCAATTGCATGCACCTACTACTTGCTGAGATGTAAATCTCACTCCGTTTTCCCCTTATTATTTTTTAGGTTGCTTGGAGAGATCACGAAGATGGGGTTTTAATTTGATGGGTAGAATTGTAATTGGTATTAATGTCACATGTTGATTAAATAAACCTTATTGTAAACTAAATTGATATTATTGAATAAAGAATTGTTTTATTGGCCACCATAACTCTGATGTAATTAATTAGTAAAGTTTAAAATTATTGTGAATCTTGGTTTGTATCTGACCCCAGCTTCGTGGTAACACCTCGAGTTTGGTTGTTGAACGGACTTGGGATGTTACAGTAGCGAACCGGGTTCGGGTTGGGTGCTGGTTTGCACTGACCCGGGTTCGGGGCGTTACATCCGCAACCCAGTCGGACCCTGGTTCAAAAGAGTCAACTTGGGATATAGATTGGTTTAGGAAATACCTGCTACCTAATTGTTCACACGTGAGATCGCACGGCGAGGCGCACGTGGTTCTGTGCATGCCTCCTGAGGGTAAATCGGGGAATTGGGAGTCGCCACCGCTTGATGGGGTGCAGGCAAACACCTAGGTGCCTAGGTTTATCTAATTTGCTGGTCTGCGGCTTATCGAGATTCCGGCTAAGCTCTCAATTATGTTCCGAGGAAGTCCGAAGACACCCCGGTCCACCCCGTCGATTAACGGGTCCCTCGGGTCTCCCTAATTTCGAGTCAACTCTATACTCACCATATTCTTAAACCAGCATGTATGCCTTTGAGTCTAGGCGGGGACCATCGAAGTGGTGTGGTTCCCTTTTTATTTTTAATTTATCTTGAATTATTAGGTGATCTGGGTCGGATTGGGTGGGCCTCGTTGGAAGGCCCACGGATACCTTGGTGGACTAGGCTTAGCCCACATGTCCCCTGATGGGTCTGAGTGTCACGCCCCGGAACCAAGCCTGCGCCTCCAAGGCACGACCCGTCCCAGACCGTGGCAAGTGGGCCTTTATGATCAACAAAACACGAAGGATTTTAAAACTTTTTCTTAACAAGTGCAAGTGATAATACAATTCATGCTGTGCATATCAAAAGTGTGTTCTATATATAAAAGAAATGTATTAATACACGAGAGTTAGTTACAAAAAGACAGGTTACTATATCACTCCTCTCAAAGTACAAAGGCTACAATCCAAAACTATACATGTATTTCAAAATAAAAGCCTAAGGCCTACAGAAGTCCTCTCAATACCCAAGGCTTTCTCTTTGCCTCTATCCCCCAGCCCGGTCCTTCACACCGGACGCCGATGGATCTGAAAAATAAGAATTAAAGCAACTGTGAGACGAATGTCTCAATAAGCAACACACGCATGCACGAGAAAACACAGTTTATGCATATATCAATCGGTTAAATCATGATATGCGGCTTATTTGAAATCATAATCAATAATCACAGTTTAGTGCCATATAAATTGGTGCATGCTTGTGCATCAGTGTACAGTTAATGCATTTAATACAATCTTTCATCCAATCTCACAATTGATCATACAGGCAATCCAATCTCACAATTGATCATACAGGCAATTTGGTATCATACTATACATCATCAATATTCCCGTCTAGCTTCACCAATTACATGCGGTGGCTAGGCATCTATGCCGATCTTACATGACGTAAGCATTTACTACTATAGTTACATATGTCGTATGAATATCCATAGATGATTACTCAATAATACTTAAGGTGGTATCACAATACCGTTGAAAACATCAATCACAATTATTCATCTAGCTTCACCGTCTACACATGGTGGCTAGGCATACATTACACATCCCTTGCTGTCTACACATAGCCAATGGGTATCGGCCACCGAATACATAGTGTAAAATCCCAAATTTTTAATGAATTTAAAAATTATTAGTTTGGTAATTAATTTAAGGCTAATTAAAATTTCATAGAGGAAGAAGATCAAGGAGTTAAATCGGGGACTCTTGGTCGAACCGGATGGGATAAATATAAATAAATAGATATGAGAAATTGCTGGAAATTATTGTTGGATTGTCAAGCAAGGGTAATTTGGGAACTTTGGAAAATTCGGTTTATATGAATTAAGGGTAAGTGATGTTATATTTTAGTTTCAATATTAAATAAATATTATGAGAAAAATTTAGAGCTGGAAACAAATAATAATTTAAGTGTGTTGTTGGTTAGGATTGTAAATCAAATAACCAAGGGTCAATAGGCTATTGGTGTAGGCAATTGGTAGAGTAGAGTTGCACCGGATCATGAAGAAGTTGAAGAGTTAGGTTGCTGGAGAGTTAGACCTTTGGGTTTCTAAAGATTGGTGGAGAGTTAGATTTAGACCCTTGGGATTCTAAAAACTGCTAGAGCATTAAACTAAAAGTAGACTCTTGGAGTTCTAGATACTAGGCAAAGGTCTATTGAAATTATTGCTGCTGGAGAAAGGACTCTTGGAGTCCTTGTTGCTGGAGAAAAGAGGAGCAGCATAAGGGGGAGAACCAGAATTCGTTTGGAAGAATTTTTTGCAGCAAAACTCAAGTGGTAGAGTGCTCCAGACGTCCAGATCAGATTTTGAAGGGGTTTTGACAATGGTGAATAGTTGAGTTCATTGCTGGGTTATTGAAGTTGGGAGGCCAGCAGATATAAGGCAAGTAGCCCTTTCAAATGTCATGATTTTTGTGTGTTTTGTGGACATCCTAAAATTTAGTTTTGAATTGAACGAAATTGATAGAATCTGTTAAAACCCAGATTCTGCAGAAATTTTCAGAAAGATGGAATTTTTAGACTAAGTTGGAGATATATTTAGGTTTTGGTTTCTGAATGAAAGTTGTTCCATTATTTCTCTATTTTCACTGAAAAATATATTCTGGGGTAAAAACCTATGATTTAGTAATGTTAATCGAATTATTACAGCTGTTGGTCTGTACAGATTTTGAATTAAGGGTGATTTTGAAAACTTATAATTAATTAACCAAGAGGAATTTTGCAAAACTGCTATAGGTTATTTTAGCGTTTTGAGTTAGAAGTCTAACAAACCAGATTTCATGTTATTTTGTTAAGAAATGAATGAGTTATGGGGATTTGTTTCTCACTAGGTCAGAAAACATAGAATTGATATAGTGATGATTAAAATTCAATAGAAAATAAATAGATTATATTTTAAGATGGATTTAGGTTTGTTTTATATTCTCGAAATTCCCAGATTAATAAGAGACTAGATTTTAAGGTATTTTTACATCTTGGAGAGTTTAAGTTTAGAGATTGCTGAAATGTCTATTTTGGGCTGAACTGGAGTGTATATTCCGTATAAATTGTTTGAGCAATTCAATTAAATCCAAACCTATGCAAAAACACTATTTAGAGGATTAGAATTAAGCTAGAAAAATTTTGAATAAGAAATTTTAGATCAATCCATGTGAATTTTGAATTCTAAGTTTAGAGGTTGCGGAAATGTCTGTTTTGGGACTGCACCCAATTTTCCACAAAAGTGAATTTTTGTAGGTATCAAACGACGGATTTGGGTAAGATGGTCTCATGAGAATTGTAGGGTTTTGGTCTAGATCCATTTAAAAATATATATTTAATATAAGTTCACTGTTTGGTAATTTAAAATACATTTTTTTTGTGCACCTGTCTGCATAGATTTTTCTGGAAAGTCTAGTTTGTTTGGACATAATTTTCTAACCATAGTAGTTTTGTAGAAACTGTTATTAGGTGATGTAATAGGGCGAGTGAGGAAGCTAACTAACAATATTTTAGAGGATTTGGTCTAAAATTGATTCAGTTTTGGGGATTGAATGGTACTAATGCATATGTGGCAGATTTGGAATTTAAGTAAACCTTTATACCTTTTAATATTTCAGATTATGTCCATTCTCTTAGTTGTTTAAATTGATTTGTTCAAGTTCTAAACAAGGTTTCCAGAACTAATAGAACCATACGAAAAGTAAATTTGACCATAAATTTGAAGGAGAGATTATGTTGGAAATATATAAAAGAAATTTTGCTAATCGGAGAGTTCTTGACTTGATTATAATATTATTAAATTTGCTGTTCTTTATTTGTGACCTGATTAGAAATTGGTTATGTTTCCTTCGAAAGATTTCTGGTTTCTAATTTTGGTTAATTTATAAAATACTTTTACTGGTTGTGTCAAATTATGGAGATTGCCATTGTTGAGAATTCTAGTGGATTATTGAGCTGAATTTGGTAGTGTTAATGACTCCATTTGCTTGAGCATTATTTTGATTTCACTTGAGTTAATTTTTAGCAAATCTGGACAGTTTTGGATAAAATGGATTTCGTGTTTAAATTGTTAAGGCACTTGGTTTATTCTTGAGATTTTCATGAGAAATATTTTGGGACACTCCATGAGGGAGTAAGTTGGCCCTGAGTGGCCATGAATATGTTGCTTGCACTTAGTTGTATAATGGTTTGCATGTTGAAATATTTTGGTTTGAATCAAATTCCTTGCTTTAATGGTTGGTTTAATCATTTAAACTATTTAGGGCATAGCACGTTATGGATCCATAATCTAGCTAATAAGTGAAGTCCGTCTAATTTGTTTGGTTAAAGTCTAGCTTCCTTCATGCGTTTCCTTTATGCGGAGAGGCCTTCCATGAGGGAAGTGCTGCGAACTAAGAGGGATTTATTTTACGCTTTTCCTCCATATAAAGAGGCCTTCCATGAGGGATGTGCTGCAACAGCTTCGTTTCCACCCCATGAGGGGGTGAGGTCTATTGTTGGCAGTAGTTACGACAGTGGTTCTCAGACTGGATTGATATCCGTTTCCACCCTTGGAGAGGGTGAGGTCTTGTGATTTCCACCAAGAGACGATATATTGGAATCAGTTACAGAGGTATCAGATTTGGCAGAGGTTCTCGGATTGGAACTGTTTGGAGCCAGAACTTAACCTTACAAAGCGGTCAAATTTCATGAGTCCCACCTTATTATGTGATTTGATATTGTTTTGTCGGATTAGTAGGATTAATCGATGTATTTGTGGTTAGTCATTGAGTATATTTTAATCGTGCATGTTTTAGAAATTAAATTAAATATGTTTGAGCATGCATTGCTACTTGCTAAGATAGTCATATCTCATTCCTTTTGTTTTGTTTTGTTTTCAGATCTCAGAGAGGACGATACAGGCGGGTTTATGCTTAGTTTAGGTGAGTTGGGAAAACTTTTAGTTGACTCTGATTTTGTGATTGTCATTTCATGTTTTCCTTACTCTGATATAGCGATCCTGTGTATTAAAGTAATCCTTGGGGAACGAGTTACGGTTTTTACTACGTAACCCGGTTCTAGGGTGTTACACACAGGGTGCCAGAAGAACATATACCTCCATTGCTGTCTACACATAGTCAATGGGCATTGGCCACCAAATACACAGGGTGCCGGAAGAATAGTACAATATGAACAATAACAATGGCACTTGGCCATAGAGCATGTGTATAAACAATCTTACTTGTATGACATGGACAATAATGAGGTTACTTCCAATATCATGTGGATCATGCACTCAGGCATGCCAGATCTCAAGGGTAGCCTTTGTCCTTACCTGAGTCATTTTTGGGCCAAGCCCATATTCATTACCATGGATTCTGGGCCACCGCCCTCCATTCCTTATCAATAACCTTGGGCCACTACGGGTGCCCTTTTATTCACTATCAATACCATGGGGCCACAGCCCCCTTTCACTTCATGCCACAAGTAGTGGGTCAATGCCTTTGGTATCTTACCATTCACTACGGGTTAATGCCCTCCATGTCTTGTGCCAAACTTCAGGTCGAAGCCTGACATATCCAATGGGGTGTACTCACCATAAGGATTAATGGAAAAGGGTTGGCTTTTCCGGAAATTCCACCTTTCAGGTCTCACTCAGGCAACCTATGCCTTAATTCTTTGATACTTGTATAACTGGGTCTTGGATCTTGATTTCTACTTCTAAAGGTCAATTGAAAGGTGCTTGAAGTGGTGAGGACAAGTTATCCTAATCCTATAGTTTTCTGGGGACAGAACCCTTTTGTGAGACCTTCCTTGGTAACACGTACCCAAAGTCCTTAGTACTTGGAATTTCGAGATACTACTACTTGGAACACTTCCTTTCCATGAAGTTCTAGCTTATACATCTGTTGGATTTGAATAGAACCCATTGGTGGTTTGATCTGGGCTAAAATCCTCTTTTTGGAACTTTTCTTACATTTCATGACTCTATTTGGCAATCTATGCCTCAATCCTCTCGAGACTTATGCAACTTGGGTTTGGTTCTTGTATTCAAATTCCATAGGTTATTTGAAAGGTATTTGATGTGGTGGAATCACTCTATCCAACTTCTATAAAAGTTTGGAACACAACTCTCTCTATGAGACCTATTTTAGCAAAACGTACCTAAAATCTTTACTATTTGCAATTTGGGGACAACTCTAGTTGGAACACCTCCTAAACACTTAACTCTCACTTATACATGGGTTGGAGTTGAATAAATTCAAATGGTAGTTCAATCTGGGTTGAAACCTCAAAATTTGGGAAAACAAGGCAGGGCGCTCGATGGGTCGCTCGAACCAGCTTCGAGTGGCCATAATTTAACTCTCGGGTTCTGTTAAAACAGGGCACTAGAACAGTTGCTCGAGCATCAGCGGCCATGACTCAAAACTCTATCTAAGGCTACTCAACACTATCGCCTGATGACCGCTCGAGTGACTGCTCGAGTGGCTGGGTTTTCTCAGCAGCTCGCGAAATCCGATTTTCAAGGATTTAGGGTTTTTTCTCAAATCTCACTTGTTCTAAGTGTTTTTGGGCTCGAAATCACTCCTAGCATGTGTAGAAACTTGTTACCTACAAAACCACTCAAAGAAAACTCTCCTAATGGCCCTAGAACTCGTTTTCATATTTCAACCCTAACATTCACATTCCACATACGAAAATGGCCGAAATTGCAAAGATAGGTTGGGGTGGTGTTGCTTACCTCTTGCAAACTCTTTAGCAAGTTGTATAACTCTTAAATCAACCCACGAACAGCTCCTTGGTTGCTTTTTGGTTGTTTCCTCCGAAAATCTCCACCAAAAGCTCCAAATGAGAATGGCTCCCTTGGTTCTTTCTTTTCCTTTTCTTGCAAGCTAGCACCTCCAATAGGTTTAGAATGGATCGGGGACTAAAATGGGGAAGAAGGAAGAGAAGAAGATGAAGAAAGAGAGAGAGAGTGGGAGAAGAGAATGGGAGAAGGGTTTTGGGCAAGGGTTTAGTCGTGAATGGGGTTTTGGGTTTGTTTATTTCACTTAAGTGGCTTCTCCACCAGACACCACATATTACAGTTCTGCCATTACTCCTCCTTATTTGCCCATACATCGATACTTAGCTATTTTTTTTCGACTTAGGACCAAACTTTATTCAACAATTAGAGGTTGCTCACCTCCATAGGCACTGCCTAGCCGGGGCCCTGCCTCTCGGACTGGCTTTGGGCTTGGGCTTCACCAGCTTTGCTTACACATCACACTCACTAGTTAGGGTGTATTAAGAGTATTGGGACGGGGTTTCACACGGAGTCTAAATCTAGGAGGCCCTTTGGGCTTAGGTTCAGTTTAATTAATTTTATTTAGGTCTTAAGTTGGAAATTAAATTAAGTTTTATTTGAAATGGGCCTGGAAAGTTTTGTGGGCCCATTGGGTGGGCCTCACCTAGTAGCCAAATGATTTATTTGGTTTTATATTATTTATTTTCCAAAAGGGGCTAAGCTTGGGGCTTGGGGCCCATGACCTAGACTTGGGCTGAAAGGCCCAAAGCATTCCTAAGCTAAGCCTGCATGTATCAATTTTGGTCTTTTGATGGGCCTCAAAGGGTTTGGCCTATTTAACTTGTTTTAATTATTTTATTTAAGTCCAAAGATGTTCTTAGGCTGAGTGGGCCCCGTTGGAAGGCCTACTAATGAGTCAAATTGGGCTTAGAAGCCCAGGACCCATTTTGGGTCTCCGGTTGACCCGGAAACCTTGCTGGTTCACTCAGTTGGTTTGAAATAAATCAATAAATTAATAAAAATTAAGAAATCAGATTTTTGACACTTTTTAACGTAGCCGAAATTAGATGTTGGCTAAGCAAAAAATACAGTGTAGCCGAAAATAATTTTTGGCTACACCATATTTTCAAGTTTAGTCGAAATTAATTTCGGCTACATCTGGAAATCTATTTAACCGACCTGAGTTTTTGGTTAACCTGTGAAAGTCAACTTTTTTATTTTTCTTGCAAAAAATAGTTTCCAGGGGGTTCTTGGGTTTGTCTGAGATTTTTGTGGGCCCCTATGTGTGCCCACAGTGGTTCAGATGGATCTGATTAGCTCTATTTTTTGGGGTTTTGAGGACTAAGAGGAAAAGGAGGAAGGGACCTGCTTTCTCCTCTTCTAAACCAAACTAGAAGATAACAGGGACTCAAGTGTCCCTGTTTTGGTTTCCTTTGCTCCAAAAATCAACAAGCAACAGGCATAAGTACAAGTCAACTAAAAAGACCTCAATAAAGAGGTTCCATGCTCAAGCCTATATGTTCATACCTGCAATATTCAAGATATGGAAACAAATTTACATGTATGCATAGCTAAACTAAATAATATTATGTACAAAATATTTAGATACTTCTCTAAGATAAGTATTCATATGGAACATGTTCAAAACTAAATGGATTGAATTTTTATGGTTGAAGACAATAACCAAAATGAAACAAGAATCATGATAACACACACAAGAACGGTAAAAAATATTCACATGATCCTAACATACATAATCTTAAGATGGAAGAATCTCATGCATACATGGAATAACAATCATATGCAAATAAAGATAACAAGCTAGGTACTACCTAGCATGCTCCACACATAACTTATAACATGATCCTAAGAACCAAATCTGAATCCTAAAAAAAAACTAATGAAGGGAAGAGGGGGGGGGGGGGGGGGGGGGTTATGTATGGGTTACATGAGATAGAACAAAGGGGAACACACTCCCCTATTGAATGGAAAGAAACTAATGACAACAAAAAAGAAGGAAACATTAGTTCTCCAGCAATCCTATGACCCTTTTTGAACCAACCAATAAAGTCCCTCTTCCTCCCTTTAAACTTATGGAATTTCACCTCTCTTACCATGAGGTCTTCCTCCCTTCAAAACTTCTGGAATTTCACCTCTCTTACCATGAGGTTGTTTATGCCAAAAGTGAGTGGGGGAGAAAGAAAAAGTGAACAAATACACCGTAATGAGAAGAAGACAATAGACATAATAAAACATGCTTCTTATATTTCTCTCATAAGTATGTTAAATAAAAAATGAAGAGAAGCTCACCTAGGATACTTACAACCTCTTTAGAAATGTTGAACTCCTTAGGGTACACCAACAGCACCTTCAAAGCACTCCAAGGTCTTCTCTTCCAAGCTTCAAAGGATACTAAGTAGCTTCTTTGGGTTGGAAATGGAAGAGCATGAGAAATAGAGAGGGTTTATAGTGGTTGAGTTGTGTTGGAGGGATGGTCGGATGGAGGAGGGACTGGAGGGACTAAAGGGGCGTACTCGGCTAGAGAGAATGGAGAGAGTTGGAGAGGTGGTCGGAGAGTCAGCCGAATGCATAGAATGAGGGTTAATGAGCCCTTTATGTTAGATAATTAAAATGGAAATATTTTTGAGTTGTGCCCTTTTTTTTACAAAAGGTGATGATTATCATTTATGCTTATCCGCCAACTCAATGGGTACAGCGCACCATGCATGTGCGCTTATCCCCTTTCCATTTTATCAATTTATTTTTATTTATTTAAATTATTTGATTTTTATAGTTTTAATATTATTTTAATGTTTAGATTTTTGTTTTTTAAGTGCACATGCGTTTCTAATTTCTTTTTTTTATTTTTTATTTAGTTTAATTAAAAGATTCTTACAACATAATATTATTTTATTGTTGGATTTTTATTTAATGCCCTTTCTTTAATCTTTTGCCACATGTGCAGTTTTACCAAAACTTTGACTGCCCATAACTCCTTCATCTGGTGTTTAATTTCAGCAAACTTAGTGGCGTTGGAATCAGGTCAAGATGCTCTATCCATTGAGTTAGAGTTTAGTAGCAAATTCAAATTTTTAGCAGAAGTTGAAAACTGCTAACCCAGAGCCGGTTTTGCTAATATTTCTCTATCCGGGACTTCGATTCCAGCAAACTCAGTTGCGTTGGAATCAAGTCGAGATGCTCTATCTGCTGGTACCAATTTATGCAAATAATCTGGGATTTAGCAGAAAGCCAGTTTATGCTATTTCCAGGTTTGACCGGCCCATAACTTCTTTATCCAGATTCCGATTTAAGCAAACTTACTTGCGTTAGAACCGTATCGAAGTCTTTTTTGCAATAGTATGAAGTTTAGTGGTCAATTTGCACTAGATAAAAAGTCAACTTTTTAACCCCTTAGGGTTTGACTTTTCCAATTAGGGTTTTCATTTCCGGCATTTTTGGTGCGCAAAAATGAGGTGCTGACACTAATTTTAGTTTAATGTAGAATACATACAATTACACATTTTGGGGAGTCCTGTCATAAAAGACGAGATAATTGCCTAAGGTTTGTGGGTTTTAAGTGGGACCCTTGTGACCCCTCCACTTACCTGGGGACTCTCTCGGAATATCGTATTGTGTGCCAATTCTACACGTCACTATAAAGAGATACCAGTGAATCCTTTACCAATCAAATATCGAAAACACGCCCAATTAGACACAGCACTCTGCCTAACTGCACACACGGGCACTCACCACACCGTGGATAAGCTTTACTGTTTTGAATGATAACTGCATGGGTGACGCGCACGAGAGAGACTGCATGAATGATCTGATCTGAATGCTTTTGTGAAAAGAATGAAATGTTGCTCTTCTTCACCAAAACCTAGACCCCCTTTAGCAGCCACCCTTATGTTTCGATGAACTTATTTTTGAGATGGTATTAGCCCCACGCTCTCGTGGCTTGCCAGGGAAAGCAGGGTAGACCCATCTCCCCAGGTTTTTGGATTCCTTAGCGCCATTGGTTTCTTGCTATGGTACGCAAGGGTCTAGTAATTGGCTCAGACCCTTGTAGGCAAATGTTTCAGGCTGGGTACCCTTTCACTACCTATTGCTTCTGAATAAACCTTGATGTTGTGGATATGATGTGAATAATGGAAATGAAGAAACGTAAAATCAACTTAAAAGCTAGGAGTCCATTAGGGGCAACAACCCCATATTTTGCATTGAATTGAGTGAACCCTAGATCATGGGCTGTCTTAGCCCTAATTTAGAAAGCTAACCAAATATTGATCAGGGGTGCCACCCCAGATCCATGCATTGAGTCCCGTGAGCCATGGGCCTTAACCCATTGAGTCCGCTGGGAGCACTCTGAGTCCAAATTGGCCTTTTGAGCAGATGAGAGTCGGCCAGATCAGAAAATTAGACGGAAGCAGGCTAGATTAGAACTAGGGCACAAAACTCTAGATCTAGGAATTCAACCTACCCGCCTTGAAGCAAACTTGTACCCTTCTTTTGGGCTCCCAACAGCCCTTAAGATGAATTCTTTTCAAATTTCTGTAAGTGTCATGTAATTTTTGCCCTCACTGGCAAGTTGTAAATTTTCTCTAGCACCTAAAAGCACAAGCAGATGAAAGAACAAACGAAAGACAAAGGCTGAGCGGGACTCATATGTGCTCCCATACACAAATACGTCTAGGAGTCGTGCCTTGAGGGGCACCAACCTTTTTAGGACTCTGCACAGGCCTTTTAATTGTACAAATTTTTATTTGAATGGTAATATCATTTAACTTCTGCTTTAATTTTGTGTATGCATTTTCATACATCAAGTGCACACACTTCAAGATCATCTGCATAAGCATGCTTGTTTAAATCCTTTTTCAAAAAAAAAATCAATCAAAATTGCCTCCAAATGTGCATCAAACTTGCCTTGGGGCAAAGAATGGCTGCAATTCTCTGTGCTTTAATCTGTTTCAACTTAATTAAAAAAATTTTGATGAGATCAATAAGGCTGTGATCCAGCCCAAAATAATAAATCAGGAATCAAGGATAAGTCTGATCCTTGCTGATGGCCATCAGTCAAATTGAAAAGGAAAAGAAAAGAAGAAAAAGAAGAGAAGAAAGAAGAAATTTCAAATCAAAAGAGAAATCAAGTATGTCAAGATGTCAATTTTTAATCTCCCAAAAATTTAGTAGAACCATTTCGTGTTTCTGCTACTCCTGGAAATCATTTCGTATTTCCCAAATCTTAGTAGAAATCATTCCGTGTTTTTGCTGCTCCGGGAAATCATTTCGTATTTCCCAAAAATTTAGTAGAACCATTTCGTGTTTCTGCTGCTCCGGGAAATCATTTTGCATTTCCCAAAATCTTAGTAGAAGCCATTTCGTGTTTCTACTGCTCCGAGAAATCATTTCGTATTTCCCAAAATTTTAGTAGAAGCCATTTTGTGTTTCTGCTGCTCCTGGAAATCATTTCGCGTTTCCCAAAATCTTAGTAGAAGCCATTTCGTGTTTCTACTGCTCCGACAAATCATTTCGTATTTCCCAAAATTTTAGTAGAAGCCATTTTTTGTTTCTGCTGCTCCTGGAAATCATTTCGTGTTTCCCAAAATCTTAGTAGAAGCCATTTCGTGTTTCTGCTGCTCCGGGAGATCATTTTGTGTTTCCCAAAATCCTAGTAAGAATCATTTCGTGTTTCCGCTACTTTGGAGATCAACTCTTCAAGTCTCCACACCCAAATCAAATAATCAGGAAATCATCTTTTTAAGTCTTCTTGTGGAAATCAACGCTTTGCGTTTCCGCAAGCCCCAAATTTTTAAACAGCTCTCTAAGCTCTCAAACCAATTCTCTGGAAATCAATGCTTTGCGTTTCCAGAATCCAATCAAGTGGAAATCAACTTTTTGAATTTCCACATCTCAATCAAATTAAAAGATCATGAATAATCTGCATTGACATGCATTATATTTCAATATAAAATGAACTCTTTGTACTGACTTGTTTCTTTCTTTATTTTTCACTAAGGTTTCAAGATTGCATATCGCAGTCCGTACCTCTTGCGTTCAAGGAAAAGACTCCAGATGGATCCTGCTGAGAGACGAGCAAGCACTACCTCCACCGCCTCAAGAACAGGAAAAGTTGGAAGATCATCCCGTGATAACTGGTATTAACCAACAGATGGCCAACATTACAGCCATAATGGCAACCATGATGCAACAAATGAAAAGGCTGCAAGCGCCACCACAGTTTGTACAGCCACAACAACAGTTGCCAATACCTCCACAGCAGCCGGTACCTCCCCAAGAGCCACCAGTAGCACCACCACAGCAGTTGGATCCTCAGCCATTGCCAATCTTGCCAGAGTAGCCACCACCTACAGTTCCGCAGTTAAACCTGCAACCACCGGAGCAGCCAATTCCCCAATCTGTGCCAGTCCAACCAGAACAGCCTCAGCAGGTTCTGGCACCTATTGCACCCCCACACCAAGCGACACCACCTACAATGGGGCATGAAGAAGAAGGGCACCGAGAACAAGAATTGGTTAATGTCACAGCCCAAATGCAGGCCGATTTACATGCCCTAAAGGAACAGATGTAGAACATGAACCGAGGTCCTGTGATGAAAGAAGCCTCACTAGATAGGCTGAGATTCTTCCCGAATCTACAGCTTCCGTCAAAATTCAAATCTCCAGACTTTGTGAAATTCGATGGAAGCGGGTGTCCGCTATCGCATCTACAAGCATACTATGGGGACATTTGCCAGTATGCACATGATGATAGAATAATGATTCAATTCTTTCAGCGTTCGTTGACGGGATTGGCACAGAAATGGTTTGCTAGTTTGGACAGGAACCAAATCAGGACGTGGCAAGACATGGCAAGTACATTTCTTGATCACTTCAAGTTCAACACTGAGGTCTTTGCCTACTCGGATGGAATTGCAAAAGATGACCAAGAAGAGCACCGAGTCCATTCGGGAGTATTCCAAGAGGTGGCAGGAAATGGCTACCATGGTTCAACCACTCATGTTGGAAAAAGAGATGGTGACATTGTTCATCTCTATGTTAGGATAGCCATACTACACACTGCTGCTAGGGCAATTTGCTGCAAGTTTCGCAAACCTGATCGTAGTGGTAGACAGAATAGAAGACGGGGTTAAGTTCGGCAGAGTGGCGGGCTTCGCAACAGAACAAATAAGGAGCCCTGCCAGTGGAAGAGGTGTGGACAAAAAGAAAGAGGACAAGACTGTTAACTACGTCCAACAAAACATGCCTTTCCACTTCTTAGCACCAGATAGGAGGGAGAATCAAAGCACTGGCTAGGGAGCGCAGTCTGCAGAAAGGCCAAGATGGTCCAGGGAAGAATTTCAAGCAAGGATGAACAGGGTGTTCACACCCCTCCTTTATCCATTGTCAGAGTTGCTTCCAACCTTGTTGAAAAAAGGATATCTGCAGAAGAAGCGGCCAACTCAACTAACCAACAGTCGCTCCTACAACCTTAATGAACACTGTGAATACCACATGGGAGCCCCTGGACATCACACCAACCGCTGTTGGGACTTAAGGCATGATGTGCAAGACATGATTGACAATAAACGTTTCTCCGTCGATCCCCTAGCACCGACTCCTGCTGCAAGTACTTCCATCGACCCTCTCATGGATCACTCCAAGGCATCTACCAGCAACTCAGTGAATCAGGTGGACGGTAGTAATAGCGACAAGGGGCAGATTGACCCGTCAGCACTGATTGGACAGCCAAGTCAAGTAGTGAGGGTATACTTCCAAGTGGAAATCAAATTGCCAGCAATAACTATCATTCAGAAAGG
The DNA here is from genome assembly GCA_947561395.2 of Buxus sempervirens. Lineage (NCBI taxonomy): Eukaryota > Viridiplantae > Streptophyta > Magnoliopsida > Buxales > Buxaceae > Buxus > Buxus sempervirens. The sequence continues at coordinate 40,972,109 of OX387183.1, read as the reverse complement.
GGATGAAGTAGACACTCCACATGCTCTCACTAAGGAATCCAAAACTGAAGAGGGCCGAGATACCTACGTTTGTGCGCTCGAGGATGATCCTCCAAATAGCGAAGAGGTCACAAGACCCCAACACCCGAACAATTGTGGATGGATTAGTGATTCTCCATCACCTCCAGCCAGAGAAGGAGCGGGCAGTTCTAGAGGATTCTGGTGTCAAGGCAAGTCGCCTGTCCTAGATTCATCAATGGATAGTTCAAAAATCCCTCCTCAGAGGTCTGTCAATTGGCCTCTTGACTGTATCTCCGCCACATTAGAGCCGAATCCATATCCCCGTACTAATCTAGCGTCACTCGAGTTTGACCACGATTCCATCTCGTATGACATATGTGAGTGGTTCGGTCTCCCTCATGTCACAGTAGAAGGGGTGCCACCATCCACTCCTGAACTCATGAATCTGCTTGACCCATATGAGAGTCAGGATGACGACCCAGAAGACACTTCACCAGACGAGGGTGATCCGAATAAAGACCTTAAGAACGCAGCATCAGATGAAAGTGATCTGGACGAGTCCGTCAATATGATCACTGTAGGTGGAACTGAACCAGAGGACGCGGTTGAAGTCGTCAAAGGCAAGTCACTGCCTAGGAACTGGAGTTCTGTGCCTTTTGCAACTCACAAAGCCAACATCTGAAGGGAGGTTTTATTTACTTTAATGCCTTTTGATGTAACTGCTTTTTAATTCTGCTTTTGTGTACATAAAAAAAATTGCAAGTGTTTGGTCGGTGATGACATTGCTCTGAGACCACACCTTTTTTGGCATGACCACGATCATGGAAAGATGCTGGATAGCTGTAGACACCCCAAATTGCACTACAAAATGAGCAAATAATTGAAAACATGTAATTGGGATTCGAAACAGGTCAAAAATGCATAAAATTTCATCAAACATGCATTGCCCATATTGTATCTGCGGGCTGGTTGCGCCCACAAATAATATACGGGCATGCCGTGCCCATATTAACACTACGGGCAGCACATGCCTGCAATGTATATACGGGCACGGGGGTTTTTGTGTGAATTTATCTTTTCTCAATTTCTGAGCCTTAACTGCATCCAAATATCTTTCTGGGAGTTTCGAATTATCTTATTTATCCATCCGAATTCTCTTATTTATCCTATGTGGAAATGGATTGGCATTATCCCTATTTTCAATTTAATCTTAAGGATTTTGGTATATCCCTTTGGACCAACCATGCCCCTGGGTTTGCATATAAATAGAGGGCAGATTCTCAAGCAAATGGCCATGAATTTGAAGTCTGAAGAGCTCCAAGTGAAGAAAGGAATCCCTGCTGCTCTGCTTGCTCAATCCAGGTAAGTCCCTTTTCCCTTTTATTTTCTATTTTCAATTCTAGAAATAATCTGATCTTCTCCATTGCTGTAGATTAAGGCCTTCTTATACTTGTATTCCTAAACCTGCCTCCAAGTACCTCAAGACTCCTCTTTAGCCGTAAAACGTGAAGAGAGAGATAGGGAAAGGGGAATAGGTGGATTCTTAGAATAGAACCCTATAATCTGTTTTTCTCCTTTTCTGTAGAATAAGGCCTCTTTTGTGTTTGTATCCCCAAACCTATCTCCAAGTACCCCAAGAATCCTTTCTAGCTGTAAAATGTGAAGAGAGAGCTAGGGGAAAAGAGAACAGGTGGATCCGTAGGGTAGACCCACATGTGCTATAATCTGTGAGATGTGGTTGCTTTTAATATCTTGCTATTGTTTTAATGATTTTATTTTGAATCTGGAGGAATTCTATGAATCCATGATGTTTATAGCATGAGATCCCCACTTTTTTCTAAAATTTGGATTTTCACACCTTTGCACCTACAGCACTGTTTTCTTAATTTTGGTGATATTTGGCTAAGATTCTGGATCTATCATGATCAATATGGTAGATCTATGACCAAAAGCCTGAAAGTAATCTGTAGGGTTTCATGATATGATTTTAAAATTGTTTTTGATCTTGGAGAAAGGATCCTATGGTCTAAACTTTCCCATTTGATGTTTTTTCTTCAACGTGGGTTGAGTGGGGGTTCTATATCTTCACTATTGAGAGATCCGGATCAGATCTGTACTCCAAGATAACTTTATTCTTCAATGTTTTAATCAAGAGATTTCAGTCTAGTTTTTCAACATTTTAATGGTTTAGCCTAAAACTAGTTTTTCAGGTTTCTCTTTAGATTGGTTTTATCTGATTTTTTTTTCTCAATTTTATTTTAATCATGAAACCTTTAGAATGGTATGATCATATTTGAAAGTTCTGAATCAATCAGGCTGTTCGTATAAAAAAACCATACACTTTTGTCTTTTTTTGATTTTTTATTATTTTAGTAGCAAGCCTTCTTTATTTTTAACATGAACAATGCCTGGAAACTACCTTGTGTGGATGAATAGGGGTGCCTAACACATTCCCCTATTCGTAACCTAATCTCCTTTCCCATCTCTGGTTTTTTTTTAAATAGGGTTATTTTTACCCTAAATTTGCCTTTTTGTGCTTATTTGATGATTTTGGTGTTCATTTACACCTAAACAGAATGGTGGCGACTCTTTGTTTTTAACCAATCCCGTGCGATGATTAGGAAGTCATTGAATTGATTTTTCATGTGTCACAACTGGCGACTTTGCTGGGGACTTGTGGATTTCAGCCTTTTGGTGTATTTGTTCATGTTTTCGGTGTCTTCGTTTGCCTATTTTTTTTGTTCTTAATCATGTTTGACATGCTCTAAATCTGATTTATTATTTAAAAAGCACGGGGGTAGAAACATGTTCAATTCTGATTTATAGGATTGTTTCTAGAAACATGCGTAGGGGGGTTTGTTTTGCTAAACCATGCTTATTTCTTGCTGTATTTTATTAATAGCATGTTTTAATTTTCAGTATGTTCTCCATGTCTTTTTGGGTTGTATAACATGAGCATATGTTTGTATGATTTGGGTTGATTTTTGTGAGCATGTTTAGGTGCTATAGGATTGCTTTGTTTGCTTGTGTACTTTAAATATGCTTTCCTATTATGCCTTGGTTTGTATATGCAAGGCTGCGAAAAGAGTGACAAGGGGTTGGGACGTTGTGAATGTACCAATTTTTACAAATGCACTATGCACATTTTATTTACACAGCCTACCCATAATCTATAGGAAGTTGAACTCGAATATGTGTAGCTTGGTGCAACGAAGTCGATACTTTGGAAAGTGAGAGTGAAAACATTCACCTCAGAACTTTAGGCTAATGATGTGATGACAATGTGGATCTGTGATTCGATTCTGGTCATCACTAGGCTTGAGTTCTAAGTTGCCACTAAGCTAAAACCCAAAACCCCTATACTTGAAGGTGGAGATACACGTTTTTGGCTAAAGTACACAATTACGTGGGGATATGGGTTTGTAATTGAGGGAAGGCCGTTTGCATGGTTCACAAGGCAAGGCATAAGGTGGATGCCATATTGAAGGTAAACAAGGTAACAAGGTAGTCTTAAATTTCGCACTATTTTTATGTCAAGTAAGTGTCATGGTGTCCATCTGTTTGGGATAAAATTGTTCCCAATAGGTATGTATCTTAAAATTGGTGTAGTCCATAGGAAGAGTTTTCAACTCTTATTAGAATTGATCCTACCAAAAGTTCATATAAGAGGCAACCAAAGGTACAGAACCCCTGAATACAGTGTCTAATTTGGAGGGAACATGTGCCCTCCTAAGCATGCATTTTTGCAAGTAGGGTCAAAGTCCACTTTGGGACAGTTTAGAAGCCTTGCAACGGTGAACCATATGTTTGGATGAGCAATCAAAGTGATCAAATAATGTAAAAACTGAAAAAAAACGGAAAAAAGCTCTGTAAACCGCATTTAGTATACGGGCTGGGCTTGCCCGTATTGGTTATACGGGCAAGGCTCGCCCGTAATTTAAGTGCGGGCAAGGCCAGACCGTAATATATTTACAGGTTTTGCGGAAAATCCAATTTTTGCATTCTTTTCCCACCAAATCTTGTTCCTTTAACCTTTAAATGATGATAAAGGGAAATGAGTTTGAATAAAATGTTTCAAAAAAAAATAAAAAAAAATAAAATAAAAATGTGAAACAAAATCCTTGGGCCTCTGAAGGCCTTTAAATTTCAAACCTTTTTCAAAAAATCCCTGGGCTTCTGAAAGCCTTTGAATTTCAGACCCTTTTCAAAAAATCCCTGGGCATCTGAAAGCCTTTAAATTTCAGAAAATCCCTTGGCCTCTGAAAGCTTTTGAATTTCAGACTTTTTTTAAAAAAAATCTTTGGGCCTCTGAAAGCCTTTGAATTTCAGATTTTTTTCAAAAAACCTTTGGGCCTCTGAAAGCCTTTGAATTTCAGATTTTTTTTCAAAAAACCTTTGGGCCTCTGAAAGCCTTTGAATTTCAGATCTTTGGGCCTCTAAAGGCCTTTGAATTTCAGACTTTACCCCTGGGCCTCTGAAAGCCTTTGAATTTCAGATCTTTTTCTTTGGGCCTCTAAAAGCCTTTGAATTTCAGACTTTACCGTAGGGCCTCTGAAAGCCTTTGAATTTCAAACCTTTTTCAAAAATATCCCTGGGCCTCTGAAAGTCTTTGAATTTCAGACCTTTTGCAAAAATATCCCTGGGCCTCTGAAAGTCTTTGAATTTCAGACCTTTTGCAAAAATATCCCTGGGCCTTTGAAAGCCTTTGAATTTCAGACTTTTTCCAAAAATATCCCTAGGCCTTTGAAAGCCTTTGAATTTCATACCATTTTCAAAAATACCCCTGGGCCTCTGAAAGCCTTTGACTTTCAGATCTTTCTTCAAAAATACCCGTAGGCCTCTGAAAGCCTTTGAATTTATGATCCTTTTCTCTTTTTTGTGGGACCCGTTGGAAGCCATAGAATATTCCAACAAACCTTTGGTTGGTCCTTTTTGTACCAATCAATTGAAATTTTTGTGGGACACTTGGAAGCCCTAGAATATTCCAACAATTCTCAAAAAAAAAAAAAAGCAAATAAAGAAAAAAAAATCCAAACTCGTGTTCACCTAACCTGCATATAGGCCTTCATAGGTATATGAATGAGACTAAATTGGTACTGATATTTTTCTTTATTTTTTCCAGTTACCAATGCACTTGCAACCATAGCTCATGTGACCAGATCAAGAGCTCGCACCATGAATCCCACTGAGAATGAAGTTGATGTCCCTAACCCAAACGTTGCCCTGCTACAGGAACAAGTGACAGGACTTGCCCGAATGCTAGAGAACTTACTAGCGGTGCAGACCCAGCAAGTCCAAGCCCAGAACCAAGCCTCCACTTCCAACCACGCACCACAACCTCAAACCAACATTCCACCTCCGGTTCAACCTATTCTTGAACTCATTTATGAACCCACCCCTGAATCTATACTGATCAGGGAAGAGACAGTTGAATCAGAAAAAGAAAAAGAAAAAGAGAGAATAAGGGATGAGGTTGAAAGGAAATTCATGCATAGACTGGAGATGATCCAAGATGAACTGAGGGAATTAAAAGGGGTGAACAACTTTGGGGGCACCAACTTTGAAGACTTGTGCCTATACCCTAATGTTAACCTACCAGCCAAGTTCAAATGCCTAGACTTGGACAAATATGATGGCACTGGCTGCCCCATGAGCCATCTGAAGTTGTACTGCGGGGCCCTATGCCAATTCGGTCGGGATGATGACATTTTGATTCAGCTCTTTCAAAGGAGCTTAACTGGAACTGCTTTGAGGTGCTTTGCCACCTTAAACCATGGAAGAATCGAAAGATGGAAAGACCTAGCGGATGCCTTCTTGGCTCAATACAAGTTTAATTCAAAGATCGTGCCAGACAGGTACGATGTAATGAGGATGAGCAAAGGAAGGGATGAATCTGTAAGGTAGTATGCCGAAAGATGGAGGGAGACTGCCTCCCAGGTCAGGCCACCTATGCTGGAGCCAGAAATAATCTCCACTTTCATCAGTACACTGGGCCAACCATTCTACAGCCACCTAGTGGGTCAGACCACCACTAATTTTGCTGCTTTGGTACAAGTGGCCGACCTAATCGAAGACGGGATTAGGTCGGGTAAAATAATTGACCATTTTGCTATGATTAGTCAGCAGGACCCCAATCTGAAGAAAGGAAGTGGGATAAAAAAGAATGGGAACAAGAAAGAGGGGGAGGTGAACATAGTACAGCCACCATCTGGCCCTAACAAGCCCATATAAATCAATATACCCGCTCCTTTTCCTACTCCATCCACTCCACCTACCCAGCAGGCCCCTATGAGGATTAATGTTCCAGCAGCACCCTTAGACCAAAAGAGGGCTTTTACTAAGGAGAAAAGGGATGCCTATTTTGCAGCAAGGAGAAATAGGGTTTTCACCCCTATTCCAATGTCTCCGTCTCAGTTGCTACCAACTTTATTGCAAGCAGGGTACATTACCTTAAGAGAACCAAATCCGAATGCATCTAAGGGGAGAAATTTTGACCCATCCACCACTTGCGATTTCCACATGGGTGCACCTGGGCATCTTATTGACAAGTGTTGGTCTTTGAAACACGCCATTCAGGACTTGCTTGACCAAAATACCCTGTCTTTCAATACAAGGGCTCCCAATCCTCCTAGAACGGACATTGGACAAAACCCTTTGCGTCAGCATCATGGGGAGGCCCATCTAATGTCATAGGGGTCATTTGTTCTGATAAAATAACCTTTGACCCATCCCAGTTAATTGCTCCTATAGGGACAACAGTCAAAGTTTATTTTGACAGAAGAAATAAGGACAAAGAAATAAACGTGATTTCAAAAGGGAATGATCGTGCTGCTGAGAACATTAGCTCTGCTTTGGACCGGGCCTCCTCTCTCATGGCCCAATTAAATATTGCAAAACCACCTCTGGTAGTCAATTGCAATCCATCCACCTTTGCTTCACCCATTCAGTCCAAACCACCACTGGTCATTAACTGTGACCACCTTACTGTGTCAGTTAATTCTTCATTCCCTCAACCAAAGCAAGTTCAACCCTTGGTTGTGGATGTTCCTCCTACTTAGACTTCCTCATCCAGGACCAAGCTTCCTCCCTTTGTGATAAATGTCCCAAAGCTTTCCTACTCTGAATCAGCTGTACCATGGAACTACAACGAAGGCTTCACCACCACATTTCTTGCAGTTGAGGCAGAAAGCAAGAAAGAAGTGAACCTCATGATGAGGTCAGGAAAGTGTGTAGGAGAGGGAGAGAAACAAAAGGAGACTGAGAAGGAAAGGGAAGAAGATGAGAAAGAGAAAACAAAAGGAAAAGCCAAGGTAGGGGATGATACCCCTCAGATAATTGACAGTGAGGCTGCTGACTTCATCAAACTAATCAAAAAGAGTGAGTTCAATGTTGTCGAGCAGTTGAACAAAGTCCCTGCCCAGATTTCAATACTGGGATTATTGTTAAATTCGGAAAAACATAGGGACTCTCTGTTAAGGGTACTTCAGGGCGCCCATGTGCCTAAAAATATTGAACCAGACCAACTAGGCAAGATGGTTGGGTAGATTTTATCTCATAATGTCATATCTTTTTCTGAGACTTAAATTTGCCCAGCAGGGTACCATCATGTGATCCTTTGCACATAGCTATGCTCTATAAGGGTTGAATGATAGCCCGGGTTTTAATCGATAATGGGTCGGCTCTGAATGTCTGCCCGTTAATTACCTTTGTAAAGCTCGGTTTGGAGCAAAACAAAATCAAACAAAATGGGAGAATCATAAGAGCCTTTGATAGCTCTAAAACACTCCCTAAGGCAGGTTGAACTGCCGGTCACTATTGGACTGTACATTTTTAATATCACATTTGAAGTGATGGATATACCGGCAGCCTTCAACCTACTCCTAGGAAGGCCGTGGATTCATACGGCTAGGGCTATACCATCTACCCTCCAACAAAGAGTTAAATACATTAGAGGGCAAAAGGTGATTACGGTCCTAGCTGAAAATTTGGTTCCTCCCATGTGGTCCCCTGATTTACCCTACATAAACATGGAAATGACTGCAGACAAAATGGCATTTCACTCTTTCCAGTTTGAAACTGTCAATTTTATACCTGGGGGTATCAGGAAAAAGAAGAGAAGTTGACCAATGCTGAGAGAATGGTCAAGAAATTACTGAGAAAGTACAATTTCCACCCTGAAAAGGGTCTGGGGGTTAACCTGCAAGGAAGGATAGAACTGGTAAAGGTTAAGAAGCTGGTCCCTAGAGCAGGATTGGGGTCCAAGCCAAGAGATTGGAGAAGACAGAAGCAGTTGGAAGACATGAAATTCCCTCATATCAGGGAAACTTTTCCGAAGCTTTCTCATATGATTCAACTGTCTCCTCCTCAGTATCAGCCAAAACCTCCATACTATAACATTAACCCATTCTAGAAACCCAAGTTCCCAACCTTGCAACCATATGTTCCACCTTCACCTTCACAAGCATTGGGTGAGCCTGGACCGTGGTCAGAATAGAAGCGGGATTTTTCTGAAGATGTTGGAGCCTTCTTTGCCATGACTGAAGGCAAAAGAGAAGAAGGAACAGATGAGCTACCCTTCATCGATTGGGCTGCAATAAAGTTCCAGATGAAGTCATATCTGGGTCAAGCCCTACAGCAGAGGCGGGCGATGTAACTCACCCAGTAATGGTGATCTCGGATGCGGACCCTGAATTTGGGAAGCAGGCTTGTGTTATTACCCCTGCTCCAGAATCTTTTATCTTGAACAATAGGGAGGAAACTCCCCTTACTTTTGAAGCTGCGTTTGTTTGGCAAACAGTTATGGCTTCCAAAAAAAAAAACTCCATCAGTGGAATACCCTTTTCCTGAAGGTTTTAATCAGCCTTCATCTTTAGGAAAAGATTTTTTTGACGGCTCTCAAAAAACAAAAAAAGATTTTCCTATTTTTTCTAGAAAAGTTAAATTTTTCAAAAAAGTCCAAACCACTTATGAACCATATAAGCAAACGGAATTGGATCAGGTTGATTATGACTTCGACCTTGAGCTCGACTTTGACCTGCTGGGGGTTGAAGAAGAGACCGAGGTCGAAGAAGAAGACTTTCCAAAAGAAATCACATATCAATTGGAGCGTCATGAAAAGGGGGTCCAACCTAATATTGAGGAGACCATCTCAATAAATCTAGGAACCGAAGATGACCCAAAAGTAGTGAAGATTGGGGCATGCTTATCTGAGGTGCAGTGTAATGAAATGACACGATTCTTGGCTGATTATAAAGATGTATTTGCATGATCGTACTGAGATATGCCAAGATTGGACACTGACATGGTTGTGCACAAGCTACCAATTCTACCAGATGTTAAGCCAGTTAAGCAGAAGTTGAGAAGGTTGAAACCTGAATGGACATTGAAAGTCAAAGATGAAGTGGTCAAACAATTCCAAGCAGGATTTTTGGCAGTCCCCACGTACCTTGAATGGCTTGCAAATATAGTGCCAGTGCCAAAGAATGATAGAAAGGTCAGAATGTGCGTGGATTATAGAGACTTGAATAAGGCAAGCCCAAAGGATGATTTTCCACTTTCACACATTGACATCTTGGTTGATAACACTGCTGTATATAGCCTGTTCTCGTTCATGGATGGTTTCTCTGGGTACAATCAAATTAAGATGGCTAAGGAGGATCAAGAGAAAACGGCCTTCATTACACCTTGGGGTACCTTCCACTACACTGTCATGACATTTGGGCTTAAGAACGCCGGGGCAACCTACCAGCTGGCCATGACAGCATTATTCCATGATATGATCCATAAGGAGATGGAGGTCGATGTGGATGATATGATAGCCAAATCATGTAAAGAAGAAGACCACTTGATCAACTTAAAGAAGGAGCCAAATCATGCCAGAAACCTTTGACACAATAAAGGAATATTTATTGAATCCACCTGTGCTAGTGCCACCAACTCTAGGAAGACCACTGATTCTATACTTGTTAGTTTTGGAGACGTCGGTGGGGTGTGTCTTGGGACAGCATGACGACACAGGCAGAAAGGAAAGGGAAATTTACTATTTGAGCAAGAACTTCACAGAATATGAAGCAAAGTATTCCCCTTTGGAAAAGACTTGTTGTGCTTTAGTATGGGCAACTCAAAGATTGAGGCATTACTTCCTCAGTCACTCCACATTACTGATATCTCGAATGGACCCACTGAAATACTTATTTGAGAAACTAGCACTAACAGGCAGAACGGCAAAGGGGCAGTTGTTACTCTTTGAATTTGACCTCACATACATCACTCAAAAGATGATTAAAGGTCAAGCCATTTCTGATCACCTAGCTGCACATCCTTTACCAGAATACCAACCTCTTAAGACAAATTTCCCTGACAAGGCAATTCTCTTTACTGAAGAAGAAGAAAGTGAAAGCTCTTGGCAAATGTTCTTCGATGGGGCCGCCAACATGAATGGAAATGGAATAGGGGCAGTTTTGATCAAGCTGGATGGATCACATATCCCAATAGCATTGAAGTTGAGGTTCCAATGCACGAACAATATTGCAGAGTATAAAGCATGCATAATTGGGTTTCACGCAGCCATAGACCATGAAGTGGAGGAACTTGACGTATATGGAGATTCGAGTTTTATCATCTTCCAAACAATTGGTGAATGGAAAACCAAGGATCACAAATTGATCCCCTATCACTAGTATTTGGAAGTAATAAGCACCAAATTCACTCGAATTTCCTTCAACTATATGCCAAGGGCCAAAAACCAATTCGCAGATGTTCTAGCAACATTAGCTTTAATGGTTAGTATGTCAGAAGGTGTTGATATCAAACCATTGGAAATTGAAGTCACAGATGAACCTGCTTATTGCCTTGTTCTAGAGGGAACACCAGAGGAGGAAGTACCATGGTTTCAAGACATCAAAAACTTCCTAAATGATCGGGGTTTGCCAGAAAATGTCACTTCTACAGAGAAAAGGACAATACAGAGATTAGCAGGACAGTTCCTACTAAGTGGTGGACAGTTGTACAAGAGGTCACATAATGATATATTACTCAGATGTGTTGTCAAGACTGAGTCAGAAAGATTAGTTGAAATTGTACATGGAGGAGTGTGCGGGCCCCATATGAACGGGCATATGCTTGCAAAGAAGATTCTGCGATTTGGATACTATTGGTTGAGGATGGAGCACGATTGCTATACACATGTCAAAAGGTGTCATCTGTGCCAAGTGTATGCTGATAACAAGAATGCACCCCCAAATGAGTTGCACAATATGACATCACCGTGGCCCTTCTCTATGTGGGGCATAGACGCCATTGGAATGATCTCCCCAAAGGCATCGAATGAACATAGGTTTATACTTGTAGCAATCGATTATTTAACCAAGTGGGTAGAAGCAGCTTCATATGCAAATATCATAAGTAGCCATGTTCTTAAGTTTTTGAAGCACAACATCATTTGTCGCTATGGTTTGCCAAGTGCCATAGTATCAAACAATGCTTCAAACATTAAGAACAAGGATATGAAGAAGATGTATGAGCAGTTTCAGATTACCCATCACAAGTCAGCTCCGTACAGACCAAAGATGAATGGGGCAGTAGAAGCAACGAATAAAAACATAAAGAAAATCATTCAGAAGATGGTAGTAAGTTTCGAAGATTGACATGAAATGCTGCCACTTGCTCTACATGCCTACAGAACCTCAATCCGGACTTCTACTGAGGCAACCCCGTATTCCTTAGTCTATGGGATGGAAACAGTTTTACCAGTGGATGTACAAATACCTTCACTAAGAGTGCTAATGGAAGCTGAACTAGAAAAAACTAAATGGATACAGTTAAGACATGATCAACTCAATCTGATAGAGGAAAAGCGTTTAAAGGTACTTTGCCATGGCCAATTGTATCAGAAGAGAATGACCAGGGCTTACAATAAGAAGGTGAAGCCTAGAACTTTCCAAGAAGGAAATTTAGTATTAAAGAAAACATTACCCTTTTTGGAAGACCCTCGTGGAAAATTCAAACCAAATTGGGAAGGACCTTATGTTGTCAAAAAGGTCCTATCAGGGGGTGCTTTCATCTTAACAGTAATGGATGGGAAAGATTTTCCTGAGCCAATTAACTTTGATGTAGTAAAGAGTTATTTTCCTTGATTGAATATTACTAAGAAATGATCCGAGGCCATTTTTCTTTATTTCCCAAAATTTTCATCCCTAGTCAAGCCCAATTGGAGCCTGTTCGTCTTTTTGATAAACCCAAACTGGACTTACAGTCTTATACTGGGGCAGAACAAACTGGGGCAAAGCTAATTGGGGAAAAGAGAAAAAAAAAAAGAAGAAAGAAAAAATAATGGCAAATGAAAGCCAAGTACAAAAAGAAAAGAATACACTTTGGGGAAGGGGGTCAAATTCATCATGACTGTAAGTCTGGTTGACTTATTTTCACATTTAGAAAATTTTGAGCCTTTAATAACTTTTCTTTCATAAACTGAGCTTAGCCTTTGTTTCGTCCTATTCTTAAGCCCTTGGTGATTTTATTATATTCATTCAATTTTCAAAGTAAGATGGGTGATGACGGAATGCAGAAGCCGGCCTTAATGAAAACCGTAATTGGCGCTAGGGGCAATATTGGCAAAAGGAAAAAAAGAAGAAAAGAAAAAAAGAGAGAGAGAAGAACCAAAGGTTGAGTTGATCATGTGGTCCAAGTTTGAAATCAGCATGAGCACTAGAAACTGAGCAGATTGGGAATAGCAGGGTCAGTCATGGAGGAAAAGCCATTTGGGGATGATTCTAAAGGTCACAGGATAGACGGATTTGGTCTCTCCATATTGCTTGGATTACCCTTTTCATTATTCAACCTGATTTTAATTCCTTTAATTATATGTGATTAAGTGTTTTGGATCAAATTTCAAAAAAAAAAACTATACTTTGGCCAGTGATGAGAAATCAAATACTTTTCACAAAACTTTTGTTTTTACAAGCATCTGAGAATTCTGAGGCCAATAATATAAAACCTATTTTTGAATTAAATCCTTTGTCTTTCCACTATTGGAGTTTGCTTTTGTTTAAAGGTATGAAAAAAAAAAAGAAAGAAAAAAAAAAGAGAAAAAAATCTAATCCCTATCCCCTAACTGCTCCTCAAGCTCCCGAATCCAAGCCGCCTAAGTTGCAATGATTCTAGAACCTCCCTCTGCATTCGAATCGCTCAAAAAGGAGATGACCTCATTTGAAAGTGATTGCTTGATCTTCAAAGCCCTAAAGTCAGCCAGGGAATCCTGATATTTCTTCCGCATCGCTCGGACTTCAAAGCGACGAGCCTGTCTTTGTTCCTTAAGCTTCTTCTCCATAGTAATGCGGCAAGACACCTGCTTTTCAAGTTGCCTCTCCAGATCAATACCTTTTATCCTAAGTTCTTGGGCTTCTCGTACCCATATTTGTTGAAGCCGCTTGTGGGTGGCCCTCTCAGACTCCAGGATGTCTTCATAAGTAGGGGAAGAACTGCAGGAGGATCCTCTGGTACTGGGGCATGACTCTGCACCTGTTCTTTGATCCAGAAATGATAGTCCTTCACATGGGACTCAGAAAAGACCGGACTCCGTAGAAAACAAGCATAGGACCACTCATTCATTAACCGAGCATTTAGCCCCATTGTGGCTGGTGTAAGTGGCCCAAGGAAGTTCTCATATCCAGTTGGGATCGTGATCCCCTGGGTCGCTCCAAACTGCAGAAAAACCCTCAAAGGAAGATAGAGAACAGCATATTTCAAGCCTGTTAGAACCAAAAAGTTCCTATCTCTGAAGCTGATCATTGTCTCTGGATTAGGCTGATAAGTGCCAGGCCATCTCACCTAATCATCCTAGAGAGTACCCAAGAAAGTAAACCAACCTTGCCTGCCACCTTAGATGTTAGGACACCCTCTGTTGCTCATTAAAACAAGAACTTTCAATCTTGGAAAAAAGCAGCAAGTTATCTCTTCAACCTGACTTAGGTGGTCAAGTAACCAAAGCTGCAGAAAAAGGAAGTATTTTAATCTATTGCAAAAAAAAGAAAAAAAAAGAAGAAGAAGAGAAAAAAAACAAGAAGAGAAAAAAAATTCCTTTTTTTACCTGTAGGATAGGGGCACATGTAAGGAAACGCTTCTTCTTCCTGAAATAACAGTCAGTTAAGGCTTGGAATATCTCTGCCAAAATCATAGGGGCCAATCTCTCACATTCCCTAACTTGGCAGACAACTGAGATGAGAGCCAAGTCAACCTGATCATCACCCCGTTGAAAAAGCAATTGGTTGACCACTATCAAAGTCAAAGCATTAAACCGGGCATCCTTATCCTCACCCCTTAAAAGTTTTTCAGTCAGAAAGGTCTTGGACAAAGTCCACAATGTATCAGAACCCCCTAAGTCCTTCTTCCCTATACCCAAGAAAGTGGATGCCTCCTTTTTGTAGCTAGGCTTAAGGGGCGGGTTCACTACTTTTTCAGAAAACCTTAGACCAATAATGGTTTCAATTTCTTCAATGTTAGGAGTCATCTCTTTGTTATCAAAGTGGAAGAGATTCAATTCAGGTACCCAGTGCCCAATCAAAGCTTCAATGATTTCCCACTTAAAGGGAATTTTAGGGATATGTAAGATATGACCTAAGTGGATAGAATCCCAACGAATTTCCTCATCAAGGGTCATAGAGTTAACCCACCTATCATAGAAAAAGTCCATAAGATTATACCTGATGAGATTAAGAGGTTTTAATTAACAGGTTGTCTTGCAGGAGGAGCTTCATCGGCAAAAGAGATAGGTGCTGTCGGAGAGTGAAGATCGAAGATCGGAAAAGGGTTACGGGCACCGGCAGTTCAAGGTTGAAATGCGAGCAGAAATGAAGAGACTCCATAGAGGCACAGAGGCTGGTCCCACGACCAGGACTAGGGATGAAAATAAGAAAATGGAAGAGGGGACCACAAAAATAAAATGGTAATGAAAAGGAAAAGAATCAAGGAAAATTCCTTCATTTAAGGGAAACTATTCCAAAGCCCTCTCATATCATTCAATTGTCTCCTCCTTCAGATTCCTCCAAACCTGCATATTTTAATGATAATCCTTTTAGAAAACCTTTTACCTCAACCCTTCAACCTTTTATCCCCCTTTCACCTACTTTGGTGCCTAAAGCCGTGGATGAGCCTGAGCCACTGCCACGAGAGCAGCAGGATTTCACAAAAGAGGCAGGGGCATTCTTTGCAATGACAAAGGATGAAGGAAGAAGGAAAGCAGAAAAAGAGGTTCCTTTTATTGACTGGACCTTGATCAAGATCCCAGATGAAGCCACATCTGATCTCAGCCCAGAAGCAGAAAAGGGCAGTTTTTCAAATCCGATAATGATGGTATCGGATCAAGAGCTGGAGGAGGAGCAGGTTTGCACTATACCACCTGCTCCAGAGGGCTTTGCATTAAAAAATTGGGAAGAGATCCCTTTGACATTTGAGGCCGCATATGGTTGGCAATCAGCTGCGGCCTCCAAAAAAAAACTCCATTAGTGGATTGCCCTTTTCCTGAAGGTTTTAATGAACCTTCATCTTTAGGAAAAGCCTCTTTAGAAGGTTCTCAAAAAAACCAAAAAGATTTTTCAACTTTTTCTAGAAAATCTAAAGCATTCAAAATGGTCCAGACTGCTTATGAACCATATATACAGACTGAATTAGAGCAAGTTGAATATGACTTTGACCTCGAGCTCGACTTCGACCTAATGGGGATCGAAGAGGAGACCGAGGCCGAAGACGATGACCTTCCAAGAGAAATATCATATCAATTGGAACGTCACGAAAAGGGTATTCAACCTAATATTGAGGAAACCATTTCCATAAACCTAGGAACCAAAGAGGACCCAAAATTTGTAAAGATTGGTGCATGCTTGTCTGATATGCAGCAGAAGGGAATGTCCCAATTCTTAGCCGATTACAAGGACGTGTTCGCATGGTCTTATCGGGATATGCCAGGGTTGGATACAGACATGGTTGTTGTAAAACCCCGAATTTTCCTTAAATAATAAATTAAATTAGTAAATAATATTATTGAGAGTTAGGATTGATGGAAATAATTTATTATTGTAGGGGGTGATCAATTTAGCGGAGATCCAGAATTAGATGCAAATCTGACCGTCCGATCATGAGATATCGAGGTATGTATTCTAATTGGGCAAGATGTATAGGAGAGTTTGCATGGGAGATGCATGGGATCAAAAAGTATATATAGGTATAAAATAACCTAAATCGTATACATCGTTTTGTCGCTCGTATTACTCAGCCGCAAGCGACGAACGTTGAACGACCGAAAAGAGAAGAAGGAGAAGGAGGGAGGAAGACCAGGTTACCTTGCTCTGAGTGTTGCTTTGCAACTGTAGAGAGATTGGAGGGTTTCTATTCAGAAGAGAAGAAGAGGAACGCGCGTATACGAGGTAGGTGACACCGTTTTGCTTTCAGAAATTGGATTTTCCTTCGTTTAATCGCAAACGCATGTTTCTATTATATGTATTGGTGTATTTAGCTAGATAAGCATGTTATAAATACATTAGAATGAGTTTAGATGAGAAAAATCATGATTTAGAACTGTTTCTGCTCGATTTTGTATGACCACCGACCTCGACTGTACTCGGCGATCATCGGCGCTCCTCGGCGCTAGTTATAAAAATTAGGACGCCGTAGACTGCGGGCGCTCGAATTTGCACTACCGCTGACCTGGGACCGCCAGGGCGATCCTGAGCGATCCTAGGCGCTCTAAGCAGAAATTCCAGATTTTCATAATTTCGAACCTAAATCAATTCTAAACTATTTTTAGACAATTTTAATGATTAATTAAGGTATTTTAAGACCAAAATAAACTATCTAAATCCCTGTTTTACAGAAAAATAAATCAGGGAGATATTTAGGACATTAGTTGCCAAGTTTCAAAGGTAATTGAGAAATGTGATTTTGGAAAAGCCTAACTACACTTTGATTATCAAAACACCTCTAAATGACATTATAAATCAGAATACATTCTAAAGAGAATTCAGAATTCAGATGAACGAGTATTAAAGTAAATGTACAGATATAACCATTATATGCTGCTAGGCACCAAACCTTATAGAAATATGATACTTTAGGGAATTCTTGGAGTCTAGTGGGCATAGCTGGTTATGGATCCATAGTCGTGGCTAGATAGCTAAGGGATATGTCATTTGGGTTGAGTTATTCCTATATGCGACGCGCTTCCTTTACAAGTTAGTTTGTCTGGGAAGGTCCTATGTCTGGAAGGACACCCCGGTGAGTCGCTGGTGATTCCCTGTACATGTGGATAAGCGACCATCTCCATGTATTGATTCTGGTGCTGCATGCTGGTGGTACATGCCAACTCTGATGGGTACGTGTGCAATAAGTCGGTGACTACGGCTCTTGTCTAAGCTGCGCTGCATGGGGCTTGAGTATCATTAGTAGCATCGCTCCTAAGTCGCACGGTGGTATAGCAATTGGTTGAGAATCATCTCAAAAGGTTTATCTATCTTTGTGAGTCCTACAATGACACTGAAATCATAACACACGGTATTATTATTGTATACATGCGGAAGGCATGTGATTGAGATATTGGTCGGATGTGACTGCTTAGTACATCCTGGCAATGTGTGAACTATGTTACTGATTTGACTATTGTATTCTCATATTAAACTTGCTGAAGTTCATTTTTAGAACTGTTTATCAAACTGTTTTGTGTTCATGAATAGTATAAATGATTATGCGAGCCTGATTAGTCGATGTTGCTTAATCATGCATGAACTATTACTTTACTTATATTAACTGTTTAATCATGCATGTGTTACCTACTGGGATATTCGTATCTCACCCTACTTTTATTCCATTTTTTCAGCTGATACGCGAAAGGGGGATCTCTTAGACTTCCAGGGAGAGATAGCTGAGTATTCACCGGAGGATTACTATTATCCAGATCTTGTCTGAGGTGGATTATTGTTATAGACTTAGTACATTTGATTGGACTATTATTATGTATTGAGAAAGGAGAGAGAGAGTACCCAGTTATTTTACCAGACTTTGATATTCCTGATTGATGGTCAAGTTTTATGTTCAGTTAAGGATTTTGATCTACAGTTTCGCACATACTTGTTTCCGCAACTCTGATAGTATATAAGAGAATGGATTTTAAATTCTTTGGTCTGGTATGTTATTGATGTTGTATTTGATATGGGCCAGTAACACCTCGGATTTGGTTGTTGAACTAAATAGGGGTTGTTACAGTAGCGATCCGGGTTCGGGTTGGGTGCCGGTTTGCACTGACCCGAGTTCGGAGCGTTACAGTTGTACACAGGCTGCCAATCCTGCCAGGAGTAAAGCCTATTAAGCAGAAATTGAGAAGGTTGAAACCAGAGTGGACTTTAAAAGTCAAGGATGAAGTGGTGAAACAGTTTCAAGCCGGGTTCTTGGCGGTTTCCACATACCCTGACTGGTTAGCTAATATAGTCCCGATTCCCAAGAAGGATGGAAAAGTCAGGATGTGTGTAGATTACAGAGACTTGAACAAGGCGAGCCCGAAGGATGATTTTCCTTTGCCACACATCGACATCTTGGTTGATAACACGGCAGTCCACAGCTTGTTCTCTTTTATGGATGGCTTTTCCGGATATAACCAAATCAAAATGGCAAAGGAGGATCAAGAGAAAATTGCTTTTATCACTCCTTGGGGAACCTTTCACTACACAGTCATGCCTTTTGGATTGAAGAATGCCGGGGCAACATATCAGCGAGCCATGACAGCCCTTTTCCATGACATGATCCACAAAGAAATGGAGGTCTATGTGGATGATATGATCGCCAAATCGTGTGAAGAGGAAGACCACTTGATCAATCTAAAGAGGGTATTCGACCGTCTAAGGAAATACAGCTTAAGGCTCAACCCAGCAAAGTGTGTTTTTGGAGCCACATCAGGGAAATTATTGGGATTCATTGTAAGCAGAAGAGGGATTGAGATAGACCCGTCTAAAGCAAAAGCAATCATTGAGATGCCACCTCCTAAGACTGAAAAGGAAGTTAGGGGTTTTCTGGGAAGAATTCAGTATATTAGCCGGTTCATAGCACAGCTCACTGCTATTTGCGAGCCGATCTTTAAGCTTCTAAGGAAGAATAACCCAACTATATGGAACGAGGATTGCCAACAAGCATTTGATAAGATAAAGGATTATCTGTTAAATCCACCTATTCTAGTACCACCGACTCCAGGAAAACCATTGATCCTGTATCTATCGGTTTTAGAAACATCAATGGGATGTGTATTGAGGTAGCATGATGAAACAGGCAGAAAAGAAAAGGCTATCTACTATTTGAGCAAGAAGTTCACAGACTATGAGACAAGATATTCGCCTTTGGAAAAAACTTATTGTGCTTTGGTTTGGGCAACTCAGAGGCTTAGGCACTATTTCTTAAGCTATTCAACTTTACTGATTTCAAGGATGGATCCGTTAAAATATCTGTTCGAAAAGCCGGCTTTAACTGGCAGAACAGCGAAGTGGCAGCTTTTGCTTTCAGAATTCGACCTGACATATGTCACTCAGAAAGCAATCAAAGGTCAGGCAATTGCTTATCATCTAGCTAAGCATCCATTACCAGATTATCAGCCTCTTAAGACAAATTTCCCTGATGAGGCTATTTTATTTACTGAAGAGGAAGAAAGTGAAGACTCCTGGCAGATGTTCTTTGACGGGGCTGCAAATATGAATGGAAATGGGATTGGTGCAGTATTGGTGAAGCCGGATGGTTCACATATCCCAATCGCAGTAAAATTGAGGTTTCAGTGCACGAACAACATAGCAGAGTATGAAGCGTGTATAATTGGACTGCAAGCTGCTCTAGATCATGATGTTCAAGAACTTGACGTATACGGGGATTCGAGTCTTATCATCTTCCAAACAACTGGTGAATGGAAAACCAAAGATCATAAATTGATCCCATATCACCAATATTTGGAAGAAATAAGTACCAAATTTACTCGAATTTCTTTCAGCTATATGCCAAGATCTAAGAATCAGTTTGCAGATGCCTTGGTGACATTGGCTTCGATGGTTAGTATTCCAGAAGGGGTAGACATACAACCACTCGAAATTGAAGTCAGAGACGAGCCAGCTTACTGTCTTGTTTTAGAAGGAGCGCAAGAAGCAGAAATACCATGGTTTCAAGATATCAAGAATTTCTTGAATAATCAAGGTTTTCCAGAAAGCGCTAATCCTATTGAAAAAAGAACGATACAGAGGTTAGCGGGGCAGTTCCTCCTAAGTGGTGGGCAATTATACAAGAGATCTTACAGTAATGTTCTACTTAGATGCGTCACCAAGGTTGAAGCAGAAAGGTTGATTGAAACAGTGCATGGAGGAGTTTACGGACCACATATGAATGGACACATGCTCACAAGGAAAATACTGCGATTGGGATATTATTGGTCTACAATGGAACATGATTGTTGCATACATGTTAAGAGGTGCCACTTGTGCCAAATATACGCTGATAATAAGCATGCACCGCCAAATGAGCTGCACAGCATGACCTCGCCATGGCCTTTCTCTATGTGGAGTATTGATGTCATTGGGATAATTTCTCCAAAAGCGTCTAATGGACACCGGTTCATCCTAGTGGCAATCGATTATTTCACGAAATGGGTTGAAGCTGCTCCATATGCAAATATTACAGGGAACCATGTTCTTAAGTTTCTGAAGCACAACATAGTTTGTCGCTATGGATTGCCAAAGGCTATAATTTCAGACAATGCTTCAAATATTAAGAACAAAGATATGAAGAAGATGTGTGAGCAGTTTCAGATAACTCATCACAAGTCAGCCCCATACAGGCCAAAAATGAATGGAGCAGTAGAAGCGGCAAACAAGAACATAAAGAAAATAATTCAGAAGATGGTAGTAAGTTATAGAGATTGGCACGAGATGCTCCCATTTGCTCTCCATGCTTACAGAACCTCAATCCGAACTTCTACTGGGGCAACGCCGTATTCCTTGGTTTATGGAACGGAGGCAGTCCTACCTGTTGAAGTAGAAATCCCTTCATTAAGAGTGCTCATGGAAACAGAACTTGAAGAAGTTGAATGGGTTCAGTCTAGATATGAGCAACTCAATTTGATAGAAGAAAAGCACTTGAATGCGCTTTGCCACGGTCAACTGTATCAGAAGAGAATGGCCAGAGCCTACAATAAGAAGGTGAAGCCCAGAACGTTCCAAGTGGGTAATTTAGTTTTAAAGAAGATATTGCCATTTCTGGAAGACCCTCGTGGAAAGTTTAAGCCAAATTGGGAAGGACCTTATGTAGTGAAGAAGGTCCTGTCAGGAGGCGCTCTCATCTTGACAGAAATGGATGGGACAGATTTTCCTGAGCCAATCAACTCCGATGCGGTCAAGCAATACTTCCCTTGAAGGAATATCACAAAGAAATGATTCGAGGCCATTTTTTCTTTATCCCTCAAAAATTTTAACATCCCTAGATTAAACCAATTTGAACCTGTTCGTGTTTTAAAGAACCCAAACTGGAGCTTACAGTCGCCACTGGGGCAAAGTTAATAGAAAAGAAAAAAACAAAGAAGGGAAAATAGCAAAGAAAGGCCAAATACAAAAGAAGAGAAAAAGGGCCAATATTGGGAATGGGGAGTCGCATCCATTATAACTGTAATCCCAGTTGTCCTAGTTCAAGACATCAAAAATTTGAGCCTATAATAACTTTCTTTCATAAACTCAACCCAGCCTTCATTTCGTCCTATTGGTCAAGTCCTCGGGGATCTAGGTGTGTTCCTTCAACTTGCGGGGTTGAATGGGCAATGACGGAATAAATGAGCCAGCCCTAGTGAAAACCGTAACAGGCACTAGGGGCAATATTGGTAAAGAAAAGGCAAAAGAAAAAAGAATAAAAGAAAAGAAAGAAACAGAAAAAGAGGTCACCAACCGCACTTGGGGTACAGATTGAACCAAACCGCCCTTTGACTACGGTTTTGGCCGAAGGGCTATGCAACCGCATGTTGGAGACGGTTTTGGCTAAACCGGTCTGAATGCACGGTTTTGGGCAGCAGAATTGAGTTTAGCAAATTGTTCACACAGGACTGAACCAGTAGGCTGTGGCACGACCCCTGGAGGTGGGAATGAAACTTGGGGATGAGTCTAAAGGTTCCAGGGGGGACGGAATGGCTTCTTCCTCATTAGTTAAAGTACCCTTTTTGCCCAACTTACTTCAATTCATCAAACCATATGGGATTAAAGCATTATGGATTGATTTAAAACAAAAACCCACAAAAAGAAAATTATATTTTGGCCGATGATGAGAAATCAGTGACTTTTCATTAAAACTGTCAGTTTTTACAAGCATATGAGAGTTCTGAGGCCAATACTATAAAAACCTATTTTGTATTCTTTATCTGTCCACTAGTGGAGTTTCTCTTTGTACAAAAGTGTAAAAAAGGAAAAAAATATAATAAAAGGGGCTAATCTCTATCCCCTAGCCTTTCTTCAAGCTCTCTGATCCGAGCCGCCTGAACCGCAACAAGCCTTTCAGCCCCCTCTGCATCTGGGTCACTAAGGAATGAGATGACGTCGTCTGAGAGGGTCTGTCTGGTCCTCATATCTCTGAGTCTGGCTATGGTCTCATCATGCCTACGCCATGCGGCTCTAACCTCGAAGCGACGAGCCTGTATCTGCTCTGATAGCCGTCTCTCCAGATCTTCCTTCTCCAATCTCAAGGTTCGGGCCTCCTCCACCCATATGTGCTAAAGCCGTCTATGAGAAGCCCGCTCAGTCTCCACGAGGTCCTCATAGGTAGGACATGGAACAGCAGGAGGGTCCACTGGGATAGAAGCACAGCTCTGCACCTACTCCTTGATCCAAAAGAGGTAGTCCTTCTCATGCAACTTGGAAAAGACAGGACCTCTCAAGAAGCAAGCCTGCGACCAGTCCTTCAACAAGCGATAGCAGAGCCCCATGGTGGCTGGTGTGAGAGGACCAATGAGCTCTTCGTACCCCTAAGGTACCAAAATCCCCTGAGACTCCTCTCCAAATTGCCGAATGACTCTCAAAGGCAAATAGAGCAAGGTGGACCTCAAGCCTATGAGCACAGCAAAATTTTGATCGGAAAAGCTAATCACTGTCTCAGTAGAAGGTTGATAAGCACCAGGCCATCTCACCTGGTCATCCTGAAGAGTCCCCAAAAAAGTTAACCATCCCTGTTTGCCACCGTGGATGTTGGGACACCCCCTGTTGCTCATCAAAACAGGAATGTTTAATCGGGGGAAGAAGCGGCGGGTTATCTCTTCAACTTGACTCAGGTGGTCAAGTAGCCAGAGCTGCAAAGAAAAGGGAAGCATTTCTAACTTAGAAAATCTCAATTTTGCAATAAAAACTGTAATTCAAGAAAGAGTTCAGATTTTACCTGAAAGATAGGGGCGCAGGCCAAGAAGCTTTTCTTCTTCCGATGATAGCAGTCAGTCAAGGCCTGGTATATTTCAACCAGGATCATAGGGGCAAGCCTTTCGCGCTCCCTAACTTGGCAGATGACTGAAATGAGGGATAAATCAACCTCACTATCCTCTTGAGGGAATAAAAGCTGATTGACCACTATCAAGGTCAAAGCATTGAACCGAGCCGACTGATTCAAGCTGTTCAACAGCTTTTCAGTCAAAAAGGACTTTGATAGGGTCAATAGGGCGTCAGCCTCCCCTAGCTCTTTCTTGCTAATTCCTAAAAAGGTGGAGGCTTCCTTTTTGAAGCTTGGTTTGAGAGGTGGGTTAGCTACTTTTTTGGAGAACCTAAGGTTGATGATGGTTTCAATCTCCTCGACTGTAGGAGTCATCTCCTTCTCTCCAAATCTAAAAAGATTCATTTGGGGTTCCCAGTGCCCAATTAATGCCTCTATGATTTCCCATTTCAGGGGAACCTTTGGGATTGAGAGAACATGGCCTAGATTGGTGGAATCCCAATCTATTTCATCTTGTGGGGTCATTGAACCAACCCATCTCTCATAATAGGCATCTACAATGGCATACCGGGTTAAATTAGGAGGTTTGGACCTAATATTCGGCCTAGGTGCAGATGTTTCAGGTACAGAAGATGAAGAGGGCGCAGAAGCTGAATCAGAGGCCATTAATGGGCAGAAGTGGGTTAAAGGCAGCTAGGAGAGAGAAAATCGCCGAAAAGGGGGTTTCTGACCTAAGCAATACGTCAAAGTGACGTCCTGCCCGCGATTCGCGGCTTTAAAATAACCTAAGGGCAAAAACCGCATACACAGAACGGTTGTGCCTGAACCGCACTCAATGTGCGGTTGCATTCCCGCAAAGTTTAAAAACCGCGGAACAAGCACGGTTCTCGCATAACCGCCCTGTATATACGGTTTTTGCACAAAAACAGTTTTTCTTCTTTCTGTTAAATAAGTCATGTTCCCAAAAATTACCTGTTACCTGTATAACAGTTGCAACATGATAAACATAAAGCAAAAGAACAAAAAATTAAAAGAAAAGAAACAAAAATGAATAATTATCTCCTTTCATATAAATACAAATGGATACATCAAGTCTATATACAAGGATCAGATAAATCCTAATCTAAACCTATCTCCTACAGGTCAATCCCCCTCGCCTCTACCTCGTCGTTGCTGCCGGATGAAGAAATGATCTGAGAAGCGTTGGCTAGCAGGAGAGGACGGCTCATCAAGAGTCGAAAGACCAGCAGGAGGCACTGGATCTACAGAGGGCGCTGGCTCAACTGAAGAGGCTGGAACTGGAACTGGATCATCTCGGGAAAGGTCCATGAAGCAGGAGACTGAAGTATCCGTCGCCAAAGGGACCAGCTCCAGAATCCGGGAATCCTCAACAGGAGGAGATGAATCTATGGGATCCGCCGCATCACACACCTCTGCCACCTTGGGCTCAGCTACATCTGGCATACCCTCCTCTCTCACGGGCTCGGCCGCCTCGGGAACCTCAGGAACGGTCTCTGGCTCAGGTACAGGAGCAGTCTCAGGCAAGGGCACAACCGCTGGCATCTCAGCTGACTCAGGAACTGCAGCGGCAGAAGTAGCCTCGGCCGCCACCTCAGTCTCTCTCTCTGGGATCTCTGCAGCTCCTAAGGAAAGGGATAAGGTACGAGAACTGGATGGTGAAGCTGCCACGTCCTCCTGAAAAACAAAGACGGATTGATCAGAAGCAGAAAATATAAAGAAAAAAAATACAGAAATTGAAAAAGACAAACCTAAGCTCCTGAAGGCCCCACCTGGCCCTGAGCACTGGCCAGCTGGGCCCGCAAGTCGACAATAAGAGCAGCCTGCCCAGTAATGATGACGTCGCTCCCAGCTATAGCGGCATCCCTCTCCGCCAGCTGGCGCTCCAGATCCGCATATCTGGCCCAAACCTCCCCTAGCTGTGCCTCCTGAAATGAGATAAGAAGAAAAAAGATATCAATAAACTTCAAACAAAGGAAGAAGACTAAAGAACTGCACAAGGAAAGGAGATTTGTTATACTGTGGTGTCGTACAAGCGGACCACCACCCCTCCAATCTCAGTAACTCCACCTCGAACGGGCATGGGCTGCATAAGACAACCCACTAAGACCTGCCCGAACCAGGTATCATAGTCACCATCGACTAAAAGGGCATCTCCTGCCTCCCAATCGCCGAAATGAGCAGGGTCGAATGGACCAGGAGGGGTGAAGGGTGCTGTATCTGGAGGAGCCACTGGGATCCGAAGCTCGCCAGTATGCTGAAAGAAGAAGCGCTCGCCGAGGTACCATATGCTACCCAACTGCCCGATAAAGAATGGGTACCTCTAGCGCCGCTGATCCAAAGCAAAAGCGTCATCCACGAAAGGCTGAAAAGCCAACTCATCGTGCAGGCCGTCGAGACGGGGAAAAATAGCTGAATAAACAAAGGTAAATGTCAGATTCTTGCAAAAAGAAGAAAGAAAAGGAAAAAAACAAAAGAAAGTATTTACCTCCCTCCTGAAAGTCCTGTCCAGGTGAGCCCGGGCCGACCTAGGGCGACTCTTCACTGAGTCGCGCTTAATCTGACTCCACCTGCGGGCCAAGGGGAATGTCCCCTCAGGCAATGTGGAGGTAGGGCGAAAGTGGGCCATGTAGACCCGAGCAAAGAACTGAAAGAAAAAAAAGAGAGAGATAAGCAAAGAGAAAAAAAAGGAAGAGAGAAAAAAAAGAAAAGAAAAGAAAAGAAAAGAAAGGAAAAGAAGAGGAAAAGAATTTATACCTGCAGAAATGGCCACAAAAACCTGCAACCCACTCCAGCCCCTCTGGGAGAGGATAGGCTAGAAACCACTCGTCGTAGGCCTGCTAGCAAGGTGCCATAGACAAGCTGGCCCCAAGCATATTCCCTCGCTCGGTGCAGATCTCGGAGAAGGCTCAGGAAATGGGGACTGACCGAGGTAGTATCCTCCAAGCAGAAGCATGATCCCATCATCAGGAGGAAAAGAAATCGAAAGGCCACGGGAAAACTGGGATGCTCCGCTGCTAAGGTGCTGTATCCCCTCTGCAGAAATGTCTCCCTCAACCATGTCCGAGAAATGCAGGTGATCCTGCTCCTATCCCAGGCCGCCACGGGAATCTCATCATATCCCAAAAGCTCGGCGATCTCCAAGTCCGCCGGCCGATCCATCTCAGTGATGACATCTCCAGTCATCCTGATCCCAGTAATGAAAGCGAAGTTGGAGGGGCGAATACCAATCTCCACATCAGGCAGATGGAAGCTTAGGGTCTCTGGGAAAAATCGCTCCATCAGGGCCAGGATCAAAGGCCGATCCTGGCGAACGCCGGTGATGGTGATAAAGGGGCCAAATCCAAAACGACCCATCTCTCGGCGCAGAGGAGTCGAACAGGCAGCCACTACATTGGCAAAAAGGGCCCAGCTCCCGCAGAAATGGGCAGACGGATAAACAAGAGGAATATCTGCCCTGACTCCCGCCGAAGGGTGCGTCCTCAAATCATGAAGGAGAGTGGTGTCTCGGATCTGATCCGCTACCCCCTCAGGAACAGCAACGCGAGTCACTCGGGCTCCTGCCCTATCTCTGCGACAAGCTCCCCTGCGACCTCGGACCTCGGCAACAGGCTAGAAAAGCAAATGGGAGGGGTTCAGGTCGAATATGGTAAAAGAGAGGTCTGGTTTTTGCAAAGAAGAGAGAATACCTCGGGTATCGACTCCTGCGAACCCCTAGACGCTCCAGAGTCTGAATCTGAAATCTCCAGACTACTGGGAGAAGAAGGATCAGGGTCCGGCTCGGCCCTAGAAGAAGATGCCACATCGGCCAGATCCCTCCGAACCCTCGAAGATGAAGGCTCATCTGCAGGACCCCGGGAAGCACGACGTGTACGGGCCATCTACAAGACCGATTGCAGGGAGAAATTCATTATGTTTTTGCATTTAGATAAAATCATTACATTTGCTTTCATGTTTCCGTTAGTTTTGATCTTCTTTGGCTTAATCAAATTTATTTTGTTTGCAGAAGAAATGAAGATCGAAGGAAACACTTCAACAAGTGTCCGGCAGAGTCAAGATTTGATTTCCTTCAGAAATCTTTATTAGTCTTTTATTACTAGTTTGGCTATAAGAATGATATACAGGAGATAAAATTCCTATGTATCTTTCTTGTATGTCAGAAAAGTGAAAGTATACATATATCCTGAAAGAAGCTTCAAAATTCCTAAGTTGTTTATTAATTGTAAAATATTGATGTGTTGGCAAAGTGTCTAAAATCCCTAAATTTATTATTTCAGGGTGTCAACCAAAGGACAATCAAGGCATGATATGGGCTGCTTAGTATTTGCCTATTCCAGGGAAAAATATTTCAGCGTATATTAGGGTGCTCCAGGATCATGAGGTGGACAAAACAAATCAAAGGCCCTGTAAGCAGACAAGGTTAAGAGCTATCCCTAAAAATTATCAGAGCACAAAGCCATGGCAGGGCATCATGCAAAAACCAAGCATCCATGCAGTCATAAGGCACCATGGAAACAGAAATTAGAAAATTGCAAACTACATATGCAAAAATCAAAGTTTCATTAGCATGCAAGGCATTCCAAAATTTGTTCAAGTTGAAGGACTTCGTTCAAACAGGAACAGATAATCAAGGTCGTAATAAGAATCATGCAAACATGATAGTTTGGTCATGGAGACAGATTACCAATTTTTGGATTTAATGCTTACAAAAATGACAAAGGTTCGGCCACTTACCTGTATCGGCCGAAAGATAAATTTCTGATAAGGGAAATGGGCTGGACTTCACCGGAACTTCAAAAACAATTGATTGAAATCAGAAGGAATCTCGGCCACAATGGAATAGTCGACGAGATAAGAGCAGTTCGCCTGTTGGAAATCCCGTCCACAGAGGCAGCAGATGCCAGAGAATGGAAGAAACGCCGGAGGAGATGAGGTCGCCGGACAAGGATTGACTTCGCCGGACGAGAAGGGAAGAAGACTGGAGGAAAACCACGGTCGCCAGAGAAGAGAGATGGGATCGGGGTTCAAGGGTTTTCGCGAGCAAAATAAAGCCAATTGCGGTCGCGGTCGCGTTTATATGCAACCTAGAAAACCGCACATACAGAACGGTTGGTATTAAAATTGTCAAAAACCGCACATACAGAACGGTTGAAATCAAAATTGCTAAAAACCACATGTTCAGTACGGTTGGCACCCAAAAATGAATTTTCAAAACTTCTTCCAATCTCTTTCAAAAGATCTATGCCCAGGATAGTCATGAATTGCAAGAAACACCACCCTATCAACTTTTGCTTTAAAAATTTGCTCAAATCTCACTTCATAGCCACAAGTGCTCTGTGAGACGCGAGAAGAGGATCTGCCCTTCAAGTTAGGGACTTTTCATCAGATTTTCTAAACAAATTCTTTTTCAAAAATCATGTTGGAGTTCTTGCAGCTCATAATTGAATGGACATGATCTTGAGAAGCGCAATTTGCGGGTCTTTTTGCTCTCCGCTGTTAATTGATTCCAATTCCAGCGAAGAGGGGGCAGTTGTAGACACCCCAAATTGCACCTCAGTATAAGAGAATGCTCAAAATGGGGCTTTAAATGTCTTATTTGAGCATTGACATTTGGCAAAAACTCAAAAACTCTCAAAAGAGGTGCTAACCGTACTGAATACACGGTTTTTGTAATTTTGGTCTCAACCACCCTGTATGTGCGGTTGCAACCGCACACACAGCACGGTTGATATCCATGCTTGTTGCGTGAGCTGCCACGTGGCTTCGCGAAGCTTCAGCCGTTGAGCCACGTCGACAGCAATCATGACGAGCGTCACTGAATTGAACCGCCCTGTATGTGCGGTTAGGTTAAATTTGCATGGAAACCGCACTTATAGTGACAGTTCGGTTGAAACCGCATTGAGTATACGGTTTTGGCTGTTTCGGGGATTTGCGAAATTGCTCGATCTCTGAGCCTTATTTACGCATATTACCTCACTCTCAGGGACTTGAACTCCATATTTCACCCTCCGAAACTTCTAGTATTACACCAATTCAAGCCTTTGAGGAGAATTGGAATAATCTAGAAGGCTTTTTAGGCCTACCCTTGGGACTCTTCTACCCTTGGCTTGGCCTATAAATAGAGGGGTCCTCCTCTTGCAAATGACTGATAATTTGAAGCTTGGAAGCTCTGCAAGAAGAGGAGAAACTCTGCTGGATTGCTGTCTCAAGTTTTCAAGCTACCTAAGGTAAAGTCCTGATTACATTTCCAGCTTCTTCTTTACATTCCAACTCCCAACTTCTACCTTTCTGTAGTGTAAGGCCAGTTTGTGGTTGTTTGCAAGCCCCAAACCCCTTCCAAAGTACCTGGGAATCCTCTCTAGCCGTAAAACGTGAAGAGAGAGCCTTGGGAAAAGGAAGGTGGAATGGATCCTCTAGGCTTAGAACCTACAAATGATGAAGAGCATGCTATATGGTTACTTTGAGCCTTTGGATGAGTTTTCTGATGATCATGTATCTGCTTCTGGAGAAATATGTGAATCCTTGCTCTCAATAGCAAAGGATTCCATCCTTCTCCTAGGGAATGGATTTCCACACCTTCACACACACTTTTCACCATTTTCATCAAAGAAGCTAGATCTTGGATTTCTATGTTTAATACGGGAAATCTGAATCAATTAGCTTCAGAATGAATTCTAGAACTTCATGAGATTGTTTTTGTTGATTTTCAAGTGTTTTGGTCGAATTCACTTGCACACATGCACTAGTTTTGGTTTTCTCTTCAAAAGTTTTCAAAACAGGGCAGATCTGTGGCCTGTCTTGGAATGCTCATAACTTCATCCTCCGGATGAATTTTTGAGTAATTCCAAAGACATGTGATAGATAAGTTGGCCTACTTCATATCTTGAAAATTTCGTTTATTTTTATGTAGCCAATTTTTGACACCATCTGTTCAAAGTTTGTAAGTCAGTTCAACCCAGATTGCTGAACTTGCCGCTTTGATGGTGCACCGTTTGCTCAATTTTAATCCGTTTTGAGTGATTCCAATTCCTGAGTTTTCCTTGAGAAGTCTATTTTCATTTTCAATTTGTTTCGGCAGATTTAGATCTGCTTTGCTCCTTGGGTGCTCAGTTGACTCAGAGGTGCTCGCTGGCATAGTCCAGAGCTAATCTGTGGTCTTCTAGGCCTGTTCAAGAGAGCACACAAGTCACATCCGGATAGAGTTTGGTACGAGGTTTTATTCTTTGGAAAGATGGCACTACATACTTCCCCCATACCAATTTTCATGAATTTTTATTGAGCCAAACTCCACGAATAGGACTTTGAAAATGCCTACTCATCACTTTTTCTGAGTTATAAACAGCAAATTTCAGATGTGGATTTCTCTCTCATTTTGAATCGGATTGAGCTGAAATTTTTATTGTACACTCTACTATATACCAGTTTTCAAATTGCTTTGGTTTCATTGGATTTGGATTTAAATTGAGTGAGTTATGGTTAATCGAAGCTTTCAAGCTCTTTTGATCTAATTTCTCCATATTTGCCTTAGCTTGATTTTTTTTTTTTTTTTTTTTACTTTGATTTCCATTCACTCATGAAGTTTTAGAAGTGATGAATCCATGACGAGAGTCTAAGTTCATTGGACTTCTCATGTGGAATGGTCACACACATCGTGCTCGTTATAAGCACCTCTTTGTTCATTCTCATTAGCAAACAATTTTTCAAGCATAAGCAAACATTTGGCAACCGTCTTAGACGGATGAGTGGGGGTGCCTAACACCTTCCCCTGCTCATAAATAATTCCCCTTACCCAATCTCTGGATTTTTCCTTATCTTAGAGCTACTTTAGCTCTTTTTGGCTTCTATGAACCCTTTGGTGTCCATTCACACCTTAAAATGGATGGTGGCGACTCTTTACATGTATCGATCCCCGCGTGATGATATCGGAGGTCATCCTAAATGACATTTCCATGTCTCACAGCTACCCCCCTTTTGCTTAATATATAGATGTTTATGGACTAAAATGATTCAATAGCTATAATTGCATTGAATAGAAACTCCAACTCTACAAATTGCCTCACTTTGGGAGTTAATCCATCTTAGGATTCATAAAGAGAATCTTGGATGGACTTTCTTTTGTTTCAACATTCATTTCTTTTTAAAATTTTCACTTCTCAGCAGCATTTGAACCTTGGTTACATCTGTTCTCTTTTTGGGTTTGACTGTACACTAAGAAATTTTAGTTTTTATTTGTTTGAAAATTCTTATTTTTTATATTTAAATTTATAGATGATTATGGTTTATGTTACTAACATAAATCTATTTGCTCTCGATTGATTCTTTGAGGAGCACTAAAATCTAACAGGGTTTTGTAGGTGTGATGCATATCTAAATTTCCATAAATATATTCTCTTATTATTTTGTATATATATATGCTAAGAAGAGATGGTTGTTATTTGAACAATCTGCTATTAGTATACGAATACCTGAACTGCTGATATGACAAAGAATGTTTAACAATATACTTATAGATACCGCTTTTGATCTTCTACTCGAATAGCCAAAGTGGTTAACAAATCTGGTGCTCTTACCTTTATATGCTTGATAAACAAATTCTTACCAATCCTTCCTCGCGTGGAAGTAAAAGCAAAATGTTATCTATTTTTTGGTGAGAAAATTCTCTGATCTTCTGATTTGTTATTATCTTATTCATGCCTTTCTTTATCTTTAAGATATTTTCCTTATCTTTAAATTTTCAGATTCTTGTCTTATGAAATTCTTCTTTGATGTTGCAATGGATTTATATGTTTTTTTTTCCTTTTGTTATTATGATGACTGCTTGATGCTGGAAATGCATCTATTTGAAGCCTAAATTGAAGAAATTGGCTACAGATTACAATATGAAGTGAGCTCTCTCTATCACTCTCCCTTTCCCGGAGTTGTGGTTTTATTAGCTTGCTTATTTTATTGGAAAATGCTTCCTTAGTTTAGTTACTTATAAAATAAAGATAAAGTTTATAAACTGCAATGTGAACTTCAGTGCTATTTTGTTTAACTTTGACCCAATATCCTAAAATTAAAATCTGAATAGTTTGATGTTATGTGTCTTCACTTGTGGTTTACAACTCACAACTCTGAAGTACTTGATAATTTTCTGCACATGAAGAATTAAAGCAACAAATGCTTTCTGTAATACATTTGGGAAATTTTTAATCAGGTCCAAGATATGTGAATTCACTACATTTTTGTGTTTAATTAATTATCTTCTCTTGATAATTTCCCGATCATAGGCAATTAAACTGGAATATTTCTTTCTGTATTACATTTTTTCTGGATTGCTAATTCAATTTCAATGTTTGTATTTTGAATTTTGTATGAAATGGAAATGCCATTAATTATTACATAGATTGTGAATATGGGCAGAGAATATGAAGCTTTCAAACATCAGGCATGTAAAAAAAAAAAGAACTTCAGGTTACAACGCATTGCCAATTATTTTATCTGTATCTGTAGCATAGAATATGCGACATTTTTGCAATACTTATTGACAAAAAGTTTTTAATTGTGTTGCTTATTGAAGATAGAACACCATATGGAGAATGCAGTTGAAGCCACTTTAATGTCTTCTTACAGTGAATTTTATTTATTTTTGTTTTCTCCTTCGATGATTATATTAACTTACTATTCTCTTCTTCTTTTTTACTTTCATTGTTTGTGGGCACATGCACACACCACCTGATAATGATAATTATATGAATTTTCACACTTAACATACACTTTTTACTCATCTTAATTCTCCATTGTTCCATAATTTATTGTGCAGTTCAATCTAGGAGTTTACAGTGCGTTGTTGGCATTCGCTGGGATGATATGGCCTTGAAGTACCGGTCTAGAGATACACACCATCTCTGTTCACCTCCTGGACGAAAATACACCTAAACTCATGAATATCCTAGGAGAACTAAGAACTCAATTATAAATTGTGGACTTTGCATATTAGATTTACAATGTTGTTTGACCCATGAAAATAGTTTCACCGTAAAACCCTGCAAGTGTTCTGTCCATATGATGACTAAGATTTCAACATCAATTGTAGGTTGTGATCGCCATAGCTGAAATTCTTTTGCGTCAATTGAACATGAACTCCTACACGGAACATGTCTAAAGACCAACAACATTTTAGTTCGCAATCAATGGATGATATTATTGCTTTTAGGGATGGACAACACAATCAAATAGATCTTCAATGTAACCTACCCCACCCCATATCCTGCAGTTTTAGTACTAATTTTTAAGCCGATTGTGGAAGCTGAAGCATCAAGTTATTTCTCGACTGATCACAGAAGAAGAAACCTGGGATTTTTTTGTTTTGCTGGGTTAAACTCAACTATTATAGCGGCTTGATCATAGAAGATGGGTCAAAATAATTAACTTTTCGAAATTTACGGGCCTTTTGATTACGTTTTGAAATAATTAACTAATATAACGGTTTAGCAGTTTTAAATTGAAGCGAATTTGTGCATTTCAATTAAATCTTGGGCTCTCTTATATTCTTTTTTCATTAAGTGAAATGAAATTTATATATTTTATCTCACAATGCCCGTGCGATGCACGGGCTGACTGCTAGTGATATTTGATCGAAATCCTGGCCGTCCGAGGAGAATTTGCGTGGATAAGAAGGTGGGTAGGGGTACCAGGGGATATGTGTGAAATCTGGAGGGAGGTTATTCATTGACTAATGTGGAACGAAAGCTTGGACGTGTGATGAGTCACGTGCAGCATCTCAAAGTCGTGCTTTTATGGTTGTAAATGTTTCGTGAGGGATCATTTGAAAAATTGGTCATAAAATGCTCCGCGTAATAACATCTTATTATTTGAAAGCAATAAAATAAAGCATTGCAAAAGATTTTATCTCGGTTGACACGGCGTGTGTTATCAGATTTGACGCCCTTAGCGGCTCGGTCACCTGCTTAATTTGCAACCAATTAAAACTTAACTTGTGATATCATTTAAACAAGTGAAATCACCAATTTTTTTTTTGTTAGTATTTCATCCACGAAAATTTAAGTGGGAATAAAAGTTAGTAAAGTCCAAATACAATAATCAAAATCGAATAGTTTTCTTGACTAAATTCAAATATAGTAATGACTATAGGATTTTTATATTTTTGTTCAATATTGCAATAAAAGTTAGTTTGATTATTAGTTAAACATAAATGGACTGAACTTTGGTGGGAAGTTGGAAGAATATTATATTTTTTGCCTTGGTTCAACATGCTTATTGTAGGATTCTTATAAAAGGATTGAGTGGTAAAAAAAAGGAAAATGAAATGGGAATAGTTTGAAACACTAAGAAAATATGAGATTTAAGCATTCATGGTTTCCTACTACATTTGGATACTTGTAAAAGGAAATATAATGTGGGGCTTAGCATATAGGGAAATGCTAAATGAAAACGAATATATATTCTTATATGGCGAGAAATTGAAATAAATTTGTTTCTCGTAGGCTATGTTTGGAATTCTGGATTTGGGGAGAAAAGAAAAGAAAATGCTGAAATTTTATTTTCTCTTGTTTGGTTTAAATGAAGGAAAATAAGATTTTCTCTCCAAAAAGGTAAGAATTTTGAAATGAAAGAAAATTTACCATCATTTATCACTATTCACAGCACCCACCCACCCCATCACTAGCACCATCCACCACCACCACAACCCACCACTGCTGACCACCACCACCCATCACCACCAACCACCACCCACCACCACCAATGTCACCTGCTACCACCACCATTTGCCTCCATCGCCACCCACCACTGTCAACCACCACCCACCACCACCACCTACCCACCGTCGCCCGCCACCATTAGCTGCCACTATCGCCCACCAGTAGCTGCCACCACTACTATCATCATCGTCGTCACTGTCACCTCACCAACCCTACCAGCACCCGCCCACCACCATAACCCATCATCTTACTAAAATATATTTTTCTTTTCTTTCTATTTCTCATCTCATCCAAACATCGAAAAAGAAAAGAAAATCAGTATTTTTCTTTTCTTTTCTTCCCAAATCCAAGGCTCTAAACACAACCGTAATGTAGTTCTCCATATCCAAATGTAGCCGAAATCACAATCACATCATCGAATTTTAGACACTGACTATTCTAAGAATGCCCTTACAGCGCTTACTCAAATGGTTTGTAGAAGTAAGCGAGTGGTAAAGGGCATTTCGGAATTTTTTGAAGTTGTTAGTAAGAATAGGGTGTCATTAAAATTTAATTATGTTGGTAAATGTTTTTCACAACTTAAATTTCAAAATTTTACTTACTGAATTTTAATTATGTTAAAAATGTATCACTAAAAGTTAATTTTTCTTTAAGGTTCCCTTAGTTTCACCTTGCGCCATTTTTTTCTTTTTGGCAAATGGAGATGAGTTCGTGGGATTTGTGGGTTGAGGAGGCATTATCGAGATTGGATTCGACGAAGCTTCTTCGATCTCTTAGACCCATTTCGCTCTCCCGTCATGAATCGAGACACATCAAGGAAGAACCTAATCTTGTTGATTTCAATGAATTCAAGACATTTGATGGATACGGGTGGCTCAAAGGGGTAGGCTGCTATGGAAAATTTTTTCCAAAATTTTTTGGACAAATTATGAAAAGGGTTACATTTTAAATATATTTATAAAAACAGTCCACTAAGATGACAAATTATAAAAAAGAGTCACTTTTCATTGATAATTATAAAAAAAGTCCATCCAAATTAAATTACAAGATCACTTTTCAAAAATAATTAAATTTGGGGATCACTTTACCTGAGACAACCACAGTATAAATGAGATGAGACGTAAACTTCTTACATGGGACACAACTTCATTTATATGGGACACAAGGATGTTTTTACATGAGATACGAGCGCATCATATGTTGACACAAGTGCATTTTGGCTATAATAAAATGGGGTTATTTTTAATTTTTTTGAAAAGTGACCCTTTAAGTAATTATTTTTGAAAAGTGGCCTTTTTTTTGCAATTCGGCATCTTAGTGGACTATTTTTATAAATCTTTTAAAAATGACCCTTTTTCATAATTTTCCCTTTTTTTTTTTTTTTTTGTGGTAAACCCCACCCCTCCACTGCTTTCTTTCTCTCATTTTTATAGAGACCGATTATTTTCTTTCTAAATCTTTAGGGAAAAGGGGACCTAGGGTTTCTATCTTTTGTGAAAAAAGAAAGACCTATCTTCTCACACCTATCTCCTCTTCTTATTTGCTTTTGAAATCAATGAATGACATTGCTGTTGAGCTTGCCTATAGATTGATATTCGAGTGCATGTTACTGATTTACCAAAAGAGGTCTCTAAGACATTAAATGCTGGAAGCGAAGGTGTCATTACCCATGCATTAAGGCAAAGTACCAATATGGGGAACTGATCGCTTTAACGGTTTAACAATTTAATCTATTGAAAATGATTTATTGGCTTAACTTGAATACAAAAGTTTAATTAGAAATATTGTATTTAAAAAAGGCAAGAAATAAATTTATAGTTTTTATATTATTATCATTATTTTTTTTAATTAAAAGGCTCATTTTTATGACATAAGGCGTCCAAAAAGTTTGACCCAGCCCTGTTGAATGGATTAAGGTCGTGGGGATCAATCTTCAGTCAAAGTCGAGATTGCGGAAGCAATAGTGCTGAATTGGGTTGATGACATTCCCAGCTCTGGTATCATTGTTTTCCGCCATTTAAATCCTGGAACACAGTTCTCTGTTTTATCTTGCGTTAATAAAGATCTAATGCATTCTTCTTTACTCCTCTGCATTATTTTTGTGGGTATGTTGATAGGCCGACTTGCCGATCTATGTTTGAAAATTTGAATTAACCAGGCATGCGTCCATTCGCCCGATCAGTGAATAAGATTAGTCCCCTAGACATGCTTTTGCACTAGGTTGTTGTTATTATTTATTTTCTTTTGAAATTTGTGTTTATTTATTACTCTGTTTGACTATCAATGATAAAATCAAAAAAATGAAAAGAAAATATTGATACAATTGTAAATAGATGAGGGAACTGGTCGGTCGTAGGCATGATTCTGATTTTTGTTTTTTATTTTCATAGTGGGATGAACGGATAATACCCATTGCCTTGGTTCATGTTAAAATTGTGAGGTCATTTGGTTTTATAGGAGATGAGATTATCCATAGGGTTGGGGATGGAAATGGAGAACTAGAGGATTGTACTCAAGGTTTGAGGAAGCTAGTTCTCTTCTCAGGAAATGATTATTTGGGGTTGAGTTCTCATCCAATGATTCGGAAGGCTGCTGTGAAGGTTTGCATGACCTTATGTATTTATACATATGAAATTCTCAGTGATCTTGTGATTCCTATTCATTTTTCTTAGACAATTTGAGCTCTTGTTAAATTCAGGCAGCCGAAGAACATGGGATGGGTCCGAGGGCCTCTGCTTTGATTTGCAGATATACCAATTACCATAGGCTCTTAGAATCATTCTTGGCAGATTTGAAGAAGAGAGAGGTACAATAATCTATATTAAATAAATTTCTTTGGATATTTATCTTCTAAATTCTAGTTGTTTGTTAACATTGTTTATTCACATTGGTTTTCAGTGATTTAACTATATATGGTTAAGCTAGCTTGCTTAGAGAGGAGAAAAGCAGCTTATGAATTATCCAATTGCCTTATCTTCTGGGAACATTATAATTGACATACTACCATACTAATGATCGAGGATCTTTTACCAAAAATACACCAACATCTTATAACCAAAAGGACACTTTGACTTACTAAAGCTTCGCATCATGTTCATGGAACTGGTGTGAATGGTCTTTTATAGTGGGGTTAATAAAAAGTAGTTCCCTAAGGTTTGATGTTAATCAAAATAAATCCCATACAATCTTCTAGTTACCAAATACGTTTTTAACTCTCTGCATTGTAGCCTTCCTAATGGATTTTATGAATGGGGTTTTGTAATTGCTCCAATTGCCAACCTAAAGTGGCTGTTGCACCTTAGAGGCAACTAGGCATATTCACTCAATTGAGAAGAATAAATACTGGGACCAAGTACAATGACGCTGTCCCTCATGAATGAGTGATTATTTTAAGATGGAAGAATTTCCTTTGACTCAAGTTAAACATTTAATGTAGATATGGGAGCCAACCAATTTATTCACGATAGAGATATATACCAGGTTTGAAGATGATGTCGTGTCCACCTATGGACTTGCTGCATGTAAGTGCAGTTTTAGAATCATTCCACTCAGTATCCTCCACCAGCTGGTGGCCATGCACTTGATGATGTGTTATCAATAAAAAGGGAGAGAGAGGAACAGGAGATTGAAGGAGACACAGGCACGATAGTATGAAAGAAAAGGATCCATGCCAAGAAACAATAATAGTTCATAATAGACCTACTGCAGTTAATATGAACTGCACATTTCCATATCCTTCTAGAAATTTTTGCATCATTGTTTTTTCTTTCTTGGATCTAGAATAAAATTGAGTAAAAGGTTATATTGGCTCCTCAAATTTTTTTATGGTCCTCTCCAAGTTCTGTACTTTTTGATATGACTTATGTTTTCATATTGGCTCTGCTTTCTATTGCCTGATTGTGGGATATGCAGCTAAAAAATTGATGTTTCCTGTTATGAAATATTCTCCAGGATTGCCTTCTTTGCCCTACAGGCTTTGCAGCAAATATGACTTTAATGGTAACACTTGGGAGTGTAGGGTCACTCTTAGCTGGAACTAGGAAACCATTGATGAATGTGAGGATTGCTGTTTTTCTGATGCTCTGAACCATGCATCAATAATCGATGGTATTCGTCTTGCTGAAAGAAAAGGAGAGGTAGTGGTATTTGTGTTTTAACACTATGACATGTCCCATCTAAATGATTTGCTGAATTTTTTCTTATCTTAAAAGCTTTTGTTATTTTCATTTTTTATATCTAGTGCTTTTTGCCTCATGGTATTGCATTTGGGATTCAACAGATCAAGTTACAGAATGGAGAAGAAAGTTGTTGTGAGTGATGGGTAAGTCCTGTATAGTGCATCCATTGCTTTCAATTCTGATTGACTTGAGCAATGTCTCATCATATGATATAGGCCATTGAATCCATCCCATGGTGCACATTTACCAACATGTCAATGGATATTAGGAAGTTGTCAGCCCAGGTGTCCAGACCTTACCATTGATTGGATTGCAAACATGGAATCTTCTAGGCCTAAATTTTGTTCTAATATAGATATTCCAAAAGGACTAAACAGCCTTAAGAGTATGAGAAAATTCTAGAATTGTAAGAAGACAGAAGTTAGATGATTATAGTCATCTGGTTGGTTTGACACTTGGCACTGGATAATTCTTTGGTGGCTCTTGCTGAATGATGTTTCTGATGATTTTGATGCCGTTTGTGTGATAAGCAACTAGATTAACAAGGTTATTTTGTCTATCAGTTTCCATATAAATATTCTTCATAATTATTTTCAACATTATTTCAAATTTTATGTAAAAGAAATTTTGGATGTAGGCATCACATCTCAGAGGCTAATTAGAAGTTACCGTTGAGTATTCTTAGTCAACCCGAGTCTTCTCATGTCCACTGTTTTATGATTTACTATAAACTGTATGTATCTTACATTATTCTTGTTGTACTATCATCCAACTCTCTATTGGACTTGGTTGTAATGAGGATAATATAAAGTTTGTGCTGTGGCAATAATATGCTTATTAACACAATATGCTTCTGTAGTCCTTTTCACTGCATGACTTACGTCATGGTTTTCTAGGTGGGTTTTGCATGTAATTGTCTCTGAGGAGGGAATTTATGTTGCTTATATAATGCCGCTATTTCTTTTTCTACCTTGTAGCTTGTTTAGTATGGATGGAGATTTTGCACCAATGATTGAGCTTGCAGAGCTTCGTAGGGTGCACAAATTTTTGTTGGTAATTGACGATGTAAGTGTGCTTTCGTATGCAGTGGATCTACATCATAGTTCCACACAAGCTGTGGGAATTCAAGATAAATGCAAGGAGTTTTCTCTCCAAGCCTTTTTGTGCAATGATACTCATCTTGGATCTTGGAATTTGTGCTTCAATGTGCTGGTCAAGAAGAAATCTTAGGCCAAAACAATATCAGTCTAAAAAATAAAAAAACACAAAAAAACAAAGGAGCTTTATGTGTGATCTATTGAAGGCAAAAATGAAGAACCTAAAATCTAGCTACATAGCCAATGCAATGTTTGAACACTTAATAAAAATTATGATAGAAGAAAGAAATATATGTTGGATGGATATTAATCATATGAGGTTAAATCACGGGACTCATCTTACTGAATGACAGATTGATAGACTCATTGAGCGTGTAACAGATTGCTGGTGATTTGTATTTGTCACATCCAACTTTTTTCAGTGAGAACTTCCCATACTCCTGCTCTACTGTTGATATTTGTTGTCAATTTGAGTAGTTTTAGTCCCATTTTATACAGTGCAGCAGGTGATGTTCTAAAGCATAAAACAAGGCTTGGGAATCCTAGAGAAGCATAATTTAGCATTGCACCAGTCAGCAAAACATATATTGCTAAGGAGTATTTTTTTTTAGTCTTCTATTACTGTGTAAGAGTTTCAATCTCCAGCATATTGGTTGTTGATTGTTCTCTGGATACTGGAGATTTTTAATAATTTTGGGTGTTTTTTCCTCTAGAATGGCGTGAGAGATTTATTTCCAACACCAGGTGGACTTTTTACTCTTACACGTATTTTGTTTTAGTTCATCAAAATACTGCTGTATGGATTTGATCATATAGCACTATACCCTACTTTTTCAAGGAAAAAATGCTGCTGTTTTTTAATTCACAAACACCATTATTTATCCTTTGGGAATTTTTGAGGCTTATGGAAAATTGTGTTGTTTCAGGCCCATGGGACATTTGTTTGTGGCAAGAATAGAGGGGGAGTTGCCGAGGAATTTAACTGTGAAAATGACGTTGACATATGCACAGGGACTCTAAGTAAAGTTGCAAGTTGTCATGGTGGATTTGTAGCCTGCAGGTAATAATGGCCACGTTGCTTCTTGTAGTGAAATCGTTGAAGGTCTTTGAAAAGACTCTAACTTAGAATGGATCCGTTATAATTTTTATTTTTTTCAATTGAGAGCGGATTAAAATATTTTATTTTAGGTATGACACCTTCTGCTTAGTTTTCATTACGCATATGGATAAAGAATAAAGAATGGAATCCAGAGGGAGATATCTGAGATATTGTGTGTGATTATTAAGAACTTTAATCATCAAACTGTATGCTGTCTTAACTTAAAAGGTGGCATAAATACTATTGATGTGTGGTTAACCATAAAGGCATTGTACAACATGCATTATCCAATATTTTATTCGATTATATCGATCAGCACTTTTGCTACTATCTGCACTGTTCCTCAGTTAACAATTGTAGATATCATAAAGTAACATGATTCTGATACCACTTTCTATACCATCTTTCATGCCGTTAGATTGAGCTTGATAATAAGACAAGGATAAGTGATGTTAATGTCTTGAGGACGAATAGGTTTCATTGATTATTATAATGAGAAATTTTCATTCATAGTTATCGGGCAAAATTCTCCTTATTGCAGACACCTTGACAGGTACACAAGCAATTTATTGTGATGCTTAGTTGTAACGCTCCGGATCCGTGTTGTTCAATAAAGATATAATACGTCTCACAGAGTGTTAGGTAAGGATCTTAATCATTTGTGATCGTTGGATAATCACCTAACTAAAACATATTAGAGTGCACAATCATACTTTATCTAAGAATTCAATATTCAAACTTAACTAAGATTCAAGTGGTTCAACCTCAATCTACTTTATTACACCTCAAAAATTCAATTAATTCAAAGTTCAATTCAAAAATAACCTACAGATCTAAGGAATGTAATAGTAGTCTTCCTCCCTATATGTCTCAGTCGGATCTACCCCAGTAGTCGCCTCACCTCGAGTATCTAAAAAAAAAACAAAACAAAAGAGTGAGATACGAATATCTCAGCGAGTAGCATATGCATGCAGGAAATAGTTTACACAGTTCAAATCATGCATCGATAAATAACCAGTACGAATAAGCAACCAATACAATCTCCAAGTTTAAAACCAAAAACAATAATTATTTCCAAACACATTTCAATTCAATACTGACAACACATCGATTGGTCAATGTCATGACTATTGTTAAGTTAACAAATTAAATATGCCAAGTAGACACTCCACACCTCCATGTACACAGTTCCGGCCTACTCAAGGTTTCGGAAACTCTGAAATAACAGCCTACTCAGGGTTTCGTCATCCAATGCCGGCCTACTCCCCGGGTTTCGACATTGACGACCAAGCCTACTCAAGGTTTCTGGCTGCTCTACACTGGTCGTGGCAACACACAAGGCCATGCAATTTCAACAACCAACAATAACATTACATTACTAAGCTTAAGCATGGATGCAGGACAA
This sequence comes from Buxus sempervirens, assembly GCA_947561395.2. Classification (NCBI taxonomy): domain Eukaryota; kingdom Viridiplantae; phylum Streptophyta; class Magnoliopsida; order Buxales; family Buxaceae; genus Buxus; species Buxus sempervirens. Next base: position 40,929,150 of record OX387183.1, on the reverse strand, counting down.
GCTAAACCAAAACAATAAACCATCATAAAATCAGAACTCTGACATCACAATAAAACAATACGTTCAACATCATATATAACTCAACCAGTTCACCACATGTCCGTCTGGACTAGAGCAGTACCTTAGGTACTTTCAGTATTTCCTCAAATATCATAACACATGCCCATTGGTAATAATCTCATTTACTCACACCAAGAGAAATCTTTACAATACATTTCAGAAACTTGCAATCAAGTAAAACCAGATTAAATAAATTTTCATTCAAGTACAATATATAAACAAAAGGAAGTTAAATCAGGAACTCCTAGTGTTAGGTACAATAAGATCACCTACCGGTAGCCTTTAAAATTTACCTTGGATGCTCCTAAGAATTTTTAGCATTTCCATTTAAAATTTTCAGAGTATTTGAACAGGTCACAGTATTTCTAAAATTCTAAACAATTCAATAGCTAAGTGCTTGGACCCTCAAAGTATTAAAATCTAGCTTGATTTGGTCGAAACTCACATTTCGGCAAAGATTTGGGGCTTGTGCTGACCTCTAGTGCTAGGCGCGAGGTTGGTGGTAAGTAAATACTCAAACTACACGTTGCGCTTACTTAAATTGCACTAGGCGCGAGCTAGGCGCACGATAGGCGCTAAGGAAATCCGCTCGGCGCGAACCAGGCACGAGCTTGGCGTTAAGAAAAATCCGCCCGACGCGAGACAGTTGCGCGATAAGCGCGAGCTCGGCGGTAAGAACCTTCGGCCTTGCGCTGACTCAACCCAGTTGACGCTAGGTAGGTGCCAACCCAGTGGATACTACCTTCGGTTTTTAGGTCTCTGTTATTTCCAGATCTCTACGACTAACTGAAATTTTTCTCTTTGTAACAAATTTCTTAGTCTCCTACTATCCCCAGAAGACATTTAAACCAGTTTTGGAATTAATCTAAACACTTTTATATTTATATCTAACAATCCTAGAAAAACTCACGCTCGGACTATCATCTTCCAGAAAACATATGCATCAAGATCAAACTCACGAATCAATCCAAAACCCAGTTTTAAAACGATGCTACTCACCTCTTGCACGCTTATATCCCAGCAACAGCAACTACTCGAATCCGAAAACCCTTAGTCGATCGCTAACAGGCGCTCGTCTGTTCGAAATCGACGTCCGGTTGATCCTCTGTTTGCAAGAGAAAACTCTTCTAAAAACTTTGGCCTCGACTTTCTGATCGGCAGGAACTCTCATAGTTCTTCTTCTCTCCCAAAGAAAACCTAGATCAATCGTGCAGCCGCAATCGCCAATCGCCTTCAGTACGAGTATTCTAAAAACCTCAAACCTAATTTTCCTTAAGTATTTATACCTTCCATAATTACATTGCCGCTCAACGAACTTTTGAAATTCCTTGATTCCGTACATGCTCCCCCACCAAAATTACTACATATACACAGCTCCTTAAGTTGATTCGTCCACATAAATAAATAAATAAATAAATCCTTAGAAAATATCGGGGTTTTACATTAGTGTCCCTAGATCTTATAACAAATGTTATATATTGATTTAGGACATCAAATATATTTAAAAATAGAGTTTCCTTAGACAAGAAAAAGTGAGAAATTGAGAAAGACCAAAAAGCTTGAACCAAAAATGCCCTGGCTAAGGTGTCAATGCATGATAAGCCCATGGCACTCCCAAATACACTTGGCCCTAGCATTATAGGTAGTTTTTCTCGATTTCACACCGATGATCATGTTAGGGTTTTCTTGTTTTAATATTTCAGCATATGAAGCTTCTAAAAGTCAAATTTTAATTGTCTTGACCATTGCCAACTATCAGATGTGTACTCTTACCCCTGGATGCTTGTTAACTTTTTTATATGTACGTTCAGCATTTATGTCAAAATGACTTTGAATTTAGGGATTTTATAAGTTGGTCTGACAAGGTTGGTCTAGTTAAATTGTCAACGATAGTATCATAGTATTTTACTATATGTTTATGGTTTTGTTTGCAAGAAGCATGATCACAAATTTCCTTATGTCTTTTCTAGCTGACATATCTTCACATGAGTAGTTCATGGTGTCAGAGTATTCTGAGTGGCTTTACTAAGTAACAGCCTCAACTAGTTCTGATCTCTGAAGAGTTCTTCCTCACTCTAGGTCTAATCGAAACTGGTACCCAATCAAGTATTCAACATTAAGAGATTATTTATGTGAAAGAACAAGAAAGGAAAAAAAATGATTCTAGGATCTATGTATGGTTGTTCTATCCATGAACTTTCTCTAGCACAGCATACGAGATGGAACATTAAATACCAATGAGTATACATTAGGTTTGCTATTTATTTATAGGAAAGAAGGCAGCTGACAGTTGATCCACGGAAATAAAATGGAGCTTACATTAAGCTAGTCAATTGTTGAAATATTCTTATTAATTATTGTTAAATAGGATTCAAATTTCCCTTCTACATGTGCTTCTTACTGGAAATACTTAATGCCTTGCTGTGAATGCTGATTGAGTAGCACAAAGTGGAAGCAGCTTTTACAATCAAGAGGTCATTCTTTTATATTTTCAACTGCTCAACCAATTCTTGTTACTGCTGCTTCATAGGGTAAGGTGTAATCCCTTGAATTTCTTTAACATTCATGGTTCTACGTCTGTGATCCTTTTTTTTCCCTGAAACTGCAACCTTTGTTAGTGTTATTCTGTATTTGGGGCTTTAATACATTGCATTGTCACATCATTTGGTATATTCATTGGGAAGGATATCTATATAATATTTAGGCATCTGGTTTGGCATGTTAACTAGAAAACCTGATTTTTGTCACTTTGTTCTTTTACATTTCTCTTCTACTCTCTTTCCTGCTGTGTGCTTGACATGTATATATTTCTAGACTTGTCACTCAGCATTCTCCTATAACATTTCAGAATAGCAACAAATAACAGAAGATAGATGGTCAAAGGAAGGCCATCATTTGAAGTGTTCCCTTGTCCAATACATTTTGTTTATTTCAATGATAGACCACCTAGTTGATGGTGTTGCAACTCAAGATAAATGGCCATTATTATTTCTTCATTAGACCACAAAACATGGAGAAGTGCACTTATGTCAGTCTAACTCTTTCTTTCCATATATATAAGTGTATGTGTTTGTTGCAATCTTATACTGTTCATATAATTTTCTTTCTGTGACTGAAGATATGGTTGTTTGGAGAAAATATTAGTTTGTGATCATTGTAAAAGACAAATTGACATGCAGATCTACCTGAGCTTCTTGATTTATCTACTACCAGTAATCAAAAGACTACAATTTAAATTATACCAAATTGAGATAACACCTCTCTCTCCACCTGTCTCTTTCATGTGTCTCACACAGGAATCACATGGATCCATTGCTTTTGCCACCCAATCCCAGTGATGCAGTTTGCCTTTCATGTATCAATATTGCTACTTTTTTTTTGTGTGGTAAAAACCCACTATTTCTAGTGGCACTCCATCGGTGGGAGGAGGGTTGAGGTAGAACCTGACCTGTAGATTAATTTAGCAAAAGCAGTTACACCTAGCCAAGGGGGGGACATAGAAAACCTTACCCCTCAAAGAGATGCTAAATACAATGTAAATCATGAATCTAAAATCTGAAACTATAAAGACCTATTCTATCATGAAATAAAGAAACTTTAGCTTTAATAGGAAGCAGAGAATCTAAGTTAAAAATCTGAAACTGCGGGTAATAACATCCTTCATTAGCAAGAACATCAGCCACAATATTAGCTTCCCAGTAAATATGTTGAACACTTATGTTAAACTCTGATAATCTTGAAAGAATTTCTTTCCACCAAAAAGAGCACTTCCAAGGGATATGAGTGTTGCAATTTATAGCATCCGTGATAACTTTAGAATCGGATTCAACAATAAAATGTTGCAAACCTTCATTATCAGCCAATCTGACTCCATCTCTTAAAGCCAAAATTTCAGCAGTGGTATTCGAAGAGATTCCATAATGAGCTGAAAACCCCATGAGGAATTTACTAGATTTGTCTCTAAAAACACCTCCTCCTCCACTCACACCTGGGTTGCCTTTAGAAGCACCACCTCTTCCATTTGACAAGCTTGGGATGAGGGCTGCTAATATGAGGGCATTATATGTGAAGAGAATCAAGAATAAGCTTTCTTGAAGAAGAGCAGTGAACTTTAGGCTTAGTAAGATAGGCCGCTTCTTGAAGCCTATGAGCAATCTTGTGAATAATGCTTTCCACCTCCATAACATGGTCGTCAAACCTATGATTGCATCTGGCAAGCCAAATTTCCCAAATAACAAATAAAGGCAAAGAAAGAAGAAGTAATCCTAGCTGATCTTTTTTACCTGTTCGTCCAAACCAATAAGACAAACGGCTATAAGTATCATGCAAAGGATGAAATTGAATGCCTGCTTTTTGAGAGAAGTGTTGCCAAACTTTTTGAGCAGTGTCGCCAAAAGAGAAAAGTTGATCAAGACTCTCTTCCTTGGGTTGTCTACAACAGTTGCATTTAGAACATAGAAGAATACCACAGCCTTTTATTCTATCATCAGTAGGTATGACTCCCTTAAGAATTCTCCAAGCAAAAGTGTAGATCTTAGAAGGAATATAAGACTTCCAGAAATTATTCATGGACGATATTGTGGCCTTACATCTAATTTGATCCCATGCTGAAGTAACAGTGAAATGTCCATTTGGAGAAGGCAACAAGATTGCTTTATCTTGAAAAGAATTGAGCTGGGGACAAATGGATTCTATGGACCTGCATATATCAATAGGAAGCAAAGAAGAAACATTATCTAATTTCAATGTGATATTCTCTATAACATCTACCACCTGAAGATTGTGATTAGGTATATTGTGCTCACTAACATAATCAGCAAGGGTACCATGAGGAGACCACTTGTCATACCAGAAATTTATCTTACCCTCTTCAATAATCCATCCTGTGTTGGAAACATTATCCTCTTTCACTTTCAAAATTGCGCTCCAAATCTTTGAGATACCAGATTTAAAATAAGCATGCCTGAAGGGAGATGATGGACAATATTTGGATCTTATAAAACTTGCCCAAAGACCATTGTCATGCAAGGCTCTCCAACCCATCTTAATATGAAGACTCCTCATTACATCCTTTACAGACTTAATGCCCAAACCTCCTTCCTCTTTTGGTAGGCAGATGTTATCCCAAGCAACCCAATGTCTTTTATAACCATAATCCGCACTTTCTCCCCAAAAGAAGTTGCTGAATAAAGCTTCCAATCTTCTTATGACACTTTTGGGAACCGGTAACGAAGAAAGCAAGTGAATAGGAATGCTGGATAAAACACTTTGAATAAGTGTTACTTTACCTCCATGAGACTAAAATTTAGACTTCCAACCACTTATCTTCTTCTAAATTTTATCCAAGTCTTGAAATAAAAATGTGGAAGCTCTTCCCATGAATAAAGGAACCCCAAGATATTTAGTGGGAAGATTTCCTTTAGAAAACCCAATGACATGTTGAATCAAAGATATCCTAGAAGAAGTAGCTTTGGAGGATACAATGAAGCAACTTTTGCTTTTATTTACCTTCTGACCAGAGGCTTTCTCATATAAATCAAAAAAATTAATGAGATGAGAAAGAGAGGATTTGGTCCCATTAGTAAAAATCAATATGTCATCTGCATATAGAAGATGAGAAACCTGAATATTGTTTCTTCCATAGCAATACCTTGCAATTTTTCCAGAAGCAACCAAATTTGCAATACCTCTGCTAAACACTTCCTCTATTAGGATAAAGAGAAGAGGAGATAAAGGATCTCCTTGACGGAGACCTCTTGAGGAATTGAAAAAACCACATGCTTTCCCTTGCATCAATATACTAAACCAGCAATTAGAAATGCAACGAAAAATTAGATTGCACCAAGCACTAGAAAACCCAAACCTTTTGCACACTTCAATAATAAAAGACCAGTCCATACGATCAAATGCTTATCATTTGCCATATGTTAAGCTGGTTCTTGTGCTGCATAAATATGTTGGGGTATAATTTTGCCCTAAGTAGTGTAAATATTTTAGTGATAAATGTGTCCTTTGCATCTATATATAAATGATTCAGTTGTTAATAATGTACAACTTAGTAGCTGCTGTTATTGTGGCAAAAAAGGAGACCTGGCGTAGAAAGGAAATTTGGAGCCGGGTGCAAGACTTCACACCCTTACTGGAATTCCAGTTATGAGTCCTATCATTTCTCTCATTGTAGGTAGTGAAGAGAAGGCCCTACATGCTAGCAGGTTTCACATCTATTTTCTCTTTGTCATGTATTATGATCTCTCACAACTGCTGCTAATTTTCATGCTAATCATGAACCAGGCATTTGATGAAATCCGGATTTCATGTGATGGCTATCAGACCCCCGACTGTACCTCCCAACTCCTGCAGGTATAGGGGTGGCAATTTCTAGCCCGGACCGCCCAGGCCGACCCTCCCGGCCCAATTTTAATTGGACTTGGGCATGATTTTTAGGCCCAGTGGGCTAGCCCGACCCGGATTTTAAGAGCCCATAATTTATAGGGCCGGGCTTGGGTGAGTTTATTTTAGCCCGAATCGGCCCGGCCCGGCCCTATTAATATTATGTTTCCTAAAAAACATAATTTTAGTCTCTCCTTATTACTCTCCAACAAGACATATTATTTAAAGTTAATTAGTTTAACATATTTTACATGTTTTGATGTATTTGGATTGTGGGATTTAATTTTCCTAGGCAATATAGAAACTTTCCAATAGTACATCTATCTTTTGTATTCAAGGCTCAAAAAAACATTTCTTATCAAATATATGTTGAACGTGCATCAGAATTTTTGTGCTTTGGAATGTTAAATACAATAATTTGTTAGTGAACATGCGGCCTCATTGTCTTCTTTTGGGATTTAACTAAGCCTCAAAATGTCTTGTTTATGGTTTCTTGATTAAAAAAAAATTAATCATTTATAAAAAAATAGCGCCGGGCTTGGACAACTCTACTTTTATTAGGGTCGGGCTTGGGCATGATTTCCAAGCCAAAAATTGGGGCCCGGCCGGGCTTGGGTAAGCCCTAAAGTACTTATATATGCTCTTAAGCCCAACCCGTTAAATTGCCACCCCTATGCAGGTATGCTGTTGGATATTGTCTGTTATCCAATTTTTGTTGCTAGAAAACCTATTGTCATATCATAGACTAAAAATATATAATATGTAAACCTTGATAACAATTAAGTAAAGTGCCATCATATATTAGAAATTGGAAGAAACGAAACAGTGATGCGAGGAAAATATATGAGTTAATTGACAGGCCTTTGTCAGCCAAGAGAGCATGTATAGTTATCACTTGTAAAATAGTATCTATTTTGTTTAAAATGTAACACACTGATCTAGCACTGCCATGCTGCACTACGCATCTTCATTCAATCTCCGATTGTCAAGCCTTGTGAATCTTGCCATAGCATGGACTAGGCATTGAGAATTCTGTCTTTGTACATAAACTTATGTTCCAACTAACGGGTGCTACTCTGTGAAGACTTAAAAAAATAGAAAGAAAAAAGCCTCATGTTTACTAGACTTTCATCTGGTTTTATGGTGGTTGTAGTAGAAGTTCTTTTAAGAGTTGGTGGGTTTCTGTCTCTGGTTTGTCTTGTTGCGCTTCCCTTGTTTGTTTTTGAGAATCAATATGAGAGATTCTAAACAGGAGCCCGTTGTAGTTGCAGCTCTATTAAAGATAAAAAATCACATGAATTTAGTTGACAAAATGGGCTTCTTTTTATCTTCTCTTTATCTTTATCTTTTTATTGGAGGTTTTTTTAAAATGATGAGCATTGCTTCCTTGTGACTATCATCTTACAGCCAAGCCTTCTTGTATAGGTTGCGCATTACTCTTAGTGCTGTTCACACAACGGATGGTTTGAAGAAGCTCACTGCTACACTGGCCCTCTGTATCAACATCCTGGATGTTGATGCCCACAACTTCAATGGACATGCAAAGCTCTAATGACTGAATTGTTACCTTTGCATCTGGTCTTTCTGTTGCAATACTGAAAAACATTTTAAGCTGATGGCAGTTTAGTTTTTGGATCCTTTAAAATGCAATCCTATACCTTCGCTTGATATGCCATGCAATGGTGAAAAGTATGACAAAGAACCAAACAGGGACGAATTGAGAAGTCAGATGAGTAGCATGGCGATCCAGATCACGATGCATTGAGACTGAGCATAATAAACACTCATGGTAGAGAAGTGCATAGCACAGGAAACGCAAAACTAAAAAGGATTTAATCACTGATTTTATGAATGATAAACGATCGATGATATTTTGCAGTACACTAAAAGGGATCCAATCTTTCTGAGTGGGGATCTTTCTTGGAAGAACACTTCATGTTATGGAAAGTTCAGAGCTACACAATGAATTGAAAGAGACAAGAAGTCTTGTAGTAGTGCAATTAAAAAATATTGAGAGTACTTGTCCATGCAAATTAAATCCACCAAAATTGTCAACTTCACCATGCTAGTGTTAAGAATCAGTGAACCCAAAAGCTTAATTTGATGGGTTGTAGCGTAGGGCTGATGGTAGTCGTGTAGGGCTCAACATATGATAACAGTAACTCAACATTATAAGAGGCATAAAAAACAGAGTAATAAGCACAATGTTAGCACCTGATTTTTGCACCCCTAAAATGCAAAAAATAAAGTCAAACTAAAAAGTGAAACCCTGATGGGGTCAAAATTTGATTTTTTGATCCAAGGAGAATTGGCCATAAAACATCATCTCATTGAAAAAAGCATTTCAACATGGTTCCAATGCAACTGAGTTGGCTAGAATCGGAATTTGGATGAGGAAGTTATGAGCTCGTCAAACTTTTGGGGGAGCGAAAGTTGAATTTTTGCTTGACCCTAATTCTGCTACCCAAATTGATCCCAGTGAATACTGGTTCCGAGCTGATTCCAACAACACTAAGTTTGCTAAATTCGGACATCGGACGGAAAAGTTATGGGCAGTTGAAGTTTCAAGAAAGCTATCCTTGTGACAAAACAGCAGCCAAAAAACAGAACAAATGAATAAAATAAATGTTTGTTGAAAATATCTTAATATTTTAATAAAAATCTAAGATATTTGTAATAAAATAATCAAAAAAATTGGATAAGAAGCTTTCAAAAAATCAAATTTAATAAAACATTTGAAATCCGATATTTTTAAAACGTGCGTAACCGCATTTTGTATGTAGTCAAGGCATGGCTGCATATAAAATGCGGTCACAGCCTTCTAGAAGCGGGACTTGTGTCCCGTACAGCGCCAGCTAGCAGATTTGAGCGATTTCGCGCACATAGGCGGCTTGACCGCATTTACTATGCAGTCATGCCTTGACCACATAGTAAATGCGGTCGTGCCGTGACGGCATAGTAAATGCGGTCACGAACTTTTGCCTATAAATAGGCCCCTCTCCATTGTCAAGGGAGAAGGAGGAAGAGGCCTTCTGAACCCAGCCGACCCTCTACCTCTCTAATCACCTCTTGGCCCTATGAGACTTTCCTTGCTCACCCAAACCCCTGCCAAATTCCCGTTTTGCCCTTGAAGACATTCTTTTCATCTGTTTCTTCTTTCCAGTCCTTTGAAAACCAAAAAGTGACCATTTTGGGAATCAAGCGAGGAGCGGAAGCATTGCCCACATTAACGGGAGGACCTCCACACCTCAAAATAGAAAGGTAATAGCGTGGTAAGCTTTCTCACCTTGTGATTAACATATATGAAAATCTTATTGTTCTAACAATTTTATTCTTAAGTTTTTTTTTTTTTTTATCTTGTATACTATTTCTAACTTGTTTTGCTCTTCTTTTGCACGTCATGAGAGGCCCTGTGAAAATGGGGATCTCCATATGAGAAGAGAGAAGAGTGATCTTCCTAGAATTAAAGGGTGTTTAATCCAAAATAATCCTCGTCTCAGTCTAGCTAACTTATTCTGCAGGATTATCAAAGAGGGGTCCTGTCCTCTTAGCAACATCTAATGTATCCCTAATCCTTTTCCCCCTTTCCCTTACTTAGCACCGCATTGCATGTTGAAGAATGACTTAAACAAGTCTAGAAGAGTTAGGAACTCTTCTCTTTGCCGAACACCGAAAGAAGAAGACATTTGAAGCTAAATGAAGGAATTGTACCATTGAAAGGGTGCTAGAGAATCCAACCAGAGTTGGCAAACACCCCAGGAGAGTAGCCAGACTAGTTCCTACCGTTTTCTCGGCAAAAATTGGCAATCGGGCCAAAACAGCATTGAATCTGCGGTTCAGGTTGAACCGCACTATAAATGTGGTATGTTCGGTAAATAACTTTAAAAATCAAATTTTCACACCCAGTTGGACCCAATCCGAACCATTTGGACTTGACCTGACCCATTGGGCATCTTGGACCATTCCAAGCCCATTTTAAGACTGTGGGCCAAATTGGGCCCACCAAGGCTTTGTGGGCCTTACAATGGGGCCCACCTTCAGTTCGGCCCAACCAAGGCCCGTTTTCAACAAACGGGCCCTAGGCCATTTGCTTAATCACCTTTGGGCCTGAACCAAGCCCATTAGGCCCCTAAAAGCTTTAATCAATTTTAGTTTGCATGATTAATTAATCCTTAAATTAAAAATAACTTAAACCAATAAGGGTTACCCAATAACCCTACTGGGCCTTGGGCTCAAGCCCAATTTGACAACCCACGGGCCTTCCAACAGGCCCGTACTCAACCCACATAACTCAAGGAATAAAAAAGATAAAACATGAAATAAAAGGGGTCCATACCTTCAAAGGCCCCCACCGGACTTAAAAGGATACATGCTAGTTTAGGAAGGGTGAGAAGTTTACTCAAAACCAGAGAGACCCGAGTGACTCGTCAGACCGACGGGGTGGGCCGGGGTGTCTTCGGACTTCTCTGAACGTAACCGAGAACTTAGCCAGATCTCTAATAAGCCACAGACCAGACAAAAATTAAACACGATTAGGCTACCCTGTGTCTGCCTGCACCTTTTAGCCAGTGGCGACTCCGAATAGTCCTGAGGCACACACATCACACGTGCGCCTCGTCGTGCGATCTAGTTTTAGGTGCGCACACACAAGGCACACAATACTTAAATATGGAAACAGCCAAACATATGCCAATCAAAGATCCCAACTTAGACAACCGGATGCTTAAAAGATCAACAAATCCATGATTATATCACAAGCTCACAACAACCAGATCATTGTAAGAACCTGTTTAAGAGAAATTGAAATGGCAGATAAATGACCATTTTATCTCCTCTTTTAGTCATTAAAATGAGAGGGAAACAATATTCATGAAGATGGTGGTGTGGCATTGTTGGGGTCTCCAATGGAGAGGGTATGGGCCCCATCATGACTTTTAGTTGCATGGGTAGTAGAGAGCTCCTGGACAGATTTCTTGCCTTCAAGAACACTCACCACATCAGACATTGTTGGCCTTGGGGTAGGGAACTGATCAATGCACAAAAATGCTAGGTCGAACATCGTGGTTGCTTGTTCCCTGGAATAATCAGACCCAAATATGACATATTTGTCAACCAAATCCAAAAGATTTCCAGCCTTCTTCAATTGATCGGCCTGCAATTTTGACCTTATTACTGATGTGATTACTATTAAATGCATAAGAGGTGTGTCTATTTTTATCTTTCTACTAGAGGAAATAACTCACCGTATCTAGAAGAAAAATAGTTTCTTGATTTCCATAACGCTCTGCATTGCTCTTTCCGCTTACTATCTCTAGCATGACGACTCCAAAGCTATAAACGTCTATCTTCTCTGATATGATACCTCGAATGGCATACTCAGGTGCCATATATCCTCTGGAGCAACAGAAGTTACAAACGGAGATAGATGGAATTAGAAAATGTGAGAGACTCAATAGAAATTAAACGCCAAATCATTATATATAATTCATTAGTTGTAGAGAAACTAGGAGGAGGTGATTAGAATGAGATACATACGTCGTTCCGGCCGTTTTGGTGACCATAAGTGAGCTTTCTCCTTTATAATGCTTGGCCAATCCAAAATCAGATATCTTAGCCTTCAGATCTTTATCAAGCAGAATATTACTACATGTGATATCCCTATGGATAACTTTTGCACTTTGATGCAGAAAACTCAAACCCTTGGCTACTCCCATGCAAATGTCAAATCTAGTTTTCCAATCAAGCTTGGTTGTGGATGATCGATCTGCAGATTGCTCATGCTTAAGTGCAATAACATTAATATATGTTTGAAAAGTTGAAAAATAAAATTGAATCTTATGTACATACCAAACAATGCTTGAGCAAGTGATTTATTTTCCATGTACTCATACACTAGCAACAATTCTTTGTGTCCTGAATAGAATCCCAAAAGCTGGACAAGATTCTCATGGTTCAAGGAGGAAATAATTTTCATTTCATTTGCAAATTCAAAAATTTCTTGCACTGAGTTTGCTGCAAACCGCTTCACAGCGAAAACGTTTCCATTTTTAAGATCAGCCTGCACATGTTTATAATTAAAAGAGATGCCTTTTTAATACTAAAACAAGTTAAAGCATTTAAGGGATCGACACCAAATGAGGACCTTGTAAACTGTGGCAAAACCTCCTTTCCCAATCTGCATGTTGGGGCTAAATCTTCTAGTAGCGTCCACTATCTGTCGAAAGGTGATAGAAGTGCCAGGGAGCTTGGCCTGACTGAGATCTATTTATCAAGAAAAGAAAGTAAAAAAAAAAAAAATAGGTTTTAGTTAAATAGGCAAGTCTATATTCAAGGCAAGCATGTCTCACCGCGATTGAATGATCTTTCGCGTTCGAAAAAACCCATTTTCCAAAGTAGGGCCAAAACAGCAACTACAAGAGCTGAAGCTACTGTGATCATAATTATAGCCAAGGTGGAGAGCTTGGGAAGTTTAAAACCTGCATGTGCAACGTGAAAGGATCGATATATCAGAGGAGATAAATACTTGAAAATGAAGCAGGCATGGACAAATTACATATGCTCCATGCATTAGTTGATCGGTGAAGAGAGAAAGACTAGAGAGGAAGACATCTACCAGGAGTTACAGAGATAGCCGATATCAAAGGTCCATGAAAATAAGGTTGAGTGGCCATAGACCCTTTGCCAGCCCAGTAGAAGTGGATTGTTAAATGGTGATCCGTCACGATAGCCTTGAAAGTTTTACTCAATGCTTTATTTGGTCCCCTTGCTTCAGCTTTGATGTTAAAATCCTTCAGTTCTCTTTTACCCTACAATGAATAGATTTTAGGAGCATGGAACCGTTGTACCTAATGCTTAAGCTGATATGTCTGTGGGCTCAAATGTTTTAAGGTGATACCATCCATGTAATACAACCCGAGAATAATAACTGTTAAATAGTTACTAAATACATGGTAACACTCCCCCGTATGTGTAACTTTGTATGGAACCTACTTAGGGAGGACAAATAAAATTAAGCTTTGATACCATCCATGTAAAACAAGTTGGCTCTGATACCATGCATGTTAAACAAAAATTGGACCCAAAAGCTTAAGCTATTAGATGAAGGTGTAACTATGTATGTTAAAGAGTCCAATATATGATAACACTAAATATTACCTGAATGTATACATCGAATATGCGCTTTCCCAAGCTACTATATCCATAGCGGGCATTATCATTTGTATATACAATTTCTGAAAAGTGAAGTCTCACTATGTATGTGCCTGGATGTAAACAAAGACCATGATACTCAAGAGATGTAGGAGAAATACGTGCTGTTGCATACAAAGTCGCATCAGGCGCTGAAATTGCCCATGTGTTGTTCTGTACCACGTTCCTAGGACCTGTAATGTAGTCTCCTGAATAACTGTAAGCCCAATTTCCTTTTGAACTCACGTGGTAAGGTGATGTGTGATTATCTTCTTCGTATTGATTTCCATCAATATTTGTGCTTTCACCTCCACAATTTATGAACAGGGAATGGTCTACAGGAAAAATCATCAAGATTAACCCATAGTAGTTAAATTGAGCCCACTAATATTTAGTGGAGGGCCTTAGATGTTAGCACAACCAGATGGACAACACAAAATCCTATGCAAAGAAAATTTTTTTTTTGAACTGAAGGACTGTATAGGAAAAAGTGTAGACAAGTAAATAAGCACAACTAAATGAGTTGAATAATTAACAGTACATATATACTGAAGTGACTTTAGGTGTGACGTTTCAAAATCCAGTCCTCTGTACTCCAAGTGTCTTCGCCTGTCTGCCAACCCATGTGTCTAAAGTTAATTGTAAAAATTCAGTTCAAGACTCAAGTGTCCTGTTTCTAAATGGATCAAATTTGTTAGATGGACTAAGACCCCCCGGTGTATTCCTTAAGCTTTACATTGATGAAGTTTGCTAGGGAAACCCAAATCTAAGTGCAAGAGGAGGTCTTATCCGCAACAATTCTAGAGAATTGGTGGCAACTTTTAGCATTTTATACAACATTTCAACGAATCTAGTTTGTAGAAGCATGGAATCTACTTTTTATTCATTTGAGAGAATCTGAGACATTCTCCATAAAAAGATATATTTTTTATATCTTGAAATGAGTCTCACTAGCAAAAGATCAAAGCCTTCAATAAGTAAAGGTAATCAGTTGTTTACTAAAGCAACTCATCGTCCAATGGAGACCAGAGGCCATGTTAGATTGGACATGTGTGTAATTTACCATGTCCCTCAAACCCCATTCAACCTTGGAGTGCCTAATCCGATCCCATGTAAGTAAAGCTATAAATCTCGTCGGCCCACCCAACCCAACCTGAATAACAGTTCGAATTGAGCATTGAGTTTGGGTTGGGCTTCATTTCAAGCCCGAAGTCGAGTTTGGGTTGGGCTAGGGTTCAACTTATATAACCCGAAAAGTCCGAAGTTGATGTTGACTTTATGTACACACTCTCATATAGATATTTATATATATATATAAAACTTCACCAAATATATATGTATATACATATGTATGTAAGTGAATATTTATTTGTATGTATATGTATTCCTTTACATTGTTATTGTAGTTATGCAATCAACTATTAAACATAAATTTATTAACATGTGATAATTAGTTTACGAATTTATTCTCAAAGAAATGATTTTATACTCACATACATACACATATAAGCTACAATCAAAGTGATATTTGGTAACACATACTCTACAAGAAGGATTGTGTAAAACCACAAATATAGTGAGCTAGTATTATATTTTAAAAATAATTTTTTATAAAAATAAATTAATTAAGTGTTTTTTTTTCAAAATTCAAGTGACTAATTAAGAAGCATTTATAACAAACAAACATAAAAGTATGTTGATAGACGATTTAATTAATGATATTCAAACATTTGCAATTATAACAAAAATTGAAAAAGAATTAAAAATCTTACAATTTTTTTGGGTCAACCCAAACCTAGCCTAAACTCAAATAATAATGTTTGGGTCTAATGGGTTTGGGTTAGGACGAGCCAATGACGAGTTTGGGTTGGTAAATCTTAAATTGTGCTGAGCCCGAACTCTCAAAACCCAACCCAACTCGCCCTACTTACACCTCTACATGTAGAGGGTGGGGTTCAAAAAAAATAAATAAAAATCTATACTATTAGTAAGACCAATCCTATGAAATATTCCCCAGGGATTCTGACCTTCCTTTTTTCTCCCCATAATTACCCTCCACAACACATTAAAACCCCAAACAAAACTACCATCCTAATCCACTTTCCAACACCAACAACATCACCAATAGAATACAGTTATCTGCGAACAAAACTAACCAAAGACTTGGGCCAACTTGCAGCAGTGCACGTGCCTCCACTAGTAATAATGAAAGTAAGAGCTTATTCACTAGAGAAGAAAAGAAGAAAATATATTTCTTAATTGTGAAGATAATAGTTGATGTATGGGCTTATAAAAAATGAACTTACACATAGATTTCCGACGAGGACAATATTTATTCATTATTTGAAAAGGAGATGTCCTGTAAAAGATTGATGTATTTGTGAAAAGGTCAAACTTCTGTGGTTGAATCAAGTTAAATGATAGAAATTGATATTGCAATATATAAGAAAGTGTAGAGTGTATGTACGTATTTGGAGTATCAGGAGAGCAACATGAGAAAAGGTTCCTGTATATTAGATAAAATGAAGAACAACATAAGCAAATTCATAAAACAAAGAAGAACAAAACAAGAATACGACTGTGGTTGGATCACTTACATAGCGGATTCATTAATGTTTTGTTTGATGATGGGGCTCAAGTGTTTAAAGTTATTGTATGAGAGGTCCCTGAAATAATAGAAATTTAAAGAAATTATGTGCAAACTAAAGTCCTTTGCTAGCTATGGTTTTGATGGGATAGCTGAAATGTAAAACCAACATCATATAATTGGCATGGGAAAGACAGAGTATTGTTTATGCTTGTGATGAGGAAAATAGTTATTTTTTTAAAATAAAAATTGTTAAGAAGTAAAAATGTTATAAGTATGTATGTAAAGTGCCATTAATGAATGAGACGATATCATCTGGTCCCTTCCACTGGACTACACACCCTACACCGTTGGACTAGCATATCTTCTAGTGGATTGAGGGGACCAGCGACAATTTCCCACGTGCTAATTACCATAGTTACATACCCCTTTATTGTGGAGTTTGTGATCCAATCAGGGATTGTGCCATCGAACCTATTTCCTGTAAGATATCTAAATAAAAATATTTGAATCAAAAAAAGCATTAATAGTTAAAGTTGTTGACAGAATTTCAATAAAATTGTTGACCTTACATGTAATTCGAACTTTTGTAATGGTAATTCAAACTTCTATTGAAATTGAAGTAGGGGATTTCGCCAGTCAAATTATTATAGCGCAAGTCGCTGCAAGAGAAGATAAGAATAAAATAATTCAATCATAAAATATTAAAGATTACTCCACTTGCATAATACATAAAAAAATAGCAACCATTATCATATAAATTAGTTGGCGTTGTTAGTAGAATAAGTCACACATGAATGCTGAAAAGAAATGTCCTTGTTTATTAGCCATTAGAGTCTGATGCAAACATGTTCCAAGTATAGAACTTACACATATTTTAAATTTGACAATTGACGAATGTCACGTGGAATTTGACCACTAAGTGAACAATTCCTCAATATCCTGTAACAATATTTCAAAATAAATGAATAAATAGATAGATGATGGAAGTGGAGATATTTAAAAATGGAATTGAAAGAAAAAAACTTGTCACTTAATAATGAATGTTGGCATGTACAATACTGTACGCACGTACACATTAAAACTCTTTTATAAAAGGTTATATGGGTGGATAGTTTATAAAGGGATATTGTGGTCTTCAAAAGTTTTGAAGCGCATATTGATTAAACCAGTAAAAGTTAAAAACTGAATATTTAAATAAAGATAGCTCACAAAGATTGTAGCGATTTCAAATTCGACAATGAAGGGAAAGGAGACTCTTGGCTGCTGATTAGATCCGTAATCAACCTGGTGACAAGAAGAACATAATAAAAACAATTAGACCAAACAACAGAACAGCTCCTTCAGACGAGGAGGAAGAGGTTTTTTGTTTGGGGTAATTTGTTGTGTCTCATGTATATACTTACAAATCTGTAAGGTTTCCTAGCATAAGGATTTTTGCTGGTAAAGGTCCTTCAAAATTGTTCCCCATTAGAGACCTATAAGAATCAATCAAAGGGAGAAGAGATAAATAACTAAAATTGTCTTCGGTGACATGAAAAGGCTTGAAGGGTGCCTGGATAAAGGGTCAACTTGGTTTGGTTTAGTTTGGATTGACATCAACCCAAAAACCAAAGTGAGGTTTGTAATAATTGTCAACCTAGACTAGGCCAAACCAAATTGAGAACCGATCACCCCATTTCGAAAAACAAAACTGAACATGTATACATATATAGGTTTGGTTTGATCGGTTCAGCTAAAATCAATAAAACAAAATTTTAATCGAGTTTTGGTTTGGTTTAGGTTTTTTTTAATTGAGGCATCAACTCAATACTGAACCAAATTAGTTCGGTTTACAGATTTTCAAGACCAAAACCAATCATACACTTTGAGACCCAACCCAGCCGATTGATCTAAATTTAGTTTGGGTCCGTTGGTTCTCGGTTTTAACAGAACCATGATGTCCGATATACAGTTAATTTACTTATCCATGTCCAAATATGCATGTTTCAATGGGTAAAGACATAAAGTTACACTTGACACAATGCGAGAAGAATCATCACCAAAATTAAAGAGATATAGTGGAAGTGGATGTAGCCATTTTCCAGTTGAAATTAACTTACAGGGCTTCAAGAGCTGTCCAATTACTTATGAAACTCGGTATTGAACCCGACAAATAGTTGCCTTGCAAATTACTGCGTAGGTGAATGATCGAAACTTGCTTTATCAACAAAACACAAATACGTGAAACTGAAAAGCAGTTGACGGTCCACTTACACTCTATACAAGTTCACAAGTTTGGCGAAATTCGGCGGCAATGACCCTGTTAAATTGTTGCTGGACAACGATCTGCAATCATAATCTTGTCACTGAAAATGCATCTAATTGGTAAGAAGGCAACAGTTTTACAAGTCTAATGTGACATGGTCACGCATGGAAATAATTAATTATGTACTAGGGTTGAAATGTTGACCAGTGGTGTGCTTGCGGCAGGTAATGAACAATAATAATAGCAAAATTCCTCATTTCTATGGTATGAATTTTTTTTTATTTTTTTTTCTTTTAAGGCTATTGCATGAAAATATTTATTGGAGATGAATTCACTAAAAGTTATTAATGCATCCTTTATAAATATAACTTAAAATATATTTAAAAATTCAGCATACATATCTTATTAATTAACTAATTTATTTATTTAGTACGAACCTTTTAACAAATTTAACTTACAGCCTTTGAAGATTGGTCAAATTTCCAAGATCAGAGGGTAGATCGCCGAATAGCTCGTTCTCGCCTAAAATCCTTTGGTATACATAAATCAATGGATTAGTGAATGGGATTAGAAAATGGGGGATTTTGGGGAGGAGAGAGAGAGAGAGAGAGAGAGAGAGTACAGATTATAGAGTTTGGTTAAATTCCCCAACTCTTTTGGGATCGGCCCTTGCAACTGATTTACTGCAAGGAACCTGTGAAACAAAAAACAAAGGAGAATGGAAAAATGCAATATCAATTGCCAATGCATGCATGTAGAATACTTGAAAGAAGATAATTATTAAATGGCTATATTGTTAGTGCAGAATTAAATTTGAAATTATTGGAATAATCAAATTCAACAACTATTATTTTATAGTAATACTAAGAGCAAATAAGCTGAAAAAATCAATTGAAGGGTAAAATGGTCATTTCGGTTTGGATTGATTTAGAGATCCAAGAAATTTAAAAGACATGCAGAATGTCCAAAGACCGCAACATCCCCAAACTCTGAGGTATGGGCCTAGCTAGGTAGTTATGTGAAAGTAACCTAGTAAATACCAAATTTCCAATTAAAATGGTCATTTCAATTTGGATTGATTTGAAGATCCAAGAAAACTAAAAGACTTACAGTGTGTCCAAAGACCGCAACATCCCCAAGCTCGGAGGTATGGGGCCAGTTAGGTAGTTACCCGCAAGAAACCTAGCAAACACCAAATTTCTAATTGCAATTAATTGTAAGGTATGTGCATAATAGAGAAATTAAACTAGAGGGATCAATGACAAAAAAAAACCCAAGAGAAGAGTCAACATACAAATTCTTTAACGAGGATAGGTTGCCCAGTGAAGCGGGTATGGAACCATGAATGTAGTTTGTAGATAGATCACTGTAGATCGGGGGCAAATCAAAAGGAACATAAAATAGATATGTGTTTATAACTGTTAATTATCTATCATTATCATCATCTACGCTATGCTATATAGTACGTAGCAAGGAAATTAGAAAAAGAAACTTACAGTGTCTGCAAGTACCGGAGAGAACTTAGTTCATCAGAAATAACTCCATCAAGTTGGAGGTTTATCCAGCTTCTGCAACAATGGCCGAAATCCAAATAACATCAATCATCACTTGTAAAGGAAAAATCTACAAAAAAAATAATAAAAATGGCATATATATATATAATTATAAATTGGGTTGGATTCGATGGATAATACATAGAGGTGACATGGCAAACCGTGTTGTTACTGTAGCTACAGTTACACTTGACATTGTCCCCGACATTGTTCCCGAAAATGCTCCCGCTATTATCCGTGAAAGTCCAATTATTATTGTCTTCGTACGTTTTGATCAGTTGCAACTGGGAGGCAATGCTTTTGAGAGCTCCCACTGTAGTCACATGAATCAATAAATATCATGGTGTCAGTTGATCATAATATATATCGATCAAATTAAACAAAACTATGGCCCAGGCTCTAAATTAAATATTAAGCAAGAAAGCATTCCAGCTGTCCAGTGAAATCTATTTCTATTACAAAAACTAAGATATAGTCGATTTCTTTGAGTACAAAAAAAGATGATGATGAAATAATTAAGCAATATTAATTAAAGCAGTTTTTTAGCCGTCTACAAGACTACAATAGATCCAGACAAGCATCTCTTAAAAGAAAAGACATAATTTCCAGAGACTTTGGAAGGCAAGAAGAGTAGGAATTTTATCATGAATACCTTCTTCGGCTGGCAACATTGCATTATTGCCGAAGTTGTATGGAGAGCCTGTTCTACATCCAAGTCTGCATGGGAATAATTGTTGCTGACTTTGATCAGCAGAAGATGAGTGCTGAGACCAAAGTTGCCAAACTAGGAGAGTGAGCAAGAGACTCATGAGAGCATGTTTTCCCATTTTCAATTTAATTGCACCCAAGATGATGAAATTACTGGGTTCTAGCCAGATTTGTAATTACCTCATCCGCGCATCTCTCTTGTGTATATAGATCAACGCATCTACAGGTCCTCCAATTATAGCTGTAGGCCCCCACCAACAACATACGTAAAGAAAATTTCAAATTTGACAGCTTGTAATTATGGATGGTGTTGGGCCCACTAACACATGGCAGATGAAATAACCCTTTTAACAATTGATCATCGTCCTCATCTTATGTGTTAGATTAATCAGATAAACCTTTACCAAAAAAGAAAAAAAAAAAAGATTAATCAGATAAACGCTGACTCCAAAAAACAAAAAAACAAAAAGTTCTGTTTAAAAAACTTAAGTTCACACGTGGAACACATACTTCTACTTTTTGAACCCAAAAAAAAAAAATGCACTCCATGAGGATGGGAAAAATTATGAAAAAATCACTTTTTGGTCTATATTTATAAAACAATCCATTAGAAAACTCATTTTGTAGAAAATGTCGCTTTTCAAACATAATTGACCTGCAAGGTCACTTTTCAAAAAAATTAAAAAATAATGTCACTTTACCATAAGTTAAAAAGGAAAAAATGCTTGTATCTATGTATGATGTGCTCGTATCCCAAATATGATGTGTTCATATATCACATAAGATGCGCTTGTATCATATATAAGGAAGCCTGTATCCCACGTACAAGTTGATGATGCGAATTGAGTGATCTTGTAATTTAATTATTTTTGAAAATAATCTTATAATTTACTTATTTCTAAAAATTGACCTTTTTTGGAAATAAGCTTTTTGATGGTCTGTTTTTATAAATACTAGTTAAAAATTAACCCTTTCCATCATTTTCCTTTAAGATTAGAGGTGATTAGTGTGGAGCGTAGCGTACAAGTCGGGCAACTTAAAGAAATCCACTTTACATCTCTTATACAGTTCCGAATGGGATCTTCTAAGGTCGAACTCGGAACTTTCTATAACTCGTATCCAGTTATCTGACGCCACCTCAGCTAATTAGTACTATCATGGCCACGTCATCATGAAAGGCAAAACGAAACAGCCTTACATCGTTTGCCCCTCGACTGTCAGGCCTTCTTCTCGACTGTGCAAAACCACTTTTTATTCCTGGCAAAGCGTCCTCTCCTTATACAAAACCTCTCTCTCTCTTCTCTCTCTCAAGTAGACGTTCTTTATTCCATGAATGGTTTTGTGCAGCTACTACTGAACGTGGTCCTGTACCAAGGCTTGACGGTGACGGTGATCATGTCGAGCTATCGTCGAAGAGCAAGTTATTCGGGATGAGGTGGTTGCAAACAACAAAGATCATACAAATATCTTGTAGAGTTCACATTGAATGGAAGAGTGTTTTGTTGAATAAATTAAACAATAACTTACAACAAGAAAAGGTGATTTCGATTGATCGTATCTATACAAACCGTTATTATGATAATACCACAAACAAATGGGTAAATAACAAACATGGCAAAATTCAAAAGCCTCCACATTCAGGCTGGTTTGAAAGGAAGGATCTCCAAAATGTAACTTCCACTACAAAAAAAGTCTTTTTATTACCCTTATAATATAGAAAAATGCCGTTATAACATATAACGGCATTTCGATAAAGTGCCGTTTTAAGTGGTGTTGCATTATGTTATAGCAACAACTTATAACGACACTTTGGAATATGCCGTTATAAAGTGACTTTTTACGGCATTTAAAAATGCCTTAAAAATATAAGCTATTACGGCATTTTTTTAAAGTGTCGTAATAAAGTTTATTAACACTTGAAGCCTTTAGCGGCAACTACCAAATGCCGCTAAAAGTATATTAATTTAAAAAAAAATTTTAATTCACCCCATCCTACCCACCCACCCCCCTACAAATTTAATACACCCCCCCACACCCAATTTAATTTACCCCCACCCCACCCAACCAATTTAATTTACCACCCCCCACCCCCACCCACCCACCCAAATTTAATTTACCCCACCCCACCCACCCAATTTAATTTACCACCCCCCACCCCCACCCACCCAAATTTAATTTACCCCACCCCACCCCCACGCTTCAACTATTTGCCATTCACCATCAGAATTAAAACTATCTGAAAATTTCAAAACTTAAGTAGGAAACTTGCTCAAATACTCAAGAATTAACTGATCTGAAATTTTAACAATATGTACGATTCCTTTTGGAATAGATACAGCAGACAACACATGCATTTACATTGAAAACAATACATCACTGACATTGCATCTCCAGGAGGTCAATCTTGATCGATTTATTATCTCCATACCTGTTTCGAGACAAGTAAAAAAAATTACAAGAATACCAGAGAATTAAGAAAACAATTTAAATTATTCAACCACCAGATTCTGATGAAGTATATAACCAAGGAGGGAGATGATATGCTTACCATAGCTGTGGTAGCAGCCCCAAAAATGGCAACGAGGGACAAAACAGATACTTGGCCAACGAAAGTGGCCATTGCTTCAAACACTAGTACAAGTATGGGTGGAATCACAAAGGCAGTCCAACAACAGTTGAACAAAAAAGCATCTCCATCTGCGGGAATTTTTAAAATGTCAAGGTTAACGACTTTTTCATATGAAATCACTTCAAATTAGAATACTCATATGAAGGAATGATATCAACGAGTCACCTGTGTTGTTTCTGGATTCATGGTAAAGATTGCTTCTCGCAGATTTCCCAGAAAGGAATCCATGACTAGAGCACCACTTACCATCACAACACCAATCATGCTGAAGTTTGGTGATGTGTGGGCATCAGCCAAGGTGAAAAGGATCATACCCACTACCAGAAACAGAGCAGAAACATATTCATGTAATGGGTATTTCCGTCTCAGACCTGGAATGAAGGCACCCATTACCATCGCAGGCAACACCTGAATTCCCAAAATAAACAGAAATTCATAAACCAGGATAAGAAAAACTATTAAGCCCCCATGAGAAGAAAAACTAGATTCAAAACTCTTGATGATCACAAAAGGCCTTTATATCTCCAAAATCTTGATAAAATGTTCTACACAATAATATATGCCATCATATCATAAAAATAAAAAAGGTCTAGGAATAAATAATAGAACAGGATAAGATACCAACACATTTACGCTATCCTCATCCTTAAATTTTACTCATGATATAAACACCAAAAATTACTAATTTCCAAGATCAACAACTCTATTTAGATAATTACCTACCTTTATTGACGTTAACATTCATTTCTGGTGAAATGTAAAAGCCTTTACCACCCTAACTCTATCAAGAAAGATGTTGGCTAACTTGGCTCTAACACCAATGCTGTCTTTGTTTCACTAAATGCAAGGGAAAAAAAAGGTGAAAAAACACAAGACTGGAGAACAAGACAACCTAAATAGCTACACAGCAAGAACCAAAATAAATCTCATTATTTCTAATTACAAACCTGAATACAAATCCAACATCTGAATCAACATAAATGATACATTAATGCCTGCAACAGCAAAGGGGTATTCCCAAGTTGCTCGCTTTCCATCTTGCTTGAACAATAACCTATGAAAAGAAGCCTTCATTTTGAATTTCGAGTACAATTAGTAAATTATGAGCATAAGTGATTTTGGACGTTAAAAGTTGTTAGTGAGTAAACTTAAAAAAAAAAAAACTACAGCATGATCCTTTCCAGGAGCAAAGAGATGGACTAGAAGGCATACCGGATAAGTCCTGGCAAAAAATAACAAATTCTCGAGGGAGACAAACCCACAACCCCTACACAGAGAGAGAGAGAGAGAGAGAGAGAGAGAGAGAGAGAGAGAGAGAGAGAGAGAGAGAGAGAGAGAATAAAAACAAAAACAAAAACTGGTGAGATGTAGACAGACAGTTCCAGACATCAAAAACTATTCAAGATAATATGTCCCAACACTAGCTCATCATAGTTCAACATTCAAATAGAGACATTACCACGTATATCTACTTTATCTAATCAACTGAACAAATATATGCATATGGTTCTCTTTTCCACAGATGAGGACAATTCACATATGTGCCCAAACATTCTCATGAGAACATCTACAAAGTAGGCATCAGTCAATATGGAGGTAACATAGCTTTATTGCTCCTCTCTATGATTGCCCAACATCATACTTGAAACTGTAACATTTGCCTGTTACAGCTGACTGAATGGCATTTATGCAACAATGCCACAAATAATATGACCATAATGGTACTTCCAGGCATTATGATATTTTAGTACCATAATGGTACTTGCAGACATTACAATGTTTTAGTTAAAGACGATTACTCTTGTATCTAAATTAAACAAAACTGTTATCAATATTATTCAATTTTTGTATTATAACTAAACATATATCAATAACTGATGTACCTTTCTTTATAAATCCAACTTCGATCCATATAAGAGCACCACTTCTCACTTTACATGCATAAATAAAAATAAAATAATATAAATTAATTGCTATAACAAAACAAGCTAAGAAAAATTTAATCAACAAGTGTAGTTAAACTATTAAGATAAAAGTGACGTGGCTCCAATTAGGATAGCTATTTGATTAGCAACCATTCTTGTGCTAATCCAAATGGCACAAGAATAATCCTTTCTATTCAACAGTTCTTGATTAGACATTAAGAACTGTTGTTTTTAACATTTGATATTCTGAGAGGCAGATAGTTAGATCTGCTACATGGGTATGGTAGGATTCTCTTTTCATTTCTGTGAAGGCCTTTCCAAATAATTTTCTAAATAGAAACTAGGGGGTGCTACTACAGAGATTATGTCTGAAAGTTGAGAAAACAAGGAAAAAGGGAAAAAGAACCATAGTAGATTGGTTTATTATCTTCTCATCTGTATTATAATGCACTAGATTTTTAGATATTAGACTCTACGTGAATAGACATCTGAGATTTGAAGTGAAATGCATTCTTGAAACCTAGGATCCTAATGGCAAATCTGAATTAATGGTTCTGCTTTTCTATCTTTTCCTTATTCATAGGCCACTTTTCTGCTACTATTGTAGTTTTATTTGTCTTGAGTCCAAATGTTTTCAATCTTCTTTGTCTGGTTTAAATTTGGTTCCTTGAATTTCATGCAACTGGAATACTTCTAGAACAATCCGTAAAACCAGATTTTCTTCTTCCAAGATTTCTAGGATTTGGCTCCTTCCCCTTTTCTCTCTTATCCATGTACCTTAGCAGCAACAAAAGAGTTTTCAATAAGTGTTAACTAATGTTGATCGGAGGGTTTTATTAGGTTTAAGCAATGTTACAAAAATATCCCCTGGAGAAAACTTAGCTGTACAGCCCTTCCAATTTAATCCTAAATCAAAGACTTTTTTAACCTTCAATAATTTTAAAGGAAGGACTATTATAGTTCATTATAACTTAACTACTTTAACTTTCATATTATTTCCAACTTAAAGTACTGCCTTAGCCCTCAATTTTAATTCTAACATAAATGACTATTTTAGCCCTAATTATCCTAGATTAATTTTTTTAGGAAAAAACACAGCCTCTCTTTATGTGGTAAATTTTATTTATTTTTCTTCTAAATGGCAATAAAATATATAATATAAGAGATGCTATTGTACAAAGACTGTAGGTTGCTGAACCACCCATCCAACACACACACAAAGGAAAAAATCATCTATTTGTCTTCGTATTGTTTTCTTTTTTTTGCATTGTTTCTTTCCGTCTCTTTTCCTCCTTTTCCCTTTATTTTGTTTCTTTCTTCACTATTGATAAAAGAAACAAAAAGACGAGGTAAATTGTATAGCTTAGATTCTTTCTCTGACACATAACAGAACCTAAATAAAATAGGGGGTAGAGCATACAGTCAAAAAAGAGATACTTATAAAACACATGAGAACCACGTACACCAGCTATAGAGCCTAATTATACAATATTAAAAGCCACCTAGAGTCCATGTTCAACTAAATGAGTGAATCTCCACGAAAGACCCAATTTGAAGCCCACGAAATATTTTTAACATAATCATTCAACAATTTCTGGACAGAGCACTTTAGAAATTTAGCTCTATTTCTGAAGAATCGCAATCTGAAACATATAGTCCTCAAAGATATAAATTCTTCAATTTTTTGATAACAGATCTAGCTGCTTAGGGTGGGAATTATTTTGTTGTGCTTTCTACCATTGTCTACAATTCAGAAAAGTTCGGAATACCAGAGAATTCTTCTGCTGTTCTGATTCTAAATGCTTTTATGTATGCAGATAAACAAGTTTCATAGAGTGGAGTTTTGCTTGGTCATGGCATATAAAATGAATGCTATATTTTGAGACTTCAAAAGGAGAAAGGATAAGGAAGATGGATAGCTAAACATGGAAATGAGGAAGCCATAATAAATCAGAAGTGGTAGCTAGCAACTTTGGGGTTGGGACTGAGAATTTGCATAAATTATATATAGAAAACCAAGCATGTATGGCCTCTATGCTTGCTAGTGCTTGCTACCTTTATTGATTTCTATTGTAAATCCTTACATCAGTATAGGTTAGATCGACTTTCAAGCCTTTGTCATCTTATTAAGCACCCGAAGCTTGCCGGAGAGCATTGGATATTTATGACATCAGTTCTGTTTCTAAGGGCCATAGACCCAAACATTGAACTGGTAAGACTTAAATCTAATGTTTTAAACAAAGTACGCTCCTGCGTATAAGTGGAACCATGCTAAATATACTTCCCAACACTTAATACCCCTAGTTACAGCCATGGTGTGGTGATGATAGTGGATGTTGCTACTCCCAAGTGCAATGGAGCTTCTGGCAGAAATTGGAGGAACTAAGAGTGCAGGATTGGTTGCAAGATTCTATTGTTTGATTTTGTTGTTTTGAGGGTCTTTTTATACCTGAAGGGTTTTGGTCTCGACTCTGGGCTGTAAGTGTTCTATGTTTTTCTGCTTTTATGTTATCTTTTAGTGTTTGGTTACAGGGTATGCTGTAGAAGACGATTACAAGAGAAATATTCAGAAGAGATACTCACGCCATTACCACAAACGAACTCGAATCCATAGCTCTCTGTTAGAGGTACTCACGACAAATATGACCGAAGATCTGCTGGGAAGAATTCTCGACAAGCTCGTCGACAACTCGGATCGCAAAACCTGGCGTTTGGTCTGCAAGGAGTTTCTCTTGGTTGAATCCATTCACCGAAAAACCCTTTGAGTCTTCCGACACGAATTTCTAGCCAATCTCTTGAGGAGATACCGGTTGCTTGAGCTACTCGACCTATCCGTTTCCCCCCGCACCGACGAGCATCGACGATGCTATGGTCGCGTTCTTTTTCCGAGGAGATTCGAGTCAGTGGACTCGGAAGCTTAGATTGTTGGTTCTACGTTGAGCTACAGGCTTGAGATCGCGTGGATTGGAGGTGATAGTGAAATCGTGTCCTTGTTTGGAGGAGATCGAGAAGCCGCTGCCCTATCGGGTGCCAGGGGGTTGAGAAATCTGAAGCTCGATAAATGTTTGGGTGTGACGAATGTCGGGCTGGCCAAGATCGCCGTTGGATGTGTTAGGTTGCAGAGATTGAGCTTTAAATGGTGTTTAGAGATAACCGATCTCGGAATCGACCATAAAACATCAATTAAATAAATTTACCCAAAAAATTTACTATATTTTTAATAATTATTTTATATTTATAGTGGCATTGTAGACATCCCAAATTGCACTAAAAATGAGAAAATAATTGAAAATATTAATTGGGATTTGAAACAGGTCAAAAAAGTGTAAAATCTGGCCAAACTGGTCATGACCGTATTTTGTTCACGATCTGGTCATACCTGCAGTTGATATACGGTCACGGCGTGCCCGTATTAATAATACGGGCAGGGCGCGACCGTAATATATATACGGGCACGGGGGTCTTTGTGCGAATTTTACCTTTTTGATTTTTGAGCCTTATCTGCACCCAAATATCTCTCTTGGATAAGCGAATCCTCTTATTTATCCATTCGAATTATCTCATTTATCCTTGTGGATAAAGGATTGACATGATCTTGTGTTTAACTCAAACTGAAACTCTATCCTGCCAAACCTTCTGGACCAGCCTTGCCCCTGGGTTTGTCTATAAATAGAGGCTCTCTCCTCTAGCTTAGGGCCACGAAATTTTGAGTCCAAGGAATTCTAAGAAGCTCCAAGAGAAGAGAAAGAACTCCTGCTGCCTGCCTGCTCAATCCAGGTAAGTCCCCTATCCCTTTTTATTTTCTGTCTTCAATTCTAGATGTAATAGGATCATCTCTATTGCTGTAGAATAAGGCCATATCTATTTTGTATTCCTAAACTTGTCTCTAAGTACCTCAAGGGTCTCTCTAGCCGTAAAACGTGAAGAGCGAACTAGGGGAAAGGGGAACAGGTGGATCCCTAGAATAGAACCCCATATCTGTTTTTTCTTTTTTTTTTAGAATAAAACCTGTGATTGTGTTTGTGTAACCAAACCTATTTCCAAGTACCTCAAGAGTCTTTCTAGCCGTAAAACGTGAAGAGAGAACTAGGGGAAAAGAGAACAGGTGGATCCGTAGGGTAGACCCCCATGTGCTCTAATTTGTGAGATGTGGCTATTTTGAATATCCTGATCGTGTTTTAATGTTTTAATGATATATATCTGAATGAATAACATGAATCTATGATGTTTATAGCATGAGATCCCCACTTTTTACTAAAATTTGGATTTTTGCCACTTTTGCACCTATAGCACTGTTTTCGTGATTTTTATGATTTTAGGCTAGGATCTTGGATTTATCATGATCAATATGGTAGATCTGAATCCAGAAGCCTGAAAATAAATTCTAGGGTTTCATGATGTGGTTTTTAAATTGTTTTTCATTATTGAGATAAGACCCTACGGTCTAAATTCTCCCCTTTTGGTGTTTTTCATCAACGTGGGTATTTTTGGTTTTGATTTTCAGATTTAATGTGAAATTTTGTCTTTATCTATGTCCTGGACTATTCAAGTTCAATTTTGAAATATTTTATAAAAATCATATTTTTCTAGATTTCTAGAATTTTGACTTGAAGCCAGATTTTGGATTTTTCACTTTAAATTGATTTTATTGGATTTTATCTCAATTTGTTTTGATCATGAAACCCTAGGAATGGTATGATCATATTTGAAAGTTCTGGATCAATCAGACTATTCATATGAAAAAACCATACAATTTTTGTCTTTTTTGTGATTTTGTGTGATTTTTATAGCAAGCTTTTTCCTTTATTTTAACATGAACAAATACCTGGCAACCACCTTGTGTGGATGAATAGGGGTGCCTAACACCTTCCCCTGTTCATAACTTAATCCCCTTACCCATCTCTGGTTGTTTTTCTTAGGAGGGATATTTTGCCCTAAAATTTGCCTTTTGTGCTTATTTAATATTTTGGTGTCCATTCACACCTAGATTGAATGGTGGCGACTCTTTGTTTTATTTAATCCCGTGTGATGATTGAGGAAATCATTAGATTGATTTTTTCCCATGTCTCACAACTGGCGACTCTGCTGGGGACCTGTGGATTTGAGCCTTTTGGTGTTTTTGTTCATGTTTTTGATTTTTTGATTGGCTTGCTATTTTGTGTTCTTAAGCATGTTGAGTATATTTTAAATCTGAATTATTGCTTAAGAATCCTTGGGGGTAGAAACATGTTTAATTGTGATTTATACGATTGTTTCTACAAACATGCGTAGGGGAGGTCCGTTTTGCTGAAATATGCTTGTTTCTTGCTATATTTTTAGGATAGCATGTTTTAATTTGCAGCATGATCTCCATGATGATTTTGGGTGTATAACATGATCATATGTTTGCATGATAGATGATTTTTTTTTGAGCATGTTTTGGGTGCTATAGGATTGCTTTATTTACTTGTTTATTTAAAATATGCTTTCCTATTATGCCTTGGTTTGTTTATGCATGGCTGCGAAAAGAGTGGCAAGGGTTTGGGACGTTGTGAATGTGACCTATGTTTACAATGCACTGTGCACCTTTTATTTTTTACACGGCCTACCTATCACCTATAGGAAGTTGAACAAGAATGTGTGTAGCTTGGCGCACCGAGGTCGATACTTCGGAAAGCGAAAGTGAAAACATTCACCTTAGAACTTTGAGCTAATGATGTGATGATAACGTGGATCTGGGATTCTGGTCATCACTAGGCTTGAGTGCTAAGTTGCCATTAAGCCAAAACCCAAAACCCCTACGCTTGAAGGTGGAGTTACACGTTTTTGGCTAAATTACACAATTACGTGGGGATATGGGTTTGTATGATTGTGGGAAGGCCGTGTGCATGGCTTACAAACCAGGGCATAATGCGGATGCTATATTCAAGGTAAACAAGGTAACAAGGTAATCCTATTGTTTTGCATTATTTTCATGTCATAGGGGTGTCATGGTGCCCATTGGTTCGGGATAAAATTGGTCCCAAAAAAATGCATATTTTCTAAAGTTGGTGCAGCCCATAGGAAGAGTCTCTAACTCTGTTTAGAATCAATCCTACCCGATGTTCATACAAGAGTCAACAAAAGGGTACCAAATTCTTGAGTATGGTGTCAATTTGGAGGGTACATGTGCCCTCCCAAGCATGTGTTTTTACAAATAGGCCAAGCTCCACTTTGGGACAGTTTAGAAGCTCTGTACTGGGTGAACCGTATGTTTGGTTAAGCAATTAAAGTGATCAAACCATGTAAAAACTGGAAAAATATAACAGGGTTCCGTAAAACCGTATTTAGTACACGGGCTGGGCTTGCCCGTATTGGTTATACGGGCTAGGCTCGCCCGTGTTTTCCATACGGTCACGTCTTGCTCGTAATTTGAATACGGGCAGGGCTGGACCGTACTGTGTATACGGTTTTCTCGGAATATTCAACTTTAATCAGTTTTTCCCACTAAAATCTTCCTTTAACCTTTAAATAATGATAAAGGGAAACAAGTTTGAATAAAATGCTTCAAAAAAAAATAAAAAATAAAAAATAATAATTGAAAAAAAATGTGAGAGAAAGGTTCCTTGGACTTCAGAAACCCTTTGAATTTCAGACTTTTTCAAAACTCTTGGGCTTCTGAAAGCCTTTGAATTTCAGATTTTTCAAAAAAATCCTGGGCCTCTGAAAGCCTTTGAATTTCAGATTTTTCAAAAAATCCTCGGGCCTCTGAAAACCTTTGAATTTCAGACTTTTCAAAAAAACTCTTGGGCCTCTGAAAGCCTTTGAATTTCAGATCTTTTGGGCCTCTGAAAGCCTTTGAATTTCAGACCTTTTTCTTTTGGGCCTCTGAAAGCCTTTGAATTTCAGAATTTTTCTCAAAAACTTTTGGGCCTCTGAAAGCCTTTGAATTTCAGACTTTTATCAAAAATCCTTGGGCCGTCTAAAAGCCTCTGAATTTTAGACAAACCTTTTCTTTGGGCCGTCTAAAAGCCTCTGAATTTTAGACAAACTTTTTTTGGGCCGTCTATAAGCCTCTGAATTATAGACACATATCCTTTTTGGGCCGTCTAAAAGCCTCTGAATTTTAGACAAACCTTTTCTTTGGGCCGTCTAAAAGCCTCTGAATTTTAGACAAACCTTTTCTTTGGGCCGTCTATAAGCCTCTGAATTATAGACACATATCCTTTGGGCCGTCTAAAAGCCTCTGAATTTTAGACAAATCATTTCTTTGGGCCATCTAAAAGCCTCTTAATTTTAGACACAACTCCTTTGGGCCGTCTAAAAGCCTCTGAATTTTAGAAAAATCATTTCTTTGGGCCGTCTAAAAGCCTCTGAATTTTAGACAAATGATTTCTTTGGGCCGTCTATAAGCCTCTGAATTATAGACACATATCCTTTGGGCCTCTGAAAGCCTTTGAATTTCAGACTTTTTTCAAAAATATCCTTGGGCCTCTGAAAGCCTTTGAATTTCAGATTTTTTTTCAAAAATATCCCTGGGCCTCTGAAAGCCTTTGAATTTCAGACTTTTTCCAAAAATATCCCTGGGCCTCTGAAAGCCTTTGAATTTCAGATCTTTTTCTCTCTTTGTGGGACCTGTTGGAAGCCCTAGAATATTCCAACAATTCAAAAAAAAAAAAAAAAGAAGCAAATAAAGAAAGAAACAAATCCAAACTCGTGTTCACCCAGCTTGCACATAGGCATTCCTAGGCATGTGAATGAGATTAATTGGGCACTGATATTTTTTTCCTTTATTCTGTGGTCAGGTACTAATACACTTGCAATCATAGCTCCTGTAACCAGATCAAGAGCTCGCGCCATGAATCCCATTGAAGACGAAGCTGATGCTCCTCATCCAGATGTTGTCCTACTCCAAGAACAAGTGGCAGGACTAGCCCGAATGCTAGAGAACATACTATCGGTGCAAGCCCAACATGTTCAAGCCTAGAACCAAGCCTCCACTTCCAACCAAGCACCTCCACCTCCAATCAATATCCCACCTCCAGTTCAACCTATTCCTGAACCCATTTCTGAACCTACCCCTGAACCTATACTGATCAGGGAGGAGATGGTTGAGTCTGAGAAAGAGAATGAAAAAGAAAAGATGAGGGATGAAATAGAAAGAAAATTCATGCACAGGCTGGAGATGATCTAGGATGAAATGAGGGAGGTGAAAGGGATACGTAACTTTGGGGGCACCAATTTTGAAGATCTGTGCCTATACCCCGATGTATGTCTACCGGCCAAGTTTAAATGCCCAGATTTTGATAAATATGATGGCACTGGCTGCCCAATGAGTCATTTGAAGTTATACTGCGGGGCTTTATGCCAGTTTGGCCGGGATGACGACATACTAATTCAACTCTTCCAGAGGAGTTTAGCTGGAGCTGCTTTGAAGTGATTACCACTTTGGATCATGGGAAAATAAGAAGGTGGAAGGATTTAGCAGATTCCTTTTTGGCACAATACAGGTTCAACTCTGAGATTATACCAGATAGGTATGACATGATGAGGATGACAAAGAGAAATGATGAGACCATAAGGCAATATGCTAAAAGGTGGAAGGAGTTGGCTGCACAAGTTAAGCCACCCGTGGGAGAACCAGAAATGATTTCAACTTTCATCATGACATTGGGGCAACCATTTTATAGTCACTTGGTGGGTCAAACTACCACCAACTTTGCTGCCCTAGTGCAAGTGGCAGACAGAATTGAAGATGGGATCAAGTCTGGGAAAATAGCTGATTACTCTACAGTGTTGAACCAGGAAGCTTCCACCACTTTCTCTACACAGAAAAAGGAGAATGGTAATGAAAGAATAAAGAATGAAGAAAAGAGAAAAGCAGAAGTGAATATAGTGCAACTTCCCAGAGAACCCTTTCAAATCAATGCCCATCCACCTCCTATCAAACCAACCCATCAATTTCCTTTGCTGCCTATTCAAATTAATGTCCCTTCTGCACAGCCTGTGAAGGAGGAAACAGAAGCAAGGAAGAGAAGGGAATTTTCCAAACTGCCTATGAGACAATCTGAACTTTTGAGTACTTTACTTCAAAAGGGTTATGTGACTTTGAGGTTGCCAAATCCTCATGCAAGCAAGGGGAAGGGTTATGATTCATCTGCAATCTGTGATTATCATATGAGCACTCCAGGGCATACCACTGATCGTTGCTTGGCGCTAAAGCATTCAATTCAGGATTTACTGGATAATAACTCCTTATCATTCAATTCAGTTACACCTATCCCACCTACCGATAACAATGGGGCAGGCAACTCAAATGCAATAGGGGCAATTTTCTCTGGAGAAAGAATATTTGACCCTTCTCAGCTTATCGCTCCTATTGTTCCAACAGTCAGGGTTTATCTTGAAAGAAATGCTCCTGGTTATGAGCAGAAAGGCTTGCCTCACCCAGCAGGAGAAAGAAGTTTTCTGAAAAAGAAAGAAAAATCAGCTTTTGCCTTTAAGAACAGAGGCAGTTTTCGAACTCCCATGTTCTTTGAAAAGAAACTCCCATAAGAAGAATGCACATTTCCTGAGGATCCTAAGGAGCCTTGTTCTCAGGAAGTGATTTCAATAAAGGCTCTTAAATAAAATAAAAAAAAATTTTTCCCTTTAACATTTTTCTAGAAAAAAGAAAAAAAAAGTTTTCAGCAAGGTCCTTTTACTTATGAATCATATCTCTTATTGAATTTCATTGAGTTGAATATGACTTTGACATTGGGCTCAATTTTGAGACCGAAATCGAAGCAAAAGACATTTTATACAAAAATTCAAATCTTTTAAATGTCATGAGAAGAATATTTTGCAAAATTATGAAGTGACCAATTTTATGGCCTTTGGAACCAAAGATGACCCACAGTCTTCAACAGAAAAGATAGAAGAAGATTTGAAGTTTCTTCATTAGAATACAGAAAGAATCGCACCACTTGCTGATTCGTTCAAAGGGAAGTTGATAATATTGTTTGAAGAAATTTTAGGGCTTTGCACTTGAAAATATGGGAGAAGATTTGACATTTTCATTGGAAATAGAATTGGGCATCATTTGATGGAAAGAATCCAAATTCAAAAGATTGATCAAAAGGTGAAGAGCTTGTTCATAACAGAGATTCTATTTAAAGAGGCTTTCATGTTGACAGAAGGTGATTAAGAAGAAAAAAAAACAGAAGAAAAAATCCTGAGCCAGTCATGTAGTACAACTTTACCAAGTCTAAAAATTCAATTTTTCTTAAAATGATAAGAGGCCTTTCTTTCTTATATCCCCAAAATTTTTGAAATCCCTAGTTAAACCCTTTGAGCCTGATACATTTTTCCAAGTAACCTAAACTGAGAATTGTAACCCCACACTGGTGCAAATTTATTAAGGCATAAAAAAAAAGGGAATGAAGGGACAATTATTGAAGTTCAAAAGGGATTTTGAATATGTTTTCAGAAAATGGGGCAAAGAAATGAGAAAAAAAAAGAAGAAAAAGAAAGAAAAAAAGGGAAAAAAAATAATCAAATGCTATTTGGAGAATGTCTTCAAAATTGTGAAGAAAAGAATGGAAAAAAAAGAAGTTCAATACTGGAGAATAAGTTTCAAATGAAGAAATCAAATTGAGGGAAGAAATTCATTACTGGGGCAATTTTATATTCATTCCAAGGGAAGAAATGCCTTAAAAATTACAATTTCAGTTAACCCATTTGATCATATGATATTTGAGCCTTTTATTCCTTTTCTTTCTAAACAAACACCAAGCCTTCGTTTCGTCCCATTCATAAGTCCTCTTTGATTAAGAAATTTTGAATTAAGGCAGCTTTGACTATATAGTTGCTGGTGATGAAAAAACAAAGGGAGAAAAGAAAAAGAAAACGGAAAAAAAAATGGAAGGAAATGTAGTGAAAACCCGGGAGGGCGCTACATGGCAAATAATCAGCTATCTACAAGAAGGAAATCGTCAGAGAGGAAAGTCCAAAATTGGCATAGATCCAGATGAAGTCCTCATGTTGGTGGTTATTTTAAGATACAGTCACTCTTCAAGTGATTGAGGAAAATTCTCTTTTCAAGACTGAAGCAACATAATCAGAACTATGATATGAATCATCCATGAACAAGTTGATGGCCATCAAAATTGCCATTAGGAAATTATTGCTGAAGTTGAAGTCATAAATTCTCATATCATGGAGACAATGGAGAAACAATTGCTCTTCAATTGGATGAAGGAAAATGTCTTTCTAGACTGGGGCAAAATAGTCAGATTGAAAGTGTCGTCATATCTGGAGCATCAATTGACAAGCCGATGGTTATGGGGATGACTCTAAAGGTTCCAAAGGTTGATTTTGGTCTTTCTTCATTTTCTGAAATAATCTTCTCATTATTCAACTTGATTTTAATTCTTTTGGACTATATGCTAATAAGTGATTGGATCATTTTTTTTCAAAAAAATATAAAAACACAAAAAAGCAAAAATATATATTTTTAGCCTATGATGAGAATCTATATCTTTTCATAAAACATCTGTTTTTACAAGCATTAGAGAATTCTGAGGCCACTAGTATAAAACATATTTTCTTATGTTTGCATTTGCATTCTTCTATTAGGGTTTCTTTTTGGCAAAGGCTAAAAAAAAAGAAAAAGAACTAGAAAAAAAAGAGAAAAAGAAAAAAAAGAAAAAAAAAAGTAAAAAAGAGGATCATCTCTACTGAGGGGCAAGTATTTCTTCAAGCAACCAAAGCTGGGGCATGCTCAGCGTCTTTCTTTCTGGGTGTGCGCACCCAAACCTGGCCTAGATCGCACACCGAGCGCACCTTCAGTGCGTGCCTCGGGACATTCGGAGTCGCCACTTGCCTGAGAGTGCAGGCAGACACGGTTTTGCCCTAATCGGGTCTAAGTCTGGTCTGCGGCTTTTCAGAGTTCTAGCTAAGTCCTCGGTTACGGTCCAGGGAAGTCTTGAGACACCCCGGTCCGCCCCGTCGGTTTGACGCGTCCCTCGGGTCTCCCTGGTTTTTGAGTCAATTTCACCCTTCCTAAACCAACATGCTGATTTGCTAGGTCTGGCGGGGCCCGCTGGATGTGTGGGTCCTTTTTTATTTGATTTTATCTTTTTTATTTATTTAAGTGAAGTGGGTCAGACCCGGGTCCCGTTGGAAGACCCGTGGGTTGCCATGGTTGGGCCTTGGGCCCAGTTGGGTTATTGGGTAACCCATTTAGTTATCTTATTTATTTACAAATTTCATGGGCTTAGTGGGCTTGGATTTGGCCTATTAGCCAAAGGTCAAGGGGCCCAGGCCTGTTTATTGAAAACAGGCTTGGTTTGGGCCGGTCTATGATGGACCATACATGTGAGCCAAAGGGATCTTGATGGGCCTATTTAGGCCCAAAGTCAAAAATGGGCTTAAGATAGCCCAAATGGTTTAAAGGAGCGGTTCAAACCGGTTTAGACCGGGTCAAGTCCAACCGAACCAAGAAATGACAAATTTTACATTATTTTACAAGTGCCCGTATTTTCTCTACGGTCCAGCTTGCCCGTGAATGGATTCCGGTCCTTCTCGCCCGTGAATCAGACACGGTCCAGGCTGGACCGGCCTGAGTTTACGGGCGCCACCTGTTTTGCACTCTAGACGTCGATTCTTTCTGGGATCATTTTCGTGGCTTTCTTGGGACCTCCAGAGACTTCTGTGGGTTTCTTCAACTCATTCAGAGGCTTCATTTGACTTCATTTGGCCTAAAAGGCCTTCTTCTTTCTTTTTCACTTTCTTTGGATCTTATGCTTCCTTTTCCCCTTTCTTATTTGTTCAACTGACCCCAATCCTCATTCAAGAGAAAAAGGGGGGGGGGGGGGTATTATAAAAATTCGTGCATCTTCAAGTCATGTTAAAAATGGGTCATTGGATTTTTTCATTAAAGTGTTCTTTAGACACTTTCCTCTTCTCTTTTTTGTAATGACCCACTCTTCATTTTCATCTCCTCATGTTACTCAAAAACAGCAAGTGAGTTAGTAGCCCAAATATAAAGAAAAACAACTCAAATGCATATATATATAATGAAAAAGAAGATGTTGGAAAAAGTTACCACAAGGCTATTTCCTTAATTTGATGATGTAGTGGTTCTCGGAAGACTTCGGCAGCGCTTCCGCGTCTTCCAAGATTTGCTGGGATGGAAGGGAAAGAATTTGGTTAAGGTGGATGGGTTCAAGACCAAATTGAAGTGGATTTGGACATGGTATTGGGTGATTTTAATGCATAGGGGTAGTTTGGGTATAAAAGGAGATTTAGGTTTTGGAAGGGTGGTGGTTGGGCAGCATTTGGTCGTGAAGTTCACCAGGAGGGAGAGGGGAGCCAGCAAGGAAGAGAGCTTGCTCAAATGAGGGGGGTGGCCTCTCTATTTATAGGCAAAATTTTCGTGCCCGTATTTGAAGTACGGGCATGCCTTGCCCGTACTTCAAGTACGGGCGTGCCTTGCCCGTAATTCAATTACGGGCGAAAAACGAATATTTGCAATTATCGCAGATTCTTCCGTACGGGACGCGTGTCCCGCCACGCGTCCCCTTCTAGAAGCTTGCCCGTAGTTGAAGTACGGGCATGCCTCGCCCGTACTTCAAATACGGTCCCGCACGTTTTTAAAATGTTTGGATTTCAAACCTTTATTCAATTTGGTTTATTTAAAGATTCTTATCAGATTTTTACGATTATTTTATTAAAAAGCGAGATTCTCTTCATTAAAATATTATTAAACACATTTATCTTATTTATTTTATTTGTTTGTTCCATTTTTGCTGCCTTTTTGCCACATGGGCAGTTTTTCTGAAACTTCAACTGCTTATAACTTCTTCATCCGGTGTCCGATTTCAGCAAACTTAATGTCATTGGAACCGGCTCGGAACCACCTGTCCACTGGGGTCAAGTTTGGCAGCTGAATTGGGGTCGAGCAAAAAGTCAACTTTTTGCTCCCCAAAAGTTTGACCAGCTCATATTTTTCTCATCTGGACTCCGATTCCAGCAAACTTAATTGCGTTGGAATCGTGTCGAAATGCTCTTTTCAATGAGATGAAGTTTGATGGCCAAATTCACTTGAATCAAAAAGTCAAATTTTGACCCCCTCAGGGTTTGACTTTTAGTTTGACTTTTCATTTTTATTTATTTTGGGGGTGCAAAAATCAGGTGCTAACAGCTGCCCCTCTTTGCTGGAGTCACCTTAGGGGATGAACGGCAAAGAAGAAAAAGAACCTTATTTTTGTACCTTGCATTTCTGTCGACATGGTCGACGAGCTCACTCACTGAATTGTTTTTAATGAAAGGGAAGTGTCAGATGTCTGGTATCACTTCCTGACTTTGGAATCCCTATACCCTCTTTTGGGTTTGAATAGGGCTGTTCCTTAGTTCTTTGTTTTTAGATTTGAGCTCATCAGCCTATTTTGGCGTTGATGTAAGGCACTTTACAATGTTCTTTTCTTTTTGTTTGTTCCATTAAAGCTTTTAGTGACTTCAGTTTTAAATTTCTTCTTGATTCTTTGAGTTTGGGTTTTTTTTTTTTTTTTTTTTTTTTTTTTTGAGAGGATGTCAGGCCAAGGTTAGGGACTAGGAGTGAAGGTGGGAGAACGGAAGGAGGCTTTCGCTCTGCTGCCCATCATCTCGAAGACCACACACCTACTCTAGCCTATACTATTTACAAAAGTGGGAATCAAAATTTACAGGAAGGGGCGAATTGGCCCATTATTGCTTTTTTCTTGTTGCTTCTCCTTGCCAGGTTCTTTTTCTTGTCAAGGTATTTAAAGCTTCTTTTCCCATTCATGAGTTACTCTCTGGGGATCTGGTGAGAACATGATTTGTCAAGATGACTCCTTGGGGATTATTGCAATGCTTCTCTTGAAGTTTTGTTGGAGGGTCTGAGAATCTTGAAGGTCTTCTTTCTTCTGAGCTCCACTGGGGATGAAAGGGAAGAAGTCTCTGCTGGGGAAGAAAGGATCAAAGTATCCTTTTTATGTTCTTCTTGCATCTTTCTTCCTTCATTGAACCTGTACAAGGAACAAAATATCAGTGTTTGATCTGCTGGGGATTGATGTATTCTTCAATTAATCAAGCAACTTTGTGGGGTTCTTCTGAAGAGCTTGAGTAGTGGCACTCCCCTGGGGGCTTGTGCCTTTTCAGGATTTTAACAGGTACAGACTTCGGAAAGCTATTTTGGTACCTGATTATAGATCTATTTTAACTGTCCTAAAACAGTTGGGGAAGAGAACCCAAAGACAAATTGATCTATTTTAGCCGAACGGCTGGGAAAGAGAATCTTAGACTGGTCTGTTTTAGCCAACCGGCTGGGAAAAGGAACTTGGTTTAGACAGGTCTGTTTTAGCCAACCGGCTGGGAGAGGGAACCCGATGTTAAATTGGTCTATTTTAGCCAAATGGCTGGGAAAGGGAACCCGAAGTTAAATTGGTCTATTTTAGCCAAACGGCTAGGAAAGGGAACACGGTTTAGACTGGTCTATTTTAGCCAAACGGCTGGGAGAGAGAACCCAAAGTTAAATTGGTCTATTTTAGCCAAATGGCTGGGAAAGTGAACCCACAGTTAAACTGGTTGGTTTGAACTTAGTATCTCAGGGTTGGACCATGTAAAGTCTCCGCAGGGGGTGAGTTGAAAAACAACACCCAGGTGTGCCTCAGCCAACCTTCAGTTTAATCACTGGCGGCGTCGGTACCACAAACTTTGGTCAATTAATGTGTGAATACATTATGACCCTTTCTGCGTCCCATGTGTGAATACATGGCGATTTTTGTCCGTGTCCCATGTGAGAATACATGGTGACTCTTTTTCTGTCTTTTTGTCTTGATTCAAAGCTGACTTATTTGTCGGTGGCTTTACAAACTTCTGTCAACCAATGTGTGGATACATTGTGATGACTCTTTTTGCGTCCCATGTGCGAATACATGGCGACTTTTGTCTGTGTCCCATGTGAGAATACATGGTGACTCTTTTACTGTCTTTTTGTATTGATTCAAAGCTGACTTACTTGTCGGTGGCTTCACAAACTTCGGTCAACCAATGTGTGGATACATTGTGATGACTTTCTTTTTGCGTCCCATGTGTGAATACATGGCGACTTTTGTCTGTGTCCCATGTGAGAATACATGGTGACTCTTTTTCTGTCTTTTTGTCTTGATTCAAAGCTGACTTATTTGTCGGTGGCTTTACAAACTTCTGTCAACCAATGTGTGGATACATTGTGATGACTCTCTTTGCGTCCCATGTGTGAATACATGGCGACTTTTGTCTGTGTCCCATGTGAGAATACATGGTGACTCTTTTACTGTCTTTTTGTATTGATTCAAAGCTGACTTACTTGCCGGTGGCTTCACAAACTTCGGTCAACCAATGTGTAGATACGTTGTGATGACTTTCTTTTTGCATCCCATGTGTGAATACATGGCGACTTTTGTCTGTGGTGCCCCATGTGAGAATACATGGTGGCTCTTGTCTTTAGGAGACATTTCGTTTCTTTTGCCTTTGTCCATTTCTTTTCTCTCTCAATCTTTTTCTCTCCTTCTTTTTTCTTTTCTTTCTTTTCTCAATCCATTTTTCTTTTCTTCTTCTTCTTCTTTTTCTTTCTTTCAATCCTCTTTTTTTTTTTTTTCAAATTCATGTATCAACAGCTTTGATATCTCAAATTATGTTGGGACATTCCCTCACCAATTTCTGACTTATCCGTCAGTGGTTTTGATTCCAGTTTCTTCTTTGTCCAATGTGTGAATACACTGTGACGGTTTTGTTTTTTCATCAGCGTGTGAATACGCCGGAACGGCTTTTCTGCGTTCCATGTGTGAAAACATTGTGCCGATTCTGCTTGCGCCCCATGTGTGAATACATGGTGACGACTCATTTTACATCCCATGTGTGAGTACATGGTGATGGCATCCAATGTGTGAATACATTGTGATGGCTTTTTCTGCGCCCCATGTGTGAATACATGGTGATGAATTTTGCTTTGGCATCCAACGTGTGAATACGTTGTGATGGCATCCAATGTGTGAATACATTGTGATGACTTTTTTGGGCCCCATGTGTGAATACATGGTGACGGATTTTGCTTTTACATCCAACGTGTGAATACGCTGTGATGGCATCCGATGTGTGAATACATTGTGATGACTTTTCTGCGCCCCATGTGTGAATACATGGTGACGGATTTTGCTTTTACATCCAACGTGTGAATACGCTGTGATGGCATCCAATGTGTGGATACATTGTGATGACTTTTCTGCGCCCCATGTGTGAATACATGGTGACGGATTTTGCTTTGGCATCCAACGTGTGAATACGTTGTGATGGCATCCAATGTGTGAATACATTGTAATGACTTTTCTGCGCCCCATGTGTGAATACATGGTGACGAATTTTAGCTTTCTGTGCCCCATGTGAGAATACATGGAGGCAATTTTTTCTGTATCAGTGTGTGAATCTGCCGTAATAGCCTTGTCTGTCTGTTTCAAGCTTTGTCAATACCTGCAAAAGTTCAAGTGAAATTTAGTTAATCAAAATTATGTGCAAAACATAAGCAATTAAAACCTTTTGGGAATTCACCAATGTTTGGAATTCCCGCTTTTCAAAGTGGGTCCATGACAAGACCGATAATCTTTGGGTCAGTCACCTGACACTCTCATTTAGACTTTATGAAATGGTGCTTCTCAGCACTTTCTGTGAGGGTCAACATGTTTGCCTTCAATGGCATTCCCCAAGTTGGAGTGAGGGGAATTGTTTTGGGTTCAGGGGGTTTCTTTGGCACTGCCCTTCCCCAGCTCTTTTAATTTTCTCTCTCTCTTTTTTTTTTTTTTTCCCACCCTTGGTTGGGGGTTTTGAAATGGTTTTTCTCTCACTTGGTTCCTTTATTCAGGTTTGGTGCATTGCTCCAGTCTGAGGGTCTTGTCAATTTCCATGGATCACGATCCAATGATCAGAGAGGACTTATTAGTAGGACGAAATGTAGGCTTTGGTTCTAGCGTTTAGAAATGAAGGATAAATAGGCTCAAATCCTATATAACTTCATTCTATGGGTAACCATTATGTCTAGCCAAAATTCTTTTGTTCCTTTGATTCTGTCATTGCCAGTTTGTCTGGGAGTTAGTGTCACATTCTCTGTAATCAGAAAGGACTTCATAACAGGACGAAACGTAGGCTGGGTTTATGGGTCCAGAAGAAATGATATAAAGGCTCAA
Organism: Buxus sempervirens; assembly: GCA_947561395.2. Classification (NCBI taxonomy): domain Eukaryota; kingdom Viridiplantae; phylum Streptophyta; class Magnoliopsida; order Buxales; family Buxaceae; genus Buxus; species Buxus sempervirens. The sequence continues at coordinate 40,885,683 of OX387183.1, read as the reverse complement.
AATTTGTGAGCAGGGTAAGAGTCATGTCCTGTCTTCTTTTCTTGGTTAGGGCTTGCTTCATCTTTTGTCCCTTCAACTTTGTGTAGCTTCTTTACCTCTTTTCCATCTTTGTTCTTTTCTTTCCTTTTCTTTTCTTGGGTTTTTTTGCCCCAATTTTTGCTTTTGGGGTTTGCCCCGGCTTTTGTTTTTCTTTTGTTTTTTCTTTCTTTTCTTCTTTTCTTTTCTTTTCTCAAAGGGAATTGCCCCAATTCTATTCTTCACATTCTTGTTTTCTGGGTTTTATCCCGTTTCTCCTTTTTAGGGCGCTTTTCGCTTTGCCCTATCTTCTCCTTGTCTTTCCCGTGTCTCCCATTTCATGAAGCTTGTGTACCCCAGTTTTGAAGACAGGACATGGTAGGGTTAAATGAAGAGATTGTTAGGCCCAAAGTGTTTTGCTAGGGTTTCATCTTATGTCAGATGATTTTTGGAGAACATCAAGGATGGCCTTTCATCCTTTTACAGAGAATGCCACACTTACTTGTTTTTGTACAATTAACTGGCTCAAGAAACATTTTCATCTTTATTTATTTTTCTTTTTGACTTTGCCCCAGTTTGGGGTGGCTAGACATAACGTGGGTTAGAAATGAGACGATCAAGCTCAATCATGTCTGACTAGCGGAATTTGTTTGAAGTATTTTAGCCAAAAATGGCCTCTTATCATGTCATTGGGATCATTGATCCTGGATCATGTCAGTGACCCTTAACTGGTATGGGCACCTCGCTCTTTTTCTCTCATTTCCTTTCTTTTCAGCTTGCCCCACTGTTTGGCAAGGTAGGGTTCAAAATGTGATGCAGGTGGGGGATCCCTTGGCTATGTTGAGACCCGCACAGTTTGTGCTATTTGCCACATTTCATTTGTCAAATTTGATTGTTCAGGTTTGTCCTGAGATCACAGTCTTGTCTTGGTGTGGTTCAACACTTTGGTGATTCCCCAAAAGACTTCATTATCTTGCAAAAAGAGGCATGTTATCAAGTTCAGAAATTAAAAGAAAGCATAAAAGTAGTAATTTATGCAAAAAGGTGGCTGATATGAATCAGCATTCTTGGAATTCGGTTGCATGCCATGGGAGGAAACCTTCAGGTGTTCTCCTCATCCTTCTTTTTCGCATCATCTTCTCTTTCCTGAGGGAAGATGGTTGATTCGGACATTTGGACCTGTGTCAACTTGTCAGAGATGTCTTGTCCTTTAGCAGACTCTGGTTGCTCAAACAGTTCCTTCAAGAATCCCTGGTCGATCAGATCTTGAATATCATGCCTCAGATCCCAACACCGGTTTGTGTGATGTCCTGGAGCACCAGAATGGTACTCACATCGTTCTGCAGCGTTGTAGTTTCTGGACCGAATCATTCGGGGGTTCAGGGGCTTAATCTGCACATACCCCTCCTTCAATAGTGTTGGAAGCAATTCTGCCGGTGCATATGGTAAAGGGGTGAAAACCCTCCTCATTCTGGCCTCTGCTTCCTCTTTTGTTCTCCTTGGGGAATCATCTAAAGGATTCTGCTTTTTCATGACTTGAAGAACATCTGCTGCTACAGCTTTCCCTTTTTCCTCCTGCAGTTGACTACCTACTATGGTTGGCGGGCGGCTCACTTCTTGACTGTTCAGGGGTATCTTTCCTTTCATTCTCTTGATTTCTCCTTCAAGGTCTCTTACTCGAGATCGCAATTCAAAATTTTCTTCTCCTAATGCTTCCCAGCATTTATTCCATGTTTCTTCTCGGATTGTTATCATTCGTAGTAGGCTCCATAGAGAGGCCACTATGCTGGATATTTGTTGGGCCGCATCATGACTTGTCTCTGAGGTGTGGTCCATTTCGACTACCGACGGGGTTCCTGCCAAAAGAAACAAGCATCAGAAACCAGAATCCATGAAATGCTAGGCTGCATAAAGATGATCTTTTTCAATCTTTTTTTTTCTTGACTTTTTTCCCATTTTTTTTCTTTTTTCTTTCAACTTTTTTTTTTTTTTTTTTTGGCGGAGGATCAATTTTGAGTTCCCCAGCTTCAAGGAGATCTTGGACCGCATGACGGAGGCTCCAACATTCGTCAGTATCATGCCCCGGTGCTCCCTTATGGTAATCACATGTCTTGGATGGGTCATACCCTCTACTTGCTGGTGCTCTTGGATTTGGCGGAACCTGTTTCAGGTGTCCTTCTTGCAGCAAGGTAGGCAACAACTCAGCCAAGGAATATGGGAGCTGTGTGAACACACGGTTCTTTCTTTCTTCCTTAGTCAAGGGCTCCTTCAGTCAAGCCATGGTGACATTTGCACAGGGGTGATCATTTCCTCTCTTGCGCTTAGCAGATCGGACATGGTTGATCGCTCCCTCATATCTTATGTCTTTTTGGGAGGATTCTGTCATAGAAGCTCCTATTCTTCCAGCCTTAATCGCATCTTCAATCCTTTCTGCCACCTTGATTAGATCGGCGAAACTTGCAACACATTGTCCCAACAGCATTGTAAAGTATGGTTGCCCTAGTGATGAAATGAACAGAGAAGTTTGTTCTTGTTCAAGGAGAGGGGGTTGAACCATATTTGCTAGTCTTATCCATCTTTTAGCGTAGTCTCTTACAGACTCGCTATTTCCCTTTGACAGTCTCTGTAATTCTGCCCGGGTTTGAATCGTTGGACTGTTCAAATGGTACTGTTGGATGAATACAGTAGCAAGGTCGTTCCATGTCTTGACCTTCTGCTTGTCCAGACTTAGGAACCAAGAATATGCTGTCCCAATTAGCGATCTCTGGAAGAACTGAACCATGATCTTTTCATCCTTCACATATTGGCACATGTCACCAACATAGGATCGTAGGTGTATCAAAGGACAGCCAGTACCGTCAAACTTATGCAAGTCAGGACATCGGAACTTTGCTGGCATATGGATGTCTAGGAAAAGACACAAGCTCTCCAGTGTGGTTTCCTCACGTACTGGGTTGGGCTGGAGTTGTTTCAAGAGCTCTTCTCTTATTACGGCCATTTGGGCCTTACTGTCTTCCTTTATTGCAGCCAACATTTCCTCAAGTTGGGCCATCCGTATCCTGTTTCGGTCTTGTTCTTCCTGCCCCAGCTGGACAGGCACGTATGGTTCTTGTTGTGGAGGGTGAGTGGCTATTGCCGCCGGATGTGGGAATTGAATGTCCCGAGGTGGCAGATGGACCGCCATGGGGTCCGGCTGGGGTGGTTGCCCCTGTTGGATTTCTGGTATTTGAATCCCTGTGGCATGTGTCATGGCCACTTGTTGGTTTAGACCCATCATGACTAGCTGCTCTTCGGTTCTTGGTTGTGAGGATGACGAAGTTGGAGCCTCAGAAAAATTCATTGCAGTCCTTTTTCAATGCAAATGCAGCGTTCTGGGTAGTGCTTTTAGTGTGAAGTACCTGAATTGTACCTGTTCATAAAAGATCTCAATCAGTTTCTTTTCAACTTATGAACAAGGTGTTGTGTGTGACGAGATCATTTACACCGTGAGTGGTGCTCTGGTGTCACGATGAACGAAAACAGATATGGGATGATTCATGCATGAAAATCACAACATCACTGTGAACAGTGTGTGACAGTGCCATATCTAATCAAGAGTTTTTCCTGAAAATTGCGATGTTAAAAAAAACTTGCAGTTCGATCTTTCAGAGATTGAGACTCTAGAGATCATATTGTGTTTGATGGTTTTCAAAACCATGCAATACGTGCTTTATGAGTTCAAATCTCAGGAAATCACATCCGTGCCTTAATGGGCGGCGACTGAAAATTTCTTTGAAAACATGGCATGAAGAATTTACGCCGCAAGATGGGCGATTTGATTTATGTCTAAACAGCTAGCTCAATATAACCACAGATGACGGTTTTACTGTGCATAGCAAAAGACAATGTTAATGGAGACGATTCAATGTAGGCCCAAAGGCCATTTTGATGAACACCTCGAAAGCCGGTTCAATGAATGTCCAGAAAATTTTTGTGCATTTTTGAAAACAATGCGGCTGAACAAGTTGGTGTAAATGATCTCGAAGTGCACATGTTTAACGCAAGAACAAATATATACACAGGTAAAATGAAAGTTAAATGCTAAAAAAAACCAACAGGTGTGTGCATGGTCCTAAAAGGGTTGGTGCCTGTTAAGGCACGACTCCTAGACATACTTGTGTAAGGAAGCACTCCTAAGTCCTAATCAGCCTTTTTCTTTCATCTGTTCTTTCATCTGCTCTTGGTGTCAGACCATAACAAAAATATTTACAACTTGCCATCGAGGGCGAAATTTACAAAAATAATTCTGTAAAGAAAATCACCTTTAGGGTTGTTGGGAACCCAAAAGGAGGGTACAAGTTTGCTTCTTGGCAGGTGGGCTGAAATCCTAAATCTAGGGTTTTTCTGCCCCTGTTCTGGCCTGTTTCTGTCTGATTATCTGATCTGGCCGGCTCTCATCTGCTCAGAAGGCCAACTAAGACTTAGAGTGCTTCCAGCGGACTCAATGGGTCGAGGCCCACGGTTTACAGGACTCAAATGCATGGATCTGGGGTTAGACCCCTGATCAAATTGGGTTGGTTTCCTAAATTAGGGCTAAGGCAGCCCATGGTCTAGGTTTTACTCAGGTTGATGCAAAAAAGGGGCAGGGGTTGCTACCCCTGATGGACTCTTGGGTTTTAAATTGATTTTTCCCTTATTTTGTTCCAGTATTCACATTCACATTCAGATTCAGATCCATTCACGTTCAAAGTATCAAGGTTTTTCAGAATCCATAGGTGGGGAAGGATACCCAGCCCGAGGCACCTGCCTTCAAGGGTCTGAGCCAAGTACTAGACCCCTCGCGTACCATGGCAAGAAACCAATGGCGCTTGAAGAATCCAGAAACCTGGGGAGATGGGTTTACCCTGCTTTCCCAGGCAAGCCACGGGAGCGTAGGGCTAATATCATCCCAAAAGTAAGTTTCTCGATTGAAGAAGGGTGGCTGCTAGAGAGATCTAGGTTTTGGTTAAGAAAAGTATTCACATGGTGCGGACAGCATTCAGTTCGGATCATTCATGCAGACTCCCTCGTGCATGTCACCCCATGCAGTTAAAGAAAAATTCATTCACGGTGTAGTGAAGTGCTTGTGCAATGGGGCCAAGTGCTGTGTCTAATCGGGTGATTCTCGGATAGTAGGCTGATTAAGGGTTCCTTAATGTCACTTTTATAGTGAGAATACAGAACAGTATGCAATACAATGTTTGGGTGGATCCCCAGGTAAGTGGAGGGTCACAGGGAACCGCTTAAATTCCACTTTCCTTAGGCAATTATCTCGTCCTTGTGACAGGATCCCCCAATATCATGCAATTGCATAAGTTCCATAAACCACTAAATTTGGACAAGAAGTACTTCCTAAATCTGCTTATATCCACTTAGTTGACTCATTTGATAACCAGGGTCCAACTGGGTTGAGGGGTCCCCAGCAGAGTCGCCAAGCTGTGCGCACCCAAACCTGGCCTAGATCGCACACCGAGCGCACCTTCAGTGCGTGCCTCGGGACATTCGGAGTCGCCACTGCCTGAGAGTGCAGGCAGACACGGTTTTGCCCTAATCGGGTCTAAGTCTGGTCTGCGGCTTTTCAGAGTTCTAGCTAAGTCCTCGGTTACGGTCCGGGGAAGTCTTGAGACACCCCGGTCCGCCCCGTCGGTTTGACGCGTCCCTCGGGTCTCCCTGGTTTTTGAGTCAATTTCACCCTTCCTAAACCAACATGCTGATTTGCTAGGTCTGGCGGGGCCCGCTGGATGTGTGGGTCCCTTTTTATTTGATTTTATCTTTTTTATTTATTTAAGTGAAGTGGGTCAGACCCGGGTCCCGTTGGAAGACCCGTGGGTTGCCATGGTTGGGCCTTGGGCCCAGTTGGGTTATTGGGTAACCCATTTAGTTATCTTATTTATTTACAAATTTCATGGGCTTAGTGGGCTTGGATTTGGCCTATTAGCCAAAGGTCAAGGGGCCCAGGCCTGTTTATTGAAAACAGGCTTGGTTTGGGCCGGTCTATGATGGACCATACATGTGAGCCAAAGGGATCTTGATGGGCCTATTTAGGCCCAAAGTCAAAAATGGGCTTAAGATAGCCCAAATGGTTTAAAGGAGCGGTTCAAACCGGTTTAGACCGGGTCAAGTCCAACCGAACCAAGAAATGACAAATTTTACATTATTTTACAAGTGCCCGTATTTTCTCTACGGTCCAGCTTGCCCGTGAATGGATTCCGGTCCTTCTCGCCCGTGAATCAGACACGGTCCAGGCTGGACCGGCCTGAGTTTACGGGCGCCACCTGTTTTGCACTCTAGACGTCGATTCTTTCTGGGATCATTTTCGTGGCTTTCTTGGGACCTCCAGAGACTTCTGTGGGTTTCTTCAACTCATTCAGAGGCTTCATTTGACTTCATTTGGCCTAAAAGGCCTTCTTCTTTCTTTTTCACTTTCTTTGGATCTTATGCTTCCTTTTCCCCTTTCTTATTTGTTCAACTGACCCCAATCCTCATTCAAGAGAAAAAGGGGGGGGGGGGGTATTATAAAAATTCGTGCATCTTCAAGTCATGTTAAAAATGGGTCATTGGATTTTTTCATTAAAGTGTTCTTTAGACACTTTCCTCTTCTCTTTTTTGTAATGACCCACTCTTCATTTTCATCTCCTCATGTTACTCAAAAACAGCAAGTGAGTTAGTAGCCCAAATATAAAGAAAAACAACTCAAATGCATATATATATAATGAAAAAGAAGATGTTGGAAAAAGTTACCACAAGGCTATTTCCTTAATTTGATGATGTAGTGGTTCTCGGAAGACTTCGGCAGCGCTTCCGCGTCTTCCAAGATTTGCTGGGATGGAAGGGAAAGAATTTGGTTAAGGTGGATGGGTTCAAGACCAAATTGAAGTGGATTTGGACATGGTATTGGGTGATTTTAATGCATAGGGGTAGTTTGGGTATAAAAGGAGATTTAGGTTTTGGAAGGGTGGTGGTTGGGCAGCATTTGGTCGTGAAGTTCACCAGGAGGGAGAGGGGAGCCAGCAAGGAAGAGAGCTTGCTCAAATGAGGGGGGTGGCCTCTCTATTTATAGGCAAAATTTTCGTGCCCGTATTTGAAGTACGGGCATGCCTTGCCCGTACTTCAAGTACGGGCGTGCCTTGCCCGTAATTCAATTACGGGCGAAAAACGAATATTTGCAATTATCGCAGATTCTTCCGTACGGGACGCGTGTCCCGCCACGCGTCCCCTTCTAGAAGCTTGCCCGTAGTTGAAGTACGGGCATGCCTCGCCCGTACTTCAAATACGGTCCCGCACGTTTTTAAAATGTTTGGATTTCAAACCTTTATTCAATTTGGTTTATTTAAAGATTCTTATCAGATTTTTACGATTATTTTATTAAAAAGCGAGATTCTCTTCATTAAAATATTATTAAACACATTTATCTTATTTATTTTATTTGTTTGTTCCATTTTTGCTGCCTTTTTGCCACATGGGCAGTTTTTCTGAAACTTCAACTGCTTATAACTTCTTCATCCGGTGTCCGATTTCAGCAAACTTAATGTCATTGGAACCGGCTCGGAACCACCTGTCCACTGGGGTCAAGTTTGGCAGCTGAATTGGGATCGAGCAAAAAGTCAACTTTTTGCTCCCCAAAAGTTTGACCAGCTCATATTTTTCTCATCTGGACTCCGATTCCAGCAAACTTAATTGCGTTGGAATCGTGTCGAAATGCTCTTTTCAATGAGATGAAGTTTGATGGCCAAATTCACTTGAATCAAAAAGTCAAATTTTGACCCCCTCAGGGTTTGACTTTTAGTTTGACTTTTCATTTTTATTTATTTTGGGGGTGCAAAAATCAGGTGCTAACACTGGGTTTTCATTGGAATGAATTATAACATCTGGAAGAAGCAGTCAAACTTTAGTCTTCGAATTTGAAAGAAAAAAAAAGGCTTCGAAGCAATGGCATGTTTTCTTCATTAAACAAGGGTTCCCAATTCTTCAATCATGAAGAAGGATTTTACTGGGGCAGCAAGAAGGCATGAAAGACAGATCATGGGTTGTAAAGGCATGAGGTTATATCAACAGATCATGATCCATCAATCAAGATGAGGGCATTCACTTGGACAATTGAAAAGCATGAAGACAGGTTATGGGCAGTAAGGGCACATACATCGTTATTGAGAGAGCAAGAAGATGAAGAAGCAAAAGCAAGTTGCAGAATATTCTAGCACAGGTTCGGGCATCAAATGGCACCCAGGTATATCAAATAAGAAAATCAATCAGGAAAATTCAAAAAGTGAAAAACATCAAAATCAATTGAGTTTGCAGTGGTCAATTTTAAATCCACATTCTTTTCAAAATTTGCTTGTCTCAGATTTCTTTTCATAGCCACGAGAGCTCCAAGAAATCTGAGATAAGGAAGAGACGCCACCCCATCAGACTTCAAGCAGGGGTTTCATTGGCTATCTTCAAATCCATGTTTTTATCATTTCATTGTTTGACCAAAGCAAGTTCAATTAATGAGATGTTTTTCAAATGTGTAATTTTGAGTTGTGTCTGTTCATTGTGCTACAACTGCAGGCCACCCAGAAAAATTGTATTTTTTATTATTTTCTCCACTTTTTCAGGAGATTAATGTCCATATTAGTTGTAAGTTGCAAGGATTGCCACCGTACTCACTTTTGTTTAAAAATTGTCTCAAATCTCATTTCATAGCCCACAAGTGCTCAGTGAGAGGAGAGACGAGGATTTGGCCCTTAAGCTGAGGGACTTCTTAGCAAATCTTCCACAATCAATTCTTTTTTTCAAAAAATCATCCATTTAATCCTTGCAAAGTGCAATTGATTAGACAAAAGTCTCAGAAAGTGCAATTGGTGGGTCTTTTTTGCTCTCTGCTTGTAATTAGTTCCAATTACCAGCAAAGAGGGGGCAGCTGTAGACACCCCAAATTGCACTAAAAATGAGAAAATAATTGAAAATATTAATTGGGATTTGAAACAGGTCAAAAAAGTGTAAAATCTGGCCAAACTGGTCATGACCGTATTTTGTTCACGGTCTGGTCATACCTGCAGTTGATATACGGTCACGGCGTGCCCGTATTAATAATACGGGCAGGGCGCGACCGTAATATATATACGGGCACGGGGGTCTTTGTGCGAATTTTACCTTTTTGATTTTTGAGCCTTATCTGCACCCAAATATCTCTCTTGGATAAGCGAATCCTCTTATTTATCCATTCGAATTATCTCATTTATCCTTGTGGATAAAGGATTGACATGATCTTGTGTTTAACTCAAACTGAAACTCTATCCTGCCAAACCTTCTGGACCAGCCTTGCCCCTGGGTTTGTCTATAAATAGAGGCTCTCTCCTCTAGCTTAGGGCCACGAAATTTTGAGTCCAAGGAATTCTAAGAAGCTCCAAGAGAAGAGAAAGAACTCCTGCTGCCTGCCTGCTCAATCCAGGTAAGTCCCCTATCCCTTTTTATTTTCTGTCTTCAATTCTAGATGTAATAGGATCATCTCTATTGCTGTAGAATAAGGCCATATCTATTTTGTATTCCTAAACTTGTCTCTAAGTACCTCAAGGGTCTCTCTAGCCGTAAAACGTGAAGAGAGAACTAGGGGAAAGGGGAACAGGTGGATCCCTAGAATAGAACCCCATATCTGTTTTTTCTTTTTTTTTTTAGAATAAAGCCTGTGATTGTGTTTGTGTAACCAAACCTATTTCCAAGTACCTCAAGAGTCTTTCTAGCCGTAAAACGTGAAGAGAGAACTAGGGGAAAAGAGAACAGGTGGATCCGTAGGGTAGACCCCCATGTGCTCTAATTTGTGAGATGTGGCTATTTTGAATATCCTGATCGTGTTTTAATGTTTTAATGATATATCTGAATGAATAACATGAATCTATGATGTTTATAGCATGAGATCCCCACTTTTTGCTAAAATTTGGATTTTTGCCACTTTTGTACCTATAGCACTGTTTTCGTGATTTTTGTGATTTTAGGCTAGGATCTTGGATTTATCATGATCAATATGGTAGATCTGAATCCAGAAGCCTGAAAATAAATTCTAGGGTTTCATGATGTGGTTTTTAAATTGTTTTTCATTATTGAGATAAGACCCTACGGTCTAAATTCTCCCCTTTTGGTGTTTTTCATCAACGTGGGTATTTTTGGTTTTGATTTTCAGATTTAATGTGAAATTTTGTCTTTATCTATGTCCTGGACTATTCAAGTTCAATTTTGAAATATTTTATAAAAATCATATTTTTCTAGATTTCTAGAATTTTGACTTGAAGCCAGATTTTGGATTTTTCACTTTAAATTGATTTTATTGGATTTTATCTCAATTTTTTTTGATCATGAAACCCTAGGAATGGTATGATCATATTTGAAAGTTCTGGATCAATCAGACTATTCATATGAAAAAACCATACAATTTTTGTCTTTTTTGTGATTTTGTGTGATTTTTATAGCAAGCTTTTTCCTTTATTTTAACATGAACAAATACCTGGCAACCACCTTGTGTGGATGAATAGGGGTGCCTAACACCTTCCCCTGTTCATAACTTAATCCCCTTACCCATCTCTGGTTGTTTTTCTTAGGAGGGATATTTTGCCCTAAAATTTGCCTTTTGTGCTTATTTAATATTTTGGTGTCCATTCACACCTAGATTGAATGGTGGCGACTCTTTGTTTTATTTAATCCCGTGTGATGATTGAGGAAATCATTAGATTGATTTTTTCCCATGTCTCACAGGCATTTAATAGTAAAGTGCCGTAATACAATATTTTATAAATTACTGTATAGTGGCATTTGATAGATAAATGCCGTAACAAATTGTTTTATAGGGGCATTCAGTTAAAAACATGCCGTAATAAATTATTTTATAACGGCATTCAATAGGAAAATGCCGTAATAAATTGTTTTATAGTAGCATTTTTCTAGGAAATGCCGTAATAAATAGTTTTATAATGGCATTTTTAGAAAAATGCCGTAATAAATTGTTTTATAACGGCATCTGTATATGAAATGCCGTATTTAGGCACTTATAACGGCACTGTTTTGTAAATGCCCTTATATTATTGTCGTTATATCACTTTTTTTTTTGTAGTGTTCAGAGTTTTAAGTCCTTTCATATTTGATTTTCCCTTTAGCAGTTGATTCCAGTGACCCGAGTAGTGAAGGGATCAATCGAACCCATAGCAAGTAGAAGATAGATGCAAGGAGAATAGACCATACGACCACAATGGTGGGTGTTTGGTTCTTGCGTCCCATCAGACCTTTGAGGAAGGGATAGATCTGGACCATCACCCATAATGCAAAGAAAAGCTTCCCAAAAAGAGGATGACTGATACCCACTGTTAATAGCATATGAGACACCATCAACCACTCCCACCAAATTGATTACGACCATCACCCATAATGCAAAGAAAAGCTTCCCAAAAAGAGGATGACTGATACCCACTGTTAATAGCATATGAGACACTAGCAACCACTCCCACCAAATTGATTACGAGGATGGTGGTGGGTGGGATGAGCAGGGTTGTCCACTTGAACATGTATGAGTTCCGCAAGGTCACCATCCTTAAAGTTGGTATCGATGCCAGCAAGAACTTTTAGTAGACCTTGGATGATTGTGACGAACGTTTGCTGCTTGAAAGAGAGAGAGAGGTTTTGCAGTGGGAAGGAGAAGAAGAAGTGGTTTTGCGCAGTCGAGAAGAGGGCCCGACAGTCGAGGCGCAAACTGTTGAACGCCGTTTCATTTTGCCTTCCGTGATGACGTGGCAAATAGTACAAATTAGCTGATGTGCCATCAGATAACTGGTTACGGGTTATAGCAAGTTCCGAGTTCGACCTTAGAGGATCCCATCCCATACAGTTCGTGACAAGATAAAACGCAAAGAGGACTAAGGCGATGTCATAACTGCTTTTGGAAAGGGAAAATTGGTTTTTAGTTATACTTTTTTAGAATAATTTATATTCAATTGTTCAATTCTTGGTAATTGAGAATTAATGGTACCTTTTGAAAATAATTGAGAAACAATGCCACTTTAATGTTTATAAAATATTTCTTTCGAAAATACCCTCAACTATAAAAAATGAGTAAAGAGTTTTCAAAGTCTTTTGAGGGTGTTTTCGGAATAAAATTTTCATGAACAATAAAATAATAGTGTTTTTAAAAATACCACTAATTCTTAATTAACTAGAATTATGTGATTAAATCTGAATTATTTTGAAAAAGTATCGCTAAAACCAATTTTCCCTTTGAAAAGTGGGGTAAGGCTGTCTGTTCCTTTTCTTCGCATTTGTCTCTTTTCGAGAGACTAGAAAGCCAAGGATAGACTCCTTTGCAAATTGGGCCTGCATTGGCTTCTTCTATTTAAGTGGGCCCACGGTTAGCATTTTGAAATTTTTGTGAATGCTTTTGGATGGTAGGCATGATATAACGATTCTCTTCTCAGTGTTTGTCTCTGCAGCGCCAAAGACAATAGAAAGAGTTGTCAAAGACAGTTTTCAAAAGACCAAAAACGTTTCAAAAGAGGCCCATATTTTCTCCATGTGAGCCGTGTGGAAACTTGAGAGTGGAAACTTCTTTGTTGGTTCGTCGAAGCGGACATCAGTTGTGGTTTTGAATTTTGTACATTCGGATGTCCACATGAAATTCACTACAGGAGAAAAAGGCAATTTTCCCTCACTCATGCTTTTCCCTCATTTGAATAAAATCAATATTTCGAAAATTTTTGTTTTTGTCTTTGCAGCACCAAAAGTGACATTTTTCATCATTTTCCCTTAAAATTAGAAGTGATTAGTTTGTAGCGTAGCGTACAAGTCGGGCGACTTAAAGCAACCCACTTACGGGAATGGGCATCGTCTACAGCGCATGCTGTAGACAGCCCCTCACATGATCGTGTGGGGCCCCCCAAATGTATGGTGGGCCCCCCCACTGAATGTGAGGGGGTGTACGCAGCATGCGCTGCAGAGGATGCACGCTCCACTTACGGGGCTCATATGCAATTCGTGAGAAGATAAGATCGAGAGAGGACTTAGGCAAAGTCATAGTTGCTTTTGGAAAGTAGGGTAAGGTTGTCTCTACTTTTTCTCCACATTTGTCTTTTTTCGGGAGATTAGAAAAGCCAATGATAGACTCCTCTACAAATTGGGCCTGCATTGGCTTCTTCTGTTGAAGTGGGATGCTTCCACGTAAAGCATCCGACGGTTAAACATTTTAAAATTTTTGTGAATGTTATTGGAAGGTAGGCATATAACGATTCTCTTCTTTGTGTTTGTCTTTGCAGTGCCAAAGACGATAGAAAGAGTTTGGCAAAGACAGTTTTCAAAAGACCAAAAACGTTTCAAAGGAGGCCCATATTTTCTTCATGCGAGCCGTGTGGAAACTTAAGAGTAGAAACTTCTTTGTTGGTTCGTTCAGAGCGGTCAATGGTGGTTATGAATTTTGAGCATACGGATGTCGACATGAAATTCACCACCGGAGAAAAAGGCAATTTTCCCGTGGATCCTAGGTGATATGGGTCCAATGTGTTTACCCGACCCATTTAAGTATTTGATGCCAGTAACAAACACAGGCTTGGGAACCGTTCCAAAAAATACCCTATTATTCCTATAATGACCTATTATATCATTGTTTATATCTATTTTACATCTATGAATATAAGGATATCGTTGTAATTATAAAATCTTTTTAAATGTCATTACGTGCAAACCCTTCCGTCTCCACTCTTCTGCAATGTTTGCCCTTCTCTCTTCCTCTCTCATGACAAAACCGTTCACTTTTCACTCTTCTGCGACTCTTAGCTTCACCCCTAGTATCGTAGCTACTTCACGATAAGAATCGTTGAAAACTTGGATAACTCGCTCAGGATTTCATTTGTGTCTCTAAGAAGTTCTGATCTCTGAAATCCCTTTGTTTTCTTTTCTTTTTTTCTTTTTCTTTTTTTGTCTTCTAATGTGGAAACAATTTAGTTTAGTATTATCCAAGTTAATTTTGGTTTTTGGTGCGATGAATACGATCTCTGAATTGTCCATCAATTCCACTTTATGCTATTTGATCTCCTAAGTTTTTCCATTTATTTGCTTTGAAAGCTCTTTCATCCATTATAGTAATGGATCATAATCAAGAACCGTTTTGGCTTCATTGTACCACTCATCATCCAAGATGGTCTTCGTTGACTTTTATTTTCTAAAGAGATATAAAGAGAGACAGAGAGATAGAGCGAAGAATAGAAAGAGAGAGAGAGGATGAGTTGTTGATTTTTTTCTCGGGAACTCAGCCTATCCAGGTTGTTTCTGTATCCATGGAGGGACTGCAAATAACATCATTGCTCTATGTCCATAGAGGAATCCAAGGTGTTATATAACCTGGATTAAGGGTGCAGTATGTATATGGTACATCAATTCACAAAAAAAAAAAAAAAAGGTATTCCCATATCCAAGAATCTAAGACACAAAAATAGATTATTAAAGTTGAGAGACAAAAGACCAATAATCAACACAATATATAAGCGAATGCAAGGCATGTTGTGCTCAAATATCATTACAATAGTTTTTACTTATATATTGACTTTTGTACAAATATATTATAAACTTTAGAAGCATTATGAATATGTATGAATAAGTAGCTTTAATTACAATTTATACTTACAAATTTAAACAGTAATTTTGATCACAATATTTAGGTTTTTAGATGAGAAGCTGTTTACACCCGCCGTAGCCCGGCGGTAGCGTTTTATAGTCGCGTATATCTTTTGATCGATCTGTGTCCTACCACATACGGGTCAAGTGAAACCCATGTTTACACCCGCCGTAACCCGGTGAAATCAGAGTAAACAGGGGTCTAAGTATAATATATATATGTTTATTGGGTAAACGATGGTGAATGATTTTGCCATTAAAGCCATTAAAGGAGTTATCATGGCATGTACTACTTTATTGGGTTTGAGGAAAATTGCTGGACGCTCGATCAACCCCATGATACTTTTATTTGATAAAAGGTATGTTCAGTTGCCTTTTATTTATAAAAAGGTGCATTTGACCAATTATGCATTTTGGCCGATTACGGCTCATTAAAGATACTCTGGTAATTCTCTAAAAACGTAGAGAGTGGGGTCCCCCACTTTCTAAAAACGTGGAGTGGTTATATAAGGTAGGTTCAACTTCCTAAAAGTGAGTCGTTGGGAGACTTTGTGGTAAAGTAAAACGGACCTGCAGACATGGGGAAAGGGATCCCTTGAAGATTGTGCAAGAGTGGGACGTTGAACAACCATCAAGGATTTGCTATAAAAGGCACAAACTCGAAGAGCTCAAGGACACAATCCATCCAACCACAACAAGTTATAATATTATTTTGATCATCTGTGATCTTTATCCCCTCTCCTACACTGTAGTCAGAAGGATAAACTAGGACTTCTCTCACTGCTTCCAGTCGTAGTGACCTTAGACCCCTCTTTACTCCGATCAACACCAGAATCCTGCCACTAGAGGGTAAGTTGAGGCCGCCCCTGACTCGCAGTTCTGTGTCACAGAATCCCGAGCAGCCGGTCCCGAGACTCGCTCTGATCAAGCTAGGTGACTTGTGTATTTTCAGTTAAACAGCAATCCAAGGTGAACCCCCTGAATTGACTTTGCTAGCAGCCGCCCCCTTCCTCCTGCTCTTATACCCCGATTATGGCTATAAGACCAGGACAGGCCAGTCTTGCAAGCCTTGTCAGTTTTCTTCTTACTTTTTGTTTTCCTTTTGGGGATAATTTGTTGTAGCTTTCGGCCATCGGCCAATTTTATATGTTGCAACCGACAGCCGTCAGCCAATTTTATAATGAAGAGAGTTTTGTTCCATTAGTTGCTTTCGCTTTCAAACGCTTACAAGAACCCAAACGAAGACCGAACCCCTAGTCTTCATATTATCGCCTGACCGGTTTTATTACAGGTGACTTGCAGTACGACTGAACCGACCCCAGTTTAGATTTGGAACAAGTGCTCGGGGTCAGGACCCGACCCGAAATCATTGTATCGAACGATACTGGCACGCCCGCGTAGAGACACATCATCAACATCACCACGTGTCCACACGGGCCCAATTTCGGAGCAACAGAAGCACATGCATCGCGTGTGCCTTTTAGATAGTATTGTTAGTGCAAAATTAAAATTTGAAATTATTGGCATAATCAAATTCAACAAGTATTATTTTACAATAATACTAAGAGCAAATAATTAAGCTGAAAAGAGCAAATTGGGGAGGAGAAAAAGACAATTAAAGGGCAAAATGATCATTTTGTACTTGAGGTCCCTAGAAAGCATGATTTTGCTTTGCCAACCATAGTTGAAAGTAACAAACGATGTGCCTGTCACGAGTGGGAAGAGAAGTCGAGTAAGAGACACAACTCAACACATGGATACATCATCTGCAAATCCATTAAATAAACCTGGCGGGGAAGAAAGTCAAGCAAGAATCTTCAATGGTCCTGACATACAGGGCGCATATGTGCCACTTTTCAATTGTTCCAACCACTTTTAACTTATTCCAACGACCTGGCACGAAAGTCTTATCACATTAGATGACAATCACGGATGGGATGACTATCAAGTCTCCGCTTTTTGTACCGTGTCCAAATAGCTGAGACCTTTTAGAAAAATATCCACACTATTATTAAGCCAACTAAAAGAGTATTCTAAGATTTTATCATATTGTGCTTTATAAATAGATGCTAAGGGGCCTTCCCACCGCAAAATAGAAAGCAAAGCAGCAATTAACGCTAGCAGACCTACCAACGTGTACATGCATGTTCAATCTGGTGGTCAAAAAACCACTCTACTGTTCTTGCTTTGGTTCCATGCTACATTGCGTGCTTCTGATGGAAATCAACATCAGAACATCGGTTGTGTGTCTTGTGACCAAAACTAATGCCCTCGGAAACAAGTCATTGTCAACATAACAAACTCAGCTCAAAAAGCTACATCATCATATGCAAACTAAAGGACTATGTAATGTCCTATACCAGGTATAGATTCAGCCAAAAGGAGGTTAAAAAGTGGTCTATTGATGAACAAAATATACAAGGTATGGACCACATTAATGGTCTCAAAATAGCCTCCATTAAAATGCCCATATAATTAGTAATTACTTGAAGATTTTGAGGAATATCTTTGACTAGAGACATTTCAGCAAATAAATGGTTAGAGACATCATCTTCTCCTCATTTCTCTAATCTATCATATGGATCCGGTTTGAGAAACTGGTTTGGGTTGGTATGACTCAATCTGGTCCCTCTGTTCAGTTAAGTAATCGGATTCACACTGTGCTAGTCAGTTTGAACCATACTGATTTGGTTTTTTTTCATTTTTTTTAAATGTCTATCGATCTTATGGGGTTCACTTGAACAATTTGTTTAATTGTTTAAATTGAAAAAAATGTAAGGAACTAAAGATTAGTTTCCATTTAACCCAACCTAAGCTGCCCTTAATGATTAGGCCTCGTTTGTATTCCTTCTCAATTTGGATCTCCAGGCTGTGAAGTTGGGTTTGATGTTTTGTGTTTGGTAATTAAGGAATATATATAGTTACTGAAGAGGTTATAAAAATTATAATTTAAAAGGACTTTTCATAAATGATAAATCTAACTTTCTAGTATGCATAGAGGAGTCATTTAAACAAGTTTCAAGTATTTCCTTCAAATTTTTTAATAATTACAAATATATCACCGCTACTGCGACTTAACAGGTCACTTAATTTTCCGGATTGGAATATGAGGGCGAAGACCCAGTCTTGTACAACACCCTGCAGGTTGGGTAACCTTGGGACAATAATTTGTAATTTTAGTGATGCGAAAAATACTCTATCGTTTAACCAGGATCAGGAGAATATATATTCCTTGAATGAGTATTCTAATGTATATCGTATTGGAACAACAAAATTACAATTAATTTGTAGTTTATTGTTCTATTTGCATGAAATTCCTGATCAACTCTCCCTTTATTTAAGCCAATAAGGTACAATTTTCCTTTTGAACCAAGACTCTAGCAACAATATGCATGTCTAGCATATATTTGCTCTTGAAAGAACATGTCACTTTTTAACATTAATTAATATACAGCAAGCTAAACAGCATTCAAACTCTGTTTTGTAATAGGAGCTTGCTTGGGTGAAAGCAAGAAAGTCTTGTCTCGTTAAATGACTTTTACGAATGGGATGACTATGAAATCTCCGCTTTATGTGCCATGTCTAAAAGGGTTTGAAAAACACGGTTTAGGCTCTAACAACACCTAGAGGGGGGTGAATAGGTGTAAACGATTGCGGAATAAAATTCTACTACTTAAAGACAATCCCTTAATTAATAGGCATGCACAAGTCTTGAACAAATAGCAACCAATCACACAAAATTGCAAATAAAGTAATGAGAAAACACACGCCATTTTGGTGACGAAGGGAAAACTCTAAGAGAACTCTCAAAGAGAAAAACCCTCCCGGCGATCAGGTGCCACCTCAGAAAAATCACTATAAGAATAAGACTTACAGAAAGTGGTTCAGATGACCCAATACAGACTCTGACTCATAGTGTAAGTATCTGAAGAACTCTTCAGATTTGCAACCTTGCAACGATCCAGAACTCTGAATATCTTCTTAGTAAAGTGGCAAACAAACTCACTCAGCAACCGTAGGAATTCCCACAAGCAAGCTCTCCAAACTGGAACTCCAAGGTAAGAGAAGAGAAAAGAAAGAAAAGTTTTGATGGCTCAAAGGTATAAAGGGAAGAAGAAGAAGTTCTCTTCTTCACACACACGATTTTAGGGTTCTAAAAACGTCTTGGGTAACCCTAAAGAATGTCTAAACAATCCTTATATAGGTTAGAAATAAGTGGAGAAAGAATAGGAAACAAATAAAAAAAGATCAGAATTTTATAACTGATTTTTCGTATTGAACATTCGAACGTTCATTGAACGCGGCTTTAACGTTCAATACGAAGAACTACTTCACTTCTTCTTGTTTGAACGAAAGTCTCACGTTTAAATAACATGAACGGTCGAATGTTGAGACTAACGTTGGCGAATGCAACTCTTGGGTTTCTCTGCAAACCTTGAACGTTCGAACGATAAGTCTTGCCTTCTCGAACGCAACTCTCGGGTTTGACTGTATGCACTGAACGGTCGAACGGCAAGTCTTGTCTTCTTGAACGCAACTCTTGGGTTTGTCTGTATGCACTGAACGGTCGAACGGCAGGTCTTGTCTTCTCGAACGCAACTTTCGAGTTTGTCTGTATTTGAACTTTGCACTGAGCGTTCGAACGACACATCAAATGACTATCTAACGATCACTCTAACTTCCTCAATTTGACTCTGACTTAGACGCTGTTTGAACCAAGACTCCTATGACCTATCACAAACACTTTGAACACATTGAACACTTACTTTTTGGCATAGAATTAAGCCAATATAAAATATTGAACCTAACAAACTCCCCCTTTGGATATTCCATGACAAAACTCACAAGACAAATCCTAATTTTTGTGAACCACCAAGCAACAACCAGAACACACACAAAAAAATAAAAAATTTGACATGACCTCCCCCTAAACTTAACCAACCCAAAAATATTCACCTATTCCTGAAACACCAAAAACAATAAAATACCAGGTGATAAGCAAGGGGAATACAAAATAACTAAACAAGTGAATGATCACAATCAATTATCCAAGAACCAATATATTCATCCATTCACCAAAGATAATACTTCATGATCCAAGAACAATATACAAGTAAACATGTTCATTCACATAGCCATGAACCAAAAAATATACAATCATCCATCCACATTTCATGTGCATCCATATACCCAAATGAATACAACCAACCACAATATCCAAAAAAAAAAAAAAAACGAAAAACCACTAACACCATCTCCCCCTTTTTGTCATGACTAGACAAAGGGTAAAAACTCAACAACTCAGGAGTGAGATGAGCAAGTAGCACCATCACCACTGCAACCACCTCCACTAGGACCTGGATCAGCAACACAAGGTCTCTGAGAATCTCCCAGAGCAGCAGTAGGCTCTTCTGCATCTTCTTCTTCGTCCGCTTGACTATTAAAATAGTCAAGCAACGCCATTTCAAGCTTTTGCTGAGAAATCTCCAGGTTCCTCTGGTGAAGCTCAAGCCTCTGAAAGCGGATCATAGCATCTTCATTAATCTTCTGAGTTCTCGCATCCAAGGTCTGTAAATACTGAAGGATCTGGGAATTTTGAGCTTTAAGAAACTGAAGTTCCTCATGAGTAGAAGAAGGAGGTTGAGGCTGAGGCTGGGCAAGATCATCAAGGTTAGGAGTAGGAGTGGAAGCTAAATGAGCTCGACTCTGATGAAGGGTTGTTTCAGTGATCGGTTGAGAAGCCTTACACAATTAAAGCGGAGGAAAAGAGATACCAAGAACTACAATCAACCGGGCAATAAACACCCATATGGAAGACCATAAGATCTTTTTGGAGTAATTGAAAACCTCAAAGATCTTAGAACAAATAATTGAAGGAAGATCTATGGTATGATGCTTTTTCAAAGCATACAAAAAGAGCAACTTATCAAACGAAATAGATGATTTGTGAGCAACAGGAAAGAGATTGTGGCTTTGAATGCGGAATACGACAATGGTCTCAGCCGGAAACTTGTTGGCCTCAAGGGCTTCACCCTTGTAGATCCAATTACCCCTTCCGTTGTGAAGAAGGGTATCGGCCAACTCAGTCTTAAAAGCACCTTTGGTCTCAGAATACGGGTATTGAGGGTCAAGCACCCTAGGGAGACCAAGAGAAGAAGCTATCACTTCAGGAGAGACGCGAAACTCAGAACCTCTCAAATAGGTAGAGAATCCAAAGGTATCCCAATCAATGGAATGGATATTCACATAGAACTCTCGTATCAATTCACGAGAGGGGAGAAGGAAATTAGCAAACATGGAATCCCACCCTCTATCCTTAAAGCAATCTGTAATTCCAGAGGGAAGATTATCAAAATTAACTACCCGCTCAATGATCACAAACCTTTGACAAAAGTAATCATCAAAGTTTTTCTGGGCATTAAGATCAAAGAAATAGGCCTCATCTACCCTAGGTCTCTTATTCTTATTGGAATTCTTAGCACCAAGAGACTTTGTTCTAGGCATCTAATAGAGGACACAAGACACAGGAAGGAGATAAAAAAAAGAAAAACAAACACAAAGAAATTACAAGGTAAGAACAAAGCTAACCAAGTAAAACACAACAAAGACCTAAACAAAATGCATAAAAAAATAAAATGAATGAGAAATAATAAAAAAACACCAAGAAAAACCATATGGAGTCGAAAAAAATATCAATTGTTTGAGAAAGATAGTCGATGAACGTTCGAACGATGGGTCAAACGTTCAAGAACACGAACCCCAGATTTGGGGATTTTCGACTAAAACTCCAAATCACAAAAAATCAACCCTAAAATCACTCGAAAACAACAATAAAACATGATTGAACTATTTTGAGAGTGATTTAAAACAAAATGAACTTAAAACCACGACGAATCAAGGATTTTCACAAGAAAACCCTAGAAAACGAAAACCATGAATGAGAAACAAAAAAAATGCAAAAAAAAGATGATTTTGTATCTTGAAACGTAAAAACCAGACGCTTTGAGCAAAGAGATTGAAGGAAAGCAACAAGAAGCCGAATCGCCAGACATGCGAAGGGTTTGCGTTCTTTGAATGTTTAAAAGCCCTTTTGCATGCGACTTAAAAAATAAAAGGTTTTAAATGAACGTTCGAACGATCATCAAACGCGGGTCTAACGTTGAACACTAAAAACTAATGTTTGAGAGAAATAGGCCAAGGTTAGTGAACATTTGATATACCGTTTGAACGTTTATAACCAGTTCAGAAAATTTTGCAAAATTTGCTCAGAGAACTCAACCTTTTTCAACCAAAATGACTTCGAACAAACCCAAAAACCTCTAAGACATAAAGAAAAATATAAAACAAGTATAAAATCATGAAAACTTAAAATTTGAAACATTTTGAGAACCATTTTACTCTAAATACATATTTTGACAAATCCAACTTTAATACTCTCATATACTTACACAACAACTCAACCAAATTTCTAATTGTGCTTTAATTGTGCTTGTGTGCATGTGCAAAACCAAACACAACAAGTTTTGCTTAAATAAGAGCTTGGTGAAGAGGAGTTGGCCATTTATCAAGAAATCACTTTATTACTCAAGTCTCTCTAAAAATTAAAAAGAACCCTTTCATGAATTTTGAGACCTTAAAAATTCTGTTTTTGAAATTTTCTCCCCCTATCTTTGACACTCTTTTTGCACAAGGAATAGTGTTCCTTAGAATATCTAAGTTTACAGCTTATACCATGGTTGTACTCCTTTTATTTCTTTTTGAACCCAAGATGTCTAATTTTATAACTCATCCCAGAGTTCTTTTCATATTGCTTTTTCTTTTAAATATAAGGGAGAAATCTCTTTTTAATACAAGGTCATATGCTAGGGTCTTTTCAACTTAAGATAGACAAGAATAAATCAAGGATTGCCTATCCACACATACACCGAAAAAGAAAAATTAAGCTTGCTTAATTGTATTTGGTGTGTGTAAGTGATATACAAACCACAAAAAAATTAAGTGAAATGCTTGTGTCTTTATACGAAACTATAGAAGAAGAGTTTGTAAAACAATCTTTGAAGAGCTATAGGTTCCCAAAATGTAAAAAAATTATTGTTTCACAAACTTATACCTATCCTATATTTGACAAATGTCAAGGCACAAACACATCCAAAAATCGAAAAAAAACAAAACTAAATAAACCAACAAAACAAAACCAAAAATAAGCATGCTAAAGAAGGAAAATATGCATGAGACACCCTAAAGCATGCTACAAGGTCCTTTTTATGGAAGAGGACCAACACCAATAGCTTTTCTAAGAGACTCAAACCTAAGAGCATCTAAAGGTGTAACGCCCCGGATCCGAGTCACATGAAGACCCGTAACTCGTATCCAGAGGTTATTAAAATTAATAGGATCAAACTACCAGAGTAAAGAAAACATGAAACTAAATATTTTTATGCAATAGAGTGCGCTAAACAAATCCCAACATGAAAACTCACATGACCAAATTTTCACTACCCGCAATTATCGGCTCTCCATACGTATCTGAAAAACAACAGAAATAAAAGAGTGAGATACGAATATCTCAGCAAGTAGCACATGCATGCAAGAATACACATTTTCAAATTTAAAAATTCTATGATCGAATAATCAGACGAGAAAACAAGGAACAACCGGTGAAGTCTGCGTACTCTGCTGACAGTAATTGTTGACCCAAGAGTATAGGAAACCATTTAACTATAAGCAATTAACATCGGAAATCCCTTGGTCAACAAAACCCAGATCAGTTTCAGAGAACATTAATAATATAGTCCATGCCTCAATAAGACAATTTCCACTAAGTATCCCACGGTATTCTAACTGATAAGTAAACGACAAAACCACGTGGTCAATGTCATACAAATATTTAATTGGGTAATCAACATGCCAGAGCGACGTCCACACCTCCATGTACACAGTTCCGGCCTACTCAGGGTTTCGGATACTCTGAAATGACGGCCTACTCAGGGTTTCGTCATCCAATGCCGGCCTACTCAGGGTTTCGGCATTGACAACCAGGCCTACTCAGGGTTTCTGGCTGCTCTACACGAGTCGTGGCAACACTCCATGGCCATGCCATTACACCAATAAAATAAAAGCATCACAATACTAAGCTTAAACATCTGGATCCAGGACAAGCTAGACCAAAACAGTAAACATCGTATAATCTCAATTTCAATATCAAACAAAACCATTCATTTCACATCATGTAAGAACTCATCACAATTCATCACCTGTCCCTCTGGACCAAGCAGTACCTCAAGTACATTCAGTATTTTCTCATTTCTATAACACAAGTCATATGAAAGTAAAACTCAATCCATTCATACCAAAGAAAACCTTTCAATACGTATAAAGTTTCCAACAAGTGAAACCAGAAATACAAGAACTTCTCAATCAAAACAGTGTATAGAACAAGGAAAAGTAACTGGTAACTCTTCCTAGTTTGGTGTCCGGCACAATACTCATAAGTAACCTAAACTCAACTTAAAAACTCTTAAGAGGTTCACTAATTTTTCCTCTAATAATTTCATAGGCAAAATGGTTTCTCAGGTTCCTAACCAAGTGAATAGTGAAGTGGTTTAACCCCTAAGTAATGCCAATACTCTTGGTCAAATCAGAAATTCCATTTCAGTAAGCAAAATAGGTCTGCCGCTCACCTACTGAGGTGGGCGCGAGGTGAGCGCCGGTCGGCGGTGAAGAAAATGGGTAAAATCGACCTGCCGCTCACCCGACGCTAGGTGAGCGCGAGATGGGCGTGAGGTGGGCGCGAGATTCGCGCGAGATGAGCGTGAGGTGGGCGCGAGCTCGGCGGTAGGTCGTTATTAACGGGGCGCCTACCTCTGAGGTGAGCGCCGGTGAGCGCGAGGTGAGCGGATACCCCCTGTGGTTTTCATTTCTCTGTTATTTTGAGATCTACATGACTGGCCGGTTTGTGAAGGTCTGTAATTACTCCAATACACTCCTAATACTCCCAGAAGACTTCCCAACCACATTTGGAATTAATCTAAACACTTTCATTTTCAATTATAAAATTAAATCCGGAGACTCTGTTCATGTAACTTCCCGAAAACCAGAAAACCAGAAAAACTCATACTATCAGTTGATATATAAACCATGCATCAGAATAATCTCGAGAGAAACAGAAAACACAAATCGGGATTTGTAAATCAGTGCTACTCGCCTTAGTAAGACTTTCTTCAAGCTTCCGGCCATCCTAGAGATTTTCGACTTCGAGACAGACGGAAACCCTAACTCTCTCCAGAGCCGCGACCTTTTCCCCAAATCCCCGAAAAGTTGTATGAGTTATCTATTTATATAGACACCACCCGGATTTAACTTAATTCACCCTTATTTTTAGAAATCCCCTTTTTACCCCTCACTAGTGCAGGGTTTTCCGGATTTACAAATATGGGCCCCCCTTTTTCTATTCATTCCCGGGCCGAATATTTCCACCTTATTATATTTTTTATTTATATATATATATATTTTGAACCCTGATGACCACAAGTTTCCCAGAGATAATAAAACTTGATTTAACCAGCACCAACATCTATATGTGCATATATATATTTTCATCTACTGTTATTACTTGTTTATTCTCCTTACTGTGACTGTTAATTTATTTTATTCTAACATTATTATTTTATTTTGTTTTCTACTCGAAACGGGGTTTTACAAAAGGTTTGGTAAAAAGGTCAGCTAATTGGTTTTCAGATGGGATGTGCTCTAGAGAGATCTCATGATCCTCTACCAACTCTCGAATAAAGTGATGTCTAATATCAATGTGCTTGGTTCGAGAGTGCTAAACTGGGTTTTTGGAAATATTGATTGCACTTGTATTATCACAATACAAGACAATAGTCCCCTGTTCAATCCCATAATCACTCAACATTTGCTTCATCCAAAGCAATTGGTGCAACAACTACCAGCAGCTATATACTCAACTTCAACTGTGGACAAGGAGATAGATTTTTGCTTTTTGCTCATCCAAGCCACTAAATTGTTTTCAACATAAAAACAACCTCTGGTGATGCTCTTCCTATCATCTGCATTTCCAGTCCAATCGGCATCAGAATAGCCTGTTAGAATTGCAGAAGTGTCTCTAGAGAACTAAATACCATGATCAACAGTGCCATTAACATACCGTATGATAAGTTTAACAGCAGACAAATGAGACTCTCTAGGATAAGCTTGAAACCTAGCACAAACACCTACACTAAAGGCAATATCTGGCCTGCTAGCTGTAAAGTAAAGAAGACTACCTATCATGCTTCTGTAGAGAGTGTGTTCAACACTCTTTTCAGATAAATCAGCACTCAACTTCAAGGTAGTGCTCATGGGGGTTTTGGTATGTTTCTTACTGTCCAACCCAAATCTCTTCTCAAGGTCTTTGGCATACTTAGATTGAGATATAAATAACCCATCTGAAGATTGAGAAATCTGAAGACCTAAGAAGAAGTTAAGTTTACCAACCACACTCATCTCAAACTCATTTTTCATAGCATCAGCAAAATTCAAAGCAAGAGATTCAATAGGAGAACCAAATACAATATCATCCACATATTTTTGTGCAATAGTGAAACTACACTCATCCTTTCTAATGAATAGAGTTCTATCAACTCCTCCTCTTGTAAAGTTGTGATTTAAAAGATAAGCAGTAAGTCTCTCATACCAAGCTCTAGGTGCTTGTTTCCACCCATACAAGGCTTTCTTAAGCCTAAACACATGTTGGGGAAACTTGGGATCTACAAACCCCTTGGGTTGTTCAACATATACTTCTTCATGAAGTATCCCATTCAGAAAAGCACTTTTCACATCCATTTGATACAATTTAAAGCCCAAGTGACGAGCAACAGCAAATAAAATTCTTATGGATTCAAGTCTAGCAACAGGAGCAAAAGTCTCATCAAAATCAATACCCTCTACTTGGGTATATCCCTGTGCTACCAACCTAGCCTTGTTTCTCACAATAATATCATGTTCATCTGACTTGTTTTTGAAAATCCATTCGGTACCAATAACATTGTGATTTTCAGGTTTGGCCACAAGATACCACACATCATTCCTAATGAACTGATTTAGTTCATCATGCATGGCATTAATCCAGCACTCATTAATAAGTGCTTCCTCTACCCTCTTAGATTCAAGTTTTGACACATAGGAAGTATAGGTCATCTGATTTAATACTTTCCTACGAAGTCTTATCCCCTCATTCAAATCACTAATTAAGAGCTCTTTGGGATGATTTAACTTGACTCTTGAAGAAGGTTCTTTTGTAGGACCTGGTGTCGATGGGGAACTCTCTTCAGAGTTTGAAGGATTGGACTCAAAAGACTTAGGATTTTGAATCTCAATATTCTGATCAAGATCACCTAACTCTAAAATAAACTCTCCCTCAACATGAGACTGACCAATCCCTTCATCCACCACAACATTGATGGATTCCATGACAGTGTGTGTACGAAGATTGTACACACGGTAAGCCTTGCTATTCTTAGATTAACCTAGGAAAATTCCTTCATCAATCTTAGCATCAAACTTTGCTAAATTCTCCCTATCTCTCAGAATAAAACACTTACTCCCAAAACCACGAAAGTATTTAACAGTGGGCTTTTTACCAAACCAAATTTCATAAGGAGTCTCAGTACTCCCTGGTCTCAAGTACGCCCTATTAATCACGTGACAAGCTATGTTAATAGCTTCTCCCCAAAAATACAAGGCCACACTCTTAGCATGAATCATTACACGGGTCATCTCTTGAAGAACCCTGTTTTTCCTCCCAACTACTCCATTTTGTTGTAGAGTTATGGGTGCTGAGAACTCTTGATGAATTCCCTCTTCAAGACAAAAATTTTCTAGGATTGAGTTCTCAAACTCTTTCCCATGGTGACTCCTTATCCTACCAACCTTAGACTCTTTTTCATTAGAGAGTCTCCGGCAAAAAGCCTTGATCAACTCACTTGCTTCTGATTTTTCTCTCAATAATTCCACCCATGTGAACCTAAAGAAATCATCTACAACAACCAAAATATACCTCCTACCCCCAAGACTTTCAGTTCTAGAAGGACCCATTAGATCCATTTGTAACAATTCAAGAGGTTTGTGGGTTAGAAATTCAGAGGTCTTTTTGTGACTAGACCTAGTTTGCTTTCCCAACTGACATGGCCCACACACATTTGGTTTAACTTTGGCAAGCTTGGGTAGATCTCTA
Source organism: Buxus sempervirens (assembly GCA_947561395.2). Taxonomy (NCBI): domain Eukaryota; kingdom Viridiplantae; phylum Streptophyta; class Magnoliopsida; order Buxales; family Buxaceae; genus Buxus; species Buxus sempervirens. The sequence continues at coordinate 40,857,794 of OX387183.1, read as the reverse complement.
ACAAGTTCATGCTTGGATAGTTCAGACAAGTTTTTGAAATTCAAGTGACCAAGCCTTTGATGCTACAATTCATGCATATCAATTTTGGAAGTATTGCACACAAAAGCAGGATTAGGAACAATACCATAACAATTATCAGGGGTTCTTTTACCTTGAAGCACACACAAGCCATTTGCATCAAACACGGAACATAGATCTTTAGCAAATTTAACTTCCATGTTTGAATCACACAATTAACTTATACTAATTAAATTAGCTTTCAAACCATCAACAAATAGCACATCAAGCAAAGTAGGCAAACCAGAAATTTCAATCACGCCCTTACCTACAATAGGAGCCTTGCTTCCATCACCAAAAGTAACTGTGCCACAAGAATAATCTTCAAGAGATTTAAACATTGATTTATCACCACATATATAACCAGAACAAGCACTATCAAGATACCACATAAGACTATTTCTAGTCTTCAAAGCAACATGAACCACATGACAACTCAATTCACTTTTCTTAACCCAGATTTGCTTGGATTTAGAGGCTTTCTTAGTCATTGAGGCTAATTGTTGGCTTAAGAGTTTTGTCTGATTTGAAAGTTCTTTCACTTGTTTAGACAAATTCTCTTAAGGTTTTCTAGGTGGAAATTTCCTAGAGTTTTGGTTTTAAGTCCAACAATTTGGCCTTTTATGCCCAGAAATACCACAAAAATGACAAACAGGAATAAAGTTCTGAGATTGAAATCCCTTTGTTGGAACACCCCTAGGTTTTGACCAATTAGACTTCTGAACACGGTTCATAACTTGATTTGTCTTACCCTTGGGAGGATTAGACTTACCCTTTCCTTTGGCAGTCACAAATTTGGTCTTAGAAGAGGAAGGTGCATCCTTGGAAGCATCCTTGAAGCCTAATCCCCTTTTATCAATTCCTAATTGACACATCCCTAGCATATTGTCCAAGTTGGCTGAACCTGTAGAAAAGTTCTAAAGCTGGGTTTTTGTCTTTTCAAGCTCTTCCTTAAGAGACTTGTTTTTAGATTCTAGGGATTCAATCTTTAACTTGTGTTCACCTAGACGTGAAGTAGACTCTTCAAATTTTGCTTAAAGATCTTCATTCTTGAGCTCTACTTCATTAAGCCTTTTAAGAGTGGACTTCATTTGTTTCTTTGCTTTCAAACACTCTTTAAAAAGCTTGTCATATGCCTCTTGAATACTCTCCTCATCATCAGGCTCTCCATGAGAAACTATTGCATTCTCACTTGGTATTGAATCTTCATGATTGCTAGCATCACCACTCCCAACAATAGAGGTGAATGCCATATAGTTTGGACTTTCCTCTGTATTGGAGTCCTCACTATCTCTATCAGAGGCACTCTCATCATTAGATAGAGTAGCATTCATAGCCTTTCCTTGAATTTTCTTAAATGTGGGACACTCAGACTTGATGTGACCAAAACCCTGACACTCATGGCATCTAATCTGCTGAAGTTTCTGCAACCGGGTGTCCTTAGGATTTTTTGAGTCCTTATACTCAGATTTGATTTTCTGTTTCTGATTTTTACCACTAGAACTCCCCTTAAACTTATGTCTTTCATTACCTCTCCTTGGTTTCCTCATTTTAAATATCTTCCTGAAATTCTTTACAAAGAGGGCAATATCTTCATATGCCATAGATTCCTCACTAGAGTCATCATAAGTCTTTTCTTTTATAGTTTTAAGAGCAATAGACTTATTCTTCTTAGTTGGAGGGAGAGTAAGTTCATAAGTCTGAATCAAACCTATAAGGTCTTCTATCCTAATACCATCAATGTCCTTACTCTCTTCTATAGCAGTAACTTTGGGTCTATATTTTTCAGGAAGAGATCTGAGGATTTTTCTTACCACTCTATTTGGATAAATTCTATCACCAAGATTGAAACTGGAGTTTACTATATCACTTAGTTTGGCGTAGAAAGAATCAAAAAGTTCATCCTCTCCCATTTTCAATTCCTCAAACCTAGTGATAAGCATCTGCAATTTAGAATTCTTCACAAGGACAATTCCCTCATGAGTGGTTTCTAAAATATCCCAAATTTCTTTACTGGTTTGACAAGAGGAAACCCGTTCGAATTCATCAGCAGATATTGCACTAAAAAGTGCATTGACACCCTTAGAGTTATAGTTCACTTCAACTAACTCTTCTCTGGTATAATGGTCTGGGTTTTTGGGTTTTTCCTCACCATCTATAATAATAGTGGGAGAAGTCCATCCTCTCTCAACACTTCCCCAAACCTTTTCATCAATAGCCTTCAGATAGACTCTCATACAGACTTTCCAATAGGCATAATTACTGCCATCAAAGAATGGTGGGGCAATGGAAGACTTGTCTATGACTAGTAGAGTCAAGGATCCGGTTAACCGCTCCGATACCAATTGAAAGACACGGTTTAGACTCTTACAACACCTAGAGGGGGGGGTGAATAGGTGTAAACGATTGCGGAATAAAATTCTACTAATTAAAGACAAGTCCTTAATTAATAGGCATGCACAAGTCTTGAACAAATAGCAACCAATCATACAAAATTGCAAATAAAGTAATGAGACAACACACGCAATTTTGGTGACGAAGGGAAAACTCTAAGAGAACTCTCAAAAAGAAAAACCTCCGGGCGATCAGGTGCCACCTTAGAAAATTCACTATAAGAATAAGACTTACGGAAAGTGGTTCAGACGACCCAATACAGGCTCTGACTCACAGTGTAAGTATCTGAAGAACTCTTCAGATTTGCAACCTTGCAACGATCCAGAACTCTGAATATCTTCTTAGTGAAGCGGCTAATGAACTCGCTCAACAACCGTAGGAACTCCCACAAGCAAGCTCTCCAACCCAGAACTCCAAGGTAAAAGAAGACAAAAGAAAGAAAGGTTTTGATAGCTCAAAGGTAGAAAGGGAAGAAGAAGAAGTTCTCTTCCTCACACACACGATTTTAGGGTTCTAAAAACATCTTGGGTAACCCTAAAGAATGTCTAAACTATCCTTATATAGGTTAGAAAGAAGTGAAGAAAGAATAAGAAACAAATCAGAAAAGATCGGAATTTTATAATTGATTTTCCATATTGAACGTTCGAACGTTCATCGAACGCGGCTCTAACGTTCAATACGAAGAACTACTTCACCTCTTCTCGTTCGAACAAAAGTCTCACGTTGAGTTTAAATAACACGAACGGTCGAACGTTGAGACTAACGTTGGCGAACGCAACTCTCGTGTTTCTCTGCAGACCTTGAACGTTCGTACGATAAGTCTTGCCTTCTCGAACGCAACTCTCGGGTTTGACTGTATGCACTAAACTGTCGAACGGCAGGTCTTGTCTTCTCGAACGCAACTCTCGGGTTTGTCTGTATTTGAACTTTGCACTGAGCGTTCGAACGACACATCAAACGACTATCTAAATATCACTCTAACTTCCTCAATTTGACTCCAACTTAGACGCCATTTGAACCAAGACTCCTATGACCTATCAAACACTTTGAACACATTTAACACTTTCTTTTTGGCACAGAATTAAGCCAATATAAAATATTGAACTTAACAGGGTTGAGGAAGAAAGTCAAGCAATCGGTTGTGTATCTTGGGACCAAAAACTAATGCCCTCAGAAACGAGTCATTAATCAACATAACAAAACTATTAAATAATGTAGGCGAGGAAGAAAGTCAAGCAAGAGAATTTTCCTCATCAAATATTTTCTAGATCCCAATATAAGCGGTGCATATACGCCACTTTTCAATTATTCCAAAGACCAAACACTGAAGTCTTTGTCACATTAAATGACTATTATGGATGGGATGACTATGAACTGTACACTTTATGTACCATGTCTTTAGGGCTGAGGGCTTTTAGAAAAATATCTACACTATTATTAAGTGAACTAAAAGAATATTCGAAGACCTTTTTAGTTATATACCTATGTGGGATAAAATTTGACTTCGCTATACCTTGCAGCATCTATGGACTGCTACACGTCTAACATCTCACAGCTTTTGTTCATTTAACATTTTCTAATGTGAATAAATGTGCTAAGTAGACCAACCATCATGTAGATATGGGTTCAATCTGTTGGTCAAAAAAGCACTCTCCTATTCATTCATTGGTTCAATGCTACATTGCGTGCTTCTGATGGAAAACAGTATCAGAAATCAAAACAAGGTCATTGGACAAAATTCTTCGACTACCAGAGTATGGAAGGGGGAAAACACTAAATATTTTACCACATACTTTGAGTACAAGCACATTTCTGTTTCTCCATTGTCCCTCAGATACGGTGGATTGGAACATATGGACATAATTTGATATGACCATGCTGTGATTTATTTTTGTAGATATTGAATTCATGACAACATGAATACAAGTTATATCAATATATACTAACTTATATTTTATATATATGATATTGTATATTTTGGTTTGGTTTGGTTCGGTTTTTGGTTTAAGATATAAACATCGGTTTTCGGTGAGTTTTGGTTTTGTTGATGAGGTTATCAAACAGAATTTTGAGGACTAGAAAGTGCTGAATGCTGGGAAAAGCAGTTTACTAACAATATAAGGAGACACCAAATTACATCAATAATTGTGGAATTAAGCTTTAAGTTAAACAATGAAAGTGAAAGTGTGATCAGGCCATGACTATGAAAAACAACCATTTATAATTAGACAGTTAGTGGAAAAGTTAGGGGAAAAAATAGATCTTCAATTTGTTTTTATTAATTCATTGAAAAGTTCAAGGGAGAGCTAACTAGAGTGAAAGCAGTTGGAAATGAGACTAGAATTTCTAATAACAATATTTTACAACAAGATTTGGCTATAATTCCTTTTTTTTTTCCATTGATAAATAGATTAATGGACAACTCATTGGAGGAGGTACCTTGGTATGCCATATGTAAATAATGTGGCTTTGGTAAACAAAACTGGAGATGGAATGGAATAAATTCAAAATTACAATATATCACGGAGGAAGACCTTGGGGATTGAAGGTTTTGAAATAATTCAAGGTTTGCTATATGGGATTCCAAACTCTCAACCTCTCCCCACAGCATGAAGGCGATGGTGAAAAAGAATTGAGAACAAAGAGGTTCCTAAAACTAAAAGTAGTCATGTTGTTAGCTTGGATCAATTAACCGTAAATATAGCAATATTTACAAGAGTTTGCACATAGAATTAGTACAGAAGGGCTGGGAGTTTATTGTATGGAATACTAATTTACTGTTGGAACCTCTTAAGGGGCTTGACACCAGAATGATGTTGATAATGATACCGCCAACAATCAAAATACAGGAAAATCATCGGCAAAGTACTTCTGTAGGGAATGATCTGTAACTAATTAGTTTAACAGACATTTGCCCTGTCATGCACACATGCTTGGAATCATCTGTTTGACCAAATTAAAGCCAAACGGTTTTGTCCGATGTTTATAATATTGGATATGTTTTATCTTTTATTTCATATTGCTCGTTGCTGGCTTTATCTTATGGAGTTTTTACTTATTATAACAGCAGTGTATCTCTTTGCCATTCAGTACTTTTCAAAGATTGGAGGGAAGATTGCTATCAGGCTCATAAAATACGAAAATAATGATAGCATTTTACAATTTGGAACTGGAGTGCCTCCATTTGGTTTCTGTTCTACTCCATTTGGTTACTGTTCGATTAGTGCATGTCCAGCATATATTTGCTCTTGAAAGAACATTTCATTTTTTAACACGAATATACAATCTAAAGAGCATTCAAACTCTGTTTTGTAACAGGAGCCTGCTTGGGTGAAAGCAAAGCGCGTGAAGAAAGCGACACAGGCACAGTACATGTGCTCCAAACAGCTTTTGAGGAGCATCTCTGGTAGAGAAATGAAGATCGAGGGTAACGAAAGAAAGAGGGAATGAGAAGAGGGGATGAAGCCTTCAAAGCAACTGATCTTTTCTCAGCCGCAGCAACAAATCAATGAACTTCGGGGACAACTCCATATTTTGAAACATCAGAGCTCTATTTTTTTCTTTTTTCTTTTTTTTTCTAAGAACATTAGAAATCCTTGGGTGTGGCTCCTCATGCATCAACCAGTTAACTTCAATCATTATGAAATCCTGAACTGGTCAACATCAGATGATCTCCAATGGCGTATGCAAGCTTTTCCTTCTTATTTGTCCATATTTTCATGGATTACTTGCCTTGAATTCCAGGTTTTTGAGAATCAGACCGGCCACGGGAGCTTCCACGCTTGCCGCTAAGCTGGCGAGCCTAAGCGACAACGGCCTTAGCCCATCGCCTGATCTCCATTTTGAACTTGTTAGGATCCAACTCTTTTAGCGATCCTGCTTCGATCTTAATCTCCATAAAGGAGAAGAAGCGATCAAATCTGCGAAGCTTTGAAGGAGTAGTCTTATCCTTCATGTGTTCCCTTCCTGTGCTGGTCAGAACCAGAGCTTCTCCAACGGACATGATTAATGAATCAAGGAGCAAGGCACTGGCTCTGCTCTTCCTTTTCGATTGGCTTCTAACTCAGTTAGGCCAATTTATAAGGTTGAGATTCTTGAAGGTGTTTCTACGCGTGCGACAACATACTACCATTGATCAAATGACTTTTAACAAGAGGAACATGTAGTTTCGGTCATTCTACATTGAAATAAAAGTGTATGATCCTGATAACTATACGTGACGCCCACCATATTTCAACGAATCACAACACCCACCAAACAATATTATCTCTATTGTACAAGAATAAATAATATTTATGATTTATATGGAGGAGCATATGGTGTGGTTCTGTACACGGTTGGATTTCAGAGGTTTCGTGGGGAGAGGAGGAGAAGCCAATATAGACTTGGCTTCCAAGTCATTTGCCAGTTTTTGATTTAGTCTAGCAAGAAATGGTGATCAGCAAAAACATAATAATAACATAATAATAAATAAATAGATAAATATTTTTATGATTTATAATTATAAAAGTACTCTTATTATATTGGAATCCCAAAGGGCCATACTTGTAAAAATATTCTTAATCAGTTAACCCACCCTAAACTACCCTTAATAGTAAGTGTTTCAGGATTTTATGACACATTCAAGACTTCAATTTTACAATGCAGTCCATTAAAAACCGTAACCCAACCCCAAATCCGACCTTAATCTATAATATCATAACTGTTTTGTATATCTTATTTAAAAGTCTTAATATATTAATATTTTATAATAAAACGATTGACCTCATCACTTCTAATTCCAAACCATCAACCAACTAAGGAGTCAGCTTAGTATGGGCCAAATCACAACCTGCCCTACTGCACTCCTACAGTAAATCTCACACATACAGTAGATACAAGGCACATACACCACAATTACAAAGAAATACTAAAATAATTCAGAGATACGGTGGCCTCACCTGCTGATGTCCTTAGTTTCTTTGACTTGCGATCTTCCTCTGTAGACAAGCGACATTCAATGCAATAATAAGAACAAGCCTATCTTTCAAGTCTTCAAAAAACTGAATATACGCATGTCTCCAGGACCTTTTCATCAACAATGTGCCACAAACCCCCCCAAAACCCTACCACAAATCCAACAGCCATGCTTGCATAGAACCATAACATCTCAAATGTACCACCACCATCATTTTTGTTGCCTTCTCCACCAAGAGTACCCGTCAAAACTGGATCTTGATCTTTTTCATGATCACCTGGGCATTTTTTTGCAAGTGGTTGCCCACAAAGTGATAGGTTTCCCATGTAAGATGCATTGTTGAGCGTTTGGAGCTGATTGCCCGATGGAATTCTTCCGGACAAGTTGTTGTATGAGAGCCCAAGGAAGTCAAAGAAGACATGGTTTGAGGAATTGGGCCAAAGAGATGGTTTCTCAAGAGGTCAAGCGATTCTAAGCTTCTCATGTTTCCAATCTTCTCTAGGATCTTTCCACTCAGATGATTCATGGATAAATTCAAAGAGTCTTGTAATCTCCATTGGAATTTCTCCCTGCAGATTATTTTTTGAAAGGTCCAGAAACTTTCCATAATAAAGAGGGTAACCACTATATGTGTGTTGACTTCCTTTTGTAACCACTAGCATCTTATTAATACCATTGCTCGGCAAGTATGGAGTGTAAGCCATACCAGACAAGTTCCCCAAACACTGCGGAATGACTCCAGATAGATTATTATCAGCAAGATCTAGGAGGTGAAGATCAAAGAGTAAACACAATTGTTGAGGAATATTTCCAATGAGCAAGTTGGATCTTAGGTTTAGTTCTTCCAGAGTGGAAATGCTACCTCCCATCCATGTTGGTAGGTTTCTAGAGATTTTGTTCTCAAAGACATCAAGAGTAAGTAACTTTGTGCAATTTTGCAAAGAAGGGAGTTCCCCGTCAAAATTATTGCTCCACAGTATCAGCTCACGGAGTGAAGTTAGAAATCTCATAGAGCTTGGAATTTGACCTAATAGGTTGTTATTTGAGAAGTCAACTACAGACAAGGACTACATACCCCTCTAGTTCCAAGGGAGTTCCCCGAACAAATAATTGTCCGAGAGAGAGAGTTCTGATAAAAACTTTAGCTTGCTCATGGACAAAGGTATATTTCCATCAAGATGATTTCCAGAGAGATTTAGATCTATCAAACGTGGCATTAACTCCCCTATGTTTTGGGGAATGGATCCTGAAAGCGAGTTATTCCCAAGATCCAATGAGAGATAATTCACAATTGACCAAGCTGGAATTGGACTGTCCAACTTGTTGTCACTCAAATCTATAGTAATATCTCCTTGCGAAGAAAATTTTAATGATTCTTGCAGCTTCCCATTGATTTGGTTATTTGAAAGATCCAAGACATTCATTTGTGGGAATGACTTTCTGAACCAATCTAGCATGGTGTCTGAAATCCCAACAATAGAGAGCTGAATAGAGACAAGTTCATTCTGAGTCTGAAGCCTGGAAGGAAAATTCGGGCTCAAGTGGGTGCTCTCTGATCGTATATATTGAAGGCAAAAAGAAGTAATCCAATCATTGCTCACTTGGAATCTCAAGGTCATGGGTGAATTACCCATTTCTATGGTTTCTAGTTTCGTGAGATTCTGAAAATGAGCTTCGGTGAAAACACAATCCCAAGAATTCCAAAGTAAATTCAAGGAATCCAACTGTGAGAGTTGCCCAATACTATCTTGAATGGTCCCGTTCATGTTATTGTCAAACAGATCCAATACTTCTAGGGATGACAAATCTCCAATGGACATCGGAATCGAACCATAAAATGAGTTGTCACTAAGGATAACATATTTTAGTTCGTTGAGTTGCCCCAAGGAATCAGGTAGATGCCCACTGAGTTCATTGTCTGTTAGGTCGAGCATCTGTAGTTGGCTCTTCCTACATCTAGACAAACCATCCATGAACTCAGTTATCTTGCCATTAATGCCAACCGACGATAGATCAAGGATGGAAAGTGTACTAATATTCAACATCCACTACGGTATGGAAGAGTTAAAATCGTTCCCAACGAGGTCAAGAACTGCTAGTGATGTAAAATTGACAAAACTCATGGAGGGAGATAGGTTGACAAGTCCACAAGAACTTAAGGGTAGCTCCAATAAAGAATGAAGCTTATTAACAGCTTCAAGCCAATTAAGAGTTGCATTACTAAGGTCTATGAATCCCATGCCAAGATACTTCAAAAATGAGAGACGTGGTAGCCAGTGGAGGTTGTTTACTTTTGCAACCAAATAATTGAGATCAAGATAACGTAGGCTCGAAAGGTTTCCTAGGTGTGAAGGAACTGTTCCTTCGAATCCTGCATTGGAGAGATTCAGATATCTCAACTTCTTGAGGGAACCCATGAATTTTGGGATTGGGACTAATATGAAATTATTGAAACTAAGGTCCAAGCAAATAAAATGCTTCAAATCTAGCAGGGAAGGATTGATCTGACCACTTAAAGACGTGTCATTGAGTGAAATGGAGATGAATTTCCCAATTTGAGCTTGAGCACGCGTCAAGTGCTGCACTTCACACCTTTCCATCTACAGCAATCTTCACCTACCCAAGAAGAGAGCTGACCTGAAGGATCAACGAGACCTGCTTTCAACTTAACAAGTGCTTTCCTTTCGATCTCTATGCATCCGACGTTGGAATCGCCATTGCAGGAACCAAGATTAATTGTTTCAAGGAACAAAAATATAGATAAAAGAAGAATAAGAGGAAGAAAGCATGTTTTTGATCTGCCAACCATAGTTGAAAGTAACAGACGATGTGCTCGTCATGAGTGGGAAGAGAACTCAAGTAAGAGACACAATCCAACACATGGATACATCATCCGCAAAACCATTAAATAAACCAAGCGAGGAAGAAAGTCAAGCAACAGAGTCTTCAATGGTCCCAACATACACGGTGCGTATGCACCACTTTTCAATTATTCCAACAACCGGGCACGAATGTCTTACACGTTAGATGACTATTACGGATGCGATGACTATCAAGTCTCGTCTTTTTGTACCGTGTCCAAAGGGCCGAGGCCTTTTAGAAAAATATCCACACTATTATAAAGCCAACTAAAAGAGTATTCTAAGATTTTGTCATATTGTGCTTTATAAATAGATGCTAAGTCAGCCTTCCCACTATAGAATAGCAAGCTAAGCAGCAATTAACACTGGCAAATTAGCCAACGGGTAGATCTTGTTCACTCTGTTGGTCAAAAAAACCACTCTACTGTTCTTGCTTTGGTTGCATCCTACATTGCATGCTTATGATGGAAATCAACATCAAAACATGGTCATTGGACAAAGTTCTTCGACCACAAGAGTATGGAAGGGGAGAAAACACTAAAAATGTTACCACGTACTTGTTTTGACTACAAGCACGACTTTGTTTCTCCGTTGTCTCTGAGATTTGGTGGATTGGAAGCATATGGACATAATTTTATAAGATCATGCCGGTAATGGCCAAGTTTCTGCATTGAAGTCAAGCCACATCAACTCGGGCATCAAGTCTCATAAGCAAAAACAGAGAATAGACAACGCAAACACGGTAAGGACTCGGTTTGGCAACCATTCATCCAAGCAATGGATCGGTTATGTATCTTGTGACCAAAACTAATGCCCTCAGTAATGGGTCATTCGTCAACATAACAATCTTCAGCTCCAAAAGCTACATCATTATGCAAAACTATGTTAAACCCTAACAATCTTCATCTTTAAATTCTGGATCGACAACTCTTTTATCTTCAGCTCCAAAAGCTACATCATTATGCAAAACTATGTTAAACCCTAACAATCTTCATCTTTAAATTCTGGATCGACAACTCTTTTTGCAAGATAGCTCTTTTTGCAAAACCTCTCAGGCGAACTCAAAATTTTGATGTCCTCGACCAAAGGATAAGCAAATCGGTTCCTATAGAGGCTCTATTTTCAGTCCGAAATAAAGCCTCTACAGGATTGAAACACGTGTCCCATAAGCTCTCTAATCGTTTTCAAGACAACTAATGAAAACCCAAAAGAAACTCAATGTTAGCATTAACGTCGCAATGGAAATTAAATTCCATCGGGAAGAAAGAGAAAGCATTCCCTCCAAAAATTTCGTCATTTTCCCATTTTCATTTGAAAATCGAAAAGCTCGGAGAACACTTTGGACTGGAAATGAAGGAAAAAGGTTCCGGACGATAGCAGTGCGTCTTTGTAGCTCTCTTTCTATTAGATAGGGAAATCGATGTTCCTCTTCTCAACTCAGGTTTCTGCAAATCGGTTTTCTCCATATCTGGTCCAAGAAGGTATGAACTATGAGGCTTTTCTCTTCCTTTTTTTCAAATCTGCCATCCTTTCTTTAGATCTACCACTCCTTGAAAGCAGATCTGAAGAAAGGAAGACAAATCTCTGTCTTAATCCTTTAGGTCAATTTCAAATCCACACATTATACGCGTTAAGATACGGATTTGAGAAAGTAGCTTTCCGTCAAGTCATTCACCACAAATGCGCAAACGAAATGAAGATTTCACCAATCTGTGAACATGAATAAATGTTTCGCTCAATCTCAAACCCACGCATTATGTGGAAAGACTAGAATGTTGTCTTAGAAATTAGATCTTTTGTTTTAATATGCCAAATTTGTTTAGCAATCTGAGAGGTCTTTGTTCATTTTTTATTTATTATTATTTTCCTTCAAATAGATCCCATCGTTGAGCCACTTGAGCAGCCTATGAGTCCGGCGACCTTGATGTCTTCACTAGTAATGACTCAGTTGAGTGGATTTACAAGGTGGGTTATAGATTTCGGAGTCTTTATGTTCATGTATAATCTGTTATCTTATTCTCTTTTTAGGTATTTTTAGCTTGATTTCACAGTTTCGTGGTTTTTTAAGGTTCATCACTATTATAGCTTCATGCCACTAATAGCCTGTTTAGCTATGAATTATCTTGATCGATTCACATCAGAGTATCAAATTCCTATAAGTTAATTTTATACCCAAATTGGGAAATGTTAATTTTTTGTCTTTTATTTTATCTTGTGTTTTGGTTGTTCATTTGTGTTCTAGTTTGTCGTTTATTGCAAGATTTATAGTGTGGAAAAGCAATGGATCTTGCTGCTACTGTCCGTTTCTTCCTTTTCTTTAGCAGCGAAAATGGGAATAGTGTGGGAAAGCAATGGATCTTCCTACTACTATCTTTTTCTTCCTTTTCTTTAGCAGCGAAAATGGGAGAAACCAAACTTCCATTACCTCTAGATTTGCAGGTAAAGTAGACCCATGTCATAAATATAATAAAATTCCTAAAAAAATCCATGAAACTGTAAAATTTATCTGCAGGTGGTTTAACGCAACCCGATGTCTGAAGCTTGAACTATTCAAAGAATGGAGCTTCTGCTACTATCAGCACTGAAATGGAGGATAGGGCGTGAGTTCCATCAATTTGGTCAATCTAACAAGCAGAAACATCAGTCAAGGATGTTATACTACGTATTGTTGTAGTGTATGTTGTTATAGGGAATTTTTTCTTGGATATAATGTCGATGATATAAAGTGTAATAATGATTATGATGAATTAAAATGTAATTTGCAGTATATACCTTTATTGGGACTCAGACATGATTTTGGGGAAATGGCAATATTTTCTATTTTAAAGATTACAAAATTTAAGATGTATTCTAAAATTTTTTCATAATTGTGTTGTATTGCTATGCTTTCAATCCAATTGTATTGCCATGTATATACTGAAAGAGGCAATGCAAACTACGTTTCAACGGTATATTGTTAGTTTATTTCTCTGTGGATATTGATGCCATGTATTTTGTTATTTGTTACACAAGCACTCTCATGGATTGAATTCCTTCTTGATTCTCCAACCAAAGTTCGCAACAGGCACACGCATTTGAGGAGACTATCTTGGGTTACCAAGAAATTTCATACATGAGGATGAGAATGGCAGGCATAAGTGGCCATTCTAACACTCGTGCACTAGTACATGGTAATCAAATTAACAAAATTCTTAACATAATGATTGGCAAGCTCAAGCTCAAGCTTGTACAAAGATGGTTCAACACCCACAAGTCAATTTGATTATGAACCTTCTTATCAGCTATCTAAATCACTAGACACAGTGCAAGCTTGGTTAACACTTGATGAAAGAGAAACATCTCAACCGACATTTCATATTTCCAAATACAACCAGCAACCTGATATGTAAGAACTGCAGCCAGAACACCGCAAAAAATAAAGACGATATGATGTGTAGTATGATGTATAGACCCCAACATTGATTATGCACATTTCTAAACATTAAGTGGATGATTCTTCTTACAGACCATTCTTCTTGAACAAAATCCTAATACACATTAAGAATAATATTTTTAATTCCATGGATCTTAAGATGAGTTTCATCAACAACAAAAAATAATAGCATAGTTACAACAGTAAGGTCTCTCTAGTACTTGGGAAGTACGTGTACCAAGTCTTTAGAGTTTCTTTTACAACCTGTCCGAGTTCTGCTTTTGTTGTTTCTTCTCCCTCTCAACACAACGGAAAAAACTTCTAATAAACTCATCTATTTTGCAAAAGTTCATGTTCTTGGCATCCCTTTCATCAAAATATGATCATACTGTGCAAGAAAGCCTTGAATCAATTGATGCTAGGTAGCCAATCAATGGATATCTGTACCAGAAAAACAAAACTTCCTTTTAAGAGCAAATATGTGGGAACCATCTACAGAAAACATAATCAGTTAATACAGTTGTGACTATAACTGTAGTCCATCACATACTTGGTTTTACCCACTCTCCCAACCTATAAAATTGATTGTCTTCCATTCTCCTAGTGAACAAAAAGATAAATCAGCAAATTAAAATTGATGCACAACAGAGAAAATCTCTTAACAAAATCTTCAACCATACTAACTCCTCACCAAAATATACATTAACAAATGGAGATTTGTCTTTGTATCTACAGGAGTAATTCGGGTCCACAGGCAATGCCGTGTGACCTTTGCTTGGGAACAGCTTTGCAACAATGTGATGATTATATTACCGAAAAAGACTTCAGCACATTAAAATTCAGCCTAATCACTTATCCTGCATACTTTGGTAGGGTTCAAAGGACACAAATTGCTTTATATAGAATAAAAATATTAGGGACACCCATTCACAATTCTACCTTTTATTAGACCCTACATGGACTGATTGTTATTGTGATTCTCAAGTTACTGCTTTTATCGGAAATTTGTGCTAATACAACACCTAATTTTATGTCACATAGTGAGACATTTGCCCATCTCAAGGCCCACATTCACCTGCTAACCCAGCTAGCTATATAATCTAATGGAAGTCATGACAGAGCTAAACATGAAATAAATGTCAAAGTTCTCTGAGGGAATCCAAAACCAGTTCAATCATGTTAACTGAAAAAGAGAAAACATTAAATTAAAACATAACAAAATTCGAATATAAAAAGATAAATAGATAGAAATAAGGACAAATAGAGATTTATAGATGTCACATGAAGGCTTGGAGAAACATTTTGAGATAGGAAGAACAAGATAATGGAAGTATAAAGAAGAAAAAAGTTTTGATAGATTAGTGTTCTAAAAGTTAGAACAAGAATCAATAATAAACAAAACAAAAATAGAAAAGTCAAAAGATCAGTGAATGAATATAAACTAAATACACTCAACTGAGTCGCTGCTAGCAAAGACATCGAGGTCACCAAACTCATAGGCTGCTCAAGTGGCTCAACGATGGGATCTGTTTGAAGGAAAATAATAAGAAATTAAAAATGAACAAAGACCTCTGAGATTGCTAAAAAAATTTGGCATATTAAAATGAAAGACCTAATTTCTAAGACAACAATCATTTCGTTCACGCATTTGTGGTGAATGACTTGACGAAAAGCTACTTTCTCAAATCCGTATCTTAAGACAGAGAACTGTCTTCCGTTCTTCAAATCTGCTTTCAAGGAGTGGTAGGTCTAAAGAAAAGATAGCAGATCTGAAAAAAGGAAGAGAAAAGCCTCCCGATTCATACCTTCTTGGACCAGATATGGAGAAAACCGATTTGCAGAAACCTGAGTTGAGAAGAGAAACATCGATTTCCCTATCTAATAGAAAGAGAGATACAAAGACGCACCGCCATCGTCCGGAAAGAGAGATACAAAGACGTATCGCCATCGTCCGGAACCTTTTTCGTTCATTTCCAGTTCAAAGTGTTCTCCAAGCTTTTCAATTTTCAAATGAAAATGGGAAAGTGACGAAATTTTAGGAGGGAATGCTTTCTCTTTCCTCCCGATGGAATTTAATTTCCATTGCAACGTTAACGCTAACGTCGAGTTTCTTTTGGGTTTCCGTTGGTTTTCTTGAAAACAATTAGAGAGCTTATAAGACATGTGTTTCAATCCTGTAGAAGCTCTATTTCAGACTGTAGATAGAGCCTCCACAAGAACCAATTTGAAGGACAAGAGATGCAAATGGCTAAATTTTTTTTTTTTTTTTTGGGAGGGGGCCAAAAACAAAAACCTACACTAGCTCAATATCTCACTTCCTACCATGAACCTTGACAGCCTGCCTGTTCCTCTTCTTAACACCAGACTTGGCAACCTTTAGACTCCTGTGCACAGCAGTCAGCCTAGCAAGGGCCGCCTTCTTTAGATCTGGCCTGTGGTAATTATCTCCAACCTGAAGTTTGTGATTGAAAACAAAGTGATTAAACTTCCAGTCAGGTAACACAAATTTTTATTATTTCTAACTGCATTAATTAAAAATTATAATAACAGCAGCACTTGTAAATCTGCAACTGAGACATTCCGTTGGTGCCGATCTAACTGGAATATCAACTTCTCAATAGATTAGCAAGGACACAAGGAAGAACCATCAGGGGTGTACACACACATACTCTTATCAATGAATTCCGTAGAATGAATGTTTACTTGACCAGAACAAAGCCAGTTGAATGGGAAAAAAGAAAATGGCAAACATTTGTAGACAAGGGATCATTAAATGCCAACTGTAGCAGGTGTATTTCATTGTAGATCAAGCTTTTACTCATAAATGTTAACTCAATCATGACTGCATATCAAGCAAATTCCATTGCCAAAGACTAGGTGAAGGAACAAAACAATCAAAGAAAATAAAAGAATCACAGACCTACAGCAACATCTTCAAAATGGCAACTTTTTAAGCAGTTACTAATAATTCTAAAATAAACTAATGATGGAAAGTCTATAAGGAGGGAAGAGCTCAGAAGCCAAGCGTAACAAGTATATTTCACTGAAGAATCCTCTTTCAAGGGATTCTTCTTGCATGTTAGAAGCTCATCACAGCAAAAAAAATCTTCCCAAAGAGAGTTTGAGTTAGCTAAACAGATTTCTAAAACAGTGCATAGAACTTAGCCTTCAGAAATCAAAGGCATATCACCTCAGAGCAAATGGTGTTCTGTACCAAGTGAACATTACTCAATAGCAACATTTCAAACCTAGAACCTTGCAACGTAATAGTGAGATCATTCATATAAATTTTTTTTATCCGTAAACATATGAGATCATTCATATAATTTAAGTGCCTGTTGATCAACATTTGCCACAGTGAATGATTTCTATAATCTTTTACCACTAGCTGCCGCAATCTATAATTTATTTGCTTCAGCAGAAGCCAACAGTGTCCAAAATTTTTTTAACAGCTTATTGAGACGTTTGAAAAATTCCTAGGCCAAGTCATTAACTCGAGCAAAAATAAAAGTGAATGTCAAGACAAACAGAGCCCATACTAAGGATGGCAACAGCTCGGTTAAAAATGATAAACCAAATTAACCAAACCTAAATAGGGTCGATTTTGGATTGTTAATAACCAGTTACATTTCAGTTTTGGTTTTATATATAACAAACCAATTCAGTTTCAGTTCTGTTCCGGTTTTAAGGTAAAACCAAATCGAACCTATTACAAATATAAACGTTTCAGTCAGGCCACCGACTACGGATGGTTCCGTTAATCGGTCCCTTATGAATATGTAGGGTTGGTTTTTGGTTTATATTAGTCGGTCTCAGTTCAGTTTCAATTTTTTAATAATAAAAAAAAGACGGTTCAGTTTCGGTTTGGTTTCAACTTGTAGTATACATTCGTCAGTCTTGGTTTTTCTCAAAATCGAACCAAGACCAAACTGTTGCCATCCCTAACTAAAAGCTTTGACAACCTATTATCTGGGTGTTTTTACATTGTTTTTAGGTCCTAGATGATATTCCTAGGTCAAGAAGAGCTAAGATTGCATACAGTGAATGGCAAATATGTTTTTAAAATAATCCCCAATGAAATAGTACACTGAAAACCTGATTTTATTTAACAGCTGACTTCCCACTTCTCCATATTGCTTTTTTATAAGTCAGTCTAATCACCTAAATAGCATTTTTGCTGAGACTTTTTTTTATCACATATTGTTCAATAATACCCATACAAACCATCTAATCTTTAAGAGCAAAAAGCAATCCTTCACCGAAAGCTAATTTACAAGCACTTCATCAGAATTAATTTTAAAGG
Source organism: Buxus sempervirens (assembly GCA_947561395.2). Lineage (NCBI taxonomy): Eukaryota > Viridiplantae > Streptophyta > Magnoliopsida > Buxales > Buxaceae > Buxus > Buxus sempervirens. Next base: position 40,839,810 of record OX387183.1, on the reverse strand, counting down.
AATCGCCTCTCCTTTCAAGAAGCAGTCCAAACAAGGCCTTCATGTACTTCAATAGATGCCAAAATTCTATATATTTGTTTCAACAGCTTCTTGAGACCGTTGGGAAACCCCTGGTCCAAGTGATTAGCTCGAGTAAATAAACCTAAATGCCAAGACAAATATAGCCCCTCTTCTAAATTTCAGATGAAGAAAATCACTAAAACTGAAACCTGCAAATTGGTAACCCTTAATGAATATATAATTACATCGAACAAAACAGATCGATCCGGTAGGAGCACATTCACACCAAACGGTACAGGAAATTGAAGATAATTTGTATATACCTGAAGGTAACTTGTTTTGCTAACCCTAGGATTTAAACATCGAAAAAACATTACAAAAAAAAAGGATAAAACATCAGCAATAATCTCAAAAGAAACTAGAAAACCAGCAGGCTCTGATACCTGAGTGCTTGTAAGAGTTGACGTTGCAGAGATTGTTGCTCTCCTTGCTGAACTGCACGCTTGCAGTCCCATTACCGAACTCCTTCACAAGAAAGGAGTTGTTTTTCTTCACAGTCTCCCAAATCAAAGGCCCAGGAATAGTATCCATGTTACCTACGCAACACCGCCCAGAAAACTCAGATACTTGTGTCAAGGAAAAGAAATTAAATACGATCAAAAAGAGATAAAGAAATAAACAAACTAACTGAAGGGTTATGCAACGACAGCAAAAAAAAAAAAGGATCTTAAACAAATAGCGAGAAGAACTAAGAGGGGAAAAAAACAGCTATCGAAACCAGAGATCACTAAACTGAAAAAAAATAGCAGTAAAACAAAGAAGACCAGAAACACGAAGAATTACGGTACCTTAGATCGGTAGGATTTGATCTTTCTAGATTCCGACGAGGTAAGGTTTTGGAAGAGCCAGCCAAATCACGCGACGAACAAACTTATTAAGGACTCGTTTGGCGTTCATTTTGAGAACTCATTCCAAGCTTTGGAATGAATTTCAAGGCCTAGAATGAACTCTGACGACTAGACCAACGTTTGGTAATTTTGCCAAAACTCATTCTCTCAAAACGTGAATGAAAAAAACTATGGTTTTGTAGAATCACTGATCCGTTTCTGAAATTTGCGAATGAGTTTTGTGGTTTTACGGTGGTAAACTTGTAAAATTAGATAAAGTTTTTGAGGTGGCATAAAACGTAAATATATCCATTTACTCTTCGTCTTCGTCGATCCCGTTGCTCTGTTTTCGGAACGAGCAACTGGGTAACAAAGAATCCTATCTAAGTAGATTATCTCTCCAATTCGCTGCCGGTGATTTATAGAGATCGAAGTTGCTGTGATACACAACTTTTCTTTTCGAATCGCGGGAGTAGTATTGCTTCTTCATTTCAATGTCTTGTTCGTTGAACCTTCGAACCCCAGCAATCATCTCGTCCAAGACAGTTTCAGGGATTCCATGAAGAAACCCCACTTGGATGATGCGTGTAGGACTTGGTTGACTATCTCTTTGCGTCGGATTGCATCTTTATCGACGCCTTCGAGGTCGATAAACGGAATCTGGAAGTGGGTTCCGTTGGCATTCGGATACTCATGGAGGCTTTCAGGTGAATGGATGAAAATGCGAGGGATCTTTGTAACATCGGCGTCTACGAGTCCTTTGACGCCGGTTTTGGGATCGTCGAAGGCCTTTAGTTCTGCTAACCGATCCTATTCCGGTACAAGAACTTGCTCACTGCTTGAGATCACCATCTCTTGCTGTTTTCAATCTCAACCCAAAGCCGTTGTCAGTTTAGAACAAGAGGAATTAAATAGGGGATTTAAGTTTTTTTTTCCCATTTTTACGTGGTTTAACTTTTATTTATCCTCTTTCAACATATTTTCTTATTATTATTCATAAAAAATAAAAAATAAGGGAAAATAAAAATTTTAAAGAATTCATTTCATTAGTTGTTAACCAAACAATTGTCTACATCAAAATTCATTTTACTATGTGTTAACCAAACGGAATCAAAAAGCCTTAAAAATTAATTCGCAAAATGAGTTCAGGGAACTCATTCTCAGAATGAATTCCTAATCCAGAATGAACGCTAAACGAGGCCTAAGTGATCTAAGAAAACCCTATAAAAGTCGCAAACAGGGAAATGGCGAATGCCCGAAATTTCCTCGTTAATCTCAAATATTACTCCTAACTCCCCAAGCTTCAATTATGAAAAATTAAAAAAATAAAAATTCTGGGTAAACCCGGCTACGAAGGCCCGCTCGCTTTGGGTGCGGGGGGTTGCGAGATTGATTCCGGCAAAGCCCCCGATCTGTTCTCTTCCTATATTGTGTGTATCTCTTCTCTTTTCTCGTTTTCCCACAACTTTTATGTGATCATCAAGGAAAGAGTCATTGAAGGGAAGATTTACAATAAAAGTCCCAGATGATAGTATGATCATGGATTATGGTTAATCGATATGCTTGTCTCAGTAGGATTTTATGATTGGAAACAAACTGGAGTTTTCACAGAATCTACAAGTTAATCCTAACATGGGGTCATCATCATTTTAGCACCTGAAGTAAAATAGTACACCATATACAGAGACACAACAGCCTACTTTTGATTGCATCAGATCAATGAAACCCAAATGTTAAAATCTACAATGCAAAAGCCTCCTATCAGTTCCCCTTTCTACAACAGTTAAAATTGTCATGTCAATGTACAAAGAGTGACACGATCATGTCAAAATTACGGTCATGAAGGCGATGGTGATGGCATCCAGAATTAGTGTGTTAAGGAAGTAGTAGCTGTTGCACCATCTCCCTCTTTTTAGTTTATCACCTGAGCAATAACATACCCTTCAAGAACAAGAAGGAAGAGTATTTGAGACAATATTATATATTCTACACTTCTGTCTTGTCTCTCCTCTCATCAAATAATAAAAATTTTGTTGGACACTCTTAAATAAAAAGCAAGAGTACAGTTCATTCAGTCACCCATATCTATCAGGTCCAATATATAATGGGATGTGAATTAAGAACGGAAATTTCCAGTCTCTGAAGTGAGATGTTTCCACGTGAAGCATCACATGCTTAGTGTTTCTAAATGGGCTCCACATAAAACATTAACATTAAGATGCTCCAGGTCACCATTATACCCTGATTAGTTGAAAACCCATAAAACTATGATATTAACGCAAAATACTGTAGTTACCCAAGCGGTGTCATGGAGAACTTCACAGATGGAAGTGTGTGCCATCCGAAGAAACCACAAAACACTTTATGATGTATTTTACATTGCAAACTTGTTGCGAATGAGTTTGCAAATTGTATGTCATAACACTTAGAGCATATGCTTAGGACATGCATGCATTTTGAGAATTTTTTCTTAAATTGCATTAGGATCATCATTGCATAAACATGAATTCTTAATCATCATATGATCCCATACCTACATGAAAATGTTGCATGTATAATGTGGTTCGACAAAATTGCCAAAATTTTTGGTGCAATTTCTAGCATCTCCTTTTATGATACTTTTAATGTCTTTGCCAAGGCCAAAAGGAATATAGACTTTTTATAGAAGATGGTTTATGAGGTTAACAAAACCCAACTTTTAACATTTAAGAGAAGGTTTTCTTGCATGGGGTGACTGCTTGACATTATTCCACACACATCACTACAAAGGAGTAACTTGACTTAATGTAGATAACCTTTCTTGGTTTACTAGCATAAAGTGCGGTAGTTTGACCCACTTGACTATCTCTTTAACCAAGATAGGCTTGAATCTGATTAGTCAATCCAGCTCAAACCTAGCCAACTAACGGCAGATCAACCAAAACCGAACCATTCTAATCCTGATTTCTGTTTTGTCCAACTTTATTGTTCTGGTTCAATAATTTGTTTACCTAGTCAAATGTAGGTTTGACAGGTTTATTGTTTCATAATCTGTAAATCTCTTATAACTCCAGAAATAAACTAAAAGGGGTGGACATGCATTACTGCACGTAGACGGAGGCACTTTTGTAACTGTCAGGTTTTGATTGAAGAGGCATGTTTTTTACTGTAGAATTGAAACATAGGCAATGGGCATTTTGGGGGAAGTTGCGCATAGTCTTAGGCACGATTCCCAAGGGCCCTGCTCGCATTAAATATAGTATAGATTTGATTTGGTTTATCAGTTTTTGACACAAGTAAATAGTTTCTAATTTGCCCCAATAGAATTTGGCATGTTTTCTTGTGTGAATTAGTCCAAATGAAAGAGCAAGAAAATATTTTGAATAATACAAACTAGTTTTCACAGCATTCTTTCAGAAAAAGTGAAAGTTGAAAAATGAAGAGTTCTTGTCATTTTATATAAAATCAACTTCAACTAATACTTTATTCTAATTGTGTTTGCCCTGTCAAGGTATGCCTTTTCTCAGTATTTACCCCCCTAGAATTGTCACTTTCATGGATGGGTTTTATTTTGTTTGGTTTTGTGGGAGTTCACTGGCATTGCTTGCTTGCTTTAGGAAAGCTTAAGCATTTTGGTTTTGGAAATAGAAATGATGTTTACACTTCTAAAGATTCTTGCCCTAAAATGGGACGACTGAGAGGCCCACAGTTCATTTTGATCTTTTAGCCCTGAAGGTCATGGATGAATCCAAGCAAATATGCCTTTCACATCAACCAGCCATGGAGGGGCCACTGCTTGATTTCAAAGAAAGACTAACTCTACAAATGATGGAGATAATTGGATGTGTGTGGCTCATGTACTTGCAGGAATAAGTACGAAGATGTTAGGGTTGTCATATGGAGGCAAATTGTCTCATGCATAAAGGTTTGGAACCCTTTTCTTATCTGAATCTTAAGGACAGGACCAGGACCCTACCCTATTCTCAAAACCTCTGCCGAGCTCTACCCTGCCCGCATTTCCTTTTGAAGGGGGCAAAAGAAAAGTCTCCACCTGCTGCCAAGAGTCTTTCTTCGGAACTATACTGAACGGGTCGATCCTCCCCTTTGTTTTAGCAACTTATCCTAAGGTCTCCTCGCCAAGAGCTCCCCGGCGACGACAGAGGAACCAACCCGCCTGCTGTGGCAGGGCGGCTTTTTTGACAAGGATTTGGATATGAGCATTACAAGGCTTTACCACCAAATATATAGAACCCTCTCATGACCAGAAATATAGAAGATTCAAAATTCAGAACAAAAAACTGGTCTTTGTATAAACCCCAGCAATGTTGTCTTCAAGGAATACAATCAGAAGTAGGAGCTGAACAAGATACTGAAGAAGCCGGTTCAGCTGCTTGACAGCACTATTCTAGTACCTGAAGGTTTTGGCATGTTTCCATAGAAAATCAAAGAAAAAAGGGTTTGCAACAAAGCCACCAGATTCACTGCTATAACACACTTAAGTTTACATCCAATAGATCATAAGATTCAAAGCAACTTAGGCCAAGATCAAATTAAGGATTTGACCCACAATTAAATATGAGATGAAAAAAAAATTCAGTTTACTGTAATGCAGGAAAAAGAATGGTAGATGGCTCTCATACTTTCTAGTTTCTACATTAGATACTGTAAAGGGGATTGGTATCTCAAAAATTTCTTAAGGGTCTAAAACCTTAACTTTTAGCATCATCAATTCCCACCATAATTTCATCCTCGCTAACAAATTTTGTTACCCAAAAGAAGAAGAAAAAGAGGGGGAAAGAAGAAGAGAGTGGCCACAAAATCTAGATGGTAATTCATAATGTGCATATTTGACATTTTGTGTGCATTCAACCACTGCATTGGAGATACAGTAACCATTCCTATTACTTCAAAAACACTTAATTTCAGCATGATCCTTTTTTTTATTATATATCTAACATTTGCCCAAAAATTTAATAAAAGCATGCCAAGGAGATTACAAAGGGAACTGAGTTTAATCCTAAAAGCACTGACACAATTAATATCACTTAAAGAGGCTTTTAGATGGAGTTGTAGGATTGACAAGGTTGGCCATGGCTCGACTATGTTGCATGAGTTGCAATTTAGAAGTGCTCACAAGGGCCATGATATTACAGCAACAGTGAAAAAAAAATTGAGACGGCATCTTCCCGGCAGAACCATTTTATAAACAAATAAGCAAACAAAAACATGTATACAAAATCAAATTTAATTAATTTTCTTTTATCTCTATGACTAATAACCTTAAGCCATATATCATTTGGCTAACCCTATTTCTACACACACATTATTAATTTCCTCTTTCCAGGCCATAAAGTTCATTTTCAGACTAGAACTCTAAACTTTATGCTTTTATTAGTGAGATCCTAACCACTTGTAATCTTTTTCATTCGCTTCTTTCCTTGAGGATGAAGGCTTTAGTTTTACTCTTTGTATTGGCTCATATGTTGTTGTGAAAATTATTAAGGTTACATAGATTAGTCATCTATTTCAGCATCTGTAAGAAACAAAATTTATAGGGGATCTCCATTTGTTTTCCAAACTATGATGTAAGAAGAGAATTAATATTTCTTGATATCAATATGAAATTGTGTGTGTGTCTGTGTGTGTGTGTGTTTGTGCAGCCAGCTAGGTGCAATGATATTCAAAAGATTATCATCTTGCAAGCAGCAACATGAAAGAACATCACAATACAAGCTTTAAGACAAACATTAAACTAGAAATATAGTGTCTCAATATAAAATTCCTTGCCAACTAAGTTCTTATTTATGAGCTCCTAGAAGTCAAAGAAGACACAACACAATTTCTTGAGTCCTAAAACAGTTCATAAGCACCATAAACCATATTCCATATTTATGGGAGGCTATTGATCTTTTGTCTTACTCAGCTAAGGACCAAGAAACAAACAATAAAAACATTCATTGGCAAAGGAATGACACTAGGATCTTTACTGTAATTAGAGCTGTAAGTTTTGCCCGGCCCGCCCTAAGGCCGCCCAACCCAACCCGAATAATAGCCCGATCTAAGTTTTTATTTTGGGTTTGGGTTTGCGTTGAGCTTGATTTTAGGCCCAAACTTGAGTTTGGGTTGGGCTTGGGTTTACTCCTCATAGCCCGAAAAACCCAAAAAGCCCAAACTATATAAAGCCAAGGTTAAATGACTTACCGCAAACCCCATCTTCTTCCTAAGTTCTTTCAAACTCCAAGCCCTTCCTCTCCATTTTTCCAATCAATTCCCCAATAGATAAGGTTCTATAGAATTGAGTATAAAGCTTCAAACCTAGAACCTTTTCAAGATTTAGGAAAGTTGATAATGTTGACCTTTGTATGAATAATGACTTAAGATTTACAAAGGACCACATTTTCAGTAAGTATTTCTTTCACAATGTTGAATGTGTTGTCTTATAATTTGGTCAATAAATCTTAGAAATGTTATAATTTAAAAACTCAATTTTTTGCTTTCCTATACTAAAAACATTATAGACTTGTTGCCTTTGCTATTATATTTCATTAGATCCTTGATAGATCCCATTAATTTGGGTCAACTTGAACCCAGCCCGAACTCGAGAAATAATTTTAGGGTTGGGTTTGGGTTCAAGCAGTTTGGGTTTAGGGCGGGCCAAGGTGAATTTGGGCCAATTGATTTTAGATTGAGTTGAGCCCGAACTCATCAAAACCCAGCCCAACCCGCCCTACTTACAGCTCTAACTGTAATAGAGACCCTTGATTTTGGCAGACAGAGGGTTGTAAGCTTGTAATAAATGCACACTTTGTGTACTAGATTTCTCTGCATTTCCAATTTTGAATAAACATGTAAATAGAGAGAGAGAGAGAGAGAGAGAGAGAGAGAGAGAGAGAGAGAGAGACTCTGGCTTTCTCTTGAATCTCTTCAGAAAGTTTAATCCAAATGAAAAATCAAAATTTTTTTTTTCAACATTTGTTTCTCCTTCAAATGAGACACTGTGCCAACTACAGCACCTATCTAAATGTTGAAACCTCAAAAGAACCACCAGATAAAATAATTCTAGTTATTTACAAGAATTTATATAGATTTCCAATATTAACAACAAGGAGAAATATACATCACCAAGTCAAATGGTAATTTACTAGGTGATGTCCATACAGATAATTAATTGGTTGAATATCATGTGATACCTGTCTGTGCAACAACACATGTATATAACAAAGCAAAATGATGAGATTTTCTCTCAAAGTTATTAAATATAAAAAATAAATATAACAGAAGTTCAAATCATAAGATACAGCCAGGTCTCAAATACAATTGGAACCTATTTGTGTGAGCTCATACCCTCCCTTTCTCATAGCTTAAAAGAATTTAATTCCACTCACCAGCTAACCTTGTGAAATATGCACTTGATGCCAGGCAACTACATTTCTAAAATATACAGCTAGTACAATGTTTTCAGCTCAAGGTTGTTTAGGATTATTAATGAATGTGCCAACTGATTTGAACCAACGCATGAGATTCCGATGATCCTTTACATAAAGCCATGCTTGGAGAAATGGAAACAGACTCTCATTCACGCCACGCTCTTCTATGTAAATGTGAAGTGCAGCCCTTGCATTCTCAGTAAGATTTCTGTCAATTCAGCAGCAATTGATCCCAAAATTAATCTAATTAAAAATGCTCCATCCAAACAAAATAAATAAAATAGTGAGATCGCAACTTGTGTAAGAATGCTGACACACACTCTATGGCTCCTAATGTTCAGACATCAATCTGTCCTATGGTGGATCGGCTTCCAAGTAATCAACCCCAAAATATCTGCTAGGCAAAGAAACAGCATGACCTGATAATTGTGCACTATATGAATCAGGAATGATAAATAAATAAAACAAATAGATAAGTAACCATCCAAAGTCTAGTTTAGTGGTCAGTTGTTGCAGTATGCTTAATTAATAATCTTAATTTTTCCTAAGTGCAGTCCATTGGTCAGTTGCAGTATTTGTAACTACTATCATATTTTTTTACTTCATTCTTGTTTCACATAAGACACATGAAAATTCCATGGTAACAATGGAATGAAATAACTACAGCCCTGAAATATCACAGTTTGCGATGGCTTAATATGCAATCTCCTAAGATCACAAAACAACACACCAGACATTTAATAACACAGCAAAAAAAAAATCCTAAGGCGCATGCACTGCATGTAGAAACCATCAAGATGAGATAATAATGTAAAATTTTCAATCACTTGGAACATAGAAAAGCTGGGGCTATAAGATTAGTGTGCCAACAAGGAGATAAGCTGTACCATGATGTCGACAATATACCTCGTATGTCTACTTTACCTGACTTCACTAGCCAGACCACCCAAAGCTTCTACAGTTACTTAGGCAAGGTACAGGCTGTCTATGGACATTACAAGGTTTGAGGAAATTTTGGGGGCAACAGGATCGGTGTGCCAACAAGAAATTGATCTGGTACCACAATGTTAAGTAACACTTATCCGGACCAGATTTGCACTTGAATTCACTATCCAAACCACCCAACTTCCACAACTAGAGATTCAGACTTTTTACAGGCACCCAAAACCACCTAGGCTTTACAAATTACATGGTAACAGGTTGCTTGAAGCATTGGCTTTCAGTGAGGGAATACTCTGGTTTGTTGACAAGCCATTCAAATCATCTGTTAACCACAACTCGGGTACAGGGCATGCACAGTAACCAATGGCAGGGTCATCTCCCTTGATTTTGGATGGCCATAATGTGGATTCTTTATATATTCCTTTTCCTTCTTGCATCTTATCTGTTAAAGCTATTGAGCCTGGGAATTGGTGTTGAAGGTTCTTATCCAGTGTGCTTCCCAAGATGTTATGTTCTTTTCCTCCAAGATAAAGATGAGAAAATGTGTGCATGGACTTGAATAGTCAGCAGCAGGGATGGGATGGTGGATATCTCCGGGTCCTAGGGTTTGAAGGCGCTCGATCAGAGGATTGAGTGTTACTCAGACATCTGTCAATAGAATTAGGAATTCTAAAGTGTCTCCTGGGGGCAGTTGATCCATGTGGTCCAGGGAAGTAAAAAATATAAAGTGGTTAAAAATACAAGTAGTGAGGGCCTATGCCAGATAAGCTTGTTGATGGGTTTTCTAGCTCCAATGAATATCAGATCGCAGAACATCAAAAGTTTGGTGGGAAATCATAAGCGAAAAAAAAAAAGAAATAAAGAAAATTAGAAAAAGAGCAAATAGGGACCTTTGTCTTAGAACTAACACTTATCCTAATCCTCTAGGAGACTTTGAGTAGTCCATTGACAAGAGGCTTGCCAACTTTTGGGGAAGGGAAAGAAATTAAAAATTCCTCCCTCAATTGGGGCTTAGGGAAGCATTCTGATTGTGTGTGATGTGTGAGTGGTCTTGGTGAAGTTAGCAAGACTGGGAAATTCCCTCATTAATGTTAGATTAACTAGCTTTATAAATAAATTTGGGTGGGTGTTGCCTGGAATCTATCAATCGTTAGATGTACCTACAAAACTGGCTTCTTGAGAAGAGAAAGATGAGGTGTGAGCATGGTTATATCAATATTTCATTTGATATTTCAAACAGAACACTTCTGCAACTTGTTATAAAAAATAATGAGCCTTTTTTTTTTTTTCCTTTTCCAAAGTATTTCACTTGTTATGTTGTGCTATAGCACGATATTAGCAATATCAGTGATATATATCATGAAATATTGTGATATTTTAATTGCAGCTCCAACTTCAACTTCTCCATCAGTCCATTGCTAGGGCTTTCAACTGGGATGTGCCATCTGTGGAATGACATGATATGGCATAAGCCTGCACAAGATCCAACATGGCATGGGCTCATACACAGCACATGTTGATACAGCACAGCCTTCACATGGCTTTTTTTTTTTCTTTTTCTTTTTTCAATTCATCAATCCTTTTAAGTTCTTTCTTCCTTATATCTTCAACTTAAGGTTTTTATTTGTTAAGGTTATTATAGATTTGTTAGAATGTATTGAAATCACAATAAGGCGATACTCTAATATATGAAGTATTATAACAGCTTACCATAATGTTGCATTGATAACTAGATGATATTACATAAAGATTAATTTATCATTAATATCATTTATTATTGATTAATGCATCCATTAGTAAAATAATCAATTATTACAAAATATTATCACAATATTAGTAACATTATTTGTTAATGGTTCTTTATCAAACAATATAATTATGAAAAACATTAAAAGTCAACACTATTACTGTTATTAATTGATTATTATAATATCTATTATAACATTAACTTGAATAATGGATTAGTTATTACTAATTTTATCAATATATTGATAAAATTATTAGTTAATGTTACTTTTAACCAAAATAATTATGAAAAATAAAACTAAAAGAAACTAATAAACTTTTTGCGCACATTGTACAACATTGAAATTTAGTGTCATAATTGACAGCAAATTGGTCGTTTTTGTATGGATTAGATTGCCCAATCCTTCAGAACTTGGCAATCTGTGTATTCTCACAAAAAAGATCCTCCTTGGAATGTGAGAGATATTAAAGCATGTCTGTTTTAATTCATACCAAGCAACACAATCGGCTCATATATACAAAGCTACAAAAGCTAAGACTATTTTTTTGTCATTACTCATTACAACATGAAGCTACGATAGACGCAGATCAAGAAAGAGGACCATAGTATCAAGGAAATTGACCTTTAGACATGTTTGTGAAGATAAAGAAGACAAATCTCACTACAAATGGGTTTAAGTCTCATCCATGGATGATTTAAAAGAATGTTCTGATCGTATTATAGCAAAACATGCATCAATCCTTGGGATAGATGCTAAGTAGGTATCATCTACCAAGGTGGGGTTAGGTCTAGCACTGAGGGGGGGTTCATTTTACACAGATAATAAGAACACAACAGTATGCGGTCAGGATCTGACAAAGAGATTGATGCTGAGGGAGGTCAAGGACTTATATGACGATGATGATGATAACAATGAGGCACAAGGTAGATCAAAACATGGGAGAGGAGACAAAGGAGATTTAAGAGTCTATAGCACTAATAGAGGCAAGAATAAAGATAAAATGCAACAATTAGTCAATTCAATATAGGGATTGGCTCCAGTCATGTCACACACAATACAGATGATGTTTACTCTCTGGAGCCAAACTGCAAGTAATCACGACAAAGGGCAATGGTCAAATGAATACATAAGATAAAACATCTACTATACATTTTTTGGATCAATAAATGGGGCATGGCCAAGGATCTTCCTCCAATAAACCTTAATATGTATATGGATCTTATGATACCTAATCCCAAACTTCATATAGTGATGGAGATCTACGTGGATTGGATATAGGCAAATAGACCATGAATAAGGGCAGAGATATCATATAACCAAACATAGTCACATGGAGCTTCATATATTGCATAAGGTTCTAAGACTTCTAGTAATGGACAATTCAAGGAGTAGAATTACAGTTATCAAGATTTATATCGTCATGGTCAAGGATATTATGTGCATACATAGTATCCACAACTTTGTAAGCTAGTTTACTTGAGTGGAAGGGTTCACAAAAGGCTAAAGATAACTACATTAATTAGATCATTACACACTGTCATGGGATCAATTTTGTGTACACTTGGAGCAACAGTTTTTCCATCACCCTAACTAATACAACTTTAAGTCCCTAAGGAATTGTACGACATGCTTTGATTATATTTATCAAGTATTTCTAAATTTTTTATCAAATTCATTTTTTATTATTATTCTTGAAACTCAAAATCTTTTACAAATGTCTCTTTGAATATTTCAATGATAGACTGTTAAGGAATAGGGATTACGCATGCCTTGCCTTCTTATATATGTACTTAGTAAATATGATTATTTTTCTATAATGTTTTGAGTTATTACCTATAGATAAGCCTAAATAAGCATCTCATAAAGTTTCATCCAAAATTTCCCCATTTTTTCCTTAAGTTTCACCCATTTACTTAACTCTTTTTTTTTCAACATCAATGCTTCACTCGGCATGTCCAAAAATGTTTTTCCTTTTCCAATTTGAAATATATCTAGGAGTACAAATATTTAAAAACTTGTATGGGAAGACCAGAAATTTTTTTCTTAAAAGCTTTTTACAAAACTCCTTACTTACTTTCTAGTTTCCTTATCCCCAAGTCGATGGTGAAAGGAATTAAAAAATTTGTAGACGACTTTATGTGGGTTGGTAAGAGAGAACAGTTCAAGTATAATCTGATCAAGAGAGATCATGTGCTCAAATGTCTAGGTATTAGACTATTAACAGTTTTCAGTCAGGCTGAGTAGGTAAATGCCTAGAGAAATTTGAGGAATGGCAGCCTGTGGAGAGATGTTGTGGGAATGCAGTTAAGAAGTCCAGGGTGTCACTTGCAGCAATCTATTACCTTTATGAAGATTTACTTCTTTAAAAGTATAAGATCGGCTCATCGTTCAGCTGGGTGTCGGCTCATCGTTCAATGGATGGCATTCCTTTCCACCTGTTCATGGAGGGATTCTCCTTTTCAGATTAGGGAGGGGGTGGGGGAAAGTACACACATGTATTTCTTTGGAGGATTGATTTAGCATTGTACATTTAGGTACATGATCTGTGTACCTCCAAAGCATCTTTAACATACATTAATATACACTCTTATTCCTTATCAAAAAAAAAAAAGTGTAAGATCTGCTCTTAAACTGCTTGACAGATGGAATGGCAAATATTCTTGAGTCGGTGATTCCTAGAGCTTTCCTTCTTCCTTTTTCCTATTATTTTAGGAGGCTCTGGTTTGTAATTATCTCGATCAGTGGGTCTCCTACATCCATCGGAGGCTAAAATTTTGTAAACCTTAAATGATCAGAAAACAAAGTCATGGACTAATATTCTATCATAGATTTCCTTAGCCACACTTCTAACTCAAGCCCTGATAAAATGTCATCGTCATGTTGAAATAACAGGAAGTTTACAGTTAAATCTTCTTTTCAACATTGTCGTCCAAATATTGATTTCACCTGACCATATCAGGAATAATAGGCTACCCCAAAAGTATCATCCATTTTGATATTTCCTAGCAATTTGACAGCAGACAAAAATAAGAGTACTAGATGATGACTAGGGCAATGAGAAACGAGTTTGTAAGCAAACACTCAAGCTCATAATTAAATGGTCATTGCTACTGAATGACTTTCAAAAAATCATGGTTGATTTTTAGGTTTTAACCTTACTAAACATGAATCATGGACCTTTTATTCTTTATTTTTTTCATGGTTGTAACTTTTATTGTCTGTATAGCTTGCTTCAGATAACAGTCCTTCCTAAACTTAATACCCTTATAATTTACATGAGGCTTGTCTCCTTTTCCTTTTTCCTTTCTAATATAATCTGATAACACTTGTGGCAAATTTAGCGAAGTCACATTTTTTCCTTATTCCTGGAACTATTCTTTTGTGCATATCTTTAACAGAAATTATTGCAAATAGGAAGGGTTTCCCTCAATATTCCTCTATTCTGAGTGGGTAAAATCTCCCCCAAAAACTGAATTTTAAAATCTTATTAGTTCCCTAATCACCCACAAATCACAAGCCTGTTTAGTGAATTATGTAGCTAAGCTAGCCAAAACCAAAATATAAATCAAAACAGGGAAAAAGGAAAAACAGAAAGAATACTTACTGGAACGCCGGGCCATTGTATTTTGTCGGAACGGTGATAAACTGCGACATTTGGAGCTTCGATCTCAAAGAAACAGAGTGAATTCCAAGGGCATCGGGGTACAATCCGCACAGGAAATGCATAGAGTCTTTAAGTCCAGGTTTCGAGATATCAACGTGAAGGAATAACTGATTGAAGCCGTCGTCTCCATCATCATCGCCGCCGCCACCCCCAGGAACAATGTTCGCCAATCTCATCACAGAGATGCTGATCTCCTCATCACCATAAGTCCGTTTCAGAACCGGACCACTGTTATCCAACGCACCTTTCACGAGCGTGAATGGCGACGGAGGGCTCATCTTCTGCAAAACCCTAGAAGGATTCAGCACAGAGAAGAGAGAAACAGAGAGAGGTTTGTGTTGTTTGGTATGTTACCGGTGGTGGAGCCATTTTGGAGACTTCGAGGTAGTGCTCTTTCAGCGAACGGAGCAAGATAGAGTTGACAGCGGAGGAAGAAGCGGCGGAGGCATGGCGGTTTGCTATCATGCCCCATGGGTGGAGCGTGCCAACAATGCCTGCAACCTTCTTCCACATTCTTTCCTTTCGTTCTCCCGTTCGGTTTTTAGTTTTTTTTTTTTTTTTTTAAACGGAGATTTGAGTTCTCCGGTTGTTGTTTCCCGCCGGCTTAGTGACTTATCGTGTGACCGACCGTGGCTGGTTTTAAAAACGGACCCGATACCGGAACAAACAGACCGGTTCTTTTAGAGGCTCTATCTACCGTCCAGAATAGAGCCTCTACAAGATGGTGACATCTATCCCACTTAAACCACTTAAACCTCCGTTTTGTTAAAGTGAGCCGTGGCTGGTTTTAAAAACAGACTGGATACCAACAAACCAGACCGGTTCCTGTAGAGGCTCTATTTACCGTCTGGAATAGTGCCTCTACAGGATGGTGACATCTGTCCCGCTTAAACCTCTGTTTTGTTAAAGTGAGCCGTGGTTGGTTTTAAAAATGAACCGGATACCGGAACAAACTAGACCGGTTCCTGTAGAGGCTCTATCTATCGTTCGGAATAGAGCCTCTATAGGATGGTGACATCTGTCCCACTTAAACCTCCGTTTTGTTAAAGTGAGACAGATGTCACCATCCTGTAGAGGCTCTATTCTGGACTGCAGATAGAGCCTCTACACGATCTTAATTGGGAACAAACACGGGTTTGGGTTTCATTATCTCCGGAATATGCCCGTTCTCAGAAAGTAGATGGACCAAAGCATAAATCATAAATTTGACCAAACA
The DNA here is from genome assembly GCA_947561395.2 of Buxus sempervirens. Taxonomy (NCBI): domain Eukaryota; kingdom Viridiplantae; phylum Streptophyta; class Magnoliopsida; order Buxales; family Buxaceae; genus Buxus; species Buxus sempervirens. The sequence continues at coordinate 40,823,947 of OX387183.1, read as the reverse complement.
TGAAAGGGGGAAGGCTGCTATTTTTGTCAACTATTTCTAAAAAGAATTTAAAAACCAAAAACTTTTCAAATTATTTTTCTGATTTTGTGAACAAGATAGGAGAAAACCAATTGCAAGCATTTTGTTAAAATTTAAAAAGGACTTTTTGCATCCATGTCCATAGATTATGAGATATACATATATATCCTCTTGATTTTAGTATTTATATTTATACCTTTACATTTGGCATAATTGTTGCAATTGTACCCTTAATGTTAATTAAATTCCATTAATTTTTTGTTGTTTATTGTTACGAAATCACAAATAATCTTCTATATGATAAAAACAAGAATTAGATAGCTAAATGAGGCCAAACTAAATTTCAATGAATAATTATCAATTGAGCAAATCAATATGAAGGACTTATGTTGTAATTCTATTAAATATAATAATGCAAAGGTTGAAAGACATATATGAATATAAGATAATATAGGAGGATAAATGAAAACTATGTTTTAGTTTATAAAAGTTTATTTTTGTAAAAAAACACTTAATACAAATAAACGATGAAAGTTAACGTTAGGGTATGATTGCAATGATTTTGCTGTATTGAGGGATACAAATATTAATATTAAGAACAAGAGAATATATATGCAAAAAAGCCATTTTTAAAAATAGTAAAATCTAATTTGAAAACAGCTTATAATGATAGTAGTTTTTGTGAGCTATGGCTGTACTAGTTATTGCGTTTGCAGCAACAATAGTGTTAGTGGTTGTGGTGTGGTAGCCATGGCATTGAGAGTGGTTGTAGTGGTGGTGCTTGTATGGTACTGGTGGTAATAATATGTTGTAGTAGCAGTAGTAGTGGTGGTGATGCTTATAATAATGGTTATGTAATGGTAGTGGTAGCAATAATATTATTGGTAGTAGTATTTTGGTGGTAATGATTGTGTTTGATTAATCAAATAATAAATTACATAAATGCCATGTACCTACCAAATACAAGTCATGGGATGAAATTGTCTGCAATTTGAGGCTATGTTCCTATTGTTGAGGCAAGATGCTTCTACGTGGAGCGTCTCACAGTTAGCATTATTCATTTTTTTAAATGCTTTATGCGGGACCTACTTAGAAAAACACTAATCATGGGATGCTCTACATGGAAGCATCCAATTTCAACTGTAGGGACCAATGCAGCCACAAATTGAGTACAATTCTATTCCCATTTTATTTTTATTACTAATAGAAAGATTATATCAATGTTAATATAAGTATGAAGTTACAAGAGTATACAAATTGTGTACCACCACAAGAGCTAACATTCCCCAAAGAAGGCAGTTTCTCTACTACATAATCTATATATTGTGTATAACAAGAATAGGCCCCTTGCAAAGCGTACTAATAACTATGCACAAGTTCCCCAAAAAACCTTTCCCTTTTGTTATTAAGGCATCATTAATACAAGATCAAAATAGTCAAAACTAATGCAGTTTTTTTTGGGGGGCGGGGGGGGGGGGGGGGGGGGGGGGGTGGGTATGAAAGCTTCAATATTTAATCTATAGAAACATTCCTTACAGTGGTTCCCCCAATATAGTCATTATACAAAAAACTGTTTAGGAAATTGGGTGGTTTCCTAACCCAAAAACAGGAAAAATAATCGATTGCAAAATTGGCCAGAAGGTCAACCACAAAGTTTTCCTCTCGATAGACATGTGAAACTGAGTAGAAAGCAAAACAGGAACAAAGGTCCATTGATTTAGATAGGATGCTTTCCACGTTTCCAGGCATAGACGCCGTCTGCTTGTTGAAGAAGGAAACAATAGTAGAGGAGTCCGTCTCGAATTCCACCATTCTCAAGCCCAATGCTATTGCTATCTTGATTCCTTCCCAAGAGTCCAAAAGCTTCTACCACCAATGAATTTGTATAACCCAGATATAAATTTGTAACTGCTATGAATTCACCATCCTTCCCTCTGCACACCACACTGTATGAAGCCTTTCCATTGTGCCCTCTTGCTACCCCATCAGTGTTAATTTTGAAATTGTTTCATTTTCATCTCTCCCATTTGATATATTTGCTTTCGTTGCTGCTCTTCTTTACTTCTTTCATGCTGATTACCCTTAAGTCTTCCTACAATGAATGAAGAAGAGAAATGTCCAAACTAATGTTAGCTTGGGAATTTTCAAATATTACCTTGTTGCAAACTTTCCATGCTATCCAACAAACATTTGCCCATGTCGCTGCCATCTCCAAGTCTGTACCTACTACCTAAAGTTTTTCCACCCACCAATCTTTAATATTATCATGTGTTCTCATTTCATCCATTCTACCCCCATTTTAGCAAACCAAAGTGCTCTCGTGAAGGGCATTCCGAGAAAAGATGGATGGTAGAATCTACTTTATCATTATATAACACACACTCATGAAGGGGGCTTCATATTCTTTTGTTAAACAATTCTCTTGTTGGGAGCCCATCATGTATGGATTTCAAGACAAAGAAGCAGATTTTTGTGGGCATGGCAGTTTCCAAATTCTTCCCCAATATATCTCAAATTCCAATTCCCCCCTTTTTTTGATTAAATCATATGCAGATGATACACTAAACTTGCCATTCTTGCCACCTTTCCATAGCATTTCATCCTCATTCCTATTGTGGCTTATATGGACTGTTCTAATCTTGAGTGCTATTTCTTCATACCAAATTTGTCTAATAAGACTCAGGTTCCACATTCTGGAATTCAAGAATTCATAAGTATTAAATGAGAGACTTTTTCAACATGGCCATTGTTACTCAAGTTAGGAACAGCATCCTGTTCTTGCACTTCCGAAATCCATGATATGTCTGCTATTCAAATAGACTCACTATTCGCAATTCTCCACTCCATTCCTTCCTTGATGATCTTCTTTAAATCCTGTAGATTTCTCCACATAAAGGAATCAATTCTTCTTTTATGACTGTCCAAGAAGCTTGCCTCAGGGAAATACTTGGCCTTGAATGCAATGCCCCGTGTAAGCACCTTATTTTTGCACCCTTAGAAGTGTTGAAAATAAAAACCCTGGCAGAAAGTCAAACCCCAAGGGGACAAGAAGTTGACTTTTTGATCAAGTGAAATTTGACTACCTTGCCCTATACCATTGGATAGGGAATCCTGACACGAGTCCAACGCAACTGAGTTTGCTGGAATCGGAGTCCGGATGAGGGTTCTGCGGGCGGTCAAACTTGAGGATGAGCCGAAAGTTGACTTTTCCTCGAACCCTGTACCAAGTGCTTAACCCTATGTCATTGAATAGAGGGCTCCGATACGAGTTCAACGCAATTGAGTTTGCTCAAATCGGAGATCAAATGAAAGAGATATGAGCTGTCGAAGTTTCCGGGCAGTAAAAGCCGGAAACTGCACACGTGGCGCAGGAACTGCACACGTGGCTGCCAACGCAGCGAAATATCTCGGGAACTAAATCTTGAATATCCAAAAATCTCAAGGACTAAACAAAAATTCGTGCGGGGCAATCCGTAGATATCCAAAAGTGTCAAATCGGTCGAATCGGTCGAATCGGTCAAGTCGAAGGGCAAATCCGTAATTTTTCGATTTGTATCCGGTCATGTATACCGGATACACAGCCTCTCCTTCATATCCGGACATGAAGACCGGATATATGAAGATATTTCTGCAGGATTCGCGCCACTTGACCGACAAGCTCGCAGCGGCATTTAATTTTCAAATGATTGTGTTTGTATCCGGACTTGAAGACCGGATACAAAGGAGCCTTAGTGTATCCGGACTTCAAGTCCAGATACAAAGGAGCCTTAGTGTATCCGGACTTCAAGTCCGGATACATTAAGTTTGCTTATAAATATCAACCAGCAGCTCATTTTCGGGGTTGGCTGATTTTTTCTGGTTTCCACCCCTTTCTTCTCCACCTCCACTGGTTCGAGACCTCCTCCCTTGGCCCCTCCTTGCTCCCCAAAGCTAACCACTTCAATAAAGACCATTTTACCCTTCCCCCACCCCCTTCTCATCCTCACTCAAGAGCTTGAAGAAGGAGAAGAAGCCACGGTCGGTGGGTGGAGGTGCTGTTCCAGCAACTACTCCGGCTTCAAAGAGGAGTCTCTACACCACACAAAGGCTTCAAAGCCCCAAGGTAATGTTCCCCGTAATGATTTATTCAACATATATAAAAATGAGTATCTTTTGAGCATGATGTGATATCCTTTTTTTGTTGTTTAAGCATGTTTCCCATGAGCTTGCCTTGGTTATCTTGTTTGCAAGGGGGAGCATGTTCCCCCATTTGATTATTCATCTAATGTACCCCATATGTAACCCCCTCTTATTCCCTTCTTTAGACACCCTTCCTAGCTAGATATGTGGTTGCAACTCATGACTATGTGTTCAAAGCATGCATGTGAGTAGAGATTGGTGGGCATGCATGGTGAGTGATAAGCATGACTTTGCTGTTTTAAGCATCTTGTTTAGGATTCCCATGCATGATCGGTTGTTTTCCCATTATGGTTCATACTTGGCCGTTGCTCCATAGGTATGTGAGCACCCGGAATGGAGGTACATGACCTCTGTTCCTTCACTGAATTTTGTCCAAAGGAAAGAAGAAGGGAGGCCCCTACCCTCCTCCCATAGCTCGGTTTTGAAAGCCCCTTCAAGGGAGCCAAGTGGCTCACCTGAACCAACGTGGGCTCACACAGGAGCCCACACAACCCCTGGAGCATCCCAAGAAGCATGAAAACCCAACCCCAATGCGAAAATCCAAAAAATAGCTTCTGTAGGGTGATCCGGCAACTCAGGCCGGATCAACAGAAGCCCACGCGTAGCCGGATATAGATACCGGATAAACAGAAGCCCACGCGTAGCCGGATATAGATACCGGATACACAGAGCCCTGTGTGTAACCGGCATCTCAGGCCGGCTACACTGTCAGAATTCTTTTTTGCTGTTTTTGTGATTTTGTGCAATATTTTGAATTGTTTGATCAAATCCGGATGAACCAGTAGGGTTTCCAGGTGACCCGGAAACCCAAAATGGGCCATGGACCGTCCTGGTCCGAATTGATTCCCGGTGGGCCTTCCAACGGGGCCCACCAAGCTCGACCAACCCACTTGTGCCTAAATAAGTTAAATGAGAGATTTGAGTGGGCCAGACCATTTGAAGCCCACTCAAGCCCTATCTGGGCCATGTATGCTTAAAATAGATTGTGGTTTGGCCGAGACCACGGGCAGGGCCTGTCGGGCCCACTAAGCCCGTTAAACCAAGGTTAGGGTTTCAAAGCCCTAATCCAGGAAGTCTTGGGCTCTCAAGCCCAAGCCCAAGTAAAGGGCCCCAAGCCCAATACTTGGCCATTTTGGCACAGATAATCAAAGATAAACTAAATCATTTGGAAACCAACTGTGGGGCCCACAAAGCAATCCCGGCCCACTTTTGGCATGAAATCCATTTAAGTAATCCAACTTAAACCCCAAAATAAAATTGATTCAAATTGAACCAAAGTCCAAAGGGCCGCACTTGGCCCACCAAGGGATACCGTGGGCCTTCCAACGGGGCCCACCCCACCAGGCCCAGATCGTCTTAATTAAAAAGATAAAATCAAGTAAAGGGACCCACACCACTTTGGCGGTCCCGCCAGACTTAATCAAAATTGCATGCTGGAATAGGAATCGGGTGAGTGAGAGACCAACTGAGTTGACTCAAACCAGGGAAACCCATGGGACCCGTCAACCGACTGGGTGGACTGGGGTGTCTACGGACTTCCCCAGACCGCAACCGAGAACCTACTTAGAATCTCAAGCCGCAGACCAAGCCTTAATAGAAGAACTTAAGCACCCAGGTGTCTGCCTGCACCCCATCAGGCAGTGGCGACTCCAAACAAATCCCGAGGCACGCATCGTTCTGCGTGCGCCTCGTCGTGCGACCGAAATCGGGTGCGCACAGCCTGGCGACTCTGCTGGGGACCTCTCAACCCAATAGAACCCTTGGTTAGAATGAGTCAACCTAAGAGGGATTTAGTCGATTTTAGGGTTTTACTACCTCGCTTAGTAAAACGTGGAATACACGCAACTGCGTGTTCTGGGGAGTCCTGTCACAAGGACATGATAATCGCCTAAGGAAAGTGGGATTTAAGCGGTCCCCTGTGACCCCCCACTTACCTGGGGACTCTCCCAGAACCTCGTATTGCGTGCCAATTCTGCACCTTACTATACGAGACGGTAAAATTCCTTTATCAACAAAATCCAATCAAATCTCACCCGGTTAGACACCGCACTCAGCCCAAATGCACACAAGGGCACACCACCACACCGTGGATGGATTTATTTTCCAGTTTTTGATAAACTGCGTGGGGTGACACGCACGAGGGGGACTGCGTGAATGATCCGACCCCGAATGAATGAGAGCGGATATTGCATTTCCTTTTCCAAAACCTAGACCTTTCTAGAAGCCTACCCTTCTGATTCCTATGAACTGATCTTTGGGATGGTATTAGCACCTACGCTCCCGTGGCTTGCCGGGGAAAGCAGGGTAAACCCATCCCCCCAGTTTTCTGGAGTCTATTAGCACCACTGGTTTCTTGCCGTGGCACGCGAGGATCTAGTACTGGTCCAGACCCTTGTAGGCGTATGTCTCGGGCTGGGTATCCTTCCCCACCTAACGTTTCTAAATGAACCTCGCGTTGAGCATGAGAGGGTGAGTAGGATGTGAATGATGAATAAAATTGGAATAAAATCCAGAGTCCATTAGGGGCAGCAACCCCCACTTTTTGCATCAAATGGAGTAAACCCTAGATCATGGGCGACCTCAGCCCTAATTTAGGAAGCTCAGCTAATTATGATCAGGGGAACCACCCCAGATCCATGCATGGAGTCCTGTGAGCTGTGGGCCTCAACCCATTGAGTCCGCTGGAAGCACTCTGAGTCCGAGTCGGCCTTTTGAGCAGATGAAAGCCAGCCAGATTAGATAATCAGATGAAAGCAGCCCAGATCAGAGTAGGGGCACCAAACCCTAGATTTAGGAATTTGGCCTACCCGCCTTGAAGCAAATTTGTATCCTTCCTTTTGGCTCCCAACAGCCTTAAGGATGAATTCTTTTTAGAATTTTGTGAATATCATGTAAATTTTCGCCCTCGCTGGCAAGTTGTAAATTCTTTTGGATTTGATACTTGAAGTCAAAAGCAGACGAAAGAACAGATAAGATTAGGCAGACCGGGGCTCGGATGTACTTCCATACACAAGTATGTCTAGGAGTCGTGCCCCGCGAGGCACCAACCTTTTTAGGGCTATGCACACACCCCTTTTGATGTAATTTTCTCATATTCAATTTTGGATATAGGTTTTTTGAATGGTAATACCATTTAGCCTTGGCTTTAATTTTGTGCAAGTGTCTTGATGCATCAAGTGCACACACTTCGATATCATTTGCACAAACATTTATGATCAAATCATTTTTAAAGGAAATAATGCAAAATTTTCCGAAGATCAAAGCTGCACCAGGACTTGCTCCAATTTCCTGTGCCTTACTCAGCTTCAACTTAATAAGAAAAATCATGAAATAAATCGGCTGTGATCTAGCCCAAAATAAAAAGTCAAGTCTGACCCTTGCCCGGGAGCAGAAGCCCGAGTTGAAAGTACAAAGAAAAATGATGAAAAGAAGAAGGAAGAAATTTCAAATCCAAGGAAAGACCAAATATGGCAAAATCTCAGTCAAGGCCACTTTGTGCCTCTGCAGCCCTAGGAAATCATTTCGTGTTTTCCCAAAAAAAAAAAAATGGGACTTCTCCCCAAACCGGGACTTCTTCCCAAACCGGGACTACCCCCAAAAACAGGGACTCTCCCCTTGCCTCCAGATAGAAGCTAAAAAGAGATCAAAGTGGAAATTAAATTCTTGCAAATTCCCAAAAAATTTCAGAAATCAACTCTTGCAGTTTCTGGAACCAAAAACAGGGACTCTCCCCTTGCCTCCGGATAGCGGCTAAAAAGAGATCAGAGTGAAAATTAAATTCTTGCAAATTCCCAAAAAATTTCAGAAATCAACTCTTGCAGTTTCTGGAACCAAAAACAGGGACTCTCCCCTTGCCTCCGGATAGCGGCTAAAAGGAGATCAGAGTGAAAATTAAATTCTTGCAAATTCCCAAAAAATTTCAGAAATCAACTCTTGCAGTTCCTGGAACCAAAAACAGGGACTCTCCCCTTACCTCCGAAGTGGCGGTTAAAAAGAGATCCAAATGAAAGTCAACTCTTGCAGTTCCCCAAAAATTTCATAAAAAATCCATTCTTGCAGTTCCCCAAAATCAAAACAAAACCTTATCTCCTTACCTCCGAATTGGCGGTTGAAAAAGATTAATCTTCTCCCTTTACCTCCGAAGTGGCGGTCAAACAGAAATCTTCCTCCTTTGCCTCCGAAGTGGTAGTTAAAAGGAATCTTGCCTCCGAAGTGGCGGTTCAAAATCATCTTCTTCCTTTACCTCCGAAGTGGCGGTTTAAAAGGAATCTTACCTCCGAAGTGGCGGTTCAAAATCATCTTCGTCCTTTACCTCCGAAGTGGTGGTTCGAAATCATCTTCTTGCTTTACCTCCGAAGTGGCGGTTCAAAATCATCTTCGTCCTTTACCTCCGAAGTGGCGGTTCAAAATCATCTTCTTGCTTTACCTCCGAAGTGGCGGTTCAAGATCATCTTCCTCCTTTACCTCCGAAGTGGCGGTTAAAAAGGAATCTTTACCTCCGAAGTGGTGGTTCAAAATCATCTTCCTCCTTTACCTCCGAAGTGGCGGTTAAAAAGGAATCTTTACCTCCGAAGTGGCGGTTCAAAAAAATCTTCTTCCTTTACCTCTGAAGTGGCGGTTAAAAGGAATCTTACCTCCGAAGTGGCGGTCCAAAAAAGAAATCCTCACCTCCGAAGTGGTGGTTGAGAGAAAATCATTACCCCCGAAGTGGTGGTTAAAAGAAACCTGCTTCTCTAAACCTCCGAAGTGGCGGTTAAAAAGGGAATCAAATAATCATCACAGTCAATCTACACAGACATGCATTATATTTCATTATAATGTGCATTCTTTATACTGACTTGTCTATTTTCAACCCAAGGTACCAAGATTGCGTTTCGCAGTCCATACCTCCTACGTTCAAGAAGAAGATTACAGATGGATCCCGCTGAAGGACTCGAGCAAGCGCCACCTCTCCCGCCTCACGGGCAAGAGGACTTGGAAGGCCACCCTGTGATTGCTGGCCTAAATCAACAGATGGCCAACATGACCACCATGATGACTGCCATGATGCAGCAAATGGAGAGAATGCAAGCGCCACAGCAGCTTGTGCAGCCACCGCCGCCGGTACCTCCGCCACAGCAGCCGGCACCTCCGGCGCAACAGCCACAACTGGAGCAGCCACCACCAGTTCTCCCACAGTTGAACCTACAGCCGCCAGAACCACAAATCCAGCATCGTTTGCCAGCTCAACCAGAACAGCTGTTACAAATTCCGGCACCCTTGGCCGTACCACCGCGGCAAGTAGTACCACAAGGAATGGGGCACGACGAAGAAGAGTGGTACCGAGCACAGGAAGCGGCAGGCATCACAGCCCAGAAGCAAGCAGATTTGCAAGCCCTAAAAGAACAAATGCAAAATGTGAACCGGGGCCCCATGCCCAAGGAAGCCTCACTTGATAGACTGGGATTCTTCCCCAATTTGCAACTACCGCCGAAGTTCAAGTGTCCGGACTTTGTGAAGTTCGATGGAAGTGGCTGTCCACTGTCGCACCTGAGGGCATACTACGGGGATATGTGCCAATACGCCTATGATGAGAGAATCATGATCCAGTTCTTTCAGCGTTCATTGATAGGCTCAGCTCAGAAATGGTTTGCCAGTTTGGACAGGAACCAGATCAGGACTTGGGACGACCTAGCTAGTACATTCCTTGAACACTTCAAGTTCAACACGGAGGTCTTGCCCACTCGAATGGAATTGCAGAAAATGACAAAGAAGAGCACTGAGTCCATTCGTGAATATGCAAAGAGATGGCGAGAAATGGCAGGTATGGTGCAACCACCCATGTTGGAGAAGGAAATGGTGACATTGTTCATCTCAACGCTGGGGCAGCCGTACTACACTTTGCTGCTAGGGCAGTTCGCTGCCAGTTTTGCTGATCTCGTTGTAGTCGCAGACAGAATAGAAGATGGGGTGAAGTCTGGCAGAGTGGCTGGCTTTGCGACCGAACAAAGAAGGACCCCTGTCACTGGAAGGGGCATGGATAGAAAGAGGGAGGACGAGGCCGTCAACTACGTCCAACAGAATAGGCCCTTCCACTTTTCAGCACCCGACAGAAGGGAAAATCGGAATAGTGGTCAAGGGGGACCACCCGCATGGCAGCCGAGATGGACTAAAGAGGAATATCAAGCAAGGATGAACAGGGTGTTCACACCTCTACCTTATCCATTGTCAGAATTACTGTCAACCCTACTGAAAAAGGGGTACTTGCAGAAGAAGCAGCCCACTCAGCAGCCATCCAACAGTCGCTCCTACAACCCCAATGAGTGCTGTGAGTATCATATGGGAGCTCCCGGGCATCACACCAACCGCTGCTGGGACTTGAAGCACGATGTGCAAGACCTGATCGACCACAAGCGCATCTCGGTTGATCCCCCGGTATCAACTCCTCCTGCGGCCATTACCACAAATCCTCTCCCGAACCACAATCGGGCGTCTCCAAGTGGCACCAGCTGAACAAGTTGGCAAGACTGCAAGGCAGAGAGCAATCCCGAAATCCAAAATCTTCAAGTCTATCACGACCAGGATAAGTTGGATTCTACTTTTTGCACCACACATCCCTGGTAGGAGTGGTCGTGTTTGTAAATATTTTAAATGCTTGTTACTTTCATGCAAGCTTTGTAAAAAACCTTTTGAAAAACACAAAAAGAAAAGAAAAACTTTTTTGAAAAAAAATACAAGTGAGTGGTCGGTGATGACACTGCTCTGAGACCACACCATTTTGGCAATGACCATGATCATGGAAAGAATGCCGAGTTGCTCAAAGGTGTCTTCAGCTGGGTGCAGTACACTGTCCCATGAGAACCTTGCATGAGCCAAAGGCAATCACTTCCTGATCCAGACCATAGTTTTCTTCCTAAAAAACCTACCTTTGCAATAGGGCAGGGCGATCCTTGAGAGAAAAGAAAGAAAGAAAGAAAGAAAGAGAAAGTGCAAGAATCAGTTAAGGGCCAAGGCCGGCTTTAACATCATGTCTCTAAGAAAGGATGAGAGGCCATCCTTCATGCATCCTTGAATTTTTAGATCCGCTAGTCAAAACACTTTGGGCTTGAACGTGTTATTCGAATACCCGCGTTGTGTCTAGCCACCCCACACTGGGGCAAAGCTACAAAAGGAAATGATAAGGATAAATAGATTCTTGAATAAGTTTGCATGAGCATTCCAAGTCATCACAACTTCTACAAAAGGATGAGAGGCCATCCTTGCTTTATTTCCCCAGTTTTCAAAGTCATATCTCTAGTCAAACCATTTGAGCCTAATTTTCTTTCTTCCAACCCATTGAGTCATGAGCCCTAAATCTGGTGCTGGGTAAAGAGGAGAAGACATAAATGAGCAGAAACAAAGAAGAGAAGAAGAAAGCAAAAAAATACACTGGGACTTGCTAATCAAAGCAAGAAGCTAAGATAATCCCAGAGCAAAGGAAAGGAAAGGCAAAAGTGCCAAAGGAAAAAACGAAGGTCACAAAAGACCTCACAAAGAAAAATGAAGGAAAGCAAAAAGGTATTGGCAAAACCCAAGCGATCAAGAAAAGGGTAGAACATGACTCGACCCATTTACAAAGAAACTTTGAGCTGTATTCCCTTTCTTTCATGAACCAAAACCTCAGCCTTCGTTTTTGTCCTAGTCAAAAGTCCTTTCTGATTGTAGAAAATGTGATGATCGAATTCATGCAAGTTAATGATGAAGGAATCTAAAAAGAAGAACGAGCTTTGGCAAGACACAAAGTAAAACCTGAAGATGAAAAGATAAGAATTTGGGCCTTATATCCCTTCATTTCTCAGATTTAAAACCAAGCCAATGTTTCGTCCTAATGTAAAGACCTCTCGGATCTATGGGACATGATGCGCAAGTCGGCCAAAACCCATAAACTGGGACTGGCACTAACCCAAGGGAAAAGAAAAGAAAAAAAACCCTTTAATTGCAAAATCCTGAAACCACCCTGGAAAATTGGGCCAAGGTGAGAGAAAACCAAAACTGGGAAGGGGTGGAAATCCCTTCATCTTTTAAATTCCTGCCGGCACAAGTTGAGGATTTCATGGGAATCCGTGTCAAGCACACAGTCCCAAAGCCCTTTGAGTTGACAAGGCAACTTACCATGGTCATTGGTCGTGCCATTTCCCTTAAAAGCACTTGTACAGATATTCAAAAAAAAAAAAAACTCTTGAAAATTGTGTCATCTCAGTCATGAGCACTTGCACACAATAAGTCATAAGTGTCTGCACTTTAACCTTTAGATACCTCACTGCTCTGCGAGAATTTTGCAGACCCAGGTGAGGAAAAAGAATCAGAAAGAAGTCCAGAAGCACCTTGAAGTCGAGAGCAGGAGAAAGGCCAATACAGAATGAAGCCAATGCAGTAATATACTGACAAGAAAACGGCAAAGACTTCCTTTCCCAGCAGAGCTTTCAAAAAACCTAAAGCAGCATGTCAAGACCGTGCCCGGTCCGAAGAGGCTAGTTTTGCACAAGAATGAAAAGTCCAAGAAGGTTTCCACAAGCCCCAATTGGGGTACTCGCTTCTGAAGAAGTACCAGCATTGGCCTAAATGATGGCCTCCTCCCTGCAAGAACAAGAGCAGAAGTCAAAATCTCTGGAAAAAAGAACCTCGTAAGGAAAAGTCTGATCAAAATCAGACAGATGGCCCTGCCAAAAGAAAGAAGCGGCAGAAGAAAGAATAGCAGAATGAAGAACTTTTTGGGCAAGTTGGCCTCACTTGTAAATTTTTCATTTCCCACTTTTGTAAATAGAATAAGACAGGTGTGTGAGCTCCCTTGAGGCACCGAGCAGTGCTGAGAGCACCTCCTCGCCAAAAGCATCTCCTCCTTCTTCGTTCCTTCCAATCCCTAATCCAAACGCCAAAAGCTGAAATCAGAAATCATGTCCCGAATCCCAAGTCAGAAGTCTGAAAACACCTACAAGCTTTAATGGAACAAACAAGGGAAAGAGAAAACTGTTGAGTGCCTTGCATCAACGTCAAGATGGGTTGATGAGCTTAAGTCCAACCCCATCCTTTTTAATCTAAATCAAAATTAAAAGTTGCTCTGAGAAGCCCGAAGTGGGTGAGCAAACTTCGAAATCTTGGTGGAAATCATTTCGTGTTTCCACCACTTTGAAAATCAAAAGGATTTAAGCTCGTCAATCATGATGACAGAAGTGCAAGGCGCAAAAACAAGGTTCTTCTTTTTCTTTGCCGTTCATCCCCAAGGTGACTCCAGCAAAGAGGGACTGCTGTAAGCACCTTATTTTTGCACCCTTAGAAGTGCTGAAAATAAAAACCCTGGCAGAAAGTCAAACCCCAAGGGGACAAGAAGTTGACTTTTTGATCAAGTGAAATTTGACTACCTTGCCCTATACCATTGGATAGGGAATCCTGACACGAGTCCAACGCAACTGAGTTTGCTGGAATCGGAGTCCGGATGAGGGTTCTGCGGGCGGTCAAACTTGAGGATGAGCCGAAAGTTGACTTTTCCTCGAACCCTGTACCAAGTGCTTAACCCTATGTCATTGAATAGAGGGCTCCGATACGAGTTCAACGCAATTGAGTTTGCTCAAATCGGAGATCAAATGAAAGAGATATGAGCTGTCGAAGTTTCCGGGCAGCAAAAGCCGGAAACTGCACACGTGGCGCAGGAACTGCACACGTGGCTGCCAACGCAGCGAAATATCTCGGGAACTAAATCTTGAATATCCAAAAATCTCAAGGACTAAACAAAAATTCGTGCGGGGCAATCCGTAGATATCCAAAAGTGTCGAATCGGTCGAATCGGTCAAGTCGAAGGGCAAATCCGTAATTTTTCGATTTGTATCCGGTCATGTATACCGGATACACAGCCTCTCCTTCATATCCGGACATGAAGACCGGATATATGAAGATATTTCTGCAGGATTCGCGCCACTTGACCGACAAGCTCGCAGCGGCATTTAATTTTCAAATGATTGTGTTTGTATCCGGACTTGAAGACCGGATACAAAGGAGCCTTAGTGTATCCGGACTTCAAGTCCAGATACAAAGGAGCCTTAGTGTATCCGGACTTCAAGTCCGGATACATTAAGTTTGCTTATAAATATCAACCAGCAGCTCATTTTCGGGGTTGGCTGATTTTTTCTGGTTTCCACCCCTTTCTTCTCCACCTCCACTGGTTCGAGACCTCCTCCCTTGGCCCCTCCTTGCTCCCCAAAGCTAACCACTTCAATAAAGACCATTTTACCCTTCCCCCACCCCCTTCTCATCCTCACTCAAGAGCTTGAAGAAGGAGAAGAAGCCACGGTCGGTGGGTGGAGGTGCTGTTCCAGCAACTACTCCGGCTTCAAAGAGGAGTCTCTACACCACACAAAGGCTTCAAAGCCCCAAGGTAATGTTCCCCGTAATGATTTATTCAACATATATAAAAATGAGTATCTTTTGAGCATGATGTGATATCCTTTTTTTGTTGTTTAAGCATGTTTCCCATGAGCTTGCCTTGGTTATCTTGTTTGCAAGGGGGAGCATGTTCCCCCATTTGATTATTCATCTAATGTACCCCATATGTAACCCCCTCTTATTCCCTTCTTTAGACACCCTTCCTAGCTAGATATGTGGTTGCAACTCATGACTATGTGTTCAAAGCATGCATGTGAGTAGAGATTGGTGGGCATGCATGGTGAGTGATAAGCATGACTTTGCTGTTTTAAGCATCTTGTTTAGGATTCCCATGCATGATCGGTTGTTTTCCCATTATGGTTCATACTTGGCCGTTGCTCCATAGGTATGTGAGCACCCGGAATGGAGGTACATGACCTCTGTTCCTTCACTGAATTTTGTCCAAAGGAAAGAAGAAGGGAGGCCCCTACCCTCCTCCCATAGCTCGGTTTTGAAAGCCCCTTCAAGGGAGCCAAGTGGCTCACCTGAACCAACGTGGGCTCACACAGGAGCCCACACAACCCCTGGAGCATCCCAAGAAGCATGAAAACCCAACCCCAATGCGAAAATCCAAAAAATAGCTTCTGTAGGGTGATCCGGCAACTCAGGCCGGATCAACAGAAGCCCACGCGTAGCCGGATATAGATACCGGATAAACAGAAGCCCACGCGTAGCCGGATATAGATACCGGATACACAGAGCCCTGTGTGTAACCGGCATCTCAGGCCGGCTACACTGTCAGAATTCTTTTTTGCTGTTTTTGTGATTTTGTGCAATATTTTGAATTGTTTGATCAAATCCGGATGAACCAGTAGGGTTTCCAGGTGACCCGGAAACCCAAAATGGGTCATGGACCGTCCTGGTCCGAATTGTTTCCCGGTGGGCCTTCCAACGGGGCCCACCAAGCTCGACCAACCCACTTGTGCCTAAATAAGATAAATGAGAGATTTGAGTGGGCCAGACCATTTGAAGCCCACTCAAGCCCTATCTGGGCCATGTATGCTTAAAATAGATTGTGGTTTGGCCGAGACCACGGGCAGGGCCTGTCGGGCCCACTAAGCCCGTTAAACCAAGGTTAGGGTTTCAAAGCCCTAATCCAGGAAGTCTTGGGCTCTCAAGCCCAAGCCCAAGTAAAGGGCCCCAAGCCCAATACTTGGCCATTTTGGCACAGATAATCAAAGATAAACTAAATCATTTGGAAACCAACTGTGGGGCCCACAAAGCAATCCCGGCCCACTTTTGGCATGAAATCCATTTAAGTAATCCAACTTAAACCCCAAAATAAAATTGATTCAAATTGAACCAAAGTCCAAAGGGCCGCACTTGGCCCACCAAGGGATACCGTGGGCCTTCCAACGGGGCCCACCCCACCAGGCCCAGATCGTCTTAATTAAAAAGATAAAATCAAGTAAAGGGACCCACACCACTTTGGCGGTCCCGCCAGACTTAATCAAAATTGCATGCTGGAATAGGAATCGGGTGAGTGAGAGACCAACTGAGTTGACTCAAACCAGGGAAACCCATGGGACCCGTCAACCGACTGGGTGGACTGGGGTGTCTACGGACTTCCCCAGACCGCAACCGAGAACCTACTTAGAATCTCAAGCCGCAGACCAAGCCTTAATAGAAGAACTTAGGCACCCAGGTGTCTGCCTGCACCCCATCAGGCAGTGGCGACTCCAAACAAATCCCGAGGCACGCATCGTTCTGCGTGCGCCTCGTCGTGCGACCGAAATCGGGTGCGCACACCCCGGATCTGGGTTACGAGAACTAAACCGTAACTCGTCACCGAAGGGTTACTTTTCCACCCAGGGTCACAATATTAGAGTAAAGAAACATGAATAAACAATTAAATATATATAAACAAAGTCGACTAAAACCCAACTCAAACTAAAATATTAAAGCTCAAATCTAAACTCACCCGATCACAGCTTTTATCCTCCGATATTGGCCTTTCCAAGATCTGAAAACAAAACAAAACAAAATGGTCTGAGATACGAATATCCCAATAAGTAGCACATGCATGCTCATAAACATTTTAACAGTTCTAAAACATGATTCAGGTTAAAAATATGCATCAGTGGCGGTAACACGGATAAACCAAATAAACCCACGATAATACATCAATAGATACAAGATAACTCGAATAATTCAGCATGTCAATCAAATCTGAGCATCAATCATAAATCAACAAGTCATAGCAGGACTCATGAAGTAAGATTGCCTTTAACTAGGGTAACATCCATGTCCACTATGCCACCTCCCAGCTTATGTGCGAAGCCGAGTACACGATCATCATCTTATTGCGAAAGAATCCCACCAGTACAAAGAGGGGTTGGCATGTACTATCCAGTCATAGTCCGAGTACACGATAAAATGAGGGATAGCCGCAGCCTTTCGAGTACACGATAAGGCCTCACCGAGTACATGGTGGAACACGCCTGTGTGGACAAGGAATTACAACTAGCAAAGAACAATCCTTTCCACTACCTAGCTCCTAAATGGATCCATATAGTGCTATGCCTACTAGATTCTAAAACCAAAACCAATCCATGAAATCTAGCACATACAACTCATCATCTCAATCTCGAACATATCATCCCGAGTAAACGGGGCATCTCTGAGTACACAAAGGTATAGCATCTACCCAAGTACATGGGCATCTCAAAACGTCTCTCCAAGTGTATAGAGGAAAAGCAAATCAAATCCAAAATCCAAATCCATTTCATATTCGGTTTAAAATCTCATTCATAAAATCCGCAAGAAAACCCAATTCAATGTAACTCTTTCCAAAATCATGTCATAAAATTCTCAAATTACATTTTGGTTAAGTGGTTTAGTCTTAGGATCCCCAATAAGGTCACTATACCAAAAATCACTTGATTCAAAGGCAAAAAGTTTTGGACCTAAAAAATATTCTAAGTTTGGTTAAAAACGTTGACTTTTGGGTATATAATTTTCCTAGACAACTCCACGGGGAGTTTCGGGTTCAAATTCTGGTTATAGCCTAATGAAGGGTGAACCAATCTTCTAGAATTTTATGGGCTTTTAAATCACTCATCTGGGTATCAAAATTGGGAAAACTGGAAATTTAGGCATGAATTGGAAAGTTGACTTTTTATTGGTTGGGAATTGGGCCTTGGAAGTATTTTTATTAGTTCCAAATTGGGGGGGGGGGGGGTAAAACCTTATTTAGATGAAAAGACTTAAGTAAATGGAGCAATAAATACACAGGACATTTACTTAAATGTCTTTCAGGTAAATAAGTATGCTGTGTAGAAGGCTCGGGTTATTTGGAAAAGGGGTTGGAGAAGAAAGGGGGAAGAAAACTGTCAAAATGAACCTTTTCTGGGCTGGGCACCAACCTCAGGGCACTTAGCACCCCTTGGCGCCCCTGAGCGCCTAGCAAAAAACGAGACCTAGGCATGCGGCAAATTGTATTTCTCCTAGGCTGCCCTATTTTTCCACTTTCACCAAACTTCTAACCTTCTAAACAACCATTAAGTGTATAATCGAATTTAATTGAATCAAGAAATTTTGCCTATAAAATTAGCCGCCCATGACCATTTCTAACAGGATTTTTCAGCAAAACAAACACACATAACAATTTGGCCCTTTCAAGGTTTTATGCACGTTTAGATTTAGCTAAAACAAATTTTCAACAATCATAGAACTGTAGACACCCCAAATTGCATAGAAAAAATGATCAATAATCAGCAAAAATCATTATCTCCTTTGAAACCAGCACAGAATTTGAGAAAAAAAACTTCTTCCTTGTATCCGACAACTCAGGTCGGATACAAGTGTCTTTCTTCGTATCCGATGGAATATGCCGGATACAAGCAGGCTCTAATGTATCCGGCATCATATGCCGGATACATTAAGGCACTCGTGTATCCGACCTGATATGTCGGATACATTAGTTTTGCTCAAAATTAGGGTTTTCCGAGAGCTTTCACCTTTTACCATCATATCCCTCATTAAATGAGTGGAAATCTCAGAAACAGCCTTAGGGTTAAGGTTGGTGGGCTATAGACCTTATGTTGTGTCTACCATCTCACCAACCCTAACCCTAACCTTTGCCTATAAATAGGAGGCTCCTCCTCAAGCAAATGGCCAACAATTCTTGCCAAGAACTTTTGTCAAGAAGAGCTCCAAGTGAAGAGGGAAACCGCTGCGGAAGTGCTTCCAGAACCCAGGTAAGCCTCAAACCTCTTTTTAATTTCTGTTTTTTTACATTCTAGATCTAGATCTCTTCTTCTACCATTCTGTAGAATAAGGCCTTGATGTGTGTATGAAAACCCTTCCCCGGCTCAAAGTATCTCAAGACTCCCCCTAACCGTAAAACGTGAAGGCGGGATCTAGGAGAAACAAGACTGGGGATTGATCCTAGTACTAGAACCTTCTTTTGAATAAGCCTTTTGAATCTTTGAAGACCGTCCCATATTCAAAGTACCCCAAGATTATCTTGAAGAACCGTGTTTAACGGGGAGAGAGAACTAAGGGAAACGATAATGGAACGGAACCCTAGGCTGTTCTAGAACCTTTTTTGATTGATCTAAATGCATGCTATATGTTATTATAAGCCTTGTGATTCTATGAAAACCCTTCTATATTCAAAGTACCTCAACATTATCTTGAAGAACCGTGTTTAACGGGGAAAGAGAACTAAGGGAAACGATAATGGAACGGAACCCTAGGTTGTTAGAACCCTATTTTGATTATTGAATGCATGCTATCTTTGTTATGTTGTTGGAAGGATTTTTACACTTACACACACATAGCACGTGATTTCGGTGGGATAGGCTTATATTTTGGATTTATTGTGTTTATTATGATAAATCTGAAATAAATAGCCCCAAGCAATTCTGGAATATTTTCAAATGATTTTCAAAGGATTTTGATTAATCTTGCATGGATCACACACACTTTATCACTATTTCGAGTTGGTTTTCTCCAAAAATGGCTTAACTTGACAGCAACTGTACCCCAACTTCGGACACTCATAACTTCATCGTCCGGATGAATTTTGGAGTGATTCTAGAACCATGGGAAAGGTGAGGCTGTCTAATTTATGCTTACCAAATTTCATGAATTTCTATCAAGCGGATTTTTGACACCTCTCTGTCGAAGTTGATAGGTCAGTTCTAATCTGAATACAGAACCTGTCACTTTGACTGAGCACCATGTGTTCGTTTTAAGTCCGATTCGAGTGATTCTTGTTTCTGAGTTTTCCTTTGGGAGTCTAGTTTCAAATCCAATTGCTTTCATATTTTTGTGACTCCATTTGTGTCATGAGCAACAGATTTACTCAGAGCTGCTCAACAGCACTTTTCTGGGTAAATCTATGATCTTCTGGGCTTGTTCGGGAGACCACCCAGGGCACATCCGAATGAATTTTTGTATGAGGCTAGTTTCATCTGAAAGATAGCCATACAGACTTCACTCACACCAAATTTCATGGATTTATATGGAGCCGATTTTTCTAGATAATTTTCCAAACTTGCCCACTTGTTACTTTTAACCATATCCAGCAGCAGATTTTAAAGGAGCATAACTCCTAGGATTTTAACCGGAATGGATTGAAATTTTGCATGAGTCTTCTATCTATCATAATCTTTCAAATGGATTTGGTTTGATTCAATTTAAAATTGGATTTGAATGATTTTCAAGACAAATGGTTCTTGCTTTTACCGAATTTTCCGAATTTAACTCAACTTGGTTTTGTGCAATTTTTGCTTTGATTTCCATTATTGGTGATGTTCCAGAAATGATATTGACATAAAAGAGGATCTGGAATCCATTTAGATCTTCATATGAAGATATCGTACATTTGTCCTTTTTCAAGGTTTTTAATGATTTTTAGCAAGCTTTCTTATCTTTTTTGCATGAACAAACACTTGGCAACCACCTTGTGTGGGTGAAAGGGGGTGCCTAACACCTTCCCCTGTTCATAATCTAATCCCCTTACCCATCTCTGGATTTGATTTTCAAGTAGAGTTATTTTTACTCTAGAATTTGCCTTTTAGCTCTTTTTGATTATTTTTGAATCTTTTGGTGTCCATTCACACCTCAAAAATCTGAATGGTGGCGACTCTCCCACTTTTTACGTTGAGCCCGTGTGTTGACGGAGGGAAATCATCCCGGTGATTTTTCCCATGTCTCACAAGAACTAACAGCTGCTGTTATGAGAGAAAATATATGTGATTTGCGTGGAATAGGTTCAAATTCAAACGGATAAACCACATGATAAATCAATCGTCAAAAGGGTGTGCTACTTACTTGGAATCGCGCAAGCCGACGCCCGCAACTCTCTCTCTCTCTCTCTCTCTCTCCCCCCCCCCCTCTTCTTCCCTTCTTCTCCTTCTTTCCCCCCTTCTCTCCCTGTGCCTGCGCCCTTCTTCTAAACCTTGACGAGCAAAAATGAGAACCCTCGGGTTCTCTCTTCAATTTATAATAAATTTTAAAATCAAACCACTTAAACCAGTTTAAATGGATTGGACCCCCATTAAACCAACTAAACCACTCAATCAACTTATCAATTAAACCATACCACCACCAATTCAAGTTAATTAAACTGAACCCAAATAAAATAATTACTTTCCCTCAAGTGAAGTAACTCAATTTAAACCAACTAAATCGGACTCTAACACTAAAGCTGGTTCTCTTGAATGAACCAAACCAACAAAATCTAACCTTAACAATTTAACCAGTTTACTTAAAGCAAACCAACCCAATTAAGCCTTTTCTTTAAAATTGGATTTAAGTAACCCCATTAAATCCTTTAATCCCCTATTTACCCTTAATTAAAATTTCTTAAAAATTCAGGGTTTTACATTGAATATCTAAACCCACAAGGTATCTTCTTCTTTTGTGAGGACCCAAGCCCTTTTTGCTAATAAGGCTTCATTGAATTCATTTAGTCTTTTTATATTGAGGCCTCCAGCAGATCTTGGCTTTCAAATCTTACTCCATCCTATGGTGTGAAATGTTTTCTCTTTATTGGGTGTAGCCCAAAGAAAGTTTCTGGAGTCTCTTTCAATTGTTTCCACAGCTTTCTTGGGCATTTTCATACATGACAGATAATGAAGAGGCATCCCCATCACTACAAAGTTAATAAGAGTGGTACAGCCAGCCTGAGAAAGAAGTTAAGATTTCCATGCAACCAACCTCTTTTTAACTCTAGTGAAAACTTCAATGGAAAATGCTGAAGTGATTCTACCATCAGGCATTGTAATACCTAGGTATTTTTGGAACTTAAGATTAGCTTTAATTCCAAAAATACAACTAAGCATGCCTCTTGCTTGGCCTTTAACACATGGGCTAACAACCAACTCAGATTTATTAATGTTAATATCATGCCCAGTACTTTTAGAGAAATTCAGAAGAATCTTAAAAGTTTCCTTACCTTCATTTGTGGAGGCCTTGCCAAAGATGAGCAAGTCGTCTGCAAAAAAGTAGGTGAATGATGGTAGGGCATCTTTTGCTCAACTTGATCCCTTTGAAGACTCTATTGTGTTGGGCTTGATGGAGTGCTCAGACAATAACTGCTGGATGAGAATGAATAAGTAGGGGGATAGGGGATCCCCCTCTCTAATGCCTCTAAAGGGCTGAATGTAGCCCATAGGAGAGCCATCCACTAGAACTAAATAAGAAACAGTGGACACACATTGCATTATCAAGAAAATCCAGTGTTGACTAAATCTGACACACCTAAGGGCTTGTTTAATGAATTTATAGCTAAGCCTATCATAGGCTTTAGCCAACCTTAAGGGCAAAGCCACCTAATTTGCCAATTTTTTCCCCCCTGATGTGGTGCAGTAATTCTTGAGCAAGAATAATATTATCATGGACTAATCTTTTAGCTACAAAAGCACTTTAGTTGGGGGCTATCAACTTTTGTAATAAGGGTCTCATTATGTTCACCATGATTCTAGCAATTATCTTGTAGCTGAAGTTACAAAGGCTTATTGGCCGGTAGTCATTTGTTTTAACAGGTTGATCTACCTTAGGAATCAGAGATATAAAGGTGTGATTAATTTCCTTTTCCAAAAACCAAAGCAAAAAAATTCTCTAACCATGGTGACAATTTTGGGACCAACAACATCCCAAAAGTTTTGGTAGAACAAGCCTTGAAAGCCATCAAGACCAAGACCTTTTCTTAGGCCCATTTGCTTGATAGTTTCAATAATTTCATCTTCAATTATAGGTTTAATTAGATCAGCATTATCCTTATCATTCAAAGTGTTGCTAAAGGGTCTTAGATTATGGGATTCACATTGGATAGGCTCATCATTATAGATATCCAAGAAGTGGTTGATAAAACATTTCTCAATTTCCTCAATCTCTTTGAATGTTTCATTATTCCCATCCTTGATTGTGACAATTGTGTTCCTTTGGCGCCTTACTAAGGTGGAAACACGAAAAAAATCTAGTATTAAGGTCCCATTCCTTAAGCCATTGGACTCTAGATTTTTAGGCCCACATAATTTCCTGTTGGTTCAAGACATGGAGGTACTTTTCAGATCTTTCTCTTCGGCTATCAACCTACTATCATTGGACATTTCTAGTCTATTTTGAATGGTGTTAAGCCTCTCATACAAGAAGATAGCCTTAGAATGCAAATTGCCTATGTTTTCTTTGCTCCACTTCTTAAGGCTTTTACCTACCCCTTGCAACTTATCAATGAGGGAGTTAAATATTGGGCTGTTGGAGCTTTTATTCCACTTATTTTCAATGATCTGTTTGTAGTCCTTTTCTTCTAACCAAAAGAATTCGAACCGAAAAGGCTTTTGTCTTGAATTCTTAATAGGGTGGGTATTCATAAGGGTGGGATTGTGGTCAGAGCCAAGGATAGGTTCCTGAGAAATAACAGTGTTAGGATATTGAATAATCCATTCAAGCCTGCTTAACACTCTATCAAGTCTTTCTATAATGCTAGCTTGACCTTGTCTCCCATTATCCCATGTGAATCTGAGTCCCTTTGCATTACATTCAACCAACTCACAATCGTTTATCAATTCATGCAATAATTCAGCTTGAGTTACCTTCACTACATTACCTCATTGTTTTTCATTTTTTGAAAGAACCGCATTAAAGTTACCTTGGAGAAGCCATGGACACACCAGATTATCAGCAATGGTTCTGAGATAGTCCCATTGTCTACCTTGAGTTGCAGTGATGTGGCTGGCATGCACAAAGTTAATGGCAGATTCTCTTGGGGATCCAGCATTTAGGTGTAGGTAAAGCATCCGCAATTCTTGCTTCAATATCTGAATATTGATGGTGTCATCCCATAGCATCCAAAAACCTCCTACAATTCCAAGAGAGGTTCTCCAAAACACCAAAACACATTAGTAAAACCAAACCTCCTAATCCTTCTATTCGCATATTTATCAAATGCCATGGTTTATGAAAGAAGGATTAGGTTGGGCTTATGACCTCTTATTAGAAATCTGAGATACTGCCTTGTTGAGGTTCACCTAATACCTCGGCAATTCCAAGCTAGGATAATCATGGGGGGAAGGTGGGGTCCAACTGGGCACCACAAGGAGAAGAACGTTTAGATGAGATGAGCAAGATGGATATCACTGTAGCTGATGTACCACTTGTGGAACACTGGTCTATACTTTCACACTTTCTTTTCTTGCTAGTAGTTTGGATCTCCTTCCCTCTTTCATGCGTCATCTGAGTCCTGCAGCTTGTTGATTCTTCCATTATAACAATTTGCTTGCTTGCCTTCCTGCTTTGCCTTGCTTGTTGCCGAATAGTGGGTCTTCTAGCAAATCTTTCATTCAGGTTCTGGGTTTGCTCTTGGTTCAGGGACAAATGGAGAGTTAAGGTGATGGTGATATGGGTAGCCTTGGGCCCATAATTTCGGCCCCCAAATTGAAAGAACGAGACCAAGAGGTTTGGATTTAAGTGGGCTTCAGTTTGGTCAGGTGAGATGGGAGAAAATTCCATAAAAGTTTCAAGTCTCTGAGGTGGGCTTTCAAGTGGGACTTGGCCTTTCTTTGAGACCAACGTCTCTAGATTCAATTCATTCCCACCGTTATTTGGTGGTTGCATGAAGGTGCTTGAACTTTGGGTGACGTGATTATTGACAACTGCAGCAGGTGTGACAGTCGATGTGAAGGATGACCGTTGGGCTTCAACATGAGTGGGTTGACTCAATGGGATCAAATCCCAATAAAACTCTTCTAAGTTAGCATTCGTAGGCCTTGAGGGGGTCGACTGTAATCAATTTCTTCTTCTCTCTGGTGCTGCCCTAATCGCTACATTGTACAATCTCGTCTTCACTGTTAGTATTAGTATCGGAGCTAGCAAGAAATGGGTTAGGACAATCTACAAGATTATGATCAATAAATCCACAAGAACAACAAATATTTGGAAGAAACTAATATTTAAATTCAAGCCAAACTTTCGAATTTTCCTTTTCCTCAAAGTAAATACCCATAGGTATCGATTTGTTTATCGGAAGAGAAACTCAAATAGAATCGAAGCTTTCAATAAAATCGCAGTTTACCTCAACCTCTTTCACTTCACCAAATCGTTGCATAAGATTTTCAATAACAGACCTCTCTTTAAACTTGAGATGGAGGTGATGTATTTGCATCCATAGAGTTATTTCTTCGATTTTTCTTACCAAATCTTCCCTCTCATTTTCCACCGCTTGAAATCTCAAGAGTTGACCGTTCATAGTCCAAGGTTGGGCTTTAAAGATTTTGTCACAATCCCCCAACCCTTTGAAACCCAGCAAAAAACGGCATTTCCTAATTTGGGTGACAGCTCTAACCTATACCGTCTTCCACACCCTGGAGATAAAGTTTTTCATTGAATTGATATGGGTGTTCAGCTTTGGGATATCACAAATTAAGAGGGCGTTCCACTTTCCTTTTAGACCCTCTTTAACCTCCAATGAGGGTTTGTCTATGGTTTCAAGTCTCGGAGGAATGATTAGCCTTTGAAAGTTTGAAGTGATTTCCTCCATTAAATGCCAACAAGAGAAAGCTCAAATAAACCAAGGAGATTTGGGAGAAGAGCAAAGTTAAAGTAAAAAACTAAAAACTCTGGGAAAGGTAGAAACGGTAGAACAAATGAAGGAGAGGGGCAGTGTAAAACCCCGACCCGGATTATATTTTAATTATTAAGATTAATTATCTAAAATGTGATTATTAGACTAATTAAGTACTTGTATTATGAAGATGCGGTAAATATGGATTATACTTGAGGACATAGGGAAATCAAATTGAACTTTATTGAAGTTATTAAGGTAAGCTTAATTAGTGTTATGTCTTAATTACAATTGGCTAAGATATCTTTCAATTAGATCTAGTGAATTGGAAATCAAATTCGGAAAAATTGGAGTTAAGAGTACCACAAATTATCTCCTGAGTATACTTAAAGTACCTCCCAAGTGTACCCAAATTATCCCCTAGGAGTACTTAAAGTAACTCTTAAGAATACACAAGGTACCTCTCAAGTGTACCTTAAGTATCTCCAAAGAATTTAAAAAGGAAACATGGCAAGACCTTAAGCTAGGACTCATATGTGATTCTTTACACTAAAAGGGACTCTTACCTCACCCATTCGGGCCAACCTACCTCCCTTTCATCATGGGGGGGCTTCACTCTTAAGAAAAGACATTAAGAGGAAAAGAAGGAGAAAAGGAGGAAAAAAGCATGCTCCAAGAGATGAGAACAGCAAAGGAAGAACATATGCTTACAATTCAATCATCTTTATATATGTTTAACGAAATACCACAAGAACACTTACCTTGGGATCAGAAATTCCCTTTGAAGTGTGTTGGGGCTCCTTGAGAGTGGGACAACACCTTGATACTCCCTTCTTACTCCCACAGTTCCACCTTTGCTTCTCCTTTGGTCTTTCTAGTGAAGAAGAAGATGAAGGGGAGGGTTGAGATGGGTTTGAAGTGGGTTTGGGTGGTTAAGAGGGTAAATGGAGGGGAGTAGGGGGAGTGGTCATGTAGGGGGAAAGGGGGGAGCAAGGTTAAAAAACAGCAACCCTTCGCATGGAGGCTGCTGCCTCTTTTTATAAGCAAACAGTGTGTAACCGAAATTGAATTTTGGTTACACTTATTTTGTGTATAACCGGTTATACCAGTTTCATGTGTAACCGAAACCCTTCGCATGGAGGCTGCTGCCTCCTTTTATAAGCAAACAGTGTGTAACTGAAATTGAATTTCGGTTACACTTATTTTGTGTGTAACCGGTTATACTAGTTTCATGTGTAACCGAAATACAATTTCGGTTACACTTAAATCAAATCCGAAATCATGAATTGCAAGCATAATGTCAGAAAATCTGAAACCCTTATCTTATGAATCAAAATTTAATTCCGGTCATACACATTTTGTGTATAACCGAAATTTGATTTCGGTTATTTTTTAGTAAAAATTGATTTTTTTTTCCAGATTTGCCCCTTGATTTGATGGGATTCTCTCCTAATGAGAGAATTCGAATTTTCTAATTTTTTATTTAATTTAATTCACAAAATCAAGATATTTTCGTAAAAATCGATATTTTAATTTGCTGTCCTTTCGTCCTTTTTCCGCCATGTAGAAGATTTCTGCGCATCCACCACGTGGGCAGTTTTCTATACTTTTGCCCTAGGGGTTGAACTGCCCATAACTTCTCCTTCCGGACCCCGATTTTGGCAAACTCAGTTGCGTTAGAACATGGTCGGCATTTGCTATCAACTGGGATAGAGTATTGCAACAAATTCAAGTTTTGAGTAGAAGGCCGAAACCGCTCTCAGAATTTTAATCTGCTCATAACTTCCGGATCCGAACCTCGATTTTGACAAATTCAATTGCATCCGAATCATGTTAGAATTTTCTTTATTTTAGGATAGAGATGGCAGTTAATTTGGGTTTGAACATAAAGTCAATTTCTGCTCCCCAGGGTTTGATCTGCCCATAAATCCATTATCTAGACTCTAATTCCGGCAAACTCAGTTGCTTTGGACTCATGTTGGAATTTCCTACTCACTGAGATAGGGTAGGATAATCAACTTGGATTTGATCTTGAAGTCAGTTTCTGCCCCTTAAGGTTTTGAGCTGGCTGTTAGGGTTTACACTTCTGGTACTTCCGGGAGGTGCAAAAATGAGGTGCTTACACCCTTATCCACAATGCCAGCCTTTTCTCCACCCTCTCAATGACAGGTTCCTAGAAACTCATAGCTCGGGGAGACACAGCTAAAGGAAGATAGGTCAAGGGACACTTACCCACCTAACGGCCTAATAGTCGGTTGGAGTCTAACTTCTCATTCTCTTTTACATTCAATCCCACCAAAGTACTCTTCCCCTAATTAACTCTTGGCCCTGACATCATATGGAAAGTAATCTGGATACTTTTAATCCATAGAAACTAATCCTAGATGCCTCCAAAAAGGAAAGTAATGTATTGTTCGCAAATTGAAGGTGAAATATCATGCGAGGACCTCTCTCCAATCCCCTCTCGAAAACTTTGAAACAACCTTCTCTCAACCGCACTAGCATTAGAGGGTCTCCCTAATACAAACCTCTATCTAGAAGACGAGAAGAATCCCACCCCTCCCTCTCCCCTGGTTGAGAATAAAGGATAAATTTACCTTCTCCAAACACCCATGGATCCATCTTCTCCATTTGGCACCAAAACCTTTCCACTTTAATATCAAATCCACAAACTGCCACTCAACCGTATCATATCCCTTCTAAATATCCAAATTACTTACCACACCCAGCTCTCCTTACCGAACTCTTGTCTTCCACATTTTTTTGGCAATCAATGCACTTTATATAATCTAACAATTATCGACAAACGCGCTCTGGGCTGAATCTATGATACTAGGAAGGAGAACTTCATCCTTCGAAACACAACTTAGCTATGATCTTATACAGGCTTGTGGTAAGACAAATGGGTTGAAAATATCTGATGCTGACTGCCCTTGTTTTCTTAGGCATTAATTCTAGAAAGATCCCATTGATATCTTCTTCTCCAAAGTCCCTTTCAAGCTAGTCTCTCAAGGCATCATCTAATGTGGACTGATCCCTGTCTTTCAATTGGAACCGAAACTCTTCTTCAGATTTCTCTATCTCTGAGCAAAACTGGATCAAATTTTGACCAATTTCCTCCGAATCCTTTGTCATCCTACTCTTAACTTCAATCCTCGAAATAGTATTGTTACTTTTGTTTTCACTAGAAATCCTATGGAAAAAACTCCTTATTCCCATCCCTCCTTTCAACCAGGAAACCTAGCTTTTTGCCTCCATAAAATCTCCTTGTTCTTTAATATTGTCTCCGAAGTGTTCTTAACCTCTATCCATCCTTCTCAATCCTCAGGACCCCAATTTCCATATTCTTATTGATTGTCTAATTGGGCCAGCTCTTCCAAAGCTTCCTTATTTTTATCCTGAAGTCTTTCAAATGTCTCCAATTTCCATAGTCTTCCTGATTGACAACACTTTGGCAATGATTTTATACACACTAGTCGTGAGACTAATGGGTCTAAAATCTCTTATTCTTATTTCTCCTTGCTTTTTGGGAATGAGGACCGAGAATGTAGCATTAGTTGCCTTATGGATGATCCCATTTGAGTGAAACTCTCTAAATACTTTCATTAAATCCTCCTTGACGATCTCCCAATTCTTCTTAAAGAACTCTATTGTAAAACCATCAGGCCCGGGCGCCTTATCCCCCTGCAATTCCCATACAGCCAACTTAATTTCCTCAAATACCTTTTCCATCCACTCTTTTGCATGGACACTCAATTTTGATTGGCCACTCTTCTCAAGTTTAAATCGATACCTTTGCTCGGATTTGTACAGATGAGCATAAAATTGACATAAGGAGTTACCAATTTGGCCCATGTCCTCCACCTCTCTTCCATCCATATCCAATCTAACAATTGAATTCTTGATTCTTCTCCCATTTGCAACCTTACGGAAGAAAGTTGTGTTCCCATCGCCTTCCTTCAACCATTTGACTCTAGATTTTTGCCTCCAATGAATTTCCTCATTTTTCAATATTCTTTCTGATCTTTATTTAACTTCCAACCTCTTAGCCCTATCTTGCATGTCCCACGACCCACTTCCCTATTTTCCAACCTTTGTAATTCCTCCAATGCCTCCTTTTTCAAGATTTCCACTCTTCCAAAACTTTCTTTATTCCATACCTTAATTTTGTATTTGACCTGTTTTAAGCATCTCATGAATGAAAAATCAGCCCACTCGACAACATTCCTTCTCCCTTCCTCCCACCATTCATCCACTAAATTTGAAAAAAGAGGGTGTTCAAGCCACATTTTTTAAAAACGGAATGGGATTGGACCGCTGTGCATGAGCTCATTAGACAATAATAAAGGGAAGTGATCCGATACCATTCTAGGAAGAAGCACCTGAGCAACTGACGCAAAGTGGCTATCCCAAGGACTCGACGCTAAACACCTATTTAGCCTAGAACACAACGGAGGGGCTTGGAGGTTAGACTAGGTAAACTGACCTCCCTGGATCGGATAATCAATTAATTCACATTGTTGGATCCAATTAGAAAAATCCCTCATAATCCTAGTGACTTTGGTCCTTGTGCTGTTAGACTCATGGGAATATCTGTACACATTAAAATCACCCACAACTGCCCACGGCAAAATAATTCTTTGCGCTTGACCACTTAACTCTTGCAACAACCTCTTCCTACCCCTAGCCAACAAGGCCCATTTACTGCTGCTATCAATGACCACTTGAAATTATCGGCCATGAATCCAAAATCCACAGTCACAGAAAAGACACCCATCTGAATAGACAAATTATGCACATAAGTGGTATCCCAAAATACTAATATCCCCCCGCCCCCCCACCACCCGCGACCTGCCCGAAGAAGGTAACATTACATAATCAATATCCCCAATCCCCCACACGCTCCACACCAACCTATGATCCACTAACTCAATTTTAGATTCCACTAAAACCATTACTCCAACTTCCATTTTCTACACATCTCTTTAATTGCCAACTTCTTTTCCTTTCCCCCCAACCCCTAATGTTCCAATACAGTATCTTCCTGACACACTTGTGGAGCCTCTCTCAAACGCTACTTTAAAGTCCTCAACAGTGACCGGAATTTCCACCCGATCGCCTCGAACACCTTCCACCTCTTCTATAACCCTTTCTGAGAACAGCCTCACTGTTCCCCATTCCTCCCTGGACTCCTCACCCTCAACGCCTTATACACGTTTACCTACCTGATAAGCCCCAACTTCCACAGCATAAGATGTAGCCAGAATCCCCTCCTTCTCAGTCAGAGAATGTGGCCCATCAGCACTGATAGACTTGTCTTGGCTCTTAGTGATAACAGCATTAGGTAACTGAGCTAATAAACAATCATAAATGTGAAAACAATCCTCCGAAAACATACCTGGGTTTAAACAATCATGACATGGATCACAAGTTTTGGAAGGAGACTATAGCTCTTCCCTTTTATTTGAGCCGTCTGGAATAGCATTTCACCTTAGACTTTTCTGGAGATTCACCATCACTTCTTCTCACTGTTTCTGATTCAATACACCCTTTTCAAGATGAAGGAGAGGAGCACTCTTAACACTTAGAACGAGAAGAAGGAGATGAGCACTCTTGACGCTTAGAATGAGAAGATGGAGAACCAGCACCCCCATTCAAAAACGACCTCCTTCCATTCTATTGCTTGGAACGAGAAGAAGGAGATGAGCACTCTTGACGCTTCCCTAATGCTCCAACTGCAGAACTTGAGTTCCCTTGAAATTGACGAGCCACAGCATCCTCCACCTATTCAACCAGTTTCTCCTTCCATACGTCTTCCATTCTTTGAATAATTTCCAACTCCCCGATCTTGACAATGCCCCCATCAAGTGGTTGAGACTCCTTCACCAAATGGTTTTCATCCATCATCGTCATCTCTCCGTTCTCTCCCTCGGCCATCGTACACCTTTGCTTCTCCTCGCTACTAGCTCTGGATCCCTGTTGATTAACTTCTTTAGCCAACAAAAAAAAAGGCTGAAGTAGATATTTTCCCTTCTCTGTGGCAACCCCCTCTGAGATCCGCCATATTTTTACTTCTGATAACATGTTCCCTTTCCGATTTGAAGACGAGATGGTCACTACAGACCTTTTGAGCATTCTGAACACCACCACCTACTACATTCTCCAGCCCACTCTTAATCTGGTTAGGGTTGAGAGCCACCTAGGTTTTGGAACAAAAGGGGCCCACCTTGCCCCAGCCCTAAAGAAATTGGCCCATACACCTTACCGATTGACCTACCCCAATTGCTACCATTAGTAGGGTGTTTGGCTGCTCCAAAATTTAAATTCTCTACACTGTACATCTTCTTGCTCCCACCACCTTCTACAACAGCATCCCTGAACCTTTTGCCATTGCTCCCATAACTAAAACCAACCGATTGCTTCGCTACTACTGCCGGACGATTCAATAATTGTCCATTGGCACGAATAAAAATGCTCACTACATATTTAGTTGCCCCATCCCACAAGTCCACCAACCTAGGAATCCTCCCATGCATCACCTCTTTTAGTTTAATGGAGAATCCGCCAGCAAATCTTCCTAAAGAGCAGAAAGAACCCATCTGCAATAAAACCCCATAGGCCTCCCCAATAGTCTCCAATGTTTCTTTAGCCTAAAGATGGATTGGAATACGCATCAACAACACCCAAGAACCTCCTAAAGAACCAGGATCCCCTCCATAGCTCATACCTTCAACCCACTGGAGAAAATTGATTCGAATTTAGTTGAATATTTTATGTTTTATAGCCAACAACGAAGTACCCTCCTCCTCTAAATCCATGCACAATAATGCCTCAAACTGAGACAGTGGAATGAACCGCAAGGGCGAACCAACCACCTTACCCAAAGAAGCAAATACTTTCTCCCAATTCATAATCGTCTCTGAAGAGACACACGTTACAGGATATCGCCTGTAACATCCTAGAAAATTTATAGGGATATTTTAGTCTTTTCCTAAATAATATAATTAATTATTAAATCCCTAATAGGCTTAAAATATTAATTAGAATTAAATTAGGTTTAATTTGAATCTAGATATATAGTTTTGTCATGATTAAGTGAGAAAAGGGTATTTTAGTAATAATATATTTTAGGGATTCATAATTTAGTAAATAGATTAAGTAAAAGTGAAATTAGCTGTTATTTAAATTATTAAATAAAATAATTACGAAAATTAGATTTTTAAATAGCCACTTGGAATTTCAATAGAATTAGGATAATTTATGAGTTCTAATTTAAGGGGTAAAATAGTAATTCTGTAAATTAGAATTAAAACAACTATATAGATTGAGTGGGTTAGCCACTTTATTAAAATAAAAAGGGTGAACCTAACCTAACCTAACCCAAGTTCTCTACGAATTTGGGGTGTGATTGTAATTAAACATGTTAAAACCCTAGTATAAATACAAGTTTTAGATTAGCATTAGGATCTTTTGTTATTCTCTACCTTGATTTGGACGTGTGGTTTTGTGGGAAAACCCTAGAGAGTGCTGGACAGCTAATTCAAGAGGAGAAAAGAAGTAGATTTCAGGATTTAATTAAGAAGGAATCGACAACAAAAGGATCTAAAGTATTGAGGTAGGTTGATCTACAATTTTCAAGTCGTTTGTAGAACCCTAACTAAGGAAATCCATGCCAAATATATATCTGAAATTTCTGGGCGTTTGGAATAATTCAAATAGTGATTTTGTAATGCATAGATGAAGAAATCGTGATTTACATGGTGTTTTATTGATTAATCATATACTTGAATGAAAATCTATAAACTTTGCATGGAAAAGATGAAATTTTGATTTTATTGTTTAAACTTTATATATTTTTTTTTGATGGGTTTTGCTTCTAATATGTTTAGAACATGTTGTTCGGTTGTTTGAAAGGGTACTTGATTGTTTGTTTGAAAATATAAAATTCATATATGAATTCGAGAACTAGAACTTTAGGGTTTCGTTGGGAAGATGGTCAAACGTTGATTTAATGATTCATGATTTATTGGCTTCTGATAAATCTTTAAATTGTTACATTGTAATGATTGAAAATTTATTTGAGTATGTGTATGGTTGTTGATGAAAACCATGTGTGACCTATGATTAAATCTGCATATATGTTCTACTTGTACTCCCATGCAGTAATATTGCATATTTGACACTGTTTTAAACGGGTGAGGTGTGAGGGTCTACCAAAATCACCAAAAGACTTGGTTCATAACCTTACATTCATAGTGAGGACTTTTCCGGGAGTCCAATACCTAGCTTGTAAGATGTGGCTACCAAGTGATGTAAGACCTTGAAGGGTAAACTTCTGAGAGGCATTAATAGGTTGAGACCGTGTTATTGTTTAGAGCTGGACTTCACAAAGATGTTGTGGGCATCTTGGGATTAGGTCCCCATTCCACAAATAGTGGCTCGGCATAGTGCTCCGATCGGTTGAAAGCCCGTAGAACTACGATGTACACGTGGAATACTTCAGATTGCCCGGGTGGTGTCTGTAAGTTGGAATGTGTTTGGGTCGGAGATATCTAAACAGTTTCACAAACACAGGCAATTACAAAGGAGCAGGGGGGGAAGTTCTTTATAATTTGCAACTCTAAGATACTTCATGAGGCGAAGATGAATGTCTTTAGAGGTTGTGCATACACTTTCTCACTGCATACATTACATACATAATTGTTTGAGCATGATTTGTGGATTTTGGAGTGTTTCTTTCATATAAAGTCCATAGGAATCCATATACTTGACCACATATAGTGATATTAGGAGGCTTTCATGTATTGCATTCGTCATTGCTTTTGTATTTTGATTACTAATTTTTCATGATACACTTGTTTTTTTTTTTATTCATATTTTTATATTTAGGGTATGTTTCTACGATTTGAGTTCTCCATGGGACTTGTGTTGTAGAGGTGATACCTACTGGGCTATTTGCTCATTCCCTACTATTTTTACAGCTGTGTATGATGCAGATTTTGAGGACCAGGAACATGCTTAGGATATGGACATGATTCGGTGTGGCCTACTTAGAGTAGTAAAATATAGGGATTTTATTTTATATCATGAGCTAGTAGCTTAGGGTTTATTTGTACTTCTTTACTATTGAAATTTTCTATTAGTAGGATTTTTATTTTATGGCGTATTCGTCTTATCTGCGCAAGATCTTGGTATTTCATTTATTTCTTTGAAATTTATTGTACGGATGTATTATACATCGAGCACATGAGAGTTGAGAATCTGCTTGGGTTTTCACACGTGGGGTGTGTGGAAACTGCAGTTACGTCCTAGTATCCCTTTTTCCCCATTGACCATATTTATTAATTATTAATATTATAGGGATATTATTCGTATAAATTTCCGGGCATGACATCGCCACATCCTACCAACACCACCTTCAACTTGCTTCACCGAAACAGGAGGAGATCCATTCACATACGACAGGCGCCTGGAACCATTACCAAAGAACCACGATTTCTCAACACATTCTGTCACAACCTTCGAAAGATTCTGGCTGAGCAAAATATTGCATCCCCATAACACATATTCCCAACCGGCTATGTCATTCTCTTTCGGAAGAACAACCAAAGCCCATCTACTGCTCCGGAAAGCACAAACAGCTAAAGAAATTTGTCTTGGTGATTTGACTGAAGCTCTAATATTA
Source organism: Buxus sempervirens (assembly GCA_947561395.2). Classification (NCBI taxonomy): domain Eukaryota; kingdom Viridiplantae; phylum Streptophyta; class Magnoliopsida; order Buxales; family Buxaceae; genus Buxus; species Buxus sempervirens. The sequence goes on along the minus strand of OX387183.1, from coordinate 40,788,617 downwards.
TCGTTGTATTACCTTCCCTAAAGGAACCCAAAGTCCCCACCTCTTCCACGAGACACAATTTGCAGATTTTTGTGCACAACCACGGCATTGCATCGGAACTTGACGACACCGTCTCGGAGAACCAACTACTCCTCTTAGATATCCTCAATGCTACACTATTCGAGATGTTCGAAATTTCAAATAAGAGCTTGGATAAAATCTGAACTTCCTTCGCATTTCTCCTTGATTTAGCATTCGCAATGGCCTGAGAAAAACCCCCACCACCATTCCTGCCGGTGGTAGACTTAACATCTTCCCCTAATTCCATTGCTGACTCACCATCTTTCCCAACGCTCTGGAGATTCCGAATAATCGGAACAATTTCATGCATGCTATAGCCGGCGCTCTTCAAATCTCTGCAAATAGAAAGCATCTCGTTCAACAGAGCGTAAGAACCCCCATCTTTCTTCTTAGCTACGAAACCTTTTGAACGTTTCCTCCCACGGACCATCCTCCAACCTTCATCGCCATCTGAGCCTTCGTTCACCCATCGGCTCCAACTCCCATCATCAAAGAGAGGTCCCGCATCAACCCCACCTTCCCCATAGACTGCCCCCAAATCAGACTCCTCCACCATTGATGCCGCCAAGAGGAGCTTAGAGTATGGGTCCTCCAAACTCCAGCACGACACTGGACACCATCGACGTTTGCCGTCACTATTCTCCGTCGTTCGCTATTCATGTTCTAATACAATTTAAATCATTATGGAACTTAAACCAGTTTTACTCGAATAGTGCAATCACAAGTGTTGAGACCAATAAAGACTTCACAAGTTAAAAGAATTCTAGATATTTACCCAAAGTCCCAAAATTTGAGTTGTTTTAGTACAATGTACCCAAAATCTCCATACAAAAATCCGATTAAACTTTTTGGCTATTATAGACACTCTCAAAATACCTTAATCTAACATGAGTTGGAATCACTCAAAATTAGGTTTATAATTAAAAACTAGGTCAAAACCCCTAATTACAAAAATTTGTCATGGACGCTCGCTACAATGCTCGAGCGCTTGGTTAAGCTAAAGTTTTTCTATAATCGCTCAAAACAAGGCTTAGGTGTTCTATCGGGCGTTGAGGCTTCCGAATCTCGGACTTGAAAGCTCGCTCGGGCATTTGGGCGGTAGATCAGGCACTCGTTCAAAACCAAAATTGAACTCTCGGATTTTGTTTTTTTTTTAAAACTCAGTCGGGGCACTTGCTTGGGCATTCGAATGACGCATTGGGCATATTAAGCCGAAGGAAAATAAACAGGGTGCTCGATCCAACTTTCAACCCACGAATATGGAGTTCGTGTAATTCGTAAATTTTTACAGATTTCCTATATTTTCTGAAATTCGCCATTAAAATTAGAAATCATGATTTTATCACTCTAAATCAATTCTAATACATACAATAGCATCTCCTTAACATGTTTAACCAATCCTAAATCACCCAAACAACAAATCGCAATATTCTCAAGTCAAAATCCAATAGAATCCCATGTTTAAGCATGTTTTTTAGTAAGACCAAAACTAAATTTTTATGCAAGTTGTAAGGGGCTACTTGCCTTGTTCCTTCAATTTAATCTTCACCAAACGAATCCAAATATCCTCCTCTCTCAATCGCTGCGAACACAGCAACCTCCTCTAAACTAGCTCATCGTGAACATGTTTTTAGAAACTTTCCAGCAAAGCTAAACTATTCGTATAGAGCATAACCTTGTTTGATCTTTTTCACTCACCTTAATCCAAACAAGACTCTCTTCTTCCTTCTCTAATCTAATCAAAACCCCAAAACCAGCAAGAATCAAACTATAGAACACATATGGGAGAGAGTGGTCGTGCGGATCTCTCTCTCTCTCTCTCTCTCTCTCTCTCTCTCTCTCTCTCTCTCTCTCTCTCTCTCTCCTTCTCTCTCTTTTCTCCTTTTTATGAAATAAGGACTTTTAATTTCTTTTCTTTTTTTTTCTCTTTTATATTTTCAATTAAATCCAATTCCAACCCTAAATCCCTCATAAGAAAAAGTTCTATTTTAATGAATTTTCTTGTTATTTTTAATGAATTTTTTAAATATTACTAATACTCCCCAAAATCTCTCTTACTTCCAAATTTAAGGTCCCTAAGCAAGTATAATCACCAATAGGCCTTTCTCTCACCTATTAAACTATAAATCATGTTATTTAATTCCAATTTAAACCCGTCTTAGATTTAATTAAATATTTCAGATTTTATAATTAATAAATTAATTGATTTACTAATTGAATCTCTAGAAAAGACTAAAATACCCTTTCTTTATTTACACCATATTTAATCATTAAATCTCTTTCAAAATTTCCGGATTTAATTTTCTTTTTCTTTCCTCTTTAAATAATTATTTTCAAGCTAATAATAATAACAATATTAATATTAATAATAACCCTTGTAATAATAATCATAATAATCATAATTATAAAAATTCTATTAACACCAAATCATAGACTTACCTTAGATTGAATTCTACAAAATCCCCAGGTCAACCTACAACTTTTTCGGCTGATCCGAATGCTTATTATCTGTTAAAAAATAATAAGATCTAAATCCTATTATTATTTCTACTTAATTATTTAATTTCTAAAATCTGGAATTTTATATTATTTTAATATTAATTCTATTTAATTATTAATTACTAGAAATTTTTGGTTTTATGGCAACCCTTCCTTGAATTTTTTGTTTCTTCCACTGTGCTTCTGCAACCAGAGTCAAAGTTGGAGGAAGAATGGTGAGATCAAACCCTGGAATGGGCTAATGTAGAGTCTACCCCTACATCCCTTGGCCCTTTGGACTTGGGCTGATCCCATCATCCTTACTTTTGACCCAGAGCTCGCAACGTCATTAGATGGCCTGATGAGGTACCTAAGCCCACTAGAGCATTTTCACCTTGGGTTGGATTGGGACCCGACCTACTAACCCCCAAATTCAAAATCGGCTTCTTAAGCTGCCCTTTTGAACACTTGTTCATCTTCTGCCCTATAATAGCCCTTGCCAAGGTTTTCAATGTCTCACCGACTTATAGGAAAAATCGCTAGAACATAACTTTTGAGTAAAAAATAAGAAAAAGGCATTAAAATAGTTAAGTATTGTAATATGTTATGAATGATCAGGATTGTAGATGGACAATTAGGAAAGAATAAAAGAACAATCATACAATAACGAAAGATTTACGTGGTTCAACAATTTGCTTGCATTTATGGCGGAGACGATAAGAAGTATTCACTATGAATAATATAGTGTACATAAGAATAGGAAAATCTCAAACTCCAAACCAGTACACCAAATGCTCTCACATAAACACACTATGTGTTTCTTCACTCTGAGATAATGTTGGAATGCCTAGAAGCTCTCCTATTTATAGGTGAGCTTCATGGGTATTAAATGATGTGGTTGGCAGCTAGTAGCTTACATTAACTAAGGTTGGTGGTTGGGAGTTGGTGGTTGCCATAAACCAGCCACCATTTTAGACTTTCTCCAAGCCACCATTGTTGACTTCTCGAGCCACATTCTAACAAATCTCCACCTTGGCTTAAGATCTCCCAAATGACGAACTAGACTTCTGACACCTCCTCCACAGCCCTTGAGGGCAATCAATGAGTGCAGGTCCCAATTAAGTCCAAGCAATGCTATAACTTGGCCATAGGAACATGCTTCGTGAGCATATTTGTTGGATTATCTGCAGTTGTGATCTTATTTACTATTATATCCCCTTCGGAAATAACATCTCAAACAAAATGTCACTTGACATCAATATTCTTGGTCATTTCATGATACATCTGATTTTTGGTCAGATGTATAGCACTTTGGCTATCACAATATACAATAGTCACACATTGCTATAAGCCAAGATTAGAAACCAAACCTCATAACCAGATTGCCTCTTTCACTGCTTCTGTTGTTGCCACATACTCTGCTTTTGTTTTAGACAAAGTTGTGATAGACTGTAAACTAGCCTTCCAGCTAATGGTGCAACCACATAGGGTAAACACATATCCAGTAAGAAACCTCCTTTTACTAAGAATGCCTACATAGTCTGAGTCAAAGTAACCGACAACACTACCAAGTGTTGTACTACTCCTTTTGAATGCTAGGCCCACGTTCGATGTACTTTTCAAGTAATGAAAGATTCATTTTACTGCCTGCCAATGAGGTTTACCTAGGTCATCCATATATCTGCTTACTGCACTGATAGCTTGTGATAGGTCAGGTTTACTGCAGACCATAGCATGCATATTGCTACCAATTTCACTTGAATAGGGAACACGACTCATGTGTTCCTTCTCGTCCTCAGTCCTCAAAGGTAAATCAGCTAACAACTTGAAATGTGCGGCAATTGGAGTATTTATAGGATGGCAATCTTGCATACCAAAACATTCAAGGACCCTCTCAATATATCTCTTTTGAGAGAGATATAATCTGCCAGCTTATCAATCCCTTTGAATCTCCATTCTCAAAATCTTCTTTGCTCAAAATCTTCTTTGCCACACCCAGATCTTTTGTCTCAAATTCAATATTCAACTGATTTTTAAGCTTGTTGATTTCTGTTTTATCTTTAGCAGCTATCAAAATATATTTTTTATTTTTTTTTATGAATGATGAATATGTATATTTATATAAAAAGGAAATGTCTTGTACAATCATGAGCACTGCCATAGGCGACATGATATTGTATCAACAACCATCCCACCCAAAACCTACTCGTGTCATCAACATATATTAACAAGTACAAGAAGGATCCATCATGTACCTTTTTGTGACATACACAATTGTCATATTGACTCCGTCAATAGCCATGCTTGATCATGAATTAATCAAACCGCTTGTACCACTGTCGAAGAGACTGCTTCAAGCCATAAAAGGACTTCCTCAACTTGCATATGTAGTCTTCCTTCCCTTGCACAATAAACCCCGTTGGTTTTATCATGTAGATATGTTCCTCAAGCTTACCATATAGAAAAGCCGTCTTGACATCAAGTTGCTCTAGTGCCAAATCAAGAGTTGCCACAAGGGCAAGGAGTACTTGGATGGACGTATGCTTAACAACACGCAAGAAAACTTCATTGAAGTCTACACCTTCTTCTAAGTGTAACCTTTGGGCACCAGACGTGCTTTGAATCTTGCCAGAGTTCCCTTTTTCTTCTTAAAGATCCACTTGCAACCAATAGTCTTCTTGTACTTTGGTAGTTTCATGAATCTTGTCTCATAGTGTTCAAGGTTCCAGGTAAGAATCAAATAAGAGGTGATGATCTTTAAATATTAATAGGACAAGGAACAAAGCTCTATGATCGGTACACACTGGCTTCCATATGTTAGCATATGAAACTTTGGATATTAAGGAAGGAAGGGGGGAATGGGGCTTGCAAGATAGGGGAAGACGGTTGGAGATTAAGGAATCTTTGGAAAGAATATTTAAAAAATAAAGAAATCCATTGGAGGCAAAATTCAAGGATTAAGTGGTTGAAGGAGGGTGATGGTGTAGCACTTCGAATCCAGATCCATTCCTCATGAATAAATCCAATCCTGAAGTGCTAACTTTGTGGGCCCAAAGCAAACTAATATCTGGGCAATTCAATTAATTAACATTCATTTAACACAGCGGAGTACGCTATCAAAATTCAAATTCTATTAATAACCTTCAATAATGCGGAAACATGAATCAAATAACTCAAAACTCAAATAATTTTAAGTCTGGATAAAAAAATTCAACTAAACTCTCATGACTCTCTAGATAAACATAATAACCTCAATTAAAAGCAATAATATCCTGCTCATTGAACCCACCACAAGCAACCCCTATAGATTCGAATGCCATCTTTGACCACAAATGAATAGGTAGTCCCAATACTGGAATCCAAATACCTCCAGGACATGATTTGCAATAGCCTGCAGCAAAATCAGAAGGCCATCTAGAGAGCGCTACTTTTCGACCACTACCCCTCGATTTTGCCACCAAAACCACTCCATCAACTTCTTTTTCGAAACCCATGAAAATGGCAGCCGCATCTAAGGACAAGGAAATAAAAGGCTTCTGCTGGCTAGCATGAATTTCTATAATCTCCTTCGATATTACCTTCTCCCAGTTCATGACAGACACAGAAGCCTCACAAAGAACAGGATAATTCTAGCATTCTTCAAGCGATATAGGAGCTTGCATTATAGAAATTTTGTAGTCACCACCCACATTAGCACCGGCAACAAAGACATTTCTATGCACCCATTTGAGGCCAACGCATTCAGCTTTTACTGACTTCAAATAAGAGCTCGGATTTGCATCTCAACCCATAAGACAAATTCCCAACTGACTAAATCATTCTCCTTAAGTAGGATAATCAGCGCTTTGCAAACCCTCGTGAATATGATGACAATTTCAGAAACCTCCCTTGATTAGCCTGACAAAATGAACCCAATAAACCCAGATGTTCCTTGGTTCTAAGGCTTATTACTTTGGAGCAAAGCCATTGCAAGCCTTGACTATCCAGAATGACTAGTTTAGAGAACCAAGATCTTCTTTCTGATATTCTAATTTCCCATCCCTTCCATACCCTAAATTTTTGAAACTAGAGTAGCTTTCCTCCAACGCATGCTTCCCGGCAGTCTTTGGATTTCTTAGTGAACCCCCATCTCGATGCCTGATGAGCTCACAAAGATGCTGCAAAAATCACTTCCAAGTGCAGAAGCTTATCAGTTATACAAGGGTGAGTCCCAAGGTCATTTTCCTCAGGGACATGGTGATTAGAAGTAAACGGAAATTAAACTTGCTGAAAATACTAAATTAAAAAAAAGAAGTCAATAAATCTTAACCTAAACAATCTAACTAAAAAAATTCTAGCTACACTACACAAGTAATCTAATTAAATCCTAATCCTAAAAACAAGAGCAATTAAAAGGAATTAACTACTACTTTATTCACTAAAAATGAGTTATATGTGAACATGAGGATGCTTAAAACATAAACCAAATCAGATTGTATAAGCAAGTATGAAAAACCAATTATACTTAACCGAACTTAGGGAAATTAGAGACTAGATTTGAAAATAATTGCTCTAAGAACTAGTTTATCAAACACCTAAGATGCAGGTTTTTGCTCATTCATGGATTGTACCCCTCGTACATCTTAAATCTTCTCTCCTGCGAATACCAATCCAATAATGGCATTGGCATTCGGATGATCTAACTTTGTTTCTCAACTCTAAAATACCTAAGCTACCTGTTGAACTCTAAATTAGATTTGGAAGTTGCTTTTAACCAGAAAAACACAAACTATACCCAAGCATCTACTATGCCTACTGTCAACAGTAAATCAAAGATTAGTTGAAGAATTTCTAATAAATCTATTATGATCTGATTGAAACTTCATAAGGATGTCATGAAAACATTGAGAAGTTCAATATAATCAGATATACAAACCTAATTAAAGCTCCACCTGAGCTCATGTTTAACTTCACTCATGCATAGAAGAAGTTCTGCTTAGTTGCAAAGAATGAAATTTCACAGAAGACAAAAAAGAAAGAAAAAAAAAGTTGTAAGAACTCCCTGGTTTGTCCTTAGCGATGTCTGATCATGAATAGTAGGAAAACTCCTTGGAATCTATCAAGACACCATCTCTAAAGCCAATTGAAAGGTCTGAAAAATACAAAGAAGGAATGGAAAAATAAACAAAAGCCAAAAACAACTCTCTCCAAGCCTCTCAATCCAGCTTCCTGCAATGTTGAATGCCTTCCTGGAACGACCCTTGCTCCTCTTTCTCTTTGGCTCCTCGTCCTCCATTTGTTCATCTCCAACAAATTCTGACAGGCCGTTAGCCACATCGGCACCAAAACAATGCTCCTTCAATGTTTTTTAACTACCTATTTTACCCCTGTTAGCAAAACAAAACCAATTAATAGTTGAGGGGTAAGAAACTAAAGTGTGAAATTTTAAACAGAGAAATCATATGCATTGGTAATGAAACATTAAGCAGAAACCAATGCATAATTAAGCCTATTAATCCCAAGATAATTTCAATTTAATGTTTAGGCTCTCGTGTATATCCCATTGCATAATTAAGCACTTTTTAAAGACTTTTTCCTATTTTTCACTTCATTAGAAGTACTTAATTATGCATTTTTAGCACTTTATCAACGCCATTAACCACTGCCGTAATTGGTCACATAGATGCCGTCGCCGATGCCCTTCGAAGCCACCGGCACAGTCGCCTTCACCCCTTGCACACCATCACACACCTATCTTCCACACATTGTCGTCGTATTGTACATCGTAACACTATCGCCTGCACAGTTGCACGCCGCTGCCTTCACAGTCACACACCTTCATAGTCGCCTTAGCAAAAACTATACGTTCTTTGAAACCAGAGTAGCTTTCCTCTCCAACACGTACTTCACGGCAGTCTTTGGATTTTTCTGAGTTATTTGAATGTTAATAGGAGTCTAGAACGTGGATCCATGTTTTTGCTAATTTTAGACGTATTGGAGGGAGATGATTTACTTTAAAATTTTAATATCTTTTATGAAGGGATTAGCATTAATTCTTTCCAAGAATGTGCTTAGGAGGAGGCTATTACTCGAAATTAGACATGGCTTAACTAAATAGCTATGAAAATTACAAATTTTGGGCCAGGCCTAGGCCGATGATGAAAGACTTGTTTTTAAGCTTCAAAAGTACTCCTGTAGTGGCGATGCTTTTACTTCTGATTACTTCTTATGTGTTTTGGTTATCTCTTTTTTTAGCATGCAAACTGCTACTCTGCAGGACTATTTGTTTCTTGTCCTTCAATTATTTTCTCAAAGAATGGTTTCATATTCATTCGGGTTAACCGATAATCTATAAGCGACCAATATCTTATCTTCTATGTACGCAATACCTTCTTTTTTTCCTTGTAGAATAATCTGCTAGAAATTGTCTGTACCTGAAGAAGTCAACCAATGTTATTGTCAGTCCCTGTTTCTTTGTCTATGTTTGTGAATGTTTGCATACATCTAAAACATTGTAGTCAAACCATTAGATGGGAAATGCCTGAACTACCACTTCACCTGGTGGTTAGAATGTATATTTTGGTGGTGGGGATATCTCATTTGATACAAAGTGGTCTCATCTCTTCTAGGTTTTTTGAGGACATACAAATATCTAGATTTTAGAAACCTGCTATATCTAGCAGTGATTATAGACGGTGAAGTTCACTATACTTCAAGATTTATTGAGCTTATGCACCGGTTATCGAATATTGGTATGAACCATGTCTGCCACTATGGTTGGTAAGGATGCATTAATTAAAATCTAAATGTTGATTATTGATGCCGTACGTATATTGTTTCTATTTAACAATGTGTCAAAGCATCATATTCTTATACACTTTTCTTCTACGGTGCATGCTTCCTTTTTGGATGTTTTTTCTCAGTTCTGCTTCTTTACTTTTTTATCTTTTTCTTTTCAATTTGATAATTTTTCTGATTCTGGCTGCATATTTCAATGTTGCGGGGTTACTTTGATTGGATGTTTGGATTGATAACTATTTTTATCGTAGTACATCCAGGGTAAATGAATCAGGTAAGAACTTTCCATTTGATTGATATTTAGAATATTATATATCAGCCTGCACCTGCAATCTGCAAGTCCGGACCACAAAAAAGGCACTTTGGTTAACAAGGATGACAAAGTCATTCATACTGACCCAACACTCTATTCTGTTTATAGAGAGAACAGCAGCATGTGATAAGGCCCGTGTGTGCAGACAAAGAACTTGCAACCAACAGTCCGGTATGATATGCCACTAGACATGGTAATTCTTACTCTTAACATAAATAATACTGCTACACTATTGGAAATTTTATTTTTGCTTAACTCATCAAAATGGTAATTTCTTACTCTTAACTCATCATAATGTTTATGTATTTTGAGTATCGTTTGGTGCATCGCCAGGAGGTCAACAACATTATTATAGTAATTCAGGGTAGAAAGTTAATTTCACATGGCACACTAAAGAAACAGGAAACACCGTTTCTAAAGGTTTGAAATGTTGAATAATTTATTGTGAGATGGGAGTGATGACTTGGTCTTTCAACTGATTGAAGTGGTCAGTGCTCCGCAATATTCTTAAACCACCCTTTAGCTGTTTCAATAGGTTTTACTTGGGAGACTTTTCTTTTCATACCCATTCTTATAAGGAGTAGAAAATACGAAAGAAATCGGAATTCTCCATATATGGAGATGAAAAAAAATGACAACCATTAGAAGAGCTTTGATTTTCAAAAAACTAGGAATCTGTACTCTTTTTTGATGTTTCATATTCTGCTTAACTATCACAGTATTTTAGCCCTTGAACCAAGCTTCATGCTGGGAATTAAAAAAAAATGAAAATTGATCAAGCCAGAGCCTAAAAAATTTATTGGGCTTGAGCCATACTCAACATTTACAACCCTGCCTCAGCATTTTGTTAAGGTGACATGGAGAAGACGTTCAACTGCTCCCTACAGTTTCCTTTTTTATTTGCTCCAAATGATGATGTGGTATTAGTTTCTCTGCTTGGATCAAAACTTGCATATCCACTATCTTGTAGTCTTAACTTGTTTATGTTGTTCTTCTGTCTTTTTCCAGAGTTTTGAAGCCTTAAACTAAAGGGCTGTGGCTGTGGTGGTAGATCCAATTCAGAGTGTGAAAGGGAAGTGGTGATTGATGCCTTCCACATGATCAACCCACAGACAATGATGCTTGGCCAAAAACCACGCCAGCCAACATCCAATCTTGAACAAACCATCTATTTAGGTGTGGGCTTCTACTCATTCAAAATGCTGTTAAATTTTCCTTAATCTCTCTTCTTGCACTTTCAAACTGAATTCTTCTTTCGTGATCTCCGCAAGGCCTTGATCCATGGGCTGAACAGGCATTACTATTCCATAGCCATTAACTACAGGAAGAATGAACTTGAGGAGAAGATGCTACTCAACCTACACAAGAAGTGGACTGATGGCTTGACACTACTGAGGTTTGGCACTCATTCCAAAACAAATGAACAGACTGTCCAGGTAAATGAAGGTTTTGAGGTAAATGATTCTGAGACCATTAGCCACAGTAAAAGCTGCTTATGTGAACTGTAACAAATGAGGCGCACATTTAAAATTTCTTTAATATTTTGCGTCCTTATATATATATATATATTTTATTTGCTTTATTCGCAAAACTATATGCAATTACTTCTGCAGCTTCTGCACAGGTAACATGACCACTGCACCACAATGCAGGAAATGGAAGGGTTCTCTGTCAATGGCCGAGCAACAAATTTCGGTCATTAATCCTAATTTAAGGGGGTTTAATCTGAGATGGTTGCTCTCATGTTTTTCTTTCCCTTAAATTTTGTGTAACTAGTCGTAACTGATAATTTAAACTCAAACAAGAGGAGTCCTCTTTCGCGTTTCCCTTGCCACTTTTGTTTACTACCAATCAAAATGTATAATGTGGCATGCTTTGATAAGTCTTATAGTATAGGGCTTATATCTTATCAAAGTAAATCACATAGAATGTTTTGCTTGGTAGTACACTAAAGTGGCAAGGGAAATTTGGGGGGGGGGGGGGGGGGAGGATTTGAAGTGCAACTTTGGGGGTACAAAGGGCAGTTAAAATGATAACACGCAACAGATCTTAAAACACCCGGAATGTGGATTGTACAGTTCCTATCTACAATTTTATTTACAGCTTGAAAGTAGTGCCGTTCAATGTGGGTCCTCCAAAAAAAAAATAAAAACTTAAAAAGTGGATGAATAATGAGTAAACGATATCCTATATATGATGCAAATAACATTGTAGATAGAGGCTGCACAGTCCCTGATGTAGGACGAGTGGGACCCAAAGTCTAGATTAGTTGGTTATTTAATAAAAGTAGAATTCCTATTTTCTTGCATTAGATATTTGAGTTATGTTAGGGGTCTTTAAGAGGTTTTAGAGTTAGATTTTAACTTTAAGTTGTTTACTATGAGTAGGAGTCCTAATTTTAATAGGTTTCTATCTTATTTTGGGGTCTTTTAAGGTCTATAAATAAGGGGTAAAGGTTGTACACGAATTTTAGACATTAATTTTAAAAGAACTACAGAGTTTCTCTTTCATCTTCCTTGTGGATTCAAGGTTATTTGCTGGTAGATTCCAGTTTTCTAGGATTAACGAAGATTAATCCTTGTTTTGGTAACTTTCACTGCGTCAATTGGTATCAGAGCAGGACTTGTCTAACGAGATGGCCAACAACGAGGGTGATGGTAACAATCCCATCGATGTTGTTCATGGGCAAGAAGCGATTTGGGAGGCCATTGAAGAACAACGGCAACAGATGGCGGAGATTCGTCAGATGATCGCCGATATAGCTATTAATGCCAACCCTAATCAAAACGCTATTAGGCGCGGAGCCGCGGGACTTGCTCGATGACCCCTAGGCGTTGAAGCCAGAAGGCCCGACCAACGACCCCATAAACGTAATGTTCGCGGGCATCATCGGGCACTATTTGGCAATGATGATTCAGACCTAGAAGAGGAGGAGATAGTTCGTAATCAGAGAGATCATGAAGTTCGCAATAGAAGGTTCGAAGATTACCGCATCAAGGCAAATATTCCTTCTTTTAGTGGGAATATGAATATCGAGGAATTTCTCGATTGGGTTTCAGAAGTTGAGAGATTTTTTGAGATGATGGAAGTTCGTGAAGAGAGACAAGTGAAACTTGTTGCTTTCAAACTGTAGAGTGGAGCAGCCGTCTGGTGGGACACGTTGCAAAATAATAGACGTCGACACGGAAAAGTCCTAATCCATACATGGAGGAGAATGAAGCAACTGATGATGGAGATATTTTTACCGCCAAACTACAATCAGCATCCATTTCAGCTTTATCAGAATTGCGTTCAAGTAAATCAATTTCTGATTATACTGCTGAATTCTCTAGACTATCTGCACGTAATAATTTGTCTGAAACAGAATCGCAGAAAGTTGCTAGATATTTGGCACGGCTGAAACCATCAATTCAAAACAAAATTGGGTTGCAGACTTTGTGGTCAGTGGATGAAGCACACAACATGGCATTGAAAGCTGAATTGATGGAGAAGACAGTTGGACGTTCCAAATTCACTTATAGGCCATTTTATGAGGCTGGTGATTATTCTGGAAAGGACAAAGCACCTCAAATAGACAATCTAGCAGACCCATCTACAGATGGCGTCAATTCCAGAATGGTTCCAGAAGGTGGCGTTAACCTCAGAAAATCAACAGATGTTGGTTATCGGGAACAAGCTAAAAATTCATCCCGTACTGCCGCAATTAAGTGTTACAGATGTGGTCAAACAGGGCACAGATCTAATGAGTGTCCAGCCCAGAAGCCAGTTAATTTGATTGAACAGGGTGATGTTTCAGAAGAAGAAGATGGTGGGCTGGTCATATATGATAATGATGTGTACGAAGTGGGGGAAGAAGATGAAAGTGAATCTCTCAACCTAGTTTTGCAACGGGTTTTATGTTCGGACAAGCAAGAAGACTTCTCTCAAGGCCACGATATTTTCCAATCATTTTGTACCGTATCCAATAAGGTATGCGACTTGATTATTGATAATGGAAGTTGTAATAATTTTGTGGCAAAGAAGTTGGTTGATTATTTGCAATTGTCAACCAAACCGCACCCTTCATCTTACTCAATTGGTTGGGTAAAGAAAGGCCCCACAGTGAAGGTAATTGAAATTTGCACCATTCCAATTTCTATTGGAAAGCACTACAAGGCGGAGATTACTTGTGATGTGATTGACATGGATGCCAGTCATATCTTATTAGGAAGACCTTGGCAGTATGATGTGAATGCAACCTATAAGGCGAGGGACAACGTGTATTTATTCACCTGGAAGGGTCACAACATTGCCATGGTACCAACCAAAGTTTCTGATAAGACTCCAAAAGCTTATAAAGTGAAGGAAACAAAGCAGGGCTACACCTTTGTTATTATAGGAGAAGGATAAGCTCCAAGATGTTCAACGTGCAAGACCTATTTGAGTGTGGCCATGCCAGTGCTTCACTTGAGGACGAGTGTTTCTCTAAGAGGAGGGGACTGATGTAGGACGAGTGGGACCCAAAGTCTAGATTAGTTAGTTATTTAATAAAAGTAGAATTCCTATTTTCTTGCATTAGATATTTGAGTTATATTAGGGGTCTTTAAGAGGTTTTAGAGTTAGATTTTAACTTTAAGTTGTTTACTATGAGTAGGAGTCCTAATTTTAATAGGTTTCTATCTTATTTTGGGGATTTTTAAGGTCTATAAATAAGGGGTAAAGGTTGTACGCGAATTTTAGACATTAATTTTAAAAGAACTACAGAGTTTCTCTTTCATCTTCCTTGTGGATTCAAGGTTATTTGCTGGTGGATTCCAGTTTTCTAGGATTAACGAAGATTAATCCTTGTTTCGTAACTTTCACTACGTCAGTCCCTCATTTGTAAAACACTTGTCTAAGCATTTAGCTCATACCAAATCGGCATGCAACCCTGAGGTTGAAGTTTACCCAATTGTGGATATACAGTAGTTAAAAAAATTAGTATTTCTATATGAATATATATAAATTAATTAATATGTTTATTTATAAAATATTAATTTTTATATGGTATATAGATATTAAAAAAATATGTACTCGTTACTAAATTAAAGTAGATTCCATGAGGGGTAGGGTCGAATTGGGTTGAAACCTAAGCTGATTTATGAATTACCCCCAAATACTAGACCGGGATAGGTTATCCTATTAATCAAACAAAATTGTGAAATGTTACTTTGTCTCTAATAATAAGATGTTATAATACATGTTGGAGCATGAGAATAAATGAATATTATGAAAAGTTCAGTTATCCATTTCATTGTTTCTAGTAAATTTCTCCTAACGAAACAAAATTTGGGATTTACCATTAAATTGTATGGTAATATGGAAAGCTCCAATACCTTGAATATGTATGGATGGCAATGAGGTGGGTTGTGGTGAACCTGAACTCCCCGCTATAAGAGTTTAACTAATACTAAACCTTAATCCACCCCTATTAGGTTGGTAACGGTGCGGGGTGGGTTTGACCGGCTTGGAGTATAAGATATATAAGATAAAAAATGAGTATTTTTTGAATAGAATATGTATACTAGTAATATATTTATTAATAAAATATAGTTTTATATATAATATATGTGAAAATAATATTTTAACATATAAAAATGACAATTTAATATGAGGAGATCAGGCGGGATGGGATAAACCTAACCCTAACCTGAATTTAGCCATACCAAACCCTAACCATTAGGGGTTGGGGTAGGTTAAACAAATAACTCGTCCCATTGCCCTCCCTATGAATAAGGTGTAATGGTACGAATAGTGTTAGACACGCAAAGCGGAATCAAAAGAGCCCAGCTTGGCCCTAATCCGAATTTAGCCACACCAAGCCCTAATCATTAGTGGCTAGAGCAGATTAAACAAGTAACCCGTCCCATTGCCATCTTTATGAATAAGGTGTAATGGCACGAACAGTGTTTCCATCTTAGATACACAAGGTGGAATCAAAAGACGGGTCGAAAGAGTAAAGGGATTTTAAAAAAAATTTTGCAAAAAGAAAAAAATGAGAGGGGTTTTTTACTTAGTGATGTCTTTTAAATTATATTATTGTCCCATTGAGTCAATAAAAAGGAAGAATAATTATGTCTTAAGCATTAGCGATTGCAATAAACAAACAAAAACATGTTACAGTTGATGCTTTTCTAATAAGAAAACAATATCTAATGAAATTGTTCAAGCCACAGCACAATCAAGCTATAAGAAAACATGTTAGAATTGTGATAGTAGCAGATGTTCCAGCCGATGTTAGGTATGATGAATATTAGATAATAATGTTGACCAAGCTCGCCCATTAATAGGGTTATATATCAAGTGTTGACCTTCCTGCTTGTCGAATAGGCTTTATGTCAAATGCAGCATCATACACCAGTTTCAACGGGTAACTTTATTTTACTCAATTTGTAAAATTGACTTTACTCCAAACGCACTGCGCGATATCAACGAAGTATCTCGCTCTCGCTGTCTTCCAGAAAAAGCTACTTAACCGTTGCCCAAGAGAGGTTCAGCGACTGTCGGGAATTGTGGTATATCACCTGCGATTTCTGCACAACGATGGAAATAGTCTTTGCGTCGGCTTGAGAAACTCGACAGAAAGTGTCATTACTTCGGCTCCTACTGTAAAGAGCCCGGAAAAAAGATTTTTTTTTTCTGTCTAAGAAATCGCCAGCAATAGTGTCTCTCACCGGCGGCTTCTACGACTCACTAAAAGATTTTCCGTCCGCTTCAAAACCTCGCCAATAAAACACGACGGAAACAGTGACATCACTCGCTGCATATGTGAAACGTTGGATAAAGCTTTTATCTTCTAGTCGTTCAAAATAATAGCCGTAAACAGTATACGATAACCAACGGCTTCTCAAAAACACCGGAAAAGGTTCACACCATTTCGGAAACTGCTCGAAATTACAGAGGCCATTTCAGAAACCGCCCGAAATTATTTAAACCGGTAGTTCAAAAAATACACAGAGGCCATTTGTGTCGACCTTGAAAGCCGACGCAAAAGGTAACAGTAGCGGCTAGAAGTGCCGGAAATAATTTTCACTGGCAGTTATAAACGCCGGTAAATATCAACAAGGGCGGTTTCCTTAATCGCCGGACCTTTGTTACACCGGCGAATAAAACAACACTGTAAAAAGTTAACAGAAGCGGCAAAAAGATTCGCTGGTAATAACTTTCACCGGCAGTTAAATAAACGCCGGAAAAGATAATAGACCGCTAGGGATTTCATTTTATCGGCGGTTATTTATCGTCAGAAAAAGCTCCGTCGGCTTTAATATCCACCGGCAAAATATTAACAGAGGCGGCTTCAACCCGCCGTAGATTATTTTCAGCAGCGGTTTTAAGTCGCCGGAAAAAATTCCCATCAGCTTTAAACTTCACCAGTAAAAAGTAACATAGGTGGTTGCTCAAACCACAGAAGATTATTTTCAGCTACGGTTTTAAAATCTCCGGACAAAATTCTGTTGGCTATAATAACCGCTGGCAAAAAAACAGAGGTGGCTTAGTTAACCGCCGCAGATCATCATCAACGGCGGTTTTCAAATCGCCGGTAAAAAGTCGCTAGCTATACTGACCGCCAGAGAAAACTAACAGGGGCGGCTTTCTAACCGCCGCAAATGATTTACATAAGCGATTATTTAAACGCCGGGAAACCTTTTCGTCGGTTAAGCTTCCGCCGTCTGAAGTTAACAGAGGCGGTTTTTGGATCGCCGGAAATCCGAAACCGCTGTCTTAAATTAGCATTCCGTCGGCTAATTGGTCGTTTCCTTTGTTTTTGGGTTTTTTTTTGTAACGTGGCTGTGACTTCTATTCATCGGGTATATGTGATTGTTCGTTGGTTGTTCTCTTCCCTTCTTGACTCGACACGCTTTGTGATTGTTCGAAGAATGGATGTAAGAGAAGCAGCAGCAACAGCGACGGCGGGAGAAGATGAATTGATATGGAGTAGGGAGACAGTCCCTCGTGTTTTACAGATTGTGAGCCCTTGAGGAAGCCCTAGACTTCCTCAGAAAAACATCCTCTCTCTCCTCCTCGTTAGTCCATGGCTGTACCGTAATCTCGTCTCCTGACCGTTTCTATGGAAGGTACTAAATTACTTCTGTTGTTCTTAACTTTGCTCTCACAAACTCTTCCTTTTACCGCTTCATGTCGATAAAATGTTGAACTCTGTAAAATTTTGCCTGTATTTGTCCGAAGGCGTCGACTTTGATTGATTTGATACCTGATCACTAGTTCTCAATATTCATTAATTTGATTTCTGTCTCGGTCAATGCTCTCTGGTAATAGCAGTAAAGGGTATTCACCCCCCCCCCCCCCCAATTTTTTTTTGTTATTCCATTTCGGAAGTCGCAGATTCAGTCATTTGTCACAATGGGATTAATCCAGCTAATTCCTTGGGAGTTACTATGGTAGACTCTCTAATAACTAGAAATCAAGGTGACATAATTTTAAGCACATGTGTGTAATCCCAATCTTCAAAAGACTACACCAGCCTATTGGATTTGTATCTTTCAAGCTGACCTACCAATTTTTTATATAAATGTATTATAGAAATAAACCAAAATAAAATAAAATTTCCTATCTCAATCACTTCTGTATGTTACTGGTTTGTTCAGGCCATGACCCATAATGTAACCGGGCTTAGTAATTGAAGCCTTTGATAATTTCTGGTAAAAATCGGAGACTACATTTTCTGTATTGTTTGTACATATATATAATTCTACTAATGACCTCATCCTCTTTCTTTCCAACAAGAGTCTCAGGATATGATTTGGTTATGATGTCATAGGTTCTTGATCTACATGAGATGAATAATGCTGGAAATCGACTTATATCTGCTCTTTCACTGGATAGTTTATTATTTATTATTTGGTTGAGTCTTATGATTACTTTTCTTATGATTTGGAAGATGGTGTGTTTTTTATGATTTTTATTTACATTGATCTAGATATCTGTGATATAGCTGTATATGATATTTCCCTGTAAAATATAATTTTGTAGTCCAGATACCAATATATCAAAGAGATAAACCGCGAATTCGCACAAGGCATTGAAGACAGACATCTTGAAATCCTTAAAAGCGAGGTAGCACTCTGAATATAATTTTGAATGTCGCAGTTCCCTTCATAAAGTTGCTTCTTTCACCATTGGATTCTTTTGTGATATATTTGCTTTCAGTTAATAATTTGGGCTGAGAAAGTTACTAGATATAGTGAATAATGCATATCAGTTAAGACTATTTGCTTTTTGATTCATTCTTATAGTTGTAAGTAGGACAAAATGAAATAAAGTAAATAAAATCTGTTATGTTCTATAGTCAAACTTAATTACCTTGTCTAACCATATTTGGCTCCAGTTACTTCTATTGTCTAGTGGGCTGCAATTGAAGCTCAAGTTGGTTGATGCTGCATGATTTTGTTCATTTTAAAGGCATGAGTAAATAGTGTTCTGTGTTAATAATTTAATACACCTTTTTATGTTATATGCATGTGAATCTCAGACTCAAGATGCCAATCGGAATTGTATTAAGAATAAGAACTAACTAGTTAATGAAACATGAAAACCTAATGGGACATCAAGAGATGAGCAAGCCAAGATTTAAAAGTAACGAGTAGTAGTCTCTTGTTTCATTAATGAAAATTCAACTGGAGGATATCTTTATATTAACCCTTTGTTTCAGTAGAGTGTTATAGAAGTCAGTACTCAGTAAGGGTATGATGATATCTTTACCCACCTTTAGCATAAGTTTTGCAACGTTTCAACATAAATTGGGCAACCAGAGCTTACACATTACATGAACTTCAAAAGGAAGTCACTGAAAAAACTGATTCATAACATTACATAAATGATTCTGAGACCATCAGCCATAGCAAAAGCTGCATGAATGAACAATATTAACCACTGACATAGACATCTAACTCAATCTCTTAAAATAAAAACTTGGCATCAAATGCATAGACCTGATTATAATTATAATCTAATCATGCTAGGGCCACAGATAAAACATTCACATAGAAGAATTTAGATTCTAGAAATGATAAGAGTAAATGAAAATATTGAAAAACGATATCAATAACAGAGTTTTATCAAGGACGATATTGAAGAAGCATACAAAGTCAAAAAATGGAAACCATCTATGTAAATGGATCATGTCAATAACCAGGCAATATATGTATATCAAATACCTACAATAGTTCTTTTACAGCCAATAAGAATGTAAAACTGTATGGTATGGTATAGACCTGTTTGCCCCAAAACCATGAACTAAAATTAATGCAGGACCACTGCTCCCCAAGTACTGATAGCGTATGGAATAACCCTTCCAGTTCCACATGCTGCAGAACAGCCAATATAACATTTAACTTTAAAGAGAGACAATTATTGCATTCCATAACAATTAAACATCCAAAAAAGAATTTTGTGCCAGTATATGACATTGCAATAATACCATTTTACATAACCAGAACAACAGAAAGTATATGTATAACTCAAGTGAGAGTGTAGCATTAAATTCAAATAGGTTTCCTTCATTGAAGATAACAATATTATAAGATTCCAAACCCACAATTATTCACATTTTGAAGACAAAATGTTTTAAGAACTCTACAAGTTTACTAAATGTCCATGAGATGATGGATTATAGCTTTGAGCTATGTAAGACAGGTTCGAAGGTGGTTTTACAATGCATTTGAATTAATCTGAATGGACAACAAACCCAATGCTGCTTATCTTTGTAGTTTGATAAAATAATGATATTGTAGGATTGCACCATAATTTGCTTTTTGTTCAAATTAGTGCAAGTTTGATATTTCTATGGATTGATTTTTTTTTCCATGGCAATTACTTCCCAAATATCCATAGGCATTAGCCAATGTGGAGCATAACATGTATGTTACACCTTGCTATTTGATGCTTAAGGGCAACAAGAAACTAAAGACCATTATTAAGCATAATTGGAGAATAAGTGGAGATCCTACCTCAATTAAAGTCAAGTGGAGAAATTTTATAGCATTATTAGTAACCATTTGAATTAAGTAACTCCAAGCTCCGATTTCTCAAATATAATACCTTTAGATTCCATCTTCAAACTCTTTTTTAATTATATTTCCTTCTCTCTTTTTTTTTAACTCATTGAGCAAATGAGTTCTTTTTTTTTTTTTCTTTTTGTTGTTTTTTGGGGTTTGTGTGTGTGTGTGTGTGTGTGTGTGTGTGTGTGTGGGGGGGGGGGGGGGGGGGGGGGGGGGGGGGGGGGGGGCGCAGCATGAAAACCTACCTACCATCATTTGTGACAGCTTCAGCTTTTTTATCTTACTTCAATTGCTGTAAGTTTAATTCAAATTTGATAAGTTTTACCTTCATGTCTTTGGTTCTCATTTTCTGCCTAATATATATTCCTTCTCTAGCCCACCTCTTGCCCGTACGTAATTCCACTTCCCATTTCAAATTGGCAGACACTATTTCGTGCCCGGTTGCAGCTTTTACTTATTTTCTTCGTCTCACATATTCTGATAAGATTCAGTGATTTACCTTTCTCCGGGCAATGGTAATGATTTTTCTACCACAAAATTTTCTAGAATTCACTCTGTTACAATTTCAATTGCTTCATTTTATATGTGACTTTTTCTTGCAAAACTGCATACATGTCCCCCGGCCCTCCCTCCAAGAAAAAAAAAGAAACGGGTAAAACTATTGCATATATGGTATTCATAGAGCACCTTAGAAGCCCCAAAATCGCGCAAACTTGCTCAAATCATATTTACCTGACAATCTATTTCACTGATTTCCACAGTCCAGCTCAATACACATGATAAAACAACAGGACACACACACAGAAACACATATATATAATATATGTATATGTATATATAAAGTTTAGTGAGGAACCCAGTAAAAACTGTTTTCTCAAATGCTCCAGCATCTAGACATTCTAATTCTTGAAGCGGCAAGAAAGGTATAAAACCCAAATGAAATCAATATTTTAAATAGGAATACTATAAAATCGAAGGAACTATTAGATTACCCGCTTTTCACTTCAGGTTCTTGGCTGTTCGACATCGATTTCGTTTTCCAAATAATTGTGTCTGCGATAGGGCCAGCCGGAGAAGCATCCAGAGCAGAAAATAAACGGTACCCACTTGACTGGAAGCGAGAAGAAGCGGACATTCTGTGACAGATGAGGAGTATAGGGTGATGGGGATTGCTGAAAAGGGGTATCGAAGATGAGGCGTTCTTTCTTCCTCGCAAACTCAAGACAGGAAGGTCGGATTTCGAAAGTGAGATCCAATGGGAACTGGTGCTCGCCATCTCTCCATTCAGACAAGGAGTCACTGAAGATGTTTATCAGAATGAGAAGAGAAGCTCAACTGATATCCATTTTTCCCTTCTTGTTTCCTTTTTCGTTTTATTTACATTTTTTCTCTCCGCCACAGCGTCTCGTGATACAAGTGGTTAGAGTTGGCCGTTGAAGCGGTTGAGATCATCAATCTTAAGCGCTCGATCTTACACGTGGCAAACACACACAAATCCTGCAGCCCGTCGCTACTATTGATGCATCCATTCAAATTAGAAAGGGTAAATTACAGAAAGCTCCCTTCAGGTGTACTATAATAACAATAATCTCTTTTTATGTTTCTGAAATTACATTGTCCTCCCTTATAGATCATATGTTGTCACATGCAGTGCCCATATAAGTCAATTGCGGGGTGCACTTGTAGTATATACAAATTTTAAGGCATATAAGGCAAAAGAAATTGTCAGGGGCCCCTTTTGGAAATTAAGAAAAAGACAAAGTTACCCATATAAATGTATAAGCAAAATGTCATTAGAGGATTAGTTTAGGGAAAAGGTTCAGTTAGTTTGGCATGCTTCCCAAAGGGGCACCTCCCATTATATATAGTATAGACATAGATATAAATGATTGAAATTGTTAGTGCCAGAAAATTTTAGGTTAGGCTGCCATCTAAGAGGGTGTTTGGTAACGTGTTGAGAAACCGTTTTTTCGGTTTTTAAACATAGAAAACTAAAAACATGTTTGGTATTCTTCGTTTTAAAACTGTTTTTTAAAAAAACGGTTCAAAATCATCCCTGTTTTTAAAAACTGAAAATGTGGGTTTTTGAAAACCCAAAACCGTTTTTTTTTTGTCGATGGCAATTTTGTAATATTTTTATTTGAATTCTCGCCGACTCTCATTGTCTTCCTCGGAGACGGGGTCTTTGGCGAGTATCTCTTCAAACTTTGATTTCGCCAATTCAACATCTCCGCTATAATTGAGAAGATGGGCTTTCAGCAAAGGCCATTCCCTTTCTGAGGGTTTGATCTGGATCAGTCAATCAATGACACTAATCACTACCTGAAGCTTGCGAGCCTTGATCTTAACCTCCATGAGGGATCTGAGGGCTTTAAAATCATCAGGGTGGGAAGCCAGATACTCTTCTAGGGTTTTCTCTTTTTCTGCATCAGAGACGGTCTCGGCGGCTTTGTTGGTGGACTTGATAGTGGGTTGGGCCACCGGAGCGGCAAATGAGGGTTTGCTGAAGTGGTTAAAGAAGAGAGCGGTGGCGGCAATGGCAACGCATGTGGTTTTGAAGAGTGAGGAAATAGGTTTTAGGGTTTCGAAGGAAGGATTTTGACGGCGGTCTTGGGGGTCGAGAGGGAGAGAGGAAGACGAAGCTCTGAGAGATGTTGTTTTGGGTTTAGAGAGGGTTTTGAGTGAGATAGAGATGATGGGTTTTGAGAATGAAGAACGATGATGTTGTGAGATGTGCAATGGATGCTAACGGTGATGGATTTTAGCCAGGCCCTCCATTTTCTATTTTCAGGTTTTGCTCTCTGGCCGTGATTCACAGGGAGAAGAACAAGCGACGAAAATGCCTGAAAAAGGCTAAAACCCGTATGCGACGATAAAAGAAAGAACAGAAGGGAGCCAAACAGGTTTTTTTTATATTTAATATTGTAATAAAATTATTCTGCCACACCACTGCCAAATAGTAATGGTTACCAAACAGGTTTTTTTGTCACCTGTTTTCAAAATCCTAAAAAAACAGCAATGGTTGCCAAACGGGTTTCCTGTCACTTGTTTTAAAAAACTCAAAAACAGTTGAAACTGTTTTTAGTTTTCAAACTGTTTTTAAAAAAAATGTTACCAAACGGCCTCTAAGTAGTGATTGAAAGTGTGAACGTCTGCAAATTTCATGTCCAAATGGACAGCTTCAGCTTTTTATCTTACTTCAATTGCTGTAAGTTTAATTCAAATTTGATAAGTTTTACCTTCATGTCTTTGGTTCTCATTTTCTGCCTAATATATATTCCTTCTCTAGCCCACCTCTTGCCCGTACGTAATTCCACTTCCCATTTCAAATTGGCAGACACTATTTCGTGCCCGGTTGCAGCTTTTACTTATTTTCTTCGTCTCACATATTCTGATAAGATTCAGTGATTTACCTTTCTCCGGGCAATGGTAATGATTTTTCTACCACAAAATTTTCTAGAATTCACTCTGTTACAATTTCAATTGCTTCATTTTATATGTGACTTTTTCTTGCAAAACTGCATACATGTCCCCCGGCCCTCCCTCCAAGAAAAAAAAAGAAACGGGTAAAACTATTGCATATATGGTATTCATAGAGCACCTTAGAAGCCCCAAAATCGCGCAAACTTGCTCAAATCATATTTACCTGACAATCTATTTCACTGATTTCCACAGTCCAGCTCAATACACATGATAAAACAACAGGACACACACACAGAAACACATATATATAATATATGTATATGTATATATAAAGTTTAGTGAGGAACCCAGTAAAAACTGTTTTCTCAAATGCTCCAGCATCTAGACATTCTAATTCTTGAAGCGGCAAGAAAGGTATAAAACCCAAATGAAATCAATATTTTAAATAGGAATACTATAAAATCGAAGGAACTATTAGATTACCCGCTTTTCACTTCAGGTTCTTGGCTGTTCGACATCGATTTCGTTTTCCAAATAATTGTGTCTGCGATAGGGCCAGCCGGAGAAGCATCCAGAGCAGAAAATAAACGGTACCCACTTGACTGGAAGCGAGAAGAAGCGGACATTCTGTGACAGATGAGGAGTATAGGGTGATGGGGATTGCTGAAAAGGGGTATCGAAGATGAGGCGTTCTTTCTTCCTCGCAAACTCAAGACAGGAAGGTCGGATTTCGAAAGTGAGATCCAATGGGAACTGGTGCTCGCCATCTCTCCATTCAGACAAGGAGTCACTGAAGATGTTTATCAGAATGAGAAGAGAAGCTCAACTGATATCCATTTTTCCCTTCTTGTTTCCTTTTTCGTTTTATTTACATTTTTTCTCTCCGCCACAGCGTCTCGTGATACAAGTGGTTAGAGTTGGCCGTTGAAGCGGTTGAGATCATCAATCTTAAGCGCTCGATCTTACACGTGGCAAACACACACAAATCCTGCAGCCCGTCGCTACTATTGATGCATCCATTCAAATTAGAAAGGGTAAATTACAGAAAGCTCCCTTCAGGTGTACTATAATAACAATAATCTCTTTTTATGTTTCTGAAATTACATTGTCCTCCCTTATAGATCATATGTTGTCACATGCAGTGCCCATATAAGTCAATTGCGGGGTGCACTTGTAGTATATACAAATTTTAAGGCATATAAGGCAAAAGAAATTGTCAGGGGCCCCTTTTGGAAATTAAGAAAAAGACAAAGTTACCCATATAAATGTATAAGCAAAATGTCATTAGAGGATTAGTTTAGGGAAAAGGTTCAGTTAGTTTGGCATGCTTCCCAAAGGGGCACCTCCCATTATATATAGTATAGACATAGATATAAATGATTGAAATTGTTAGTGCCAGAAAATTTTAGGTTAGGCTGCCATCTAAGAGGGTGTTTGGTAACGTGTTGAGAAACCGTTTTTCGGTTTTTAAACATAGAAAACTAAAAACATGTTTGGTATTCTTCGTTTTAAAACTGTTTTTTAAAAAAACGGTTCAAAATCATCCCTGTTTTTAAAAACTGAAAATGTGGGTTTTTGAAAACCCAAAACCGTTTTTTTTTGTCGATGGCAATTTTGTAATATTTTTATTTGAATTCTCGCCGACTCTCATTGTCTTCCTCGGAGACGGGGTCTTTGGCGAGTATCTCTTCAAACTTTGATTTCGCCAATTCAACATCTCCGCTATAATTGAGAAGATGGGCTTTCAGCAAAGGCCATTCCCTTTCTGAGGGTTTGATCTGGATCAGTCAATCAATGACACTAATCACTACCTGAAGCTTGCGAGCCTTGATCTTAACCTCCATGAGGGATCTGAGGGCTTTAAAATCATCAGGGTGGGAAGCCAGATACTCTTCTAGGGTTTTCTCTTTTTCTGCATCAGAGACGGTCTCGGCGGCTTTGTTGGTGGACTTGATAGTGGGTTGGGCCACCGGAGCGGCAAATGAGGGTTTGCTGAAGTGGTTAAAGAAGAGAGCGGTGGCGGCAATGGCAACGCATGTGGTTTTGAAGAGTGAGGAAATAGGTTTTAGGGTTTCGAAGGAAGGATTTTGACGGCGGTCTTGGGGGTCGAGAGGGAGAGAGGAAGACGAAGCTCTGAGAGATGTTGTTTTGGGTTTAGAGAGGGTTTTGAGTGAGATAGAGATGATGGGTTTTGAGAATGAAGAACGATGATGTTGTGAGATGTGCAATGGATGCTAACGGTGATGGATTTTAGCCAGGCCCTCCATTTTCTATTTTCAGGTTTTGCTCTCTGGCCGTGATTCACAGGGAGAAGAACAAGCGACGAAAATGCCTGAAAAAGGCTAAAACCCGTATGCGACGATAAAAGAAAGAACAGAAGGGAGCCAAACAGGTTTTTTTTATATTTAATATTGTAATAAAATTATTCTGCCACACCACTGCCAAATAGTAATGGTTACCAAACAGGTTTTTTTGTCACCTGTTTTCAAAATCCTAAAAAAACAGCAATGGTTGCCAAACGGGTTTCCTGTCACTTGTTTTAAAAAACTCAAAAACAGTTGAAACTGTTTTTAGTTTTCAAACTGTTTTTAAAAAAAATGTTACCAAACGGCCTCTAAGTAGTGACTGAAAGTGTGAACGTCTGCAAATTTCATGTCCAAATGGACAGATCCATCTCTCATACAAGTTGTACAATTTAAAAAATTATAAAAGAAAATTTTGCCGTGAGTCTTCACTATTTTGTCTTTAAAGTAAAGCTGGCAATCAATTTTCTTTTTTCTCACTTAAGATAGCAGAAAATTTTTGTATTGTCCTTTGTCTCGTTGGAACAGCAATTTCCATCGCCAATAGCAGTTGAATGTTTCTATTTCCTTAGTCTCTTCGGAGCAATCTTTTTTATGATGACACCAGTTGGATATTTACAAATGGTTAGTGCATATTTCAAGATGTGGTTGCATAGTTAACACAAGTTAAATTCTTAAAGAGGAAGTTTCATGGCAAGTCAATAGGTTCATAGAGGAAGCAAAGGGCTCAAAGGTTTGACGCAATCTCAAACTCAAGAAAATCAATTGAGAAGTCAATAGAACAAGTAGATGATCTAGCAAACTTCGCACTTGATTACTTGCATGTTTCTGGGCATACCACTTGCCTAACTTTTTTGCATCTATTAATAAACACGCACGTGCTTTGCACATGGGACGTTTTTTTTTTCCTTTAGTAATTGAATTTAAAAACAATGTATTGAAGCCAATGCTAATGCATCTCATCGTAAAGAAGAAACAAACGTTAAGGAAAACTATATAAATAGACGTTTGAAATGTGTGATCATCAAACAAGGAAGTAAGGGTTTGAAATGTGTGATTATCAAACAAAAAAGCAACAGTTGGCTTTAATCATCATATCAGTAAACATCTAAATATCGAATAAAGATGCAACGGTTAGCTTTATTCATCCAAATATATTGAATCAATAGACTTTATCCCAAAATTACTTTAAATTATTTTAGTTATTGTGATAATATTGTATTTTTATTTTTTATGATTCGGGTTGATAAAAATTATTTATAGAATTTTTTATTCACGAAAAAATCCTTTTGCGAATTTATATATTTTAGCAACATAGTTCTAGGTTTTTCTTGTAGTACTTTATTATGGAAATTTTATTATTTACAAACTTTGGGAATCATATTGAACACGAGTAAAATCTTCATCTCCTACTGATAATTGTAAAATTCTATTAACAAAGAGAATAAGATGAGGCTCTCAAATAATCTTATTGGAAGTAATCATGGAATAACTTTATAATAACATTAAAAGAATTAAAATAAAAAAATCAAAATAATGGAATAATAAAGATACCCCAAAAAAAAAAAAAAACTCAAGTTTGAAGCAACGAATAGATGAAATGGGTTGTAGAATATGCATGGGACAAGTACACATTTATAATTTTTTTTAATTCTTCAAGAAATGAGTGAAAGAATCGTAGTAGAAGAGAAAATGGTTGACGTAATATATGAGAGAGATTTTTACCTGATTTGAATCTCTAATTTTTTTTTTCAATCTAACATGCTTGGGTGATCAAGATACACTTTTAGATCCATTTTTTAGCTTTATTTGATCTAATTTTATGCATTTGGTTCTAAAGCACTAGACTTTTTACCATGTGTATTGTTTCAGGGTGATGGCTAAGCCATGTATAGAATCTCTAGACGAATGTATTTGCAACATCATTTAGCACATCGAGGAAGTGAAGAGACAAAAATGGAAACATGGAGAAGCCAACCTCCTGCAAGTTAGGAGGTGTTTCTTATTGTGTCCATCTGAAGCTGACTTGCAAAAACAAATTTGAACGTGGCAAACTCGAAATGACATGGAAAAGTTGTTTTAAGTGTGTCTCCGGAATTGTTAAGCATTTGTTATCTTTATGTTGAAAATAACCACATTCATACATGTTGTATACATTGATCACAAACTCACCAATGGTCTGGTGGTAAGTTTGCTATCTAAGCCTTACTTTGTAGACAGTTTTTTGTTTTGTTCTTATATTTTATTTCGGTGATGTCTCTGGCTATGTAGAATAGTCTCCACTACTTAGATTGTGTTGTTTTGTTTTCTTATCCTTTCTTGGGGAAATTGGATCACTCGGCGGATGAACGAGTTAGAAAATTAATTTCTGATTTATATTGATTCAAACGATACATTGCTATGCCTAAATTTTCCGTCAAGTATGAATCACAACTGGAACTAATGCAGTTATAGGGAGTATCCTCACCTTGCTACCCAGTCTTTTAAGGAGGTAAGCGTACGATTAGCTTGATGAGGTTTAATAGTGATGACTACATACAATAGAGGAGATATAGACTTAGATGGTTGCAAACGGATCTCACGCGCTTTCAAATAACATACGTGTAACTATCCATTGGAGACGCAAAGATCGTGTGAAAGAAAGTATGATAGGATACGTATCAAAAAGCCTACCAAATCAATAGTGAGATTTAAAAGATAACAATTGAGTCAATAAAACAAGACTTAAATGAATATAAATTAAACAAAAATATAATTTTTGGTAGAAAGAGATGGGGAGATAGGATTCAAATGGGCAACCCCACTTTTATTAAGAAATGGATTTGTTGATTATGATGAATCGACAATTATATATACATGCATACAGACATACACATAAACACTGACTTGGGCTCTAACATGGTTTTGGCAATACCAAACCCCAACCTTTAGTGGTGGGGCGGGCAGGGTAGGTTACCATTTAACCCACCCGTTGCAATCCCTAATTTTATCTAACAATAATATTAAAAATACCATGCTAACGTTGAGATAAAATTAATTAAAAAACAATTTAATCTAGAAAATATCCAACTCAACTTAAAGAGTAAATGCCATTAAATAAGTTTTAACAAAACAAAACTGTAAATGTCATCCAACCTGCCCCGACCTTGACCCTCGTGTATAAAACATATGATTTTTATATATTTAAAATAGGATTTTAGCATATAACATATATGAAACATATGTATTTAATGAATAATGCATTATATTTAAAATACCTTTTTAATATTTTTAATGCAATCAGGTTAGACCTAAAAATGATTTTAGCAAATAACATATATGATATTTAACGAATAATGTATTATAAATTGATATATTATATTTAAAATACATTTTTAATGCAATCGGGTTAACATGACCTGAACCGTTCCCTAATCCGGAGGGGAAGAATTAGAGTTTGGTATTTTAGCTAAAATTTACTTGAATTGTCAAATTTACTACTCTTGTTAAATGTACGTGTTTAAAACAGAAAATATAATTTCTTTTGGGTCAAAATAGTAGCTGGACCGATCCAACGGCTATATTTCTAGCCGTTGGTCCAACGGCTATATTTCTAGTCGCGTGGAAATCTAGTCACGGGCGTAGCATGCTAGGGCCGCCGGGTACGGGCGCTTGCAGTGACACCCTACCCCATCCCTCTCTCTCTCTCTCTTTCTCGACGACAGTCGACTGGTACGCACCCCACCGGCTCTCCCGCTTCGCCACTTTCGTTTTTTTTGTTTTTTTGTGCTAACCTAACTATTGCCGCACGGCACGCCGTCTACGTTCCTTTCGACGAGGGTTACCTAATACTCTCTCGCTATATTTCTGTCCGGCACGACGGTCGACAGGATTTGGGGAGTTGAAGGTCCCCAACGGAAGGAACCCGGTACTCCACTGTGTTCAATCTCAAACTTTTCAGCTTAAAACATACTTTGTTTCATATTATTGTTTGGACTGGCCTCTTTTTTTTCAATTGATAAATTGTACCCTGTGACGGGCAGAAAAATTTCCATTATTTTGTTTATTAATTTTTTTTTGCATCCAGGTACGCTATTGTTAATTGGAGTCTACCAAAAAATTTCAGAAGATGGAAGAACAGTTCATACTCAGAGTTCCTCCTTCGGTTGCCGAGAGGATAGACCGCCTTTTGAGTGAAAACGCATCTTCTTCTGAAGACAGATCATTAGATTTATTCTTCTCCGGTGAGAATCTGCTCTTTGCCCTCTTATTACTTCCTCAACAGCACACATAATTCAATTTAAGCTTTGAAGGAATAGATCATAGAATCTCAGGGCCCCATTTGGTGTAGCTTCATGGAGATAGAAGGATTTTATGGAAAAGGTTTTTGAGTCGAAGCCTTTTTGACTAAAAGTTGCATTTGACGAGAAAGATTTTGTTAAATAATGCTTCGTATATGGTTGTTTGCCAAAAGAATTTTTTGTTTTTTTGTTTGTGGTGAATATCCAAAACAAGTGAAAGGATAAGTTTGGCATTTTAAATTATATTATAAAATCCTGGTGAGTGTTTTGGCCAAATGAAAAAATTTGAAACAGAGCCCCTTTTGATTTGAAAAGGTATGCTTCGCAGAGAGACAATGCTCCTGATGCACCTTGTATATCATCAAACACCTGAGTTGTGGGTAGGACATCAAAACTTGTTATAGAGCCTTTGAGTGAATTGCAAGTTTCTTCATCTGCATTATGTCGAAGTTGCTATATCTTTGCTGTTTTGTAAGATGCTAATTGTTTCTCTTACGCTTTTACTAGAAACTGTTGTTAATGTACACTAAAAAATAAATATCATTATAGTTTCCTTTGTAGGCTATGCCTGCATTTATTAGAAGGTTACTCAAGTCTGCTTATATGCCAAAATGATTTTTCCATTTGTAAAACGGAAAAAAGAAGATGGGAATTTGATTAACCTTGCTTTGTTCTGTGCATTGGTATTTGGGACATAGCTTTTTCATGGAACATTTATGGCAAATGTAAGGATGTTATTGCAAAAAGGGAAGGAATGTTAACTTCGAGAGGTAATTTGGAAGAGCCCTTCCTACTTGGTAGTATGATAAATTAGTTAAACTGTGACTAAGGTTCCAAGGTATTCTTTCATAAATCCGAGTTATTAAAAACCATGGGAAGTTTGAGTTAGGTTCTAAGGTATTCTTTCATAAATTTGAGTTACAATGTTATTTTGTCTCTAGTTTATTGTTGCTGCCATGGGAAGTTTATTGGTCAACTGCTAACTATCCATAGTAATTGTTCCCCTCCATGATTTAATGATTCCAGAATATTTGCTCTCAAATCCTTTTGAAGAACCACCAGATTTGGTTTCTTGCAACCTTATTATATGTTTTTCTAAAATTACCGAAGGCTATTTGAATGTTGTTATTTATCCTCTAAACTTCAATTCCAGTTGTCAATGCATTTATTTTCAATTCTTTCTTCCCCAACACCTGCCTATCACTTCTCAAGTTTTGTTGACAACTCTTTAATCTTCTTCAGTAGTTGCCAAAGAAGTAGTGGTATTAGCTTTGTTGCTTGAGGACAAATTAGTTTTCCCTTACCATGCTTATTTTCAAAGATAGTTCTAGGAGTGCCATTTGTGAGAGTGAAGATAGAAACATCGCCGGCAACATTGGCTTGTGGCCACACTCAGCCTTGCAGCAAGTAGCTTCAATGTTTTCCTTTAGATATCTCAACCTTGGCTTGTTCCCATCACCTTGGCATAGGTTGGTATTCTGTTAACTGGTTTTTTTATGTGGACACTTTTAAATCTCTCATTTGAAAGAGGATGGAAGGACTGCGAGATTTATTATTGGAAATTAGCATCCTGGTTTTTGTATACGGGACTTATAAATGTCTAATTTTGCCGCTTTCGTCTTTGGGCGTAGATATGGCATTCAATAATCTGCAGTTAGCAGTGCTATATCTCCTGTCTCTTTTCAGTGGCTCCCAATAAGATTTATATGTTGCATAGCTTTTCAGCTAACTTCAGCTTATTCTGGAAAGGATATTCAGTGAATGGCACCACTTAATGTGACCCTTTTAGCAAAGTGACGATGATGATTTATTTTCTTTTTGTTATATTATATATTTTAAAACTTTAGTTCTTTCCTTCATGTCCAAAAAAAAAATATATATTTTCCAATATTCTAACACTTTCTTTTTGGCCTTCTTGTTTGAATGCAGAAGGGAGAGTTGAAGGGGTTAGCAAGGACCTTGAATATATCTTTCTGGTATGGAAGTTAGAAAATTTTAGAACTTCGACCACCCTTTTTTTTAAGCTTCTGCAATAATTTGAATTTAGTCTCAATAGATTCACTTTTTAGGTTCTTAATCATGGCAATTTATAATCATACTAAATTTTTTATATGAGAATTTAGAAAAAGCCACTTCCTGGGATGTAGGAAAACTGACGTAAACTTGCTCTATTGGAATTCTATTATGCTAAAAAATTCTCATCCTAACTCAAGCAAAGGTTTGAGCATATGGCATTTGACCTGTCTGTTACTTTTTTGTCAGGTATGTTCTTCATTTCTGTATCTATTGTGCATTACATGGACTAATTTTAGAAGGTTCTGTGCCACTTTAACTTCTAGAATGAATGTGTAGATTATTGTAGAATAAGGAAACAACAAGTATATTTAAAAAATGGAAAAACAAAAATAAGCCTAAGAATGATGTTCAAGGGGTAAGTATCCATGTGAGAGGAACGTTGTGAAGATGAAGTAAAACTTATATTATGGATGGTTCATGGATCCTATCTGCCTTTTGAATCTTTCAAGCATGAAATCTTTGCATGTCATCATAAACTACTCTGGCTGCCCTCCATTGTGAATAATCCCCTTCACCGAGCCTACAATTTAATACCTTGATGTTGAGAGACGCGAATTCCTGAGCTTGGCATCAAAGAGAAAGGAGACTTAAACTTATCTATTCAATCAATCTGTTCAGTCATGACTCCTTTTTGTATGACGGAAAGCAGATAAGAAAAATTATCTTTGAAGAGTTCTAAAATGGCATCAGTTTTTTCCTGTCTTTTTTTTTTTCCTCTTTTAAGCGGTTTTTGAAGCTTGGTTTTACCAGATAAGTATAAAAACCATCAACAACCTAAAGTGATCCATGAAAATTTTTGCATTATGCTTGATAGCATACAAAATATAGATTATAAAACTCCTTTCCATACTTTGCAAGTAATTTAGATGTCTTTTGCTCTCATTGGTATCTGTGGACTCAAAAATAACTATATGTATGTTTTGTATGTTTTGAACCTGTGGAAAGGGAGAAACAATTCATTCTTTCCTTTCCATGTCTAATGGTCAATCATGTTGCTGCATACATTTCATAAAATATATAATCCACTTGGATCTTACAAATGAATAATTTTTTTCTTTTATGAGTGTTTGATGTTGCCCTTTGCTTTTTACAATTCTTAATTGTGTTGTTCTGTAGATGCCTTATTTTATTTTATTGATTAATAATAAATAAACATTATGATTAGTGGAGTCAAACATGATAGGTAGTTTTCATGGTTTACTAAAAACTCTTCCACTTCTTTAACTGTGCGTCTCTCAATCTCCTCAAAAATAGCAACGAGAGAGCGCTAATACAGTTCACTTTCTTCCCTACACAAAACCTTATTATTCTTTTGATTCTGTCATTCAAACAGTTGCGATAAAAGAGATATCAGTATCATCGTGACGTTAAAAGAAGATAGATTTTTGAATACTAGATATTAAAATCTAAACCTCCAAAACGATCAGTCAACCATATTATTAACTAAAGCCAAACAAGAGATTGCCTTCATAACTCATATCTTCTCATAATCTCATCCTGGATAATTGAAGTATAAGAGAATTGAAAGAAGAGGCGCTTAGCGCTTTTTTGGAACCAAGCGACAAAAAATGCTAACCGATCTAGCAATAACTCCCATTCTACAACGTCTATGACGCTCCTAGGAGAAGGAATAGGACATTCTTCGGGAAGTTTTTGTAGCTCTTGACCTCCTCTGCATATCCAACCAAAAGGCAATTAATTCAGGAGAAGGAATCCTGCTAGGTGCTGTTTAGTTCTTTATTGGATATGTAGTTCTAGAGAAATTTCTAACTAAGAGGTATTATTCCTCGATGATAATTTAATATCTAATACCCGATTCATTAAAAATATGGTGTAGCGGCATTGTTTGTAATGTGTTTTAGGGGTTAGGGTTTGTTTTTTTCAGGAGAATGAAATAAGCGTTGATGGGGTGTCTCATACGTTTTTTCTCTGATCATTGAAATGAGAACTAGATTGTACTCTATCACGGTCGTAGGAAATGTTTGGTGGGTGTGCTGTATTGTATAAAATGATAAGTAAAATGCTTAGACAGTTATTCACTTTGTCCTTCGGGTAAATAAATTTATCCACAAGATTAGTTTTTATGCTCACAAAGCCATTCTTCTTATTTCATGTTTAGTGAGCAATTGCATGGTTTTTGAGGTGCTTAATGTGCACGGTGTTTTTTCTAGCCTTAGTACCACTGCAATTATCTCTTGAAATGCACTAATAAGGATAGTTCATGGAAAAAATTCTCGGAAAAGGCTACCTCCGTTTGATGAGTTGAAGCCCCCAAGGATTCTACATTCCCTTTGCATGAAAGGTTGAAAATGATTGCAAGTATTTTTTTTTATGTCTTCAATTGATAATTGATAGTCTTGGAAACGGCTTTTTTTTTTTAACATTGCACACTACTACACTCGCATTAAAACCAATTCCATGCAATTGGTACTCACTTTTTACATGATTGAAGTGTGATATGGTGGAGTTTGTGTGAAGACTAATTTCTTGAAGTAAACCAATTTGAATTGAATTATGGTATATGTTTATGTATGTTATATACAAATAGTGGGAGATATATATATTGATAAATAATACGCAATATGATACATGGTATCCATGTTGTCATTGTCCTAACCCCAATAGAAACAAAATCAAATTTGCAAGTTTGGGTTTGTCTAGGTGATAAAAAATGGGTTTGTCTAGGTGATAGAAAATTCATTGTCTTGTGTCGATTATCTATAACAATAGGTGAATATAAAGAATATCACGAATATCTGTTATTGATTAATAGTAAAAACTTCAGCACATGTTTTGTTGACCCTCTGTTTTGGTGATCTCAGAAACCCAGACTTTTTTTTTTGTGCTGGATAGCCTATTGGTGGGATAAATTCTTTGTGATGTGAATTTCTAGCCCCTGCATAGCAAGCCAGATAGCCTGATATTCTTGGTTAAACTTAAACAGTTGAACACATGATCACTTGACTGGGAATTCTAAATTTTGGCCTTTATTACTTATCTTTGGTTAGTGTGATTTCATTTGTCTCACTTTGAATTTAGCACGAGCACACTAACGCGTTGTGTGTGGGGTATGAGAACTGAAACCATTCATAGAAGTTTTGATAACTTGATTTCTGTTGACTGACTTATACATGGACAACTTTGGCATGGTAATTGTGGGCTGAAAAAAAAAAAAGTGCTAAGACATTTTGAGCTCCTTTTTACTAAGTAACCGGGCCTCTTGCCTCACTAAGCAATGAGTGTTCGCGTCAAAAGGTAAGGAGTCTTAAATGGTTGATAGTGTGGCTAGTTTAGCTTTGTAGCCTTTTTGACTCGAGTTAGTAAAACCCGTAGGGGTGTCTTCACACCTAATGCCCTTTGAGCCATCTGGTTCGGGAGTCATTGGTCCAACACTCGATAAATGGGTCAATTAGAAAGCTTAAGGAAGCTAGACATTGCACAGTCCACATGTTTTGAAAGAAAAAAAATAGAAAATAAAAGTCTCACAATGTCATGCCTTGGTTGTTTCATCTAATAAGGAGTCCTCTGAAATTTGGGTTTGTTAGAACTCTTATAATGGAATTATTTTGAAGCCTCATAATGATATGTTAGATCACTTTACACCAAAGGCACTTGTGACGTTCAACTATCCAAGTATAAGTGATTAGGCTCATTTTTTATTTATTAAGATTGTGAACATGGAGTTTCAATTTTTAAGTTATCTTTGAATGTTAACTATTGTTTTGGGTGTTGCTTTTTCTTCTTTGATAGCATTTGCTTCAAATCAATTTCATGTTTGTGGGTATCATCCTGGTAAACCCTCATGAAACTATAACTCGTCCACTAGGGACACCTAGGGGTTTAAAGGCTTGTTGCATAGGCTAAATGCAATCGAGAATGCCAGCGAAAGTGGTATGGTTAGGACTTTCTATTTTATTTGTTTTAGTTCAGTTTTGCTAGGGACTAGCAAAAAAGTAAGTTGGGGGGGGGGGGGGTGATAAGTCATAAAAATTCCACATTTTATCACATTAATTTCATGACTTATCTGGTTTTATCTCATATTTAATTCCCAATTTTACTTAGAAATTGCCAAATTCCTTCATTTTTGTATTTTATTTTTATTATAAAAATTGTGCCTAATTTGTTGATGTAGAGACATTCTTGGTGGTTATAGGAGTCATGGTTAGAGCCGTCTTTTGGGGTGCTTAATGTGCAATGTCTTTTTTTAGCCTTAGTACCACTGCAATTCTCTCTTGAAGACTAAGTTTAGAAAATATTTTTGGATGTAAATATCATTAGGCCTGAAATGCACTAATAAGGATAGTTTGTGGAAAAATTCTAGGAAAAGGCTACCTCCGTTTGATGAGTTGAAGCCCCCAAGGATTCTACATTCCCTTTGCATGAAAGGATGAAAATGATTGCAAGTATTCTTTATTTCTGTCTTCAATAGATAATTGATAGTCTTGGAAAAGGCTTTGTTTTAACATCTCACACTATTACACTCGCACCGAAACCGATTCCACGCAATTGGTACTCACTTTTTACATGATTGAAATGTGATATTGTGGAGTTGGTGTGAAGACTAATTTCTTGAAGTAAACCAATTTGAATAATTGTTATATATGTTTATGTATGTTTTATGCAATTAATGGGAGACAGCCTGATATTCTTGGTTAAACTTAAACAGTTGAACACATGATCAGTTGACTGGGAATTCTAAATTTTGGCCTTTATTACTTATCTGTGGTTAGTGTGATTTCATTTGTCTCATTTTGAACTTAGCACGAGCACACTAACGCATTGTGTGTGGGGTATGAGAACTGAAACCATTCATAGAAGTTTGATAACTTGATTTCTGTTGATGGACTTATACATGGACAACTTTGGCATGGTAATTGTGGGCTGAAAAAAAAAGTGCTAAGACATTTTGAGCTCCTTTTTACTAAGTAACCGGGCCTCTTGCCTCACTAAGCAATGAGTGTTCGCGTCAAAAGGTAAGGAGTCTTAAATGGTTGATAGCGTGGCTAGTTTAGCTTTGTAGCCTTTTTGACTCGAGTAAGTAAAATCCGTAGGGGTGTCTTCACACCTAATGCCCTTTGAGCCATCTGGTTCGGGAGTCATTGGTCTAACACTCGATAAATGGGTCAATTAGAAAGCTTAAGGAAGCTAGACATTGCACAGTCCACATGTTTTGAAAGAAAAAAAATAGAAAATAAAAGTCTCACAATGTCATGCCTTGGTTGTTTCATCTAATAAGGAGTCCTCTGAAATTTGGGTTTGTTAGAACTCTTATAATGGAATTATTTTGAAGCCTCATAATGATATGTTAGATCACTTTACACCAAAGGCACTTGTGACGTTCAACTATCCAAGTATAAGTGATTAGGCTCATTTTTTATTTATTAAGATTGTGAACATGGAGTTTCAATTTTTAAGTTATCTTTGAATGTTAACTATTGTTTTGGGTGTTGCTTTTTCTTCTTTGATAGCATTTGCTTCAAATCAATTTCATGTTTGTGGGTATCATCCTGGTAAACCCTCATGAAACTATAACTCGTCCACTAGGGACACCTAGGGGTTTAAAGGCTTGTTGCATAGGCTAAATGCAATCGAGAATGCCAGCGAAAGTGGTATGGTTAGGACTTTCTATTTTATTTGTTTTAGTTCAGTTTTGCTAGGGACTAGCAAAAAAGTAAGTTGGGGGGGGGTGATAAGTCATAAAAATTCCACATTTTATCACATTAATTTCATGACTTATCTGGTTTTATCTCATATTTAATTCCCAATTTTACTTAGAAATTGCCAAATTCCTTCATTTTTGTATTTTATTTTTATTATAAAAATTGTGCCTAATTTGTTGATGTAGAGACATTCTTGGTGGTTATAGGAGTCATGGTTAGAGCCGTCTTTTGGGGTGCTTAATGTGCAATGTCTTTTTTTAGCCTTAGTACCACTGCAATTCTCTCTTGAAGACTAAGTTTAGAAAATATTTGTGGATGTAAATATCATTAGGCCTGAAATGCACTAATAAGGATAGTTTGTGGAAAAATTCTAGGAAAAGGCTACCTCCGTTTGATGAGTTGAAGCCCCCAAGGATTCTACATTCCCTTTGCATGAAAGGATGAAAATGATTGCAAGTATTCTTTATTTCTGTCTTCAATAGATAATTGATAGTCTTGGAAAAGGCTTTGTTTTAACATCTCACACTATTACACTCGCACTGAAACCGATTCCACGCAATTGGTACTCACTTTTTACATGATTGAAATGTGATATTGTGGAGTTGGTGTGAAGACTAATTTCTTGAAGTAAACCAATTTGAATAATTGTTATATATGTTTATGTATGTTTTATGCAAATAATGGGAGACAGCCTGATATTCTTGGTTAAACTTAAACAGTTGAACACATGATCACTTGACTGGGAATTCTAAATTTTGGCCTTTATTACTTATCTTTGGTTAGTGTGATTTCATTTGTCTCACTTTGAATTTAGCACGAGCACACTAACGCGTTGTGTGTGGGGTATGAGAACTGAAACCATTCATAGAAGTTTTGATAACTTGATTTCTGTTGACTGACTTATACATGGACAACTTTGGCATGGTAATTGTGGGCTGAAAAAAAAAAAAGTGCTAAGACATTTTGAGCTCCTTTTTACTAAGTAACCGGGCCTCTTGCCTCACTAAGCAATGAGTGTTCGCGTCAAAAGGTAAGGAGTCTTAAATGGTTGATAGTGTGGCTAGTTTAGCTTTGTAGCCTTTTTGACTCGAGTTAGTAAAACCCGTAGGGGTGTCTTCACACCTAATGCCCTTTGAGCCATCTGGTTCGGGAGTCATTGGTCCAACACTCGATAAATGGGTCAATTAGAAAGCTTAAGGAAGCTAGACATTGCACAGTCCACATGTTTTGAAAGAAAAAAAATAGAAAATAAAAGTCTCACAATGTCATGCCTTGGTTGTTTCATCTAATAAGGAGTCCTCTGAAATTTGGGTTTGTTAGAACTCTTATAATGGAATTATTTTGAAGCCTCATAATGATATGTTAGATCACTTTACACAAAGGCACTTGTGACGTTCAACTATCCAAGTATAAGTGATTAGGCTCATTTTTTATTTATTAAGATTGTGAACATGGAGTTTCAATTTTTAAGTTATCTTTGAATGTTAACTATTGTTTTGGGTGTTGCTTTTTCTTCTTTGATAGCATTTGCTTCAAATCAATTTCATGTTTGTGGGTATCATCCTGGTAAACCCTCATGAGACTATAACTCGTCCCCTAGGGACACCTAGGGGTTTAAAGGCTTGTTGCATAGGCTAAATGCAATCGAGAATGCCAGCGAAAGTGGTATGGTTAGGACTTTCTATTTTATTTGTTTTAGTTCAGTTTTGCTAGGGACTAGCAAAAAAGTAAGTTGGGGGGGGGGGGTGTGATAAGTCGTAAAAATTCCACATTTTATCACATTAATTTCATGACTTATCTGGTTTTATCTCATATTTAATTCCCAATTTTACTTAGAAATTGCCAAATTCCTTCATTTTTGTATTTTATTTTTATAATAAAAATTGTGCCTAATTTGTTGATGTAGAGACATTCTTGGTGGTTATAGGAGTCATGGTTAGAGCTGTCTTTTGGGGTGCTTAATGTGCAATGTCTTTTTTTAGCCTTAGTACCACTGCAATTTTCTCTTGAAGACTAAATTTAGAAAATATTTGTGGATGTAAATATCATTAGGCCTGAAATGCACTAATAAGGATAGTTTGTGGAAAAATTCTAGGAAAAAGCTACCTCCGTTTGATGAGTTGAAGCCCCCAAGGATTCTACATTCCCTTTGCATGAAAGGATGAAAATGATTGCAAGTATTCTTTATTTCTGTCTTCAATAGATAATTGATAGTCTTGGAAAAGGCTTTGTTTTAACATCTCACACTATTACACTCGCACTGAAACCGATTCCACGCAATTGGTACTCACTTTTTACATGATTGAAATGTGATATTGTGGAGTTGGTGTGAAGACTAATTTCTTGAAGTAAACCAATTTGAATAATTGTTATATATGTTTATGTATGTTTTATGCAATTAATGGGAGACAGCCTGATATTCTTGGTTAAACTTAAACAGTTGAACACATGATCAGTTGACTGGGAATTCTAAATTTTGGCCTTTATTACTTATCTGTGGTTAGTGTGATTTCATTTGTCTCATTTTGAACTTAGCACGAGCACACTAACGCATTGTGTGTGGGGTATGAGAACTGAAACCATTCATAGAAGTTTTGATAACTTGATTTCTGTTGATGGACTTATACATGGACAACTTTGGCATGGTAATTGTGGGCTGAAAAAAAAAGTGCTAAGACATTTTGAGCTCCTTTTTACTAAGTAACCGGGCCTCTTGCCTCACTAAGCAATGAGTGTTCGCGTCAAAAGGTAAGGAGTCTTAAATGGTTGATAGCGTGGCTAGTTTAGCTTTGTAGCCTTTTTGACTCGAGTAAGTAAAATCCGTAGGGGTGTCTTCACACCTAATGCCCTTTGAGCCATCTGGTTCGGGAGTCATTGGTCTAACACTCGATAAATGGGTCAATTAGAAAGCTTAAGGAAGCTAGACATTGCACAGTCCACATGTTTTGAAAGAAAAAAAATAGAAAATAAAAGTCTCACAATGTCATGCCTTGGTTGTTTCATCTAATAAGGAGTTCTCTGAAATTTGGGTTTGTTAGAACTTTTATAATGGAATTATTTTGAAGCATCATAATGATATGTTTGATCACTTTACACCAAAGGCACTTGTGACGTTCAACTATCTAAGTATAAGTGATTAGGCTCATTTTTTATTTATTAAGATTGTGAACATGGAGTTTCAATTTTTAAGTTATCTTTGAATGTTAACTATTGTTCTGGGTGTTGTTTTATCTTCTTTGATAGCATGTGCTTCAAATCAATTTCATGTTTCTGGGTATCATCCTGGTAAACCCTCATGAGACTATAACTCGTCCACTAGGGACACCTAGGGGTTTAAAGGCTTGTTGCATAGGCTAAATGCAATTGAGAATGCCAGCGAAAGTGGTATGGTTAGGACTTTCTGTTTTATTTGTTTTAGTTCAGTTTTGCTAGGGACTAGCAAAAAAGTAAGTTGGGGGGGGGGGGTGATAAGTCATAAAAATTCCACATTTTATCACATTAATTTCATGACTTATCTGGTTTTATCTCATATTTAATTCCCAATTTTACTTAGAAATTGCCAAATTCCTTCATTTTTGTATTTTATTTTTATTATAAAAATTGTGCCTAATTTGTTGATGTAGAGACATTCTTGGTGGTTATAGGAGTCATGGTTAGAGCCGTCTTTTGGGGTGCTTAATGTGCAATGTCTTTTTTTAGCCTTAGTACCACTGCAATTCTCTCTTGAAGACTAAGTTTAGAAAATATTTGTGGATGTAATTATCATTAGGCCTGAAATGCACTAATAAGGATAGTTTGTGGAAAAATTCTAGGAAAAAGCTACCTCCGTTTGATGAGTTGAAGCCCCCAAGGATTCTACATTCCCTTTGCATGAAAGGATGAAAATGATTGCAAGTATTCTTTATTTCTGTCTTCAATAGATAATTGATAGTCTTGGAGATGGCTTTTTTTTTAACTTCGCACGCTACTACACTCGCACTGAAACCAATTCCATGCAATTGGTACACACTTTTTACATGATTGAAGTGTGATATGGTGGAGTTGGTGTGAAGACTAATTTCTTGAAGTAAACCAATTTGAAATAATTGTTGTGTATGTTTATGTATGTTTTATGCAAATAATGGGAGATATATATATATATATACAAGATGATACATGGTATCTATGTTGTCATTGTCTTAACCCCAATAGAAACAAAATCAAATTTGAAATTTTGGGTTTGTCTAGTTATTTCAGTTTTTAACGCGACTTGATTTAAGTATAAAAATGGGGCTGCCTCGGAATATGCCTTGTGTTGATTATCTATAACAACAGGCAAATATAAAGAATATCGTGAAGTTTTGTTATTGATTAATAGTCAATGTACAATATGATTAGCGGGGTTAAATGGAATTGGTAGCTTTCATGGGTGAATAAAAAAATCTTTCACTTCTTTAAGAGGGCGTCTCTTAATCTCCTCACAGAATTAGAAACGAAGAAGCTCGGTTACCGTACACTTTCTTTCCTACTCAAAGGTATCTGGAAAGGTGCTGTAAAGATCCTTATTGGATATGTAGTTGTGGAGAAAATTTCTAATGAAAATGTATTATTCCTCAATGCTGCTTTAATATCTAATTTGTGATTCATTAAAAACATAGTGTAGCAGCATTGCTTGTCATCTGTTTTAGTGGTGAGGGCTTTTTTTTTTCTTTCTTTTTTTGGGAGGAGAATGAAATAAGCTTAGATTGGAGCATACGTTTTTCTTTGGTCATTGAATTGAGAACTAGATTCTAATCTATCACTGTCCTAGGAAATGTTTGGGGGTGTGCTCTCTTGTATAAAACGATAAGTAAAATGCTTAGACAGTTATTTGTTTTGTCCTCCGGGTAAATAAATATATCCACGTGATTAGTTTTTATGCTCACAAAGCCATTCTTCTTAATTCTTGTTTAGTGAGCAATTGCATGGTTTTTGGGTGCTTAACGTACACTGTGTTTTTTTTAGCCTTAGTACCACTGCAATTCTCTCTTAAAGACTAAATGTTGAAAATACTTGTGGATGTAAATATCATTAGGCCTGAAATGCACTAATAAGGATAGTTTGTGGAAAAATTCTTGGAAAAGGCTACCTCCGTTTGATGAGTTGAAGCCCCCAAGGATTCTACATTCCCTTTGCATGAAAGGATGAAAATGATTGCAAGTATTCTTTATTTCTGTCTTCAATAGATAATTGATAGGCTTTTTTTTAACTTCGCACACTACTACACTCGCACTGAAACCAATTCCATGCAATTGGTACTCACTTTTTACATGATTGAAGTGTGATATGGTGGAGTTGGTGTGAAGACTAATTTCTTGAAGTAAACCGATTAGAAATAATTGTTGTATATGTTTATGTATGTTATATACAAATAGTGGGAGATATATATATGTATATATATTGATAAATAATACACAATATGATACATGGTATCTATGTTGTCATTGTCTTAACCCCAGTGGAAACAAAATCATATTTGCGATTTTGGGTTTGTCTAGGTGATAGAAAATTTATTTCAGTTTTAAACGCGACTTGATTTAAGTATAAAAATGGGGCTGCCTCGGAATATGCCTTGTGTTGATTATCTA
Organism: Buxus sempervirens; assembly: GCA_947561395.2. Lineage (NCBI taxonomy): Eukaryota > Viridiplantae > Streptophyta > Magnoliopsida > Buxales > Buxaceae > Buxus > Buxus sempervirens. Next base: position 40,744,605 of record OX387183.1, on the reverse strand, counting down.
TAACAACAGGCAAATATAAAGAATATCGCGAAGTTCTGTTATTGATTAATAGTAAATGTACAATACTATTAGCGGGGTTAAATGGAATTGGTAGCTTTCATGGGTGAATAAAAAAATCTTTCACTTCTTTAAGAGGGCGTCTGTTGATCTCCCCACAGAATTAGAAACGAAGAAGCTCGGTTACCATTCACTTTCTTTCCTACTCAAAGGATTCTTCATTCCCTTTGCATGAAAGGTTGCAAATGATTGCAACTATTCTTTATTTCTGCCTTCAATAGATAATTGATAGTCTTGGAAAAGGCTTTTTACATGATTGAAGTGTGATATGGTGGAGTTGGTGTGAAGACTAATTTCTTGAAGTAAACCAATTTAACATAATTGTTGTTCAAGTTTATGTATGTTATATACAAATAGTGGGAGATATATATATGTATATATCTATTGGTAAATAATACACAATATGATACATGGTATCTATGTTGTCATTATCTTAACCCCAATAGAAACAAAATCAAATTTGCTATTTTGGGTGTCTAGGTCATAGAAAATTTATTTCAGTTTTAAACGCTGCTTGATTTAAGGATAAAATGGGGCTGCCCTGGAATATGCCTTATGTTGATTATCTATAAAAACAGTCAAATATAGGGAATATCAAGAATATGCCTTATGTTGATTATCTATAAAAACAGTCAAATATAGAGAATATCAGGAATATTTGTTATTGATTAATAATAAAGGTACAATACAATTAGCGGTGTTAAATGCGATAGATTGCTTTCATGGGTGACTAAATAATCTTCTACTTCTTTAATGGGGCGTCTCTCAATCTCCCCACGGAACTTGAAGCCATGAAGCTTGGTTACCGTTCACTTTCTTTCTTACTCAAAAGCTTGTTTTCTTGATTCCGCATTTCAAACGGTCTCAATAACGGAATAATCTGTATCGTCATGACGTTAAAAGTTTAGGCGCTTCTAACAGTCAAAAAAAGATTGATCTCCCAAACGATCAAGAGATCTACAACCAATATCCTCCAATATACTCTCTCTTGCTCCCATTGGGCTCCTTGTTAGTCCTATTTTTTTGTTGCTCCCGGCCCTTCGGGCACATGCCCTTCCCTGCTCAATTTTCCTTAAATATGTATTCTCGAATCCTCATTTCTTGTATGATTCAGTTCCACTGCCCAACGGAGAAATGCTTAGATTTCGTGGTGAAAATGTTGGACGCACTAGGGACTTGCCGTTCTTGGATTGCTACATTAGCAATGGGTCTCTAGTTGTCCTTTCGCTCGTTACAACATATAGTTTACTGCATAGAGAATGGGACATTCTTCGGGCAGTTCATGTAGCTTTTGACCTCCTCTGCATATCCAACCCAATGGCAATTAATTCGGAAGATGGTGTAGCGGCATTGCTTGTCATGTTTTTAAGGGGTTAGGGTTTGTTTTTTGGAGAAGAATGAAATAGGCTTAGATGGGGTCATATGTGATACGTTTTTCTTTGATCATTGAAATGAGAACTAGATTCTAGTCTATCACGGTCCTAGGGAATGTTTTGGGGGTGTGCTCTCTTGTATAAAATAATAGGTAAAATGCTTAGACGGTTATTCGTTTTGTCCTCCGAGTAAATAAATATATCCACGAGATTAGTTTTTATGCTCACAAAGCCATTCTTCTTAATTCATGTTTTGTGAGCAATTACATGGTTTTTGGGGTGCTTAATGTGCACTGTGTTTTTTTTAGCCTTAGTACCACTGCACTTGTGTCTTGAAGATTATATGTAGAAAATACTTGTAACTCTAAATATCATTAGGCCTGAAATGCACTAATAGGGATAGTTTGTGGAAAAATTCTCAGAGAAGGCTACCTCTTTTTGATGAGTGAAAGCCACCAAGGATTCTACATTCCCTTTATATGAAAGGTTGAAAATGATTACAAGTATTCTTTATTTCTGTTTTCACTAGATAATTGATAGTCTTGGAAAAGGGTTTTTTTTTTAACATCGCACACTACTACACTAGCACTAAAACCCGATTCCATGCACTTGGTGACCACTTTTTACGTGATTGAAGTGTGATATGTTCGAGTTGGTGTGCTGATTAATTTCTTGAACAAAACCAATTTGAATTGAATTGTGTTATATGTTTATTTCTGTTATATTGAAATAATGGGATATATATTTGTAAATAATACACAATATGATACATGGTATTTATGTTGCAATTGTCTTCAATCCAATAGAAACTAAATCAAATTTGTGATTTTGGGTTTGTCTAGGTGATAGAAAATTTATCTTAGTTTTAAACACCGCTTGATTTAAGTATAAAAATGGGGCAGCCCAAGAATATGCCTTGTGTTGATTATCTGTAACAACAGGCAAATATAAAGAATATCACGAATATCTGTTATTGGTTAACAATAAATAAACAATATGATTAGTGGGGTTAAATGGGATAGGTAGGTTTCGGTGACCAAGGTTTTGAGTTTCGGTGCCGCTGGGTGTGTCGCCCAGGGCACTGAGCGTCTAGAAAACTGATTTTCCAATGAATCGAGCAAAATTTCGACAATTTCGCCAGAAATTTTTTTTCCCTTGTTTAGTCTCGAAATCAATGATTTACAATAATAATATTTAAAATAATTGCATTTGCATGTATAATTGTACTAAAATTACTACAAGTAGCAGTTATACACTTCAAAAAATTATGCAAATGCAATGTGACATGCAAATGTTATGATCGGGGTGATGCTGTGGGCTGTGCATAAATCAAAATGACAAATAGGATCCAAATTTTAAATTAAATTGAAACAATAATACAAGAGTAAAAAACATACATTCATGCCGCCAAATCAATACTAAAATGAATGGCGAGGCTCAAACCCAACCTCTCACCAATAAAGTGGCAATAATGCTTCCATTCCATCCGAAATTTATACTCTCTTTGATATGAATGGACATGCTACTCATACTCCTCTTGTGTCATGTGTGCCATAATACCAATTGGAGGGAAATCAGAATAGTATTAGCAACGATCTGGCTTTGGTTGTGGTGGTGACGGAGGAGACGGTGTAGAATAACCAGGATGCTCGTATGGAGGGACTATAACTCCAGTAGGTATAGGCATAGCATAATAACCATACGGATATGGATTCACTGGAAAGATCCCAAATGGATCAAATGTCTGTATGTGTGTTCTAGGATATTTGTATGAAGTATCGTAACTACTGCTATCCGATGAATCTACTGGCCCAAGCTGCTGAAGATAGTAGAATGGATAGTCCTTGGCTCAGCTGTGGTAGATACTGCTCTCCATAAGAACTCGATGATCTTCTAACATCTAATGATCCAAAACTTTGTGCCATGGAGGACGAGTCATTGTGCATCCCTGTATGTTGTCTCTCCTTGCCTTTCCTCCTTTGATAGGAACGTGTTTCATTCTCACCATGACCTCTAATCTCGTGGTCAGTGTCCTGTGTGACTTGATGGAAAGCCGCCTTTCTAGTAAAAGGGCTTAAACCCGGCCACTGGTCCACCACCATGAGTACCACTTGTACTAGCATCTTCGCCATCTCTGTCATCATCATATGATGATCCGAACTCATCCTCGTCATCTGTGTCCTCCTCCTTTGATGATAATGACTCAACATGTCCACGGGCTGGTACTGGGGTTGGGGCTGATGTCGTCGCATCAATAGAGGGAGGAACAACTCTTACGGATCTATCTAATGAGTCTCCATTGCCCTCCCCCCTCTCCTCCATAGCAGCATTGACATTGATGCCCATCTTTGCTACAGCGTGCGCAATGACTGGGCTAGGACGACTATCAGGCTCATCCATGTCAGCACATCTAACCCACTCTGTGAATGGATCCTCCTCATCAACTTCATTACTGAATAGCACGTCCAAAGGATCCTTCACAGTGGCGGTGCACTGCTCTATCTCTAATTGTCTCGTCCTCAGTCTCATGTTATAATGGCAGAAGACTAACTTCGGCAATCTCTAATAAGCTAGTCGGTTGCTTTGCTTCGTGTGTATGAGTGCAAACGTACTCCAATTGTGCTCACAAGTAGAGGAAGATGCCGTCTGAGCCAATAATCGGCATGCTAGCGTCCTCAATGTAGGGCCATCTGTCCCATACGTCCTCCACCATTCACCTCGATTTACAAATAGAAAATATTAATATTTATTTAGAAATTAGAATAGAGAAAAATCATTTAACTATCATCATCATCATCATCCTTGATGCAATCGCCATGGTCGACTTGAACGAGCCAATCGCATCTCTAAATAGTATCAGCTGGTAGTGGAATTTGAAAGGGCTCACTAAAAGAAAAGTGGGCATTAGTGACGTTTATTTGGTGATGTTTAAGATAAAATGTCACTAAAGTTAACTTTCATGATGTTTACAATGAAACGTCACTAATATCACCTTTTTAATGACGCCTAAATGGAAAATGTCACAATAATATTAAATTAAGGTGACATTTATTGCAAAATATCACAAATATTAAATTATGGTGACGTTTGCTATAAATCATCACAATAATATTAAAAATTATGATGATGTTTGCTAAAAAAACGTCACAAATATAAAATTATAGTGATACCCAGTGCAAAACATCACAATAATATCATAAATTATTGTGATGTTTGCTGCAAAATGTCACAATATTAACCTATGGTGACATTCACTACAAAATGTCACCATATTGTTTAAACTTATGGTGATATTTGCTACAAAACGTCATAAATAATAAATTATAGTGATATTCAGTCCAAAACATCACAATAATATTGAGAATTGTCGTGACGTTTGGTACCAAACGTCACAAATATTAAATTATAGTGATATTTGTTACAAAACATCACAAATAAAAAATTATAGTGATGCTCGGTCCAAAACGTCACAATAATATTGAGAATTGTTGTGACGTTTGCTACCAAGCGTCAAAAATATTAAATTATGGTGATGTTTAGTATAGAATGCCACAATAATATTAAGAGTTGCAGTGATGTTTACTAAAAATTGTCACAAATATTAAATTTTGGTGACATTTGCAAAAAACGTCACAAATAGTAAATTGTCACAAACATTAAATTGTAGTTTATATGATATACTTCACAATTAAGGTGACTTTTATATGAGAAATTAACGTTGAGTTGAAAAAAAATTGAAAAGAAAAAAAAGATCCGATTCTCGCCTTCTCAGTGGCAAGCAAACTCCATATTCCTAAACTAGAGTCTATGTAATATATATCAATGATCAAGGCCTCAAAATTAATTATATTCTCATTCAATGTGAAGAATTTACTCAAATCTTTTGATATTCTAGAGGGTTTAATACCTCCAGTCTCTCTCTCTTTGCTTTATTCAGTTGGGGAAGTGTTCATTAATTGTTCAACCCTGAGATTCTTATCTTATTATTATTAAATTTTTTTTTATTCACATGAGATGGCTGGGAAATAAATAATAAATTTCTTCTTTCAAATTTCATACCCTGCTATTTGCAATAACCAACATGTTGACATCTCATTTGCCAATAATATTGGAGAAGAGGCGAACTCAGCGTAAAAATGAAGGTCTCAAAGAGTTTAAATCAAAGAGGTAGTATTAGAAAATTGATTAAATTATTCACACATGCCATCTGCAAAAGGGTGTAAACTCAGCTAGGGCTTTTAGTTGGGATTTCTTTTACTCACATCGAATGTGTCTGAAATAAATGATAAACTTATTCTTTCGAAGCAATTAATTACCAACATGTTGATATCTCATCCACCAATAATATAGGAGAGGAGGTGAGCTGAAAATACCAATAAAATAATAAAGGTCTTAAAGGAGTGAAATCAAAGAGGTAGCATTAAAGAAATGATTATTGATACGTGTAAATTGACTATAAAGGGTTGTAAACTCAACTCAGGAGGCTTCTTGATGGAAGAAATATTTTGCTCGAACTCGCCGTTTTTAATCAATTGAGCCTAGAGTTGGCAAGTTCTGAACCGACCTGTTGATGCAGGAGGATCCGACCTGTTCATCAATTATTCCTTATTTCCTTTTAAGGGCCTATTGCTATTTTTGGTTACGGGCGAGTTTTGGTTATAATGTCCGGTTTATGGACTGTTTTTTTTTATCATTACTTGATTAAATAATATTCAGTTGTATCTCGTCTGTGCTTTTGGGCAAACTATTTGTGATTTTCCCTGTTAATTATATATTCAAACCACTATTCCTCTGGATTCCGTTTTAAACATTGAGATCATACTTTTGCTTCTGGCCCATACTGATTTCACCTCTTCCCATGTCTCAACTTTCTGATCATTGACAGGTGGTAACTGATTCCTGATAGAATATCTAACAATGGCCATGATTATCTTTCTAATTAAGAGGTAGTTTTTCTTGTACTTTTTCTGTTCACTAAACAATGTAAGCATGATTTTCAATAAAAATCTTATAATTTCCTCTAACATCTAATAAAATCAGGTACGCGAATTTTCACTTTATGTCACTTTCATTTGAATTACTTTCCCATCTAATGGTCCCACATGAGGCTCTTTTTGTGTAGCCAGATTGTATTGGAGTGTTAGTTTAGAAACTGATACATGAAAATGGAGTAAAGTGAGAGTTGACTTTGTGTTATTGTATGTATGGTTGTTGTTAGAAAGTTGTGGGACTTTTACTAGAAATCCTGATATTTTTGTTTAGTTAATGGGAAAACATAAGATAAATATACAGACTATATATTTGTTTATTTTGACACAAATTAAGTATTTTGGGCCAGTTATTAGTTAATTTTTTTTGGGTGTTTAGTATGTGACTAAATTCTATCTTGAGTCGGCTCCTTCAGCCACCTCCCCCTTTTGTTCATCCAGAAAATAGCTGTCGACAATATTGGCTATTTCAAATATCAATTTAAGCTTCTTGTCCACAAACAAGTTCTGCAATGTATACATCTACTTGCTGCTTTACCTAGGGAGATATGTACTGCATATATCTTCAGCTTCCATCCAAGAAAAATGCACAGACAAGTCATAAGATCTGATAGTTGCCTCGTGTCTTTGCAGTCAGAGAACACTGACTTATAGTGGTCCAAAGTCAGCTATTGAGTCTTTGTGTTGGTTCACTTAAGTTTCTACCACGTTGCATGTTGAATAAGAATTTTGATTTTAGAAGGTTGACTTTGAGATTGATGCAGCCATCACAGTTCATGATTTCATCAATACAAAGCTTCCCTTGTGAATATTTCCATGGTTCAACTATTACCTGTTCATGTCTAAGGGATCGGTCTGGCCCAACTGTGTCTATAAATAGATGTGGTCAAAGTGACTAATTTTCCAAAAAGTTAGTTTTTTTTCCCATTAACTTTGTTTAGTTTTTTTTCCCCAGTAACTTTGTTGAAGTTAAACTAGCATTCCAGAAACATCGGAGCATACTTTCTAACAAATGTATAATCTAAATATCCTGACAACTGATTGAATTTCTAAAACCTGAGGATGGAAACAAGGTAAACCACATATCCATAGTCCTTTAATTTTCTCAACTGCTTCCATTACATTTCTTGGGCAAAAAATGAGCTAATTTATTTATTTATATATTTTTTGAGGCCCGATACCTCTGTTCTCTTGTGAATTTATTGGTTAAATTAGCAAACACATTAATGAAAATCAAGCCCGTGCTTGAACGTCGCTTGCATGCTTAAACTGGATTTATCAATGCCAACTGAAATAATGGCTTGGAATTCTTCTCTAACAAATCTATTGGTTATTTTTTCTTATTCCTCATTGTCATAAGAGGTCATGCTGAATTATGTATCTTTCTAACTAAATTTAAAGCCAATTCGTTTTTGGACTTGAGTTAATTGTGAATTAGGAAGATGTTACCCTTTTGTACCTTTCACACATCTTTCTTACTTGGAGCAGGCATCTATAAAAGTGGTGAGATATTTTGTATCTGTGAAGTTGTAATACTAGATGGATAAAAGTTGGATTGATAAGCCAAGGTATAAGAATTTGTAATTTTAGGATCAAAATTATTGAAGAATATTAATGAGATAGTTTAATAACTAATTCGATTTCTTCTTGGGTTGTATAGGTTAAGTCCTGAATATATGCTTGGAGCAGAAAGTTTCATCAAGTTTGCAATTGAACAGAATGTAATTAGTGATGGAAAAATAAAGTGTCCATGTATGAGATGTTGTAATGTCTTGTACCAAGGTCCAGTTGAGGTGTTCAGTCACATTATGAGTAATGGTTTCTTACCAAGTTATAAGCGTTGGTATTTTCATGGTGAAAAATCATTACGTGCAGCACCCGTTGGTGAAAAATCATTACATGCAGCACCCGTTAGTGTTGATACCTCACATGAGACATCAGAACATAGGGATGATATACTTGGACTTTTGAATGATGCATTTGGAATGTCACTTGGAGTAGAGAATATTGGTAAATAGGAGCAGGAATCAATAACTCCACCTATTGCATATGTTGATGCATTAAATAGATTGATAAAAGATGCTGATAAGGAGTTTATCCCAGGGTGTACAAAATTCACTAAGTTAGCTGCTATTGTTAGGCTGTATCATATAAAGTGTATCAATGGATGGACTGATAAATCATTTACTATGTTGCTAGACTACTTCAGAGAGTTACTACCTGACGGATCAGCAGTTTCTGAGAGTTTTTCAGAAGCCAAAAAGATAATAAAGGACCTGGGCCTTAGTTACAAAAAGATACATGCATGTCCTCAAGATTGTATGCTATTTTGGAAGGAGTCTACACATAAACAATTTTGTGATGTTTGCGGGATGTCAAGATGGAAGAATGCTGATGAGGATAGAAAAATTCCAGCAAAGATTCTACGTCATTTTCCACTCAAGCCAAGGCTTCAAAGGTTGTTCATGCATCCAAGACGTCAGCTGATATGAGGTGGCATTATGAGGGTCGTACCAAGGATGGAATGTTGCGGCATCCTGCGAATTCTCCTGCTTGGCAGGCATTTGACCATAGGTATCCATCCTTTGCATCTGATCCTCGTAATGTTAGACTTGGCTTAGCAGGTGATGGCTTTAGCCCATTCAGGACCATAGGCATTCCACATAGCATGTGGCCTGTCGTTCTCATTCCATATAATTTGCCACCATGGTTGTGTATGAAGCAACCTAATATGATTTTATCATTGCTGATTTCTGGTCCAAATGCTCCCAGAAATAATATCGATGTGTACTTACAGCCATTGGTGGAAGAATTGAAAGACCTATGGGAAGATGGGGTAGAGACTTTTGATGCCTCAAAAAAGGAGACATTCCAGTTACGTGCTACATTGCTATGGACAATTAGTGATTTTCCTGCTTATGCTAATTTATCAGGATGGAGCACTAAAGGACAATTGGCTTGTCCTTGTTGCAATAAGGATACATGCTCACTCTACTTAAAAAATGGAAAAAAGGCATTGTTATATGGGACATCTTCGATGGCTACCAGCTGGTCATAAATTTCGGTTCAATAAACGTTCTTTTGATGGGAGTGAAGAACATAAATTAGCTCCCAATCCACCAACCGGAATTGATGTGTTAAATCAGTTGGAAGGCTTTACCTTTACATTTAGGAAAAATGATTCACTCAAAAATCGTAGAAAAAGAAATCGGAAAGAGGATAGGATTCATCCATCATAAAACTGGAGGAAGAAGAGCATATTTTTTGACTTGACATATTGGAAACACAATTTGTTACGTCATAATTTAGACGTAATGAATATTGAGAACAACATATATGACAATATCCTTGGAACTTTATTGATCATTGAACACAAGTCAAAGGATAATCCAAGTGCTCGTGAAGACCTAAAAATGATGGGTTTGAGACCAGAGCTCCATCCACAACATTTGGCTGGATCTAATAAGATACTTCTACCTGCGGCATGTTTTTCAATGGATAAAAATGAGAAGAACTTGTTTTGCAAAGTACTGCACAATATCAAGGTCCCTGATGGATATTCATCAAACATTTCTCGTCGTGTGAAAATAAAAGAGTGCAAGATATTAGCACTCAAGAGCCATGACTGTCATGTATTAATGCAACAACTTCTTCCATTGGCTATAAGAAAAGCCTTGCCAAAGACTGTATCCTCCATCATTATTGAGTTATGTGGGTGTTTTTAGGGAGCTATGCATGAAGGTTTGTCGAGAGCAAGACTTGAGACGCCTACAAGATCGAATCGGTCTAACTCTTTGTCACTTAGAGCAAATATTTCCTCCAGCATTCTTCGATGTCATGGTGCATTTGCCCATTCATTTAGCTAGTGAATGTATGTTAGGAGGACCAGTTCAATATCGGTGGATGTATCCTATTGAAAGGTAAGTATCGATCAAAGTTGGTTTCACTCTATTTAGTATTATTTTAAATGATATTACCCTAAACAACTCTTCATTTACTTTCTCGTTTAGGTTTTTGTATACACTGAAATCTTATGTGAGAAACAGAAGTCAACCGGAGGGTTCCATTGCAGAAGGATACCTTACAGATGAATGCCTTAACTTTTGTTCGAGATACCTTGCAGAAGGTGTTGAAACGAGATTCAATCGGCCTGAAAGAAATTATGACGGTAGCGATGACATTGGAGAATCTATATTCTCAAGAAATGGGTGTCCTTTGGGGAAAGTAGAAGCATTTCAGTTGAGTGAAATAGAGAAAATACAAGCACATCGTTATGTGTTATTCAATAGTAATGGCATCACCTCATTTTTAGAGTAAGTCTTTCAAATAATCAAAGTTTGATCTATTATGTTCTTTTCATAAAATATGGAATATGAGCTCTTCATAAGCAATTTTCTTATTGTCAATTTCCTTGTAGTGAGCATGTACAAGAAATTAGGATGTTGCATCCTAGTCGAATGAATCGTCGCCAAATAGAGCGAATCCATAATGAGCAATTCTCTAGTTGGCTTGAGAAAAGTGTAAGTATCAAATACTATAGTATTTCTTAACAAGGAATGTTCAAAAGAAATCTTTATACTAATTTTATTTCTCCCTTAAACGTTCACTAGGTGCCAGAGATGATCAATGATGGAAGAGCCATATCGGAAGAAGTTATCTCCTTGTCTAAAGGCCCACAATCAATAGCTAAACGCTATAAGCGTTATATCATTAATGGGTTTAAGTTTCACATTAGAAATTGGGAAAAAGGGAGTAAAAACCCTTAATAGTGGAGTTGTTGTCACAGCAAAGACATCAAGTTATGCAAGTTCAAGGGATCAAAATCCCATTCATGGTGACAGATTATTATGGTGTTTTGAAGGATATAATCGAGTTGCAATACTCTAAACAACAAAAGATTGTTTTATTTAAGTGTGATTGGGTTGATGTTAGAACTGAGGGAAGGTGGATGAATTGAAGTTTCCTCTTGTCAACCTCTTACGGTTGTTTAACTTTGGTGATCGACTAACAGATGAACCATATGTGTTGGCATGTCAAGTGCAACAGGTCTTTTATGTTCAAGATCCCATTGAACCTGAGTGGTATGTTGTGGTGAAGACAAAACCGAGAGATTTGTTTGATATGGGTGAGCATATGGATGAGGCCAATGATAGTTACTGGGACAATGAGCCATTCAGTAATCAGAACTTGGAAGACAATGTTGAAGTGGGTGAGAATGGTCTAAGTTTGGTTAGGATTGACATGCCTGGTACAATAATTAATGCATCACACTTGGAGACAAATATTGATGGGGACAATAACTGAAACTTTATTACAGAATTTTTTTTTGTTGGATTCCTTTGGTCTAGTATAATTATGTCTTTTTTATGTGTTTTTGTTGGTTAGAGAACTTTTCATACATTAATCATTTATGTTTTTGAGATCATAATCAGTTTCATCTTTTACTAAGCTTGTTCGTATAATGGTATTATGAGATTTTTGTTTATCAATTATCATGGAAAAGAGAATCAAGTGGTAATTTTCACCATTAACGTATTATTCTATGAATGAAATAGTTTAATTTTAACATAATATAATAAATGAATCATATTGTAATAAATTAGATTATTTTATAAGTTTGGATGTGTTAATTTTAGATGGATTCATCAAATGATATTACAAGGACATCAAAAAGGTCTCGAAGAGGACGGGGACCAACTTTGTGTTTGCCTGTCTTCAAATCGAATGAAAAGATTGTAGTAAAAGCAAATTCCTTGGATCAACCATCTAACAATGGAGCACAAACACTTTCTTCAGTCATTGGTACCATTTCTCGTGACGGACAGTTGTGCCCTCTTGTATATGATGATTGGAGATCCGTTCCTAATGGAAAGAAAGACTATATATGGACCATGATACAGGTGGCGTGTTGAATTTTTTTATGCATTACTTTTGGTTGATACCATGTTGAATTGTATAAATGCGTGTCTTGTAATATTTACTAAGTAATTTTAATTGTTTGTATGTAGGAGTATTTTATTCTTGAAGATGTCTCAAAGTCCCATGTTCTTAGGAAAGTAGGGATATTATGGAGGAACTGGAAGCATAGTTTAAAGAGGAGGTGCTATGATCCTTTTGACAATGATGAGGATCGCGTAAAGAGTAGAGATCCAAGGGTTGATCCTGGACAATTTCGAAACCTCCTACATTTTTGGAATGATGAACAAGGCAAGGTATGTTATGTATGTATAGCTTTAAATATATTTCTCTCACAAATTCGTGATTGGAAAAACCTTCTCTAATTTGTATTTGTAGTTTTTGGATTGGTTTAAATATGCATCACCATAGACTTGTATTAATAGCTTTGATTCTATCTATTTTAAAATTGGGAAACTATTATACATTTGGATACAATAGGATTGTTTGTCCTGTGGTGTTATTTGTTTGCTTCATTTACAGCTGATATGGATAACACTGTCCACCTTAACACCATGCCTTGTATTGTATTTGAGCTCTTTAAGATTTACAATTGCTTTTACATACAAAATTTCCTCAAACTTGCACCTCTACTTGGTAATGATCGCAGACGAGTCTCCTAAAAAACCAACAACAGAACACCTGTTGTTACCCCCACATTCCTTCCTAAAGCTCTTGCAACACCGACCAATCTGAAGTCTTTCTCTGTGTATGTGTGTGTGTGCATTTGCATACATGCAGTGCATCTGGTTCATACCTTGGTTAGACCATCTATGCAGAAATATCTTATTTATTTCCTTCAGTTTGTTGGATTTTTGTCTATTTAGAACAGAATATTTCGAATTGGTTTTAAGGTTGACTCATTGGACATGTATAGTTGTTGTTTTCATCAGGGTACCCACCTACAAAGATTAAAGAATGAAATATTAAAGAATGAACAGAACATCTCTTCTTTTTTTTTTTCTTTTTCTTTTTCTCTTTTCTATTTAAGGAAACAAAGCCATGTTCTGTGTATCTATATCATCTTTCCTTTTCCTTTCAACAAAGAGAAAGTCATCTTTTGTGTAGTGTGAACTTGAGTATCACACATAAAAAGGACTCCTATAAGGTTCATATCTAAAAAGCATGGGCCACAAATCTTGGCATCTTTTCTTTTCTAGACACATCCACACATTAATTCCACCCCATCTTCTGTAGTACTATTACTATCATAAAGCAACAAAACAAACTCATCATTCTCATTCACAACTGGCCCACCATAAGTATACCTTCCAAACCCAAAATCAATCTCTCCAAAAGGTAGTTTCCACCAAGCTGATATATGAAAGTTTCCTTTCCCAGTTGCAGGAATCACTTTATAAACTTCCAACCAGGCTATAACTGACCTTATACATTCATCTGTTATCCTTTCCCTTGCTTCCTTCATCATATCCATAGAAAAGGAGAAAGGCTTCTCAAGCAACTTAATCACCTTAGCAGTACTATAAAGTATTATTGGGAACAAATTACAAAAAGATGACTACAAGACTTACAGATTTTACATGCAGAGGTCAACCACTCACTATAAAATATATTAACTTAAATTTCCCATTCTCATAAACAAATTTTTTAAAACATTGTACAGAACAGTTCTAGTTTGTAAGAAAATTTGGGGGCAGACGATTAATTTATCTTCTAAAGTATATTTGATTGCTTTAGATCTGAAATGATTACAAATATAAAACCACCAGAAAGATATCGGAGGGAAATTCTTACCCCTTTGTCCGCAGGTGCTTGTGCAAAGCTTGCTCTAAGCAGGTTCCTCCACTTGTCCTACAAAACAATACCTTATTTTCTAAATAATAGACTTGTTCTTACCTCCCATTACAATCCAGTTTTGTGGTATAACTTTTGTTTTTATAAAAAATTTTAAGTTTTGAGGTCTAATATCTAATATGGATACCTTGAGATCAACCGAGGTTCGGTAAGTATAGGATGAAAAGGCAAGCCGTTTGATCTCAGACCACCTCCCTGCTCCATATCTAGCAACACCCTCAACTAGCTTCATAACTTCAGAGAGAGTCCAAGCTCGATGATGCTTCCTTCTGGTTCCACCTTTTGCTGTTGCCACAGTCATTACGTTATCATCTGAATCATTCTCAGATGAAATAAAATTTTTCTGCTCCACATCTTGCTTCTGCCCAGCCATGCATGCTACTGAACTCCAATTATCTGTTTCAGCACCAATCTAGAAAAAAACCAACACTTCATGAGAACCATTAGCTATCAAAAAGAAAACAAACTGATGATTCTTTTTCTATCGAAGCCCATGAATTAAAAACTCTCTTCCTAGAATAAAATTGAATTTGTAAGAAATGGAGGCAATGTGTACAACTAGAAAATAAAAATTAGAAAATTCAATCATCCCACAATGAAATATCTTGGACCCATAAAATGTAGTCAGTGAATCTTCATAGGGGCTTGAAGCCTTTCATTGGACATCGAGCATGGTGGAATTGAACAGCCCAATAAGAAACAATAAAGGGACTTCAAGTTCGGAGTGAAAAGGACCATAGCCTGCCAGTAGATGGCATAAGCTGTAACTATAGCATTTCCTGTAACCCCTTGAGGTAAAGGTGGGGACAGTTTACACCTTATGTCCACTACAAACATAACCGTTGAGTCTTCATCTGTGTCACTGAAAGTTGCCTTTGTTCTTGTTCTCCAAATATGAGCTACAATGGCTTCAAAGGTTGAGCACTGGATCATGGCTTTGCCTCTAAGTTTGTTAATCATGTCATGAGTGAAGGAGAAGAGCCTGTAAGCATACTTTTTTGTTTTTTTTTTCTTGGAACCCACATCTGTAAATTATGGCCTTTATTACTGAGTTTTTCTTAGTAAACTAAGATCTGGGGCAGATTTTGTGTTTTTCTTGATCTGGCTCTAGCCCAAACGTTGAGATATTGTAAGCATACTTTTTTTTTTTTTTTTTGTGGGGAACCCACATCTCTAAATTATGGCCTTTTATTACTGGGTTTTTCTTAGTAATCTAAGATATGGGGCAGATTTTGTGTTTTTCTTGGTCGGGCTCTAGCCCAAACCTTGAGAAATTACTTGGGATTGGGTTCACACTCTAGGTATCTGGGTTGAGTTTACATCCAAGTTTGGTTTTGATCCACAAATTTTAAATTGAACTAATACAAAAATGATTAGAGTTTGGCACAACCCACCGATGTACAGCTCTAATTTCTGATCTCAGGTGATTTAATTTAATGCATATAGCTCCTTGGCTTGATGGAAATATTGAATACAACAGAGGATATTGATCTATCAACATAACATTGCTCTTAAATTTGAGCTCTTTAAGATTTACAATTGCTTTTACATACAAAATTTCCTCAAACTTGCACCTCTACTTGGTAATGATCTCAGACGAGTCTCCTACTAAACCAACACCAGAACACCTGTTGTTACCCCAACATTCCTTCCTAAAGCTCTTGCAACACCCACCAATCTGAAGTCTTTCTCTGTGTATGTGTGTGTGTGCATTTGCACACATGCAGTGCATCTGGTTCATACCTTGGTTAGACCATCTATGCAGAAATATCTTATTTATTTCCTTCAGTTTGTTGGATTTTTGTCTATTTAGAACAGAATATTTCGAATTGGTTTTAAGGTTGACTCATTGGACATGTATTGTTGTTGTTTCCTTCGTGTATTGTATTCTTTACACTTCATGAATTGCACTCTTTGTTTCCTTGATTTTGTTAGAACCAATCTGGAGTTGAGTTTCCCAAGTTTCAAAATATAGAAGGCTGTTTTTACCAAAACAGGTGCTCAGAACCCCTTTAGTAAAATGGCCATAAGTTTCTCCTAACAACTCTAAATGACATATCGTTTGATGTGTTGGAAACTAGACTGATAGGGCTTTCCAATGGTGTGTGGCATGCCTTCCAACTCCTCATAGCTTGAATCAGGTTTGAACATTTCTAGAGGGCAAAATTCTGATCTGCAGGGACTGTTTTTCACTTGAATGAGCGTTGTGCTTTGGGTTGACCATGCATGGCAGTAATATCAGCAACCTAAACCACCTCGTCCACTGAATACTAACCTTGAGAACATCCCTCTTTGATAAATCTCTCAATGAAAATCCTCAAGTACTCCAACACTGATTTGACAGTAAACTGAAGTTTGACAATAAACTGATTTGGGATTGGTGGATTATCCTTAAATTGAACACTCAATTGCTGACCTGAATACAGCTGTGGAAAAAAAAAACTCACTTGATCATGGCCTGGTCACATGAGTTTCAAGACCTGAGTTTCATGACCTATGTTATCCTTTGTCTATGGTTCATTAACTATTTTAGATGTTGCAGTAAAATTGCCCTGCACTCAGTGACATTTTCAAGGGACACAAAACACATAATCACATTTACACAAGACTGCAGGCCATAACAAATTAGAATCACAAAAGTGGTATGAAATAAAGTTCACACTTGACACAAGAATTAATGCTCTTTCCTATTTTTTTTCTTTCTAAATAATAGCATGAGTTTATGCAAGACTGCAGGCCATAACACACCAGTAGTTATATCCAAAATCAAGATTAAGGAAAACTATTGAAAAAGAATATAATTCGATCCTAAACTAGAAAAAAGTCTCACTGTCTGTACCTTTAGATTCCTAATTTGATACGGGCATCTAGCAGGAACAATAACAGCTTCTCCAAGCACTACAAAAATGAAGGGAATTAGCGACGGACTTTTAGCGGCGATAACCAAATTCCGCCTCTAAAAAGTCTATTACTGGCGGTAAAAATATTTTTCGCCCCTAAATATTAATCTAATAATTTTTCCGCACGGGAAACTTAAGGCGCAAGTCTTATGCGCACGAAGGAGCCTTTAGCGGTGGTATGTACCGCCGCTATATTATCTTTTAGAGGCGGTAATTATATTACCGCCTCTAAAATGTTGGCGGGAAGCACGTGCCAAATAAAAATTTGTTTCTGGAGGCAGGATGCCGCCGGTATTAACACTTTTAGCGGCGGTAGAGGTGATACTGCTGTTAAAAAGCCTTCTTCGACGAAAGTAGAACGCGACTTTTAGCCGCGGTAAATATTACCGCCACTAAAAGTCCAACCTTAAATGTAATTTGCGTGTGTAATTAGCGGCGGTAATAGTTACCGCCGCTAAAAGTTATTTTCACTTACCCCGCGCGGTAACCCTTTCTCTTGTTTGCTCCTGTTTGTTTGCTGCGAGGGTTTGCGCGGTAACCCTTTCTCCTGTTTGTTTGCCGCGAGGGTTTTTTACAGCGAGAATATTTTACCCTTGCCGTCACCGGCGGTAGATTTTTTCCGGGTGTTTGGTTGGTTGCACTCGCCGTTTGTTTGTGGTTCACCGTTTGGTTCGTCGTTTGGTTGGTCGCACTCGCCGGCGGTGATGTTTTTCCGGGTGTTTGGTT
The DNA here is from genome assembly GCA_947561395.2 of Buxus sempervirens. NCBI lineage: Eukaryota > Viridiplantae > Streptophyta > Magnoliopsida > Buxales > Buxaceae > Buxus > Buxus sempervirens. The sequence continues at coordinate 40,726,791 of OX387183.1, read as the reverse complement.
GTTCACGTCGTGGTTCGACGCTGCCACCGTTGATCTCCTTACTGAACCCCATTTGCATCGTCGCCAGAGGTAATCATCCCCCTGTTTAATGTGTCTTCGTTTTTTGGGTTTTTTTCTTCGACCCCTACTTTGACAAGCTGGCAGATGCCATGGTTACATGGATTGAAGCTTGGGATGAGCTCAACTTCTGGAGGTGATTCTGCAGATAAACCCAATGGCCCCTCAAAGTAGAAGCTTTAATTTCTTCGGATTTCTCTGTTTCTTCCTACTTAAGTTGGTCGGGATTTGATTTAAACCGATGTGGTGAGAGAGATGCCCGCCCACCCTACCCCTGTCTTAATGGCAAGAATGGGAGTAAAAAAAGTAGTGTTGACAATGTGTTGCTCTTGATATATTGATAATTTGATTTCCTGAATTTTTGGGAAACATCATGTTGATTTTATTTTTCTTTAAATATTTTTATCTCCGATTCTTGACTTTGATTTGTGTGAAATCGGACTGTTTTGAGTTGAATAGAAGTGGATTATTTATTTTAAAAAAAAATGGATTATCAATCGCTCAATCATCCACCAAGCATTCCAAAAGCTTCAATTGTTGCAGCTGCAATTGGGTGATACAAGACCATATAAGTGATGAGTCCTCTCTTTTCTATCTCTCATTCGGCAAAAAATGACTATGTTGAGTTCTTACTTTCGGATTTCTCTGGCCTAAATGGAAACCGTAGCCACTATCAATTCATAAAGATAAAGCTTTTTTTTATGAATAATTCGTAAAGATAAAGCTTATAAATGCTTTCCCACTAATTAGTAATCCATTAGAATGATTATGAACCAATAGTACTCTCTCATCTCATGTCACTCCTTTCCAACAGGAGATTGAGCCACACATCTTTGGCTGCTTGTTAGAGGAACTCTCAAAGGAATTGATATGTGAATTGATATGTTCTGTGTGATTGTAAAGAAGAACCCTTGATTCACCGGTACTCGTCTTATATAGCACTCACTTTCAGGTAAGTACATTCTTCTTCTCCTCTTTTTTTTTAGTCTCTTTTTTCCATTTCCAAAGTTCATGGGAAAGGTTGATCTCATAAGAAATCAGAGTATTGTCCTTTTCCTTCCACTTCTTGCTTGACGAATTTTAGTCTTGATTATGTTTTCTAAATTTTCTGTTCGATCGTTTGCCTCAACAGGCCTTGTATTTGTTAAAAATTAATTGTAGTGTGAAAATGTTTACTAATATGCACTAACTATTTGACAAAATTCCTATTTGATGCTTTCTTTGTGTATTTGTTCAAAACTAACTGTAGTGATTTGTATACATATCTTTTAACCATAAATTTAGAAAAAAAATTTAGAAAAATATTTTCTTGCCATTGTGTACACTCCTTGTTGCCTACAACAGAGAAAGCAAGGTATTGTACCTTTTCTTAAGTACTTCATGTTCTTGAACATCAGTTAGAACACATATAACCTATGAAAATTTTTTTTGTACTTGTAGTGGTCAAGCTATTAGTCTTTCCATTTGGAATTACTTTTCATATTATGTTGTTTAAAGTAAATTTATAATATTATGTTGTATATGTAAACAAGTAGAAAGAAAAAACAGAAAGATGACTGTAGAAAACAATAGCTTGACTAAGGTAATGCAAAATAATTAAACTCAATTCGTATATCTTATTATACGAACATGAAAGTGCCAACTCATAAGCCTAAGCATCATGTAGTTTATAGGGATATTAAACTTCTTACAAAATTTTGAAGGAGATTCTCAAGAAATGAAATGTCGGGCAAGATCTTTCTTCCCTTTACATAATACCATAATATAAAAATACCAATTTACAGGTTAGGATCACCCATAGCATGTTTGACTCCCGTCTACCCATCCAAAGTAATTTTACCATTGCAAAGATAGAAAAGGCAATTTTATTTTAGAGAAAATATATTCACGCATGAGAACTATTAGTTATTGTAAGTCTACAGTTAGAAGATTAAGGGGATATTTAAAATTACCTGAAGAACCTCTTTGGCTTTCTCATGTCCATACCCATTAGCTAGTTGGTAATCTCCATGTAGGTTATTTGCAACAATGATAATTTCAAATGTTGCTGCATTATTGTCCCATCCTGGCTTCCCTGGATAATTAGCTCTGAGCTCGTACTCTGATGTAGCCTACAAAAGAAAATTACAGGCTATCACATTTAGTAAGGCAGGCAAGATACAGAAATTCACCAGTGTACTACATGAATTCACCAGTGTAGATGTGTTGAATGTGTAGGTAGCTGTCACACCAACTGGTTGACAATGTCAATGAATTTTCTATGCCACAAGTCAAATCAAACGTGCTGTTTCTAACTAGCTGATCCATCCATTCTTTCTAAGAATCAAACTTAATGACAAATCAACAACAAACAGATGTTGAGAGGTTAACTTCAGAATATTCAAAATGGTTCTGTTGCAGGAAATCATCTACGTGGAACCTGCTGAATGGTGGTGGGATGATCACACTGCTTGCTTGCCAAGCTTATAATTAGGCCAACATCGACTATCTATGCTACTTAAGTTGGTAAAAATTGGATAAAAAAATCATACCTGCAGATACAACCCCTTTCTATGTTTAATGTGAACTCTACTGTTATTGTATCTTTCAACAGAAAATATTTCACTTATGGACGGTGATTCTGCTGTAGTGGAAACAGAATTCTCTTCATTGTCACGAGTCAGAAATTGTCCTCCAAATGAGCGGAATTGAAAGTCTGTTTGAGATACTCTCCATAACTGATACAACACAAACTAGATGGATAAAAATAATCTTCATATATTAAAAGAGAAAAATGATTTAGAAACAAAATTTAGTGCTTAAAATTGCAGTACATGTTTAGGACACAAACAAATAAGAATGAAACAAGAAATAATAATAAGACTATTATTACTGTTTATTAGAAGTGGTTAAAGAATACACCTTGATGTGTATACAAATATTCATAACAGTACTTCTTGACATCAAGCAAAGCTAACAAAGGTAAATAATTTATGTTCAAGTGAAGATTATATAGCAATGATGGCAGAGCAACTTAGTAAAATGGTTCCCACAAAAAGAAAGGGATGTACTAACAAAGTCTTGCAATTCCAGAGCTACATACAAAACAAAAAGAGAAAAAAAAAAAAAGACCTCAAACTCACAAGAAAAGAAGAAAAAAAAGAAGCCATTATATCAAAAGTAGTCCTTATTCACTAATCTCTCAGTCAGACATTTCAACGCCATTTAAGCCTTTACTGTCAGAAAATATGAGATCTTTGTCCAAAAAAAGAGAGAAATAAAGCAAAGAAAACTAAGAAAAACGTAAAAATCTTCCATCATTTTTAGTAGCAGAAAACTCCTAAACCATTCATTTACTAGGCTTGTATCACTTAACAATAAAAAGGAATGAACTTATCAAAAAGGAAAAAATGTATATATATATATTTTGAAGGGATTTTGTGGCTGTAACAACCTTTGGAATAAGTCAGAATCATCAATTGACAGACTCATGTCTCCTAAAATCATAAGAGAATGAAGAGGGTCCACTTTTTTCCTCTGCCTTGGATCATGATAGTGAAGGTTTTGACCAAGCATGCTTTAGGTCCGATCTCACATACAAATGCTTAAACTTTACTTTCCTGATATCTCTTCTCTTTTTTCCATCTATGAGCATTGAGCAATACTAAAAAACAGTGTAAATTCTATGCTCTTTTACTGGGTTCAATATTGCTGGACCACAATGCTTAGTGCTCATTAGCATGCTTGTTTCCTACTTCATCATTTAATGTTGTATTGCAACTAGTGAACATAGACTAAATGTTTGTCTTATGTTACCACAAATATGAGTGTTTCAGGTTTCGCTGGCATCACCATCACTGTAAGTGCTACAAGACTCAAATATATAACAAGCATTCACTTCTTGAATTAGACAAAAATTACACCTATTGTCAACGGATAATGTCATCATGAATATTGGAGCAGATCAACAAGCTCATTGCTTCTCTTCAAGGTTTTAAATGTCAGATGAAGATTCAACTGACTTTTGTTGGTTTCATAAGAAAGAATTGGAGTACAAAATTTGACTCTTGTAAGTCCGATTCGTATTATATTAACTGGCTTAAACCAAGCTATGCATGTCAAACGGTAGTTTACAAGTTAGCACAAACCAGATAAATCCATACTGTCTCTAAGGAGGAAAATCCTTAGCGAAACCGTAAATAATATAAAACTTGTATAAAATTCTGGTTCAGCAATAAAAGACCAGGTGCTAGGATGTGTTGTACTCCTACACTAATTTAGTAAGGATAGGTGAATTTTAGATTAAATTGACTCACACTGCATTTGGATAAAATGAATCCACTTTGATTCCTCCCTAAAATTGCAGCAATCTCATGCCCGGATTATGTATCATGATAACCATAAAAGAACTAGAGGGAGAAAAAATGCTGCAGAGATTGAGAACGTGTTCTCAGTGAAAAAAGACTCTCCAAACATCTCTTCCTTGATAGCATCTACAGTGACATCGAGAATTGATTTACGAAATGGTCATAAGACATTCATGAGCAATTTGGTTAGACATCTCACCCTGAAGGTTTCCCATGAGGAAGGAACATCTCTGTCCACAGTTACGTCCATACCTCCCCCGATCTCTGCCCACAATACTTCTGCAATGTCACTGATTTAAACTGCACCTCTGTTCCATCCTAAACTTCAATCCCCCATAAATGGTTAAGCCAGCAAACTTGTAAGAAACCCAGAAAGAATAATGTGAACTCATAAAATAAAATTAACAAAACAGATGCTAATATAATAGCAATTGTAGAATAAGAGGAAGAAAAGGAGACGCAAACCAACTTACAAGCATTTCTCCATTAGGAATTCCATCAAACAGAGAAGGTTTAATCCATCCTTCCACCACCAGCCATCCACCCAAGTTTACTCCTCTTACCTTGTGAAACCCACTTAATCTCTCCTCTTCAATTAAAAAGAAAATTAATATATTAGCAAAATGGGGTTTATCCATCTTTAGGAGTTTTTTAACTATCAAATAAATAAAAAAACAATAACAATAACAAAATGGGGTTCTCCCTTCCCTTTACATTAGATTCAACCCGGCACCTGTGTTTTATATGCAAACATGCAAGAGTTATTTATACTAATTTCAAATTATGGGATTCAATTGAGTTATATTTTGTTTCAACCTTTTTCTATTGGAAGTTTTAGCTCACCTTGTTTAACTCTATTTCAAAAAATAATTTTTATTATTTCAGTGTCCTTTGAAAGTGAGATATCATTTCGTTTTGCTTGTATATTGGTTGCTTATTGAATTCACATTGAAGGTTGCAAACAAGAATAGAAACATGTCACATCAAGCCACACCCTTGGTGTATGAATCTACAAATTTTGGATTATCTTCCATTAAAATGGACATCAATGGACATCAGTGTTGGATCTTCTTTTAGGACCTGAGGACCTTCATTTTGCAATATTAAGACCTATAGCCTACACTAAATTACACACATATATAATAAACATGTGGTTTTCTAAAATGATTTTGACTTAAAGCTGCCTTTCATGTTTGAAATGCATTTAGACTAAAATTTATTAGTGAGTCATATGGGACTCAATATAGAAAATAAGGGTTCAGGTGTACGAACAATGGTTTGTAAGGCTTGTACAATGGTTTGAAATTTTGCAGAAGGAAATTCAACATATTTCTACAAGTGTACGAACAAACGGATAGAAGTTGGATTCATCTGTCTAGGTATCCATTATGTTATTATTTAAAGGTTTTAAATTCAATCCCAAAGCGTCATATATAAATTAAATAAATAATGATGTAATGTTGGTGAAATAGGATTAGTCAAGAATATCGAGTTGGAGTTCGGGATTTCATCAAGTTTGCTTATGATCGTAGAGCAACCATTAATGGGATGATCAAGTTTCCCTGTCCCAAATGCAATAATGTATTGCTTCAAAGTGAGGGGGCTGTATATGATCATCTGATATGCAACGGGTTTGATAAATATTACACAAACTGGTATCATCATGGAGAGGAATTCCATTTAGCAAGTTCATCTCGGGATGATACTGGAGACGGTGGTCATGATGCACATTTTGAAGGCGGTAATGAAATGAAGGCTATGTTAAAAGATATTCTTAGGGTCTATGGCGAAGGTGGTGAAAGAATGTCTGCAAGTTCACCGCAGTGTCCATCAATAGACACTGCAAACCAGGATTATAGTAAATATGAAAAACTTTTATCGGATGCTGATAAAGAGGTAATCCCTGGTTGTAAAAGACAAACGAAATTGTCATTCGTCCTCAAAATTTATGAAATAAAGTGTCGAGGTGGGTGGAGCAATAATTCATTCAGTGAATTGCTTGATGCTTTGAGAGAGGTATTTCCTGAGGGGTCAACGTTGCCAGAGAATTTTTCTCAGACGAAGAAGATGATATTAGATTTAGGTTTAACTTACAACAAAATAGATGCATGTCGAACGATTGTATGTTGTTTTGGAAAGATTCATCTGAGAAACAATCTTGTGATATCTGCGGTACATCTAGATGGAAATCCGAGGACACGTACTCGAATAAGAAGGGTAAGAAGAAGCCAGAGAAAATTTTCAGTCACTTTCCGTTAAAATCACGTCTCTAGAGATTGTATATGTCGTCCAAAATTGCCGATGATATGAGATGGCGTGCAGAGGGTTGCACTGTCGATGGAATGATGAGGCATCCCGCAGATTCTTTTGCTTGGGAATCTCTTGATGTGATGAACCGTACGTTCAGTTTGGATCCTCGTAATATTCTGCTTGGTTTAGCAACTGATGGGTTTAACCCATTCCTCGTAATATTTTGCTCGAGTTCGAAAGGAGAAGGTATACACACTTTATTTTCTCGTGAAAATGCTTAAGTTTCCTAGTATATATTATTGCAAACATAAAGCATGTAAATTACAAGTGTTTGATAGATTTCTCAGAGCTGCCACAGCAAGCTTCGTGCATTCTTCGTTTCAGATCACCAATGCTTCCGTAGTCCGTTGTGAGCATGCGTTGGGTTAATAAATAAAGAGAGTGTTGGGGAAACTTGGGACACAACCAAATATAGTGTTAGGTGTGATAATTTGTGTTTGTCATTTAAGTATTCTTTCTTGTTTGATGGGTTTGATGAGAAAGGATTGCAAGAAAATATTTGGTGAAGAAAAGTTTGGTTTGCCAAAGACTCAGGCCCTACTGCTTTATTCTTCTTAAATATATTTTGTTTTCTTCTTGTAGTTGTACCTACAAGAGGAAAGTATGGAGGAATATTGTATTGTCCTTTAATTCTTATGATACATGTACCATAGTTGTAAGTTTATGGAGTGGGGGTTTTAATATATATATTTTTTCCTTCCTTATCTTTTCCTCTTCTTTTGTACACACTTGGCTAGTCCTATATATAAAGAAGGGGGGGGGGGGGGGGGGGGGGGGGGGGGGGGTGGTGGGGGGCGGCTAACCCACCAGCCATTCAAATGACTAACAAAGACTTTATTTAAACTTAGATTAGCAACAATGAATAACATTTTGCTATTCTACTTCACATGGACTTTACCTATAAAATAGTTTGCCAAATTCTAATTTGTGAATCCTTGTCTGTGGTTTACAACCCCAATCTATACAGCAGCAGATGGCATTACATGGAGATTCTTAGTCAACAATTTACACAAGCAAGTTCAAAGCATTCGAAAAAGATCATTCCCAAACCTCTTTTCGGTTTGTGCCTGTTATGATGTGACAACTAATGAATGACATGTTATATTTGGATGGTTATGGCTAGATGAATATGGAATGGTTTGTATGATTGCTAGATTTTTGTAGGTTATATAAATCTTGGACCATTTGGGGTTTGGTCAACCTCCATTTTTAGGGGAGATGCTGTCGAAATTTCGGCTAATCCCATGATCGGGTAAGATGTTGTGGGATGGGCGTTACTCCCATTAAAATGTGGGGCTCCTCCTCAAGCCGTCAAGGCATTGATGCGCAAGAACTAAATAGACTGAAGGAACAATTGGAAGAGGAGAGGCGACTACGAGAGGAACATATGGAGCGGGCTAATAGACAGATAGCAGAGCTTCAACGTTTATTTTATTCATTTGCGGGATAGTTAGTATGCATACAATAATTAAAATAGCTTTCACTTTTTTACATTATCTTAATATGTACATTTAATGAAAAGTAATGTTACTTATATTATAGGCTGGACAATCATCAGGTGGGGATGATACTCCACACCAAATGCCAGACAGCCCTCTTGATCATTGCTAGAACATTTCCTAGAAAGTGAGTATTTTTTCAGTTTAGTTTATTCAATATAGTTTTGTATGAAAATAAAAGTTGCACCGACAACAAATTTAATTTAGACTCTTTCTCTTCATGGTAAAATAAAAAACAATACCTAGATATTGCTATGCATCTACCATTATAAATTCATATTGTAGATTGGTATCCTGATGCTTATTCATATTTAAGTGTGTGTGCATGTGCATGGATGCTTGTGAGACTAGATAATCCAAGGTGATAATTTTGGAAGTTTGTTGGGAACATGTAAATGCGATGTGTTATATTGGATGAAACCACTTTTTATAACAATATGATGGCAAAAAGCCTCAGGTGATGTAGATTATACTTTGAGCAGTCACTTTGTATAAGGATGCCAGAGGTTAAGTATGTTGCCGTATTGTCCCTCTTGGACCTTGCTTTTGTGGGACCTACACCAGGCTAAGCTTCTTTTTCTGGCAATATATTTTTTTTGTGACATTGCTATATCTTTTGGGTGTTACCAGTTTCAAGCTTAAGAACAAGATCTGCACATCTTTAGTGGTAATTACCAACTAACCTATTTTGGAATTACCAACTGCATTAGTTTAGTGGTGGTGCATGGTTTTGCTAAATCTATTGTGGCATTTTACAAGATAGTCATTGACTCATTAGGCTTATTTTGATATATGAAGGAAAAACAAAACATTTGCATGAGATGAACGATGTTGAGATGCGGATATGGACGTGCGGCCAGACTACAAATGATAAGGAATGAACATATCTAAGAGTGGCTAAGTGTTGCCCATATAAGTAAAAATATAAAGTAAAATAAGTTAAAATGGTTTGGACTTGTGAAGTGAATACATAAGGAGGTAGATGTGACAAGCTGCAAGGGTAGTCATTGAAAGATATAGGTTGAGCGGAAGATTAAAGATAACATAGATAAGAGTCAATCAGAAAGAATTTGCATAGCATACTGTGGTCTTTTTAAATATTCAGATGGGAGAAAAAAAAGTAATGTTGCTGGCCCAAATTAGTTGGGACAAGGCATTTGGTTACTGATTGACTATGTGTATATATATGAAAATTTATACATCCATTTATGATTTATTCCTTGAATTATCTAATCTAAGCTTACATGCTAGGAAAAAGAGGTCAGTTGGATTGGATGACTTTAGCATTAACTTCCAAAATTGAGTGAATGTGCTGCATATATGCCTGCTCTAATCTCTGTTTTTTTATTCCTGTTGGTTTGAAGTCCCCTTTCATTTCCATTTCATCTTCAGATGCTATAATAGAAAATTAAAGATTTATTGCTTTATGCTTTTTGGTCAGAACTTGGCATTTGGAACACCCACTTCCTTTAAATTTGGATCCATTACCTTTGTCAAGAGATATCTTATGTACATTCTCTTCAGTTGGAACCGTATTTAGGGTGATGGTTGATCAAAGTGATAACGTACTCTTATGGAAAGGTTAGTGTGTGATGTGCATGAGAGATATAAACTGTGTTTATCAGGTGATTATTTGTGATTGGGGGCTTAGCCCATTCTCATATGTACAGGCGTTATATAGCCGTTTTTTCTGAAAAATTTTAGGATGTTATTTTTGTGTATGGTTAGTTCTTAAGTTAATTTTCACCACTTTGGGCCCTAAGCTAGCGCTTAAGAGCCAATATAAACCCGTACGGGTGGATCTAGTTTCGGGGTGCTACAGAAATGGTGATCAAAAGCTTGGCCTCCACTTACTAGGTACTGGTAGATGGGTGAAATTCATTAACATAATCTGTCAAGATTGCTTTGGGTTGTGGCATGGTGTGGTGATGCCTTTTACTAAGCTTCGATTCTTGCCAAACGAGGACAACACCATAATACAACGTCAAAGGTTATTACTACTTGGCATTAATAAACCACACTCCAAATGTGCTGTTTTTACTATGTTCTGCATCAAATCCAGATATATTTTTGTTGCATTGACTGTTGATTTTTTCAAATCAGGTTTCATGATGAACGTGTATCATCAAAATGGGATCGCATGCCATTATTGAGCTTTCCTTGGTCTTCTTGTATTACTGATTTTTGTTTTATTTTTCAGGTTGAGCAGCTCCTCAAGGACCAAATCATTATGGATGCATATGATCTATTGGAGTATTTCTGTGAATTCATCATAATCAACCTTCCCTACCTTAGAAACAAGTAGAACTCTTCCATATAATTTCTTATTAATTCCAAAATATTGTAATATGAATGAATAGTTAGTGGTGAAACATTGTATATAGTTCGATTACTTTTCATTACTTAGTTTTTACCTTTTAGAGATTTATTGTAGTGGGGAAATTTTTTTATTGCTCACAGGTTATATCATGTGTATTTAGAAAGAATGGAATAGAATAACTAACGGCTGTTTTGTAAGTGCAGGTGTTACTTTTAGCGGCGGTAATCGTTACCGCCGCTAAAAGGTTGTAACAACCATAGACTTTTACCGGCGGCTCAATTTCCGCCGCTAAAGCTTATCCCTCGCCAATCCGACGAGATTTTACCGGCGGTATATTTACCGCCGATATTACTTTGGAATACTTACCAGCGGTAATAATACTCGCTGGTAAATTTAAAAGTACAAGCGGCGGTAAAAATTCCCGCCGGAAAATATAAGCAATAAGTGGCTGTAACATTTCCCGCCGTAAATGGTAGAGAATTTGCGGCGGTAGTATTCCCACCGGTAAATAGTATAACCGGCGGAATGGTTACGGCCGGCCAGTAAAGTGTCGACATTTTGCGGCGGAAAGTTCTTCTAGTCGTGGATTTGCAAGCAATACCGGCGGGTATATATTGCCGTTGTTAATTCAATCACCGACGGTATCGCCGGCGACACTTTGGGCCAATAGTAGATAGTGGAAAAATTATATGAAATTTACACTTATTGAACTCTTCCTTAAGCCTCTTTTTGTGAGAAGTATTATGAAAAAAACTCTGATCAAGAATTGGATGAGAAACCTGCAGCAGAAGATACACAACAGCATCACAACTAGTCAACAAATAGAGGATCTAGCTAATTGGTCAGGACTCCTCTCACATGTTTAACTGGGGAACAATAAGTGTGCCTAAACTCATTGGAGTGTCTTCTAAGGTATTCTTTCAGCTTCGAAATATCTTCTCTAAAGAAAACATCCCTATGGGCACTGCATTAATTAGCCATTACTTTGGTTTCAAGAGCAGTAGAGCTTTCTCTGTAAGCCTGAGGAAAATTTTCTTCATCTTCAATTTTTTCAGAGCTTTTTTGAACAGTACAAAACTCCATAGATACTGGGCTCGTGGAAGGGGGCAATTGGCAGCATGAGAGTTTATGACCATATGAAACTTATCTTTCCATGTGTTGTTGTTTTCTCTTCTTTTTTCTTTTCCCTTTTATCTACTGAAACTTGAAAGAAACTAACTTTTTATCCTCTTTCTCTCTCTTGATTAATGAAAAAGAAAGACTTCTGGGAAACGTGTTAGTAGAGTTGGTTTTTTTAGATTACATGAAAATCACACAAGAAATTGTCAATGGTCCATTTGATTACCCCTACAAGAAAATCCAGGCTATCCTTTCTGTGTGAACCATTATCATAATCTCCCATTTTTCATGAAAATATTTCTGGTTTTCAAAATACAGAAGAAATTATCAAGTGCAAACTTTGTGGGCCTGTTATTTTCAGAAGAACATTGAATTTGATTAAATTAGAGTGCTGATATGAGTTTTATTGCAGATGCATACTTATCTAGTTTATTGTCTTGGAGGGTTGCATGCATTTAATCTTAGTTATGGCCTCACGTGATCCTTACAAGGGAAATGGGAATAAGGACATAAAAGCTTCATATAAATTTATTCACCCAGAAAGTTGGTGAGATTTTGTTCCCTAACCTATGCAAACATCACTATAGATAATTGAAGTATCATTTCAAATAAATTTGTGATGCTTAAAAATGTCACTAAATACCCAAATAAATATCACCAATAATTTATATAATTAATGTCGTTTTATATAAGCGTCATTACAACAATCCGTGACGGCCTTGTCATCGACGTTTGTTATAAACGCCACTAAATTTTTGGTGACGTTTATTTACGCATTAGTGACATTTGACAAACGTCGCTAAAAAGTACATTTCTTGTAGCGCTAAAGAGTTTAGTATTTAATATAACTACTAAGAAGTAAGAAGTAATATGCATAAGTCAAGTAATAGATTCACTACCACTTTTACAATTTACAATCCCCTACATTGTGGACCGAAGCACAGAGGTCCGTGCGGGTGCCAAGGTTATCCTTATAATAGTACTTGGGATTCAAATAGTATGCTACATTGACGATTACAAGAAAAAACATTAGTACAATTAAAATATAATTATAAACGTTATTGAACATAAGAAATGCAAATAGAATTATAATTATACCAGTTAAATGCAGAGGATGAGCTAGCGTCTTGAACCATCTATTATTAATAATCTTGTATACCCACTTGTACAATGAGGGTGATGCGGCCTTAATCTGAGTTTTCATCACAGCCATACACTGATATATAGATCCTATCGTGGGATAGGCATCTGTGTCAATTATCCTCAGCACAAGGTATATAGGCTTCAGTACATCAATCATCTCTCGCACATGCTCCCAAAAAGTGTTGGATAAAACAATATCCTCTACTCTCCTCCCCATATTCGTGCAACTTTGAGTACAGCGCATCGAATCCTTACTGGTGAATAGTGATCTCAGTCCCTGCCTGTGCTTCAAAATACTATCCAATGCAATGTAGTTTGTGCCAAATCTGGTAATCTCCGGCCAAACTATGTCCCCACCACATCTCTCTTTCATCTTCGCAAGTACATAGTTGTGGTTGTATACAATTGTGGTGAGTGCTTGTGCATCTCTCAACACCTTATTCTCCTGATTCTGCTATTCAAACGGTCTCAATGATAGAGAGATTAGTATCATCGTGATGTTAAAAGAGGAGGCTCTTCTTACAGTCACAAAAATACTGATCTCCCCAACGTTCAGGAGATCTAAAAGCAATATTTTCCAATATAATCTCTTTCCCTTGCATTCATTTACCTTTTATTCCTATTTTTTTCTTCCTCTCGGCTTGCCCTGCATTGCACATGCCCTTCCCTCCTCAATTTTCCTTAAATACCTCTTTCTCGAATCCTCATTTCTTGTACAATTTAGTTTCGTTGCCCAAATAAGAAATGCTCAGATATCGTCGTGAAAAGAGTGAGATGCACTAGGGACTCGCCGTTTTGGGATTGCGATTTGGTTATCTTTCTAAATTTGATATGTCTATCTCTTTCGTTAAATTTTTTATTCAATTTCTAGTGATTTGTTTATATTTTCAATTTTTACTAGCAATTGAGGCACGTGCGTTGTATGTAGCAGATGATATCTTAATTTATTAGAACTAATTATATGCCATCTCATTTCTCCTCAGTCATGTAATATAATTGTCAAATAAAAAGAGAGAGTTAAGATACTCGTAAGATTCAACACAATATCTAGTGAGTGCGCAGATGAAAAAATGAGACCCCAATGTTCTTCCCATATATTAGGTTATATCAGATACAAGAAGAAATTCATATATCCAAATTGAATTCCAACACTATAAACTACATATTATTATTACATTTAACAATTTTATCATATTTATATTTAGCAATTTTACCATAAATTATTACCATTTGTTTAGATACATGTAATTATCTTAACATGGGTAAATTTATTTGTTGATAAAAGGTTATATAATTTTATGTTTATGTCATAATTCAACTCAAAACTCTTTGAAAGACATTTAATATATCTGTACATTTATAAAGTGAAGGCAAAATATTTTGGCCTCACATTTAAAAATATATATATATACAGACATATAAAAGCAAAACACTTTAACTACTTTTACATTTCAGTAAGTATCCATTTGTTTGTGATCATTTTTTTGACTACTTTAACTTCATCAAATCAATAACTTTACTTCCCTTATATCTTAGTAACTATAGTAGCCTATTTATAAGTACATGAAGTATACATGTGGCACCCACTATTCATAAAAAAAATTTACTACTTATCCTTAGAATTCCAAAGCTTTTATCTCAATTATGTTTATATCTCTCCTTCTCCATAATTGCTTATGAATTTCTGAATTAGACATGTTACCATTAAAAAGCGATATAAAAAATTCTGGCTTGACATTTGTTTTCATTTAAAAGACTTGAATGTCCCCGTAATAACTATCCAACTACTGTTTGTATAAGGAATTTGAGTATATACATATAACCGAACCACAACTGATTAAATATACTCTAAACCAAAACTGAATTGAAACTGCCTCGGTCTTTTAGTTACAAAATCAAAACCCAACCGAACTTATTAGAGCAAACCCAAAATTGACTTAATAGGTTCTGTTCGATTTGGTTTATCGGTTCAACTGATAAAGCAAACAATTCCTAGTTGGTGATCTAAATTAACATTGTATATGTGCAATTGGTTCCGTTTGGTTCGTATTGGCATTAAAACCAAAACCGAATCGGTTTTATGTAGCATAAACCAAAACCTAATTGAAACTGTTTAAGGACAACCCTAAAGACCTATAATAGATTTGGATTGGTTCGGTTTGGTTTTTCAGTTTTATACGAACTACTATTATACCTAATAGTATCCCAAATGTACCTTCCTACCCTATAATAAAATGCAAGCCCAGAACATAAATTTTCCTTTCCTCTATATGTTGTCTACTCGAATTTGTTTTTCTTTTAGGGGATGTTTGGTAAGGTTTTCTTTTCTAATAATTATCTTAATAAGTGAGTCATTTAATTAAAGTTAAAATAGAAATCTTCTTTCTCTTCAGGATTGAGGATATGTCTAAATTTGGACTCTAATTAGTTAGATAAATACTGATTCTTCTTTTTTTTTTTCCCAAAAACATCTGAGTCTTGAAAAGATTAAGATTCTTAATTATATATTTACAAGCAATGGATATAAGCCACACTAATGTTTTCATACATATCTTTTTGAAAGAGCTTGATGAAAATATAGGATATACATACTAATAACTTTCATGAATTTTTTGAAGTTTATATGTTATCTTATATATATTATTTTAGGAATTTGTGACTTTCATCTTTAATATAAATAAATAAATCTTCTTCTTGTGATAATGGAAAAGGTGCGCACTTTGAAAATAAAGATTCTAAAAAAAGAGATAATTAAATTTCTTCTCTTATAAGATAACTATTGTAATTAATTTTTTTTAATTAGATAATTACTAGAGAAAACTCTATCGAGATAATTATTGGAGAAGAAGTCTAATTTAGTAAGAGTTCATTAAAATAACTCCACAAACTTTGATTTTGGCTAATTAAATGGCACATTTTGAAAAACTTACTTAAATATTTGAAATTAATGACTATAAGGAAGGATATTTTAGGTATATGAAAATTAAAAACACTTAACGTAGTTCGTGCTTTTAATAGCAGTATAGATTTATTTTGACGAGTTTTCGTTGTCATTTAACTAGATTTTTTCTTGAGTTTTGTTTTAAGGTATTTTCCCAAATATTATAATTCAGTTTCTTCTTTAAGTTCGTTTTAGTAAACATTTTCTTTTGTTTTTAAGCTATTCACATATATTTAACTAGTAAAAACGCGCACGTGCTTTGCATGTGGGAGATTGATTAGTTGTCTAATATACAAGATTTTTCCATACAATATGATGTGAACCACTAATATACAAGATTTTTCATTTTGAATATAGTTAGCATATCCAAGATCAAATAAGTAATTAGTTTGTTTATAACTAACTTAAGGAAATTATAGGTATTAAAATATTTATTGTTTATAACTAACTTTAAGAAATTATAGGTATTAAAATATTAATCTATAGATTTTAATATCTAGATATTAATATTTATAGTTATCTAATTAATATGAATTGCTAATAGACAAGATTAAAAACTTTTTCTTGTCTTCTCAACCTGCATTTATCGTTACACTATTAGCTATTATGTTCATTTGTTTATTCTAAATATATTAGAATAATTGTTTCCAAGATAGGTAAAACAACACAGTTTATTAAGTTTATTTGTCTATAGATATCCAAAAGTAAATTACGCTATTAACTATTAAGTTTATTTGTTTATTAAAATTTTTCAAGTTATCTAGATTTATTGTAATAATTATTTCCAGGATAGGAAATTCTAAGAATCCTTGAATAAAATATGATTATCGATACTTATTAAAAATATTAATCAATAGATTTTAATAATTATAGATTAATATCTATAATTATATATACTATTATTTAAGGTGAATATTCCTTAGAATTTTGGCTGTCCTATCTATATGGACACAAACAATCCTTCCAAGATCCTAAAGGACTCCTATATCCCATAGGAAAGGACCCATCTAACCGTTGTATATATCTCGTAGCTATTGTGTGTATCCCATAGAAAACCTCCCCCTTAAGTAACCAATCATATCCTGTAGAAATGTGATCTAGAAATATAAGATTTAAATATATTAGCATAATTATTTTTAGGATGGGTAAGACAAAGTGGTTAATTAAGTTTACTTGTCTATAGATATCCAGAATCAAATTACACTATTAAATATTAAGTTTATTTATTTATTAAGATTTTTCTTGTTATCTAATTATATTAGAATAATTATTCCAGGGGAGGGAAATTTTGAAATCGTTGAATAAAATCGAGGATTTCTTAATTTAAGCAAGATTTTAAGTGTTTATTAAGTTTATTTGTTTATTGAAAAGCATTCAAGTCTCCTATTTATGTCTCCCATCATATTATATTTCTATAGTATAATTTAGTGGAATTAAGTAAAGAGACTGGTGTTTTTTGGTGGTGACCGTTATGGTAGATTGACATTTTTTGGTCTATACTGTGGTTATCTCGTTTTTGTATATGCTGTACTTTGGGTAATCCAATGTCTTGTGGTCTCCCTCTCTTTTGATCTTAATGAAATCTTCATTAACTATTAAAAAAAAAAAAGTAAAGAGATTGTTGAATCAACCTTTTCATAAATTAACTTACAATACAAATCCATTAATTCTCTAACCTAAAGAGGTTTTAGAAAAACAAAACAATCCTAATACTAATAAAAAATAGTGTCATGACCATCAAATCATATATTATCGCTCCTTCAGCCACACTACTCCATAATCCATGAATTCTTTGTAAGGTTTATTTTGTTTTGGCTGTATTCCAAGTCAAAAAGGTCTTAAAAATATTGTCAATGTATTTGGGATAGGTTAGAGGTATTGCGGTTCAAACGGGGTTTTGATTGGAGTCAAATTGAAATTGTTACGACCAACGTTCGCTGAACGTTCGCCGAACGTTCGACCGGTGACGACATACAGAGAAACCCGAGAGCAGCGTGAGCTGAGCGTTCGCTGAACGTTCGACTGGTGACGACACACAGAGAAACCCGAGAGCAGCGTGAGCTGAGCGTTTGCTGAACGTTCGACCGGTGACGACACACAGAGAAACCCGAGAGCAGCGTGAGCTGAACGTTCGACCGGTGGTGTTTCTCAGAGAATCTGGAGAGCAGCGTTCGCTGAGCGTTAGATGTCCGTTCGACCGATGAAGTTCCACAGAGAAACCCGAGAGTAGCGTTCGCCTCTCGTTTTCTGTCCGTTCGAACGATAAGAAGAAAAGTGTGTTTTATATCGAACGTTCGAGCCGCGTTCGCTGAACGTTCGAACGTTCGCTAACAAATTTCTGTTTTAGAAACTCGATCTTTTCTGATTTGTTTCCTTTTCTTTTCCTTCCTTCTCCTAATCTATTTAAGGAGTGTCTAGCCCATTGTGAGGGTTATCCAATACGTTTTTGAGAACCCTAAAAACGTGTGCAAGAGAGAGAGATCTTCTTCCTCTTTCCTCTTCTTCTTTGAGCCATCAAAATCAGTCTTCTTCTTTCTTTTCTACCTTGGAGTTCCGGGTTGAAGAGTTTGCTCGTGGGAGTTCCTACGGTTGCTGAGCGAGTTCGTTCGGCACATCACTAAGGAGATATTCAGAGTTTTGAATCGTTGCAAGGATGCACATCTGAAGAGTTCTTCAGATATTTACATTGTGAGTCAGAGTCATTGTTGGGTCGTCTGAATCACTATTGTAAGTCTTCTTCTTATAGTGATTTCCAGAGGTGGCACCTCGTAGCCCGGAGGATTTTTCTCTTTGAGAGTTCTCTTAGAGTTTTCCCTTCGTCACCAAATTGCTTGTGTTGTCTCTTCTTTATTTTGCAATTGTGTGTGATGAATTGATATTTGTTCAGACTTGTGCATGCCAATTAATTAAGAACTTGTTTTTAATTGATTGATTTTTTTTTCCGCAATCGGCTTCACCTATTCACCCCCCTCTAGGTGATTTAGAGTCTAAACTGTGTTTTTCAATTGGTATCAGAGCGGGTAACCAGATCCTTGACTCTATTAGTCATGGACAAGTCCTCCACTGCCCCACCCTTCTTTGATGGCAGCAATTATGCCTACTGGAAAGTTAGAATGAGAGCCTATCTGAAGGCTATAGATTAAAATGTTTGGGGAAGTGTTGAGAGAGGATGGAATCCTCCAACTGTGATCATTGATGGAGAGACAAAACCCAAAGACCCAGATAACTATACTAGAGAAGAGTTAATTGATGTTAACTACAACTCTAAGGGTGTCAATGCACTTTTTAGTGCAATCTCTGCTGATGAATTCAAATGGGTGTCCACTTGTCAAACCAGCAAAGAAATTTGGGAAATTTTCCAAACCACTCATGAGGGAACTGTCTTTATGAAAAACTCAAAATTACAAATGCTTATCACTAGGTTTGAAGAACTAAAAATGGGAGAGGATGAACCCTTTGATTCCTTTTATGCTAAACTAAGTGATATAGTGAACTCTAGTTTTAATCTTGGTGAAAGAATTCCTCCTAATAGAGTGGTTAGAAAAATCCTTAGGTCTCTTCCTGAAAAATATAGACCCAAAGTGACTGCTATAGAAGAGAGTAAGGATATTAATGGTATTAGGGTTGAAGATCTCATAGGATCAATTCAAACCTATGAACTCACTCTGCCTCCTACTAAGAAAAATAAGTCTATAGCTCTAAAATCTAGTAAAGAAAAGGCTTATAATGATTCGAGTGAGGAATCCATGGGAGATGAAGATATTGCCCTATTGGTAAAGAACTTTAGGAAAATGTTTAGAAGGAGGAAACCAAGGAGTGAAAATGAGAGGTATAAATCCAAGGGGAGTTCTAGTGGTAGAGATCAAAAGTCTAGAATCAAATCTGAATCTAGGGAGTCCAAACATCCTAAGGACTCTAGGTTGCAAAAACTCCAACAAATCAGATGTCATGAGTGTCAGGGTTTTGGTCACATTAGGTCGGAGTGTCCCACATTTAAGAAGCTTCAAGGGAAAGCCATGAATGCCACTCTTTCTGATGAGAGTGCATCTGAGAGGGATAGTGAGGACTCCAAAACAGAGGAAAATCAAAATTACATGGCTTTCACCTCTATTGTTGGGAGTGGTGACTCTAGCAACTATGAAGACTTTCCACCAAGTGAGAATGCAATTGGTTCTCATGATGAGTCTGATGATGATGAGGAAAGCATTCAAGATGCTTATGATAAATTGTTTAGGGAGTGCTTAAAACAAAGAAACAATTGAAGTCAAATCTCAAAAGGCTAAATGAGGTAGAGCACAAGAAAGAAGATCTTCAAGCAAAATTTGAAGAGTCTACTTCTCGTCTAGGTGAATACAAGTTGAAGATTGAATCCCTAGAATCTGAGAATAAGTCTCTTAAGGAAGAGCTTGAAAGATCTAAAATTCAATTCCAGAAGTTTTCTACAGGTACAGCAAATTTGGAAAATATGCTAGGGATGAGTCAATTAGGAACTGATAAAAGGGGTTTAGGATTCCAGGAAGTCTCAAATGATAATCCATCATCTTCTAAGACCCAAGTTGTGAATACCAAAGGAAAGAATAGATCCAATTCTTCCAAGAGTAAGACAAACCAAGGTAGAAATCGTGGTCAAAAGTCTAATTGGTCAAAACCTAGGGGTGTTCCAACCAAGAGTTCCCAATCTCAGAATTTTATCCCTATTTGTCATTATTGTGGTATTTCTGGACATATCAGACCAAATTGTTGGGATTTGAACCAAAACTCTAGGAGATCCTCACCTAGAAAACCTCAAGAGAATTTGTCTAAACAAGTGAAAGAACAGACAAAGCTCTTAAGTCAACAATTAGCTTCAATAACCAAGAAAACCACTGAGCCTAAGCAAATCTGGGTTAAAAGAAGTGAATTAACTTGTCATGTAGTTCATGTTGCTTTGAAGGCTAGAAATAGTCTTATGTGGTATCTTGATAGTGCTTGCTCTCGTCACATGTGTGGTGACAAATCTTTGTTTAAATCTTTTGAGGATTATTCTTGTGGCACTGTTACTTTTGGTGATGGAAGCAAAGCTCCTATTGTAGGTAAGGGTGTTATTGAAATTTCTGGTATGCCTATTTTGAGTGAAGTTCTATTTGTTGATGGCTTGAAAGCTAACTTGATTAGTATAAGTCAATTGTGTGACTCAAACATGGAAGTTAAATTTGCTAAAAATGTGTGTTCTGTGATTGATGCAAATGGTTTGTGTGTGCTTCAAGGAGAAAGAACTCCGGATAATTGTTATGGTGTGATTCCTAATTCTAATGCTGTGTGTAACTCTTCCAAAGTTGATATGCATGAATTGTGGCATCAAAGACTTGGTCACTTGAACTTTAAAAACATGAATGAATTGTCAAAGTATGATTTTGTTCGAGACCTTCCTAAGCTTGCCAAAGTAGAACCAAATGTGTGTGGGCCATGTCAGTTGGGAAAGCAAACTAGATCTAGTCACAAAAAGATCACTGAGTGTTTAACCCACAAACCTCTTGAATTGTTGCATATGGACCTTATGAGTCCTTCTAAGACTGAAAGTCTTGGTGGTAGGAGGTACATTTTGGTTATTGTAGATGATTTTTCCAGATTTACTTGGGTTGAGCTATTAAGAGAAAAATCTGAAGCAAGTGAGTTGATTATGTCTTTGTGTCGAAGACTCTCAAATGAAAAAGAGTCTAAGGTTGTTAGGATGAGGAGTGACCATGGGAAAGAGTTCGAGAACTCAATCCTTGAAAATTTTTGTCTAGAAGAGGGAATTCATCGTGAGTTCTCTGCTCCTATTACTCCACAGCAAAATGGAGTAGTAGAGAAGAAAAACAGGGTTCTTCAAGAGATGGCAAGAGTCATGATACATGCCAAGGGTGTGGCCATGTATTTCTGGGGAGAAGCCATTAACGCGGCTTGCCATGTGATAAATAGGGTGTATTTGAGGCCTGGGAGTAATGAGACTCCTTATGAAATTTGGCATGGTAAAAAGCCCACTGTCAAATACTTTCGTGTTTTTGGAAGTAAATGCTTTATTTTGAGAGATAGGGAGAATTTGGCTAAGTTTGATGCCAAGAGTGATGAAGGAATCTTCCTAGGTTACTCTAAGAATAGCAGGGCTTACCGTGTGTATAACTTACGTACACATACTGTCATGGAATCCATAAATGTTGTTGTGTATGAAGGGGTTGATAAGTCTCTAGTTGAGGGGGAGACTAGTCTGGAAGTAGGAGAAAATGACTTGTTTGTTGAAAGTCAAAATTCTGAGTCATCTTCTTCAACTTCTGAAGAGGGTCTTTCTTCAACTCCAGGTCCTACAAAAGAACCTTCCTCTAGAGTAAAGTTAAATCATCCCAAAGAGTTATTAATTGGTGATTTAAATGAAGGGATGAGACTTCGTAGGAAAGTCCTAAATCAGATGTCATTTGCATCCTATGTCTCAACTCTTGAACCTAAGAAGGTAGAAGAAGCACTTACTGATGAGTGCTGGATTAATGCCATGCATGAAGAATTAAATCAATTCATTAGGGATGATGTGTGGTATCTTGTTCCTAGACCTGAAAATTTTAATGTTATTGGAACCAAATGGATTTTCAAGAACAAGTCAGATGAACATGGCACTGTAGTGAGAAATAAGGCTAGGTTGGTTGCTCAAGGATATACCCAAGTTGAGAGTATTGATTTTGATGAAACTTTTGCCCCTGTAGCTAGACTTGAATCTATAAGGATTTTACTTGCTGTAGCTTGCCACTTGGGTTTTAAATTGCATCAAATGGATGTAAAAAGTGCTTTTCTGAATGGGATACTTAATGAAGAAGTATATGTTGAACAACCCAAGGGGTTTGTTGATCCACAGTTCCTACATCATGTGTTTAGGCTTAAGAAAGCCTTGTATGGGTTGAAACAAGCTCCTAGAGCTTGGTATGAGAGACTTACTGCTTATCTCTTAGATTACAAGTTCACAAGAGGAGGAGTTGATAGAACCTTGTTCATTAGAAAAGATAAGAGCAGTTTCACTGTTGCTCAAATTTATGTGGATGATATTGTCTTTGGTTCTCCAATTGATTCTCTTGCTTTAAATTTTGCCAAAGCTATGCAACAAGAATATGAGATGAGTATGGTTGGTGAATTAAATTTCTTCCTAGGTCTTCAGATTTCTCAATCTACAGATGGGATTTTCATATCTCAATCTAAATATGCTAAAGACCTTGTGAAAAGATTTGGGTTGGACAGCAAGAAACACACTAGAACCCCTATGAGTACTACCTTGAAACTTGATTCTGATTTATCTGAAAAGAGTGTTATCTACACTCTTTATAGAAGCATGATAGGTAGTCTCTTGTATCTTACAGCTAGTAGGCCTGATATAGCCTTTAGTGTAGGTGTGTGTGCTAGGTTCCAAGCAAATCCTAGAGAATCTCACTTATCTGCCGTCAAACGTGTCATACGATATGTTAACGGTACTGTTGATCATGGTATATGGTTTTCTAGAGACACTTCTGCAATTCTAGCAGGCTATTCTGATGCCGACTGGGCTAGAAATGCAGATGATAGGAAGAGCACAACTGGAGGTTGTTTCTATGTTGGGAACAATCTTGTGGCATGGATGAGCAAGAAGCAAAACTCTATTTCCTTGTCCACAGCTGAAGCGGAGTATATAGCCGCTGGGAGTGGTTGCACTCAATTGCTTTGGATGAAGCAAATGTTGAGTGATTATGGGATTGAACAGGGAACTATTGTCTTGTATTGTGATAATACAAGTGCTATTAATATTTCCAAAAACCCTGTTCAGCACTCTCGAATCAAGCACATTGATATATGACATCATTTTATTCGAGAGTTGGTAGAAGATCATGTGATATCTCTTGAACACATCCCATCTGAAAATCAATTAGCTGACCTCTTTACCAAACCTTTAGATGCTCTTAGGTTTGAGTTTCTTAGGAAAGCTATTGGTGTTGGTCCTCTTCATTAAGGAGGACTTTGTAGCATGCTTTAGGGTGTTTCATGCATTTTTCTTTTCTTTAGCATGCTTACTTGTTTTTGGTATTTTGTATTTTGTTTTTGTATTTGTTTTTTTTCGTATTTTTTTTCGGTTTTTATATGTATTCTTGTCTTGACATGTGTCAACTATAGGATAAGTATAAGGTTGTGAAAATATATATCTTTTGGGTATATTTTGAGAACCTACAAACTCTTCAAAGATGATTTCTCAAATGTGATTTCAACAGTTTCTAATAATCTCACAATCATCTTGCTAAACTCTATTTGTGGTTTGTATATCACATACACATCCAAATACAATTGAGGAAGCCTATTTTTTATTTTCGGTGTTGTGTGGATAGGCAATCCTGAGTTTACTCTTGTCTATCTTAAGTTGAAAAGACCCTAGCATTTGATCTTGTGTTTACAAAGAGATTTCTCCCTCTTGTTTAAAAAGAAAAAGTTATATGAAAAGAACTCTGGGATGAAATGTAAACCCCAGCAAAATTGAGTTCAAAAAGAAAGAGAATCACAAGGAGTATAACCATGGCATAAACTGTAAACTCAGATATTCTAAGGAACACTACTCTTTGTGCAAAAAGAATTGTAAGAAACAGGGGGAGAAAATTTCAAAATCTTGATGCTTAGGTCATGCAAGGGCTCTTTTCAATGTTTAGAGAGACTTGGGTAATATTGGATTTCTTGATAAATGGCCAACTCCTCTTCACCAAGCTCTCATATAGGCAAAACTTGTTGTATTTGGTTTTGCACATGCACACAAACACAATTGGAAATTTGGTTGAGTTGTTGTGTAATTATTTGGGAGTTTTGAAGTTAAATTTGTTCAAATCTGATTTTTAGAGCAAAATGGTTCTCAAAATATGTCAAAATTTGAGTTTTCAAGAGTTTATACTTGATTTATAGTTGTCGGTATGTCTTGCAAGTTTTTACATATGTTTGAAGTGTTTTTGTTTGAAAAGAGATGAGTTTTCTTGCTGAAATCTGGGAATTTTTTCTGAGTTTTTGATGAACGTTCGAACGGCCTATCGAACGTTGAACAAACATTGTTCGTTTCCTCAAACGATCCGCGAACGCTTGTCGAACGTTGCCTTTAAAACAAATCATGTGTTTAACGTTCGCCCCGTGTTCGCCGAACGTTTGAACGTTCATTTAAAAATCAGTTTTTTAAAAAGGGTCGCGTGCGAAAAAGGCATTAGGGTTTTTGAGCGTTCGAAACGTTAGTCGTTCGAACGTCTGGCGATTTTAGGGATTTCGTGCTTTTGTGTCTTCTCTCTTCGATTCGTGCCTTAATCTCGTGATCCAAGGTAAGATTTTTAGTTTTTGTTAATTATTTGTTGTTTTTATCTACATGTTCATCTTCGGCTAAGTTTTTCTAGGGTTTTCATGTTAAAACTTCGATTTTTTCGTGGTTTTTGGTTTATTGTTGTTCAAATTAGTTTCAAAAGGTTGTATTCTTGTTTTATTGTTGATTTCGAGTCATTATTTGGCATTTTTTGTTGAAGTTGACGATTTCAGTAAAAATCCCCAAATCTGGGTTCGTGAGTCTTCAACGTTTGCCAACCGTTCGAACGGTGATCGAACGTGTTGAATTTTTTTTGCTTTGAAACATTGTTTTTTCTCTCATGCATTTTTTTTGGCATATAGTTTCATTCCTTGTTATTCCATGTTACCTTATTCTAACATGTGCTTATTGTGTTGTGTTTTGTTATTTTTTTATTATTATTTTTTCTTTGTTCTATTCCTTCCTAGATGCCTAGGAAGAAATCTTTGGGTACCAAAACTTCCAATAAGAAACCTAGGTATGATGAGTCATTGTTTATTGACAAGAAAGCTGATAAAAACTTTGAAGAGTATTTCTGTGATCGGTCGGTCATCCTAGAAAGAGAGGTTAAGTTTACTACCCTTCCGGATGAGGTTACGGATCGCTTTAAAGATAGGGGTTGGGATTCAATGTTTGCAAATTTTATCCTTCCGTCTGTAGAGCTTGTTAGAGAATTCTACTCCAACATCCATGATGTTGATTTTGAAAATTCAGAATTCTCTACTTTTCTTCGTGGTACTCCTTTTCGTGTTGGCCCTAATGTTATTGCTTCGACATTTGGTCTTCCTAGGGTCCCGGAACCTCAATTTCCTTACCCTCCTCCCACACCTGATTTTCAAAATGAGGTTGTGGATACTCTTCTTCATCTTGGACGAGGAAATTGGGTTTTTAGGGGTGGTGCCTTATCTGTGAAATATTTTATGGCTGAAACCATTGTGACTTTTCGTATTCAAAGTCACAATTTGTTTCCCGTAGCCCATAAATCATCTGTCCCTTTTGATAAATGCTTGTTTTTATATGCTTTGAAGAAGAAACATTCCATTGACTTGCCTTCGGTTATTTGCTCCAAAATCATTGATATCTTCTTAAATTCCAAGAAGACGTATGGTCTTCCTTACGGGTGCTTAATTGCCCGTCTTATTCGTGCCTTGAATGTTGCTTTTCCCCCCTTAGAGCTGTGTAAGGCTTCAAACCCTATCACTGAATCCACTCTTAAGCAGAGTCGTGCCCATTTGTCTACCACTCAGGCTCCAAATCCAGATGATCCTGCTGAGGAACACCCTCCTGCTTCTTTGCATGAGGAACTAGTGTCTCTCAGAGCGCAAAACTCCGAGATTCTCTCTTACTTGCAGAGGCATCATAAGGACGTGGTTCTTCGGTTTGAGTGCCTTGAACTTAAGCAATATTCGTTGCAAACTTCGTTTGGAAAGCTCGAATCTGCTCTTGAAGATTATTTTCGTCAAGAGGATGTGGAGGAAGAAGAGGATGATGAAGCTCATGCTCCTGCTCCTGCTCCTGAGGCTCCCGGTTCGAGTGGAGGTGGTGGCAGTGGAGTAGGTGATGGTGCTGGGCCATCTAGTTAGTGGGTTGATCCCTTTGTCTTCTTGTGACAAAAAGGGGGAGAAGTTAGTCTTAGTTGTAATTGTGCAAAATTTGAATGGATGTTATTTTTGTATTGAACATGGCTCATGGATGGTATTTTTGTTGTTGTTCATCAATGAATGTATATTGTGTTGAACTTTTATTGGTGGTCCATGAATGTTCAAATGTAGATAGTATAAAGTAAATGAATGAGAAGTCAGTACATTTGATAATTGTGAGCTCATTATATTACTTGTGCTTGGATATTCTATTTCCCTTGCTTTTCACTTGGTATTTTCTATTTTTTTATGTTTCAGGAACATGTGAAATTGAATGGGTTAATAGGTTTAGGGGGAGGTCATGTCAAATTTTTTTTATTTTTAATTTTTTTTTGTTCAATTTGTTGCTTGGTGGTTCACAACAATTGAATAAGTCTTGTTAATTTTGTCACGGAATAGCCAAAGGGGGAGTTTGTAAGGTTTATTTTGTTTTGGCTGTATTCCGAGTCAAAAAGGTCTTAAAAATATTGTCAATGTATTTGGGATAGGTTAGAGGTATTGCGGTTCAAACGGGGTTTTGATCGGAGTCAAATTGAAATTGTTACGACCAACGTTCGCTGAACGTTCGCCGAACATTCGACCGGTGACGACATACAAAGAAACCCGAGAGCAGCGTGAGCTGAGCATTCGCTGAACGTTCGACCGGTGACGACACACAGAGAAACCCGAGAGCAGCGTGAGCTGAGCGTTTGCTGAACTTTCGACCGGTGACGACACACAGAGAAACCCGAGAGCAGCGTGAGCTGAACGTTCGACCGGTGGTGTTTCTCAGAGAATCTGGAGAGCAGCGTTCGCTGAGCGTTAGATGTCCGTTCGACCGATGAAGTTCCACAGAGAAACCCGAGAGCAGCGTTCGCCTCTCGTTTTCTGTCCGTTCGAACGATAAGAAGAAAAGTGTGTTTTATATCGAACGTTCGAGCCGCGTTCGCTGAACGTTCGAACGTTCGCTAACAAATTTCTGTTTTAGAAACTCGATCTTTTCTGATTTGTTTCCTTTTCTTTTCCTTCCTTCTCCTAATCTATTTAAGGAGTGTCTAGCCCATTGTGAGGGTTACCCAATACGTTTTTGAGAACCCTAAAAACGTGTGCAAGAGAGAGAGATCTTCTTCCTCTTTCCTCTTCTTCTTTGAGCCATCAAAACCAGTCTTCTTCTTTCTTTTCTACCTTGGAGTTCCGGGTTGAAGAGTTTGCTCGTGGGAGTTCCTACGGTTGCTGAGCGAGTTCGTTCGGCACATCACTAAGGAGATATTCAGAGTTTTGAATCGTTGCAAGGATGCAAATCTGAAGAGTTCTTCAGATATTTACATTGTGAGTCAGAGTCATTGTTGGATCGTCTAAACCACTATTGTAATTCTTCTTCTTATAGTGATTTCCAGAGGTGGCACCTCGTAGCCCGGAGGGTTTTTCTCTTTGAGAGTTCTCTTAGAGTTTTCCCTTCGTCACCAAATTGCTTGTGTTGTCTCTTCTTTATTTTGCAATTGTGTGTGATGAATTGATATTTGTTCAGACTTGTGCATGCCAATTAATTAAGAACTTGTTTTTAATTGATTGATTTTTTATTCCGCAATCGGCTTCACCTATTCACCCCCCTCTAGGTGATTTAGAGTCTAAACTGTGTTTTTCATTCTTCAAAACACATAACCGTCGTGTACACATCTATCTCTAAGGTAGACATAAGAAGTCTAGGCGTCATATCTATTAAATAAAATTGTGAAATTTTTTAAATTTATCTACTCCTATAAGAATTATTTCATCTCATAGAACTGGAAGCATGTTCACACAATGTGACAACAAAATAACATCCAAGGCTGTAAACTAGAAAGACAAAGAAGATTAAGATAACAAATACTTGTCCAAAAAATGAATTTCATAGATAAGCAATATATTCTATATGTCACGAATTCCAAGGACTTAGTAATAGTGTTATAAAAGATTGCATCCATATCCAACTTTACAAAAAATCTATAGTTGTAGCCCTCATTGAAAACATAGAGAGATATATTAAGGATCTTGGTGACAATCAGATAAATCCTTGAGATTAAGTAATATAAAAATAATGAAACTAACTTGGGTGATATCTTCTTTGCACCAGGAGATTTGAGACATGACATATTATCTTGGTACTTATTCTCTCGGAGATTCTCTGCAGTTGATTATCTTGGAGATTTGATACACTAATTCAATGACATGCTTTATTCTCTCGGAGATTCTCCGCAGTTGATTATTGTTGTCTCCTTTCATTTGAAAGGAGACAACGATTTGAAGGTAAATGGTTAGGTAGGCATTATGAAAAGGGCCACCAAAAGAAATACGTAAATAGAGAAGGATATTTTGGGTAAATAAAGTTGGACAAATAGTAAAGGCCTTTGTTCCTTTTATAGTAGGAAAGACAAAGATAATTTCATTTCTTTTCATTTTCTATTTAGGTTTCTTTTTTGAGTTTGTTTTATTTCATGTTTACATTTTCTTTTTCTTTTCATTGAGATTTTCACATGTTCATTTTAACTTAATTGTTTTACTCTCAATTTGTTTTGACTCTTTTTAGCATTTCTCTTTGGTTTTTCTTTCTTTTTTGTTTGACGAAAAACTTAATAAGTATGTTCATTCTTTTATGTTTGTTGATTTTTTTTTACCATCCAGTTTTATCGTGTTTTACCAATTACTTTAGCTTTCTAAATTTTTTCCTGAATTAATTATTCATTTTTCACTTTTGTGATTATGTATTTTAGAAATTAAATTTGATTGTCTATTTCATTAATTTCGTTTCCGAATTTTCTTGATACTTATATGCATCTTTTACATCATCTTCCCTCCCCCCCTCCTCCTCCTCTCTAGGGGTTCGTCTTTCTTCAAGTAAGATCTACATCAACAACTCTTAATTTTTCATTGAATTTTTAATTTCATTCATTACTTAATGTTTTTCAAAACTGTGATTAACAATTCATTTTTCGTTCTTATCAAACTTTCTATTGTTAGGGAGGTGAGGGAAGGAGTGTTTTTGCACCAACCTTGTCGAGCTATTGAGGTTGTCTTTCTTGCATAAATTTTTTGTTTCTAAATATAATGAATTTAAAATACTTCCATGGTTGATTTTTCTCAAGGCATATCACCGCCCTATGTTTTCTCATATAAAATCAAATTGAGGTTGGGTTTGAGAGGCTTAAACAACTATGAGAGCTTAAATGTTCTTTCTTTTTCTTTGTCATTTTAATTGTTAGAATTTCCAAAACTGATGTAATGGGTTATTTGATTCACATGGGATTTTGAAAGCATCTAGTAAATTGTGGAAGTGGATGCCTAGGGTTGTAGATTTATCATTTGCAATCAAAGAATGAAAAAAGAAAGAAAAGATAAAGGAATTGGATGGAAAGCTTACAACTTTATGCCATGAACATGATCTCATGGAAATATTTAGAACAAAGAACTTTTTGCTTACTTCCGAAAAGAGTAAGTATTGGCACATTGTTATCGATATCACATTGATGGGTCATTTTATGTTATTCATGTGCTTTTGCATGGATGTATAAATGTCATGGACATAGTTAATAGGGCATATGTTATTGACAGATTCTATTTTGCAAGGAGTATGACATAATAATGAGAAAATCTATATGTTATAATACGATGGTTTCTTTAGGTCATGCATTAGAGATTGAAATTGTAGAGACAATGGGGAAAGTGTGGTTGTTAGCAAATTGTTTGGGGAGGTGAGAGGATGGGAGAGTTGGGGCTCCTTGTGCTTATAAAAGGATGAGTTTGTGAATATATCTTGTTGAAGATCAAACAAAATGCTTAGAAAGTGTTAATTCCTACAAATGATCATTACACTTTGAAGCATAAATTTTGCTTGAAATCATAGGGAGAGAAGATCTAGAATCATTATTTTGAGATAATGCTTTGTTTGTAGAAGGGCACATTATGGGAATGATTGACGAGTTTTGTATTCAAAATATGCAATTGCAACTTCCCTCTTGTCTGATCCAAATAAGACAAAAAAGGAAAATAAAAAAGAAAAATATACTATGCTAATAGCCTAATAGAAGATTTGATGCCATTACAAGACATTGGAAGCATTCATGAAGTTTCATTATTCTTCCAAAATTAGCGGAAATGGGTAAAAAGAAATATTGATAAGGATCTCTTAAGACGTTGGAAGAAAATAAAGGAAATTATTATTATATTAGTGTCTTCACACGGTTGCCATTTCAATATTTCAGCTCTATGTATTGGATATGTACTGTTTCAATGTCATTTTATATTCCATTAATCCATCCTAATGATAGCTCAAAATATCATTTTTGTTGTTAAAGGGATATTTTCGTTCTACATAGTATATTATTCTAACCAACTCATGGTTGATGCCAAAATGATTTATTTTATTTATTTATTTGTTTATTTTTTGTGTGTTAGTGTCATTTTCTATATAGTAATTGCTCTCACCAATCCTTGGTGCCAGGATGGTTAAATTTTAAATCTATTTATTTATTTATTTGTTTAGTATGCTGGGCTCATGGTCTCCTCGGACCATCTCATATGGAGGACCTAGCCCATAGGATGCATTATGTGGCACATTCTTTTGAAGTTTTACTATTTAGCCGAATGGCTAGCTTGCGTTGTAATGGTATCAGCACCCATTTTTTCATACATTATTATGATTCTAAAGTTGATGTAATGATCAATTTATTTATTGATCCATGCTAACTTGTTTTCAAAGCATGATAGTTATTTTGCATCTTTATGTGGAGTGAAAGTGTTGAGTTTTTATAAAACCATTGTAAATTTGTGGCATGGAGGTGTGTTTTATTTTTATTTATATTCCTTATTAAAAATTTAATTCATATATAGCTATTTGTAGATGATGCAAAATTTTGTGTTGTTAATTTTTTATATATTTGTATAGCATTTGTTTAGAGATTTGTTTGTTGTTATTAGTGCTGTTTCTCTCTTGGATTCAATTAAAATATAATTATTTTATGTAGATATATTTTGAGGGTATTTACACCTTCATGTGTATTTTTAGTGTCATTTATACCTAAAAATATCATAATATAAGAATACTTTATTTTTTCAAGGTTTTTTCGTATTTTTTACTCAAGAATTATGTTATGGAATATTTTTCCTTTAAGTTGGTGACATTGAAAACCTTGTCCATAACTGAGAAGCAGAGAATTGGGCAAGAGGATCATCCAAGTCTGTGGGTTAAATGCTAAAGAATGATTTACAAGTCAACACCTCGGATGAATAAGGAATCCACACCACTTTGTTTGTATTAGAAGATTCAAGAAATATATCCTGCATGGTTTCAAGGAAAGAACCTTACCCTCAACCTCCAATGACCTACGATCTCTTCTAAATTGCAGATTCCATGATAAACCACTCGAAGACTAGGACAACATTTCTAAAACAAAAGCATCTTAGTGATGAGACAAGGTGAAGAGATGAGGGAACTATAAAGAAAAAACAGACTCACTCCACTACAAATTGTGCCAAAAACTAATAGAAGACCCTAAGCCTACAAATTCCTGTGCGTGGGGATTGAAGGAATGTGCTAAGCCTAAGACAGCCTTCCAAGGGCTAACTCCTGAAAGCCGTGCCCTCAAGTTATTGGACCGTCCATTTTTTTTATGAGTGATGAGTGTGTGTGCGTATTTATGAAAAGATAAATATAATTATATTAGAACCTATGTCATATAGAATGCTCTACATAAATATTATATCAAAAACCACCAAAAGGACCCACCACCCTCTCCCAAAAACCTTAGGATAATCACTCTAACCCCTCACTACCTCCATAAACTGCCTCTCCAAAACACCCGAATAGTACTCTACTCTTGATGCACCCATTTTAGCCAACCTAACTGAAATCATGTTAGTGGACCTTGGCACTTGGCTAAATGAGACGTTCAACTTTCGTGCCAAAGATCTTGCTCGCATAATATACTCTGAGTGGCTGCATGAACCAATAACATTGGAAGACATCCATGCTGAGATTGGAGATGAATGTCCCATCATCACGAACTCTTTCAATCCATACGGCAATAGTGGCTAGAATCTCTATTTGGGTTGCATCACCTCCCTCGCCCATAGGACCACAAAAAAAATGTGACACATCGCCCTCCAAACCCAGTATTAACCCTCCAATATCGGATTACCTTGGATTCCCTTTTGAGCACCTAGCAAACCTGATCACCACCCTGTTGTTCTCTGGCTCCATCCTCCTAACATTACATGTCTCCACCGTAGGTGAAGAATAACACCATCTATGCCAATCTCTCAACATATCTGCAACTCCAATATCTTGAAACTGTGGAAGGACTATGGCCTAAGATGCTATTGCTACTAGAATGGACTCGAATACCCGCTCCAATGATGATTGAGTATCTCGAAAAATCCTGTTATTGCGCTCCAACTATATGTGCCACACCATTGCATGAAGAAAAAATCCTGTTATTGCGCTCCAACTATATGTGCCATACCATTGCATGAAATATAAAACTATAGATAATGTGGCCTATCTTCCCCAAACACAAAAATCTCCACTGATCAAAACATGCCACCAATGTGCTTAGTAAAACCCACATCACTCCAATCAACTAATATAGCCGCAAATCGGCACTGAACAAATAGATGATGGATACTCTCCCCTGCCTCCATACACAACACAAACGTGAGGGGATATTGCAAGCTTCCTACATCTCCTCTGGATCCATTCAATGGTGTTTATCCTGTACAATAAAGCGGTCCATAAAAAGGCCTTAACCTTGAGAGTAGCTTTAGATTTCCAGAGGTGAGACACATGGAAGGAAGCAGATGGAGGGGTTGCATTGTGGCACAAGATACTGAAAAAAGACTTACAGGAATATAAACTAGATGAGGATGGTGACCAAACAACTCTATCAGAACAAGAAGTCAATAAAAACATCCATCAAGAAATGAAACAACAAGGCTAACTCCTCCATCCCCATCTGTCACGGATATCTCCTAAAAGGTAAATTCCAGACTAAGCCACAGGAGGACCATCCATTATCACCTATCTCATATTTATCGATGACCATTTAATGCTATAGAGTGTGTTGTTAGTGCCAAATTGCCAAACCCACTTTGCCAAAAAGAGATAAATTCCATTGAGCCATGCTGCCAATATCTATTCCTCCTTTCTCTTTAGCCTTACTGACATTTTTCAACCCTGCCAAATGTGTTCTTTTGGGACCACCACCCTCCCATAAGAAATCCCTTCAAGCTTTCTAAAATAATTTCCACCACTTTCCTAGTCATACGAAACAAAGATGTATAGTAAATAGGAAGATTAGATAGCACCGGCTTTATCAAACTAATTCTACCCCCTTAGGGTAAATGATCCCTTTGTGCGCGCTGTATGCTGCACTGCGAAGCACATGGGAGTGTGTGCCTCCATTTGGGAAATCATGATTTTGGAATTACCACTGTTTGATGGGGTGCAGGCAGACACCTGGGTGCCTCGGTTTGTCTATTAGGCGGTGTGCGGCTTAAAATTCAAGGTCAGTTCTAGGTTGCGGTTCGGGGAAGTCCGTAGACACCCCGGTCTGTCCCGTCTGGTGACGGGTCCCACGGGGTATCCTGGTTAGAGTCAACTCGGTCTATCTCACCCAATTCCTATGTCAGATATGCTTTCCTTTGTTTCAAGTCTGGGTGGAGACCACTTGTGTGGTATGGGTCCTCTGTATCTGATTTTACTTAGGTGACTTTTTGTTTGATTGGGCGGGCCCAGTTGGAAGGCCCGCGGTCTCTTTGGTGGGCTAATCATAGCCCACATGTCCCTTTGTTGGGCTTCCATCTAACCCTAAAAATAGCCCTTTAAGGTTCGGTTAATTTTGGATTGCTTTTATTTAGGGTTTATCATAAGATTAGCTTAACACTTATTTTTTGGTGGGTCCGGATGGCTTGTGGACCCATTGTGTGGGCCACACATGAGATGCCTTAAGATTTATTTATCTTAGTTAAGCTTTTCTCTAGTTGGGCTAGGAATGGGCTTGGGGCCCATAACCTAGGCTTAGGCTTTGAAAGCCCAAGGCTTAGTGGGTTAGAGTTTTGGGTACCCTCCTCCCTTTGGGTAAGTGAGCTTTCATTGAAGAAGGAAGCAGGACCCGATAGGCCCAAGCCCAAGTCACGGCCAATCCATACCCTAATCTAAGCAAGCATGTTTCAAATTGGGCCTTGGTTGGGCCTCAAGTGGTATGGCCCCTTCAATTAAGTTATTTTGTTGGATTTTCAGTTAAGGCATGTTCATTGGATTGGGTGGGCCCCATTGGAAGGCCCACATGTGCTCAAGTTGAACTCACTGGGTCTAGGGCCCATGTTGGGTCTCGGGTTGACTTAGAGACCCTATTGGTTGTCTTGGTTTAATTGAAAATAAGTTAAAAATTGAAAAGGGGCTAGAAAACCCTGAAATTAGGGTTTACTGTGTGTGGCCGAAATGTAACTATGTAGCCGAAATAACATTTTAGACATTTCGGCTACACTAAAAAAATGTGTAACCGAAATGTTATTTTGGTTACATTGAAAAAATAGTTTGCCCGACCTGAGTTTTCGGGCAAGCCTAAAAAGATCATTTTTTGGGATTTTTAGAAAGGGGTTGGTATCTTGGGTTTCTGGGGATTGTGTGGGCCCACAATGGTTCATGTTAATGGGGGGAGGCCTCCTTGGGCCCTTTTTTGGGACTTTTTGGAATCAAAGAGATGGGGGATGAGGCTAGGGGTCTCCCCCTGTACCTTGAGCTAAAACTCAAGCTATAGAACAGGGACCTAGGGTGTCCCTGTTCTTGTGTCCCTGTTCTTGTGCTAAGTGCACCCCCTCTTCTCTTTGAGGGGAGCAAGAGGGTTGGCCTGGGAGGCCGGTGTACGGGTCTACGGCTAAACCAAGCCGGCATTCAACAAAGATACATGTTTAAAACAAGGACTTGAAACATATGATTAAAAAAAAAACCATTCATGCATAAACAAGACTTGAAACATGTTAAAAAGGTGGATTAAAGTG
Organism: Buxus sempervirens; assembly: GCA_947561395.2. Taxonomy (NCBI): domain Eukaryota; kingdom Viridiplantae; phylum Streptophyta; class Magnoliopsida; order Buxales; family Buxaceae; genus Buxus; species Buxus sempervirens. The sequence continues at coordinate 40,691,073 of OX387183.1, read as the reverse complement.
TGTGTGCGGGCTTATGTGATCCTCCTTACAAGTGGAAGAGAACTAAAGGGGTGGGGGGCCTAATATGCCTTCTAGGCAAGGCATGCATGTGCATGTGAAGTGTATATGGAAATGGAGCGAGGGGAGCATGCAAGACTACATAAAACAGTAGCTAGGAATGGGGGGATCATGGCCATGGTGAGGGGGATAGGCTACTTATGCATGTGAAAAGCACTAACATCACACCGACACTTCTCATGGCAACAAAGAGAACAAAGATGACAAGTATGCATATAACACCAAAAAAAAAAAGCCTTTAAAGAAGGGACTTGGGGGGATTATGGGTACATTAGACAAGAGAAGGTGGGGGAGAACATGCTCTCCCATGAATTTAAAAAGGAAACATGGCAAGACCTTAAGCTAGGACTCATATGTGATTCTTTACACTAAAAGGGACTCTTACCTCACCCATTCGGGCCAACCTACTTCCCCTTCATCATGGGGGGCTTCACTCTTAAGAAAGCATTAAGAGGAAAAGAAGGAAAAAAGGAGGAAAAAAGCATGCTCCAAGAGATGAGAACAGCAAAGGAAGAACATATGCTTACAATTCGATTATCTTTATATATGTTTAATGAAATACCACAAGAACACTTACCTTGGGGTCAGAAATTCCCTTTGAAGTGTGTTGGGGCTCCTTGAGAGTGGGACAACACCTTGACACTCCCTTCTTACTCCCACGGTTCCACCTTTGCTTCTCTTTTGGTCTTTTTAGTGAAGAAGAAGATGAAGGGGAGGGTTGAGACGGGTTTGAAGTGGGTTTGGGTGGTTAAGAGGGTAAATGGAGGGGAGTAGTGGGAGTGGTCGTGCAGGGGGAAAGGGGGGAGCAAGGTTAAAAAACAGCAACCCTTCGCATGGAGGCTGCTACCTCCTTTTATAAGCAAACAGTGTGTAACCGAAATTGAATTTCGGTTACACTTATTTTGTGTGTAACCGGTTATACTAGTTTCATGTGTAACCGAAATACAATTTCGGTTACACTTAAATCAAATCCGAAATCATGAATTGCAAGGATAATGTCAGAAAATCTGAAACCCTTATCTTATGAATCAAAATTTAATTCCGGTCATACACATTTTGTGTATAACCGAAATCTGATTTCGGTTATTTTTTAGTAAAAATTGATTTTTTCCAGATTTGCCCCTTGATTTGATTGATTTGATGGGATTCTCTCCTAATGAAAGAATTCGAATTTTCTAATTTTTTATTTAATTTAATTCACAAAATCAAGATATTTTCATAAAAATCGATATTTTAATTTGCTGTCCTTTCGTCCTTTTTCCGCCACGTAGCAGATTTCTGCGCATCCACCACGTGGGCAGTTTTCTATACTTTTGCCCTAGGGTTTGAACTGCCCATAACTTCTCCGTCCAGACCCCGATTCTGGCACACTTAGTTGCGTTGGAACCGGGTCAACATTTGTTATCAACTGGGATAGAGTATTGCAACAATTTCAATTTTTGAGCAGAAGGCCGAAACTGCTCTCAGAATTTTAATATGCTCATAACTTCCGGATCTGGACCCCAATTTTGACAAATTCAATTGCGTCCGAATCGGGTCGGAATTTTCTTTCTTTCAGGATAGAGATGGCAGTTAATTTGTGTTTGAACAGAAAGTCAATTTCTGCTCCCCGGGGTTTGATCTGCATATAAATCCTTTATCTGGACTCTGATTCTGGCAAACTCAGTTGCTTTGGACTCGTGTCGGAATTCCCTATTCACTGAGATAGGGTAGGATAATCAACTTAGATTTGATCTGGAAATCAATTTCTGCCCCTTAGGGTTTTGAGCTGGCTGTTAGGGTTTACACTTCCGGTACTTCCGGGAGGTGCAAAAATGAGGTGCTTACACCCTTCTCCACAATGCCAGTCTTTTCTACACCCTCTCAATGACAGGTTCCTAGAAACTCATAGCTCGGGGAGACACAGCTAAAGGAAGATAGGTCAAGGGACACTTACCCACCTAACGGCCTAATAGTCGGTTGGAGTCTAACTTCTCATTCTCTTTTACATTCAGTCCCACCAAAGTACTCTTCCCCTAATTAACTCTTGGCCCTGACATCATATGGAAAGTAACCAGGATACTTTTAATCCATAGAAACTTATCCTAGATGCCTCCAAAAAGGAAAGTAATGTATTGTTCGCAAATTGAAGGTGAAATATCATGCGAGGGCCTCTCCCCAGTTACCTCTCGAAAACTTTGAAACAACCTTCTCTCAACCGCACTAGCATTAGAGGGTCTCCCTAATACAAACCTCTATCTGGAAGACGGGAAGAATCCCATCCCTCTCTCTCCCCTGGTTGAGAATAAAGGATTAATTTACCTTCTCCAAACACCCATGGATCCATCTTCTCCATTTGGCACCAAACCTTTCTACTCTAATATCAAATCCACGAACTACCACTCAACCCTATCATATCCCTTCTAAATATCCAAATTACTTACCACACCCAGCTCTCCTTACCAAACTCCTGTCTTCCACATTTTTTTGGCAATCAATGCACTTTATATAATCTAACAATTATCGACATACGCACTCTGGGCTGAATCTATGATACTAGGGAGGAGAACTTCAACCTACGAAACACAACTTATCTATGATCTTATACAAGCTTGTGGTAAGACTAATGGGTTGAAAATATCTGATGCTGACTGCCCTTGTTTTCTTAGGCATTAATTCTAGAAATATCCCATTGATATCTTCTTCTCCAAAGTCCCTTTCAAGCTAGTCTCTCGAGGCATCATCTAATTTGGACTGATCCCTATCTTTCAATTGGAACCGAAACTCTTCTTCAGCTTTCTCTATCTCTGAGCAAAACTGGATCAAATTTTGACCGATTTCCTCCGAATCCTCTGTCATCCTCCCCTAAACTTCAATCCTCGAAATAGTATTGTTACTTTTGTTTTCACTAGCAATCCTATGGAAAAACTCCTTATTCCTATCCCTCCTTTCAACCAGGAAACCTAGCTTTTTGCTTACATAAAATCTCCTTATTCTTTAATATTGTCTCCGAAGTGTTCTTAACCTCTATCCATCCTTCTCAATCCTCAGGACCCCAATTTCCATATTCTTCTTGATTGTCTAATTGGGCCAACTCTTCCTAAGATTCCTTATTTTTATCCTCAAGTCTTTCAAATGTCTCCAATTTCCATATTCTTCCTGATTGACAAAACTTTGGCAATGATTTTATACACACTAGTCGTGAGACTAATGGGTCTAAAATCCCTTATTCTTATTTCTCCTTGCTTTTTGGGAATGAGGACCGAGAATGTAGCATTAGTTTCCTTATGGATGACCCCATTTGAGTGAAACTCTCTAAATACTTTCATTAAATCCTCCTTGACGATCTCCCAATTCTTCTGAAAGAACTCTATTGTAAAACCATCAGGCCCGGGTGCCTTATCCCCCTCCAATTCCCATACAGACAATTTAATTTCCTTAAATACCTTTTCCATCCACTCTTTTGCATGGACACTCAATTTTGATTGGCCACTCTTCTCAAGTTTAAATCGATACCTTTGCTCGGATTTGTACAAATGAGCATAAAATTGACATAAGGAGTTACCAATTTGGCCCATGTCCTCCACCTCTCTCCCGTCCATATCCAATCTAACAATTGAATTCTTGATTCTTCTCCCATTTGCAACCTTATGGAAGAAATTTGTATTCGCATCGCCTTCCTTCAACCATTTGACTCTAGATTTTTGCCTCCAATGAATTTCCTCATTTTTCAATATTCTTTCTGATCTTTATTTAACTTCTAACCTCTTAGCCCTATCTTGCATGTCCCATGACCCACTTACTTATTTTCCAACCTTTGTAATTCCTCCAATGCCTCATTTTTCAAGATTTCCACTCTCCCAAAACTTTCTTTATTCCATACCTTAATTTTGTATTTGACCTGTTTTAAGCATCTAATGAATGAAAAATCAGCCCACTTGACAGCATTCCTTCTCCCTTCCTCCCACCATTCATCCACTAAATTTGAAAAAAGTGGGTGCTCAAGCCACATGTTTTCAAAACGGAATGGGATTGGACTGCTGTGCATGAGCTCAGTAGACAATAATAAAGGGAAGTGATCCGATACCATTCTAGGAAGAAGCACCTAAGCAACTAACGCAAAGTGGCTATCCCAAGGACTCGACGCTAAACACCTGTTTAGCCTAGAACACAACGAAGGGGCTTGGAGGTTAGACTAGGTAAACTGACCTCCCTGGATCGGATAATCAATTAATTCACATTGTTGGATCCAATTAGAAAAATCCCTCATAATCCTAGTGACTTTGGTCCTTGTGCTGTTAGACTCATGGGAATATCTGTACACATTAAAATCACCCACAACCGCCCACGGCAAAATAATTCTTTGTGCTTGACCACTTAACTCTTGCCACAACCTCTTCCTGCCCCTAGCCAGCAAGGCCCATAAACTGCTACTATCAATGACCACTTGAAATTATCGGCCATGAATCCAAAATCCACAGTCACAGAAAAGACACCCATCTGAATAGACAAATTATGCACATAAGTGGTATCCCACAATACCAATATCCCCCCACCCGCGACCTGCCTGAAGAAGGTAACATTACCCAATCAATATCCCCAATCCCCCACACGCTCCACACCAACCTATGATCCACTAACTCAATTTTAGATTCCACTAAAACCACTACTCCAACTTCCATTTTCTACACATCTCTTTAATTTCCAACTTATTTTCCTTTCCCTCCAACCCCTAATGTTCCAATACAGTATCTTCATGGAACACTTGAGGAGCCTCTCTCAAACGCTACTTTAAAGTCCTCAACAGTGACTGGAATTTCCACCTGATCGCCCCGAACACCTTCCACCTCTTCTATAACCCTTTCTGAGAATAGCCTCACTCTTCCCCATTCCTCCCTGGACTCTTCACCCTCAACGTGTTATACACGTTTACCTACCTGATAAGCCCCCAACTTCCATAGCATAAGATGTAGCCAGAATCCCCTCCTTCTCAGTCAGAGAATGTGGCTCATCAGCACTGATAGAATTGTCTTGGCTCTTAGTGATAACAGCATTAGGTAACTGAGCTAATAAAAAATCAGAAATGTGAAAACAATCCTCTGAAAACATACCTGGGTTTAAACAATCATGAGATGGATCACAAGTTTTGGAAGGAGACTATAGCTCTTGCCTTTTATTTGAGCCGTCTAGAATAGCATTTGACCTTAGACTTTTCTGGAGATTCGCCATCACTTCTTCTCACTGTATCTGATTCAATACACCCTTTTCGAGATGAAGGAGAGGACCACTCTTAACACTTAGAACGAGAAGAAGGAGAGGAGCACTCTTGACGCTTAGAATGAGAAGATGGAGAACTAGTTCCCCCATTCTAACACGACCTCCTTCCATTCTCTTGCTTGGAACGAGAAGAAGGAGATGAGCACTCTTGACGCTTCCCTAATGCTCCAACTGCAGAACTTGAGTTCCCTTGAAATTGACGAGCCACAGCGTTCTCCACCCATTCAACCAGTTTCGCCTTCCATACGTCTTCCATTCTTTGAATAATTTCCTACTCCCTGATCTTGACAATGCCCCCATCAAGTGGTTGAGACTCCTTCACCAAATGGTTTTTGTCCATCATCGTCATCTCTCCGTTCTCTCCCTCGACCATCGTACACCGTTGCTTCTCCTCGCTACTAGCTCTGGATCCCTGTTGATTAACTTCTTTAGCCAACAAAAAAAAAGGCCGAAGTAGATATTTTCCCTTCTCTGTGGCAACCCCCTCTGAGATCCGCCATATTTTTACTTCTGATCACATGTTCCCTTTCCGATTTGAAGACGACATGGTCACTGCAGACCTTTTGAGAATTCTGAACATCACATCACATCCTACTACATTCTCCAGCCCACTCTTAATCTAGTTAGGGTTGAGAGCCACCTAGGTTTTGGAACAAAAGGGGCCCACCTTGCCCCAACCCTAAAGAAATTGGCCCATACACCTTACCGATTGACCCGCCCCACTTGCTACCATTAGTAGGGTGTTTGGCTGCTCCAAAATTTAAATTCTCTACACCGTACATCTTCTTGCTCCCACCACCTTCTTCAACAACATCCCTGATGCTTTTGCCATTGCTCCCATAACTGAAACCAACCGATTGCTTCGCTACTGCTGCCGGACGATTCAGTAATTTTCCATCGGCACGAATAAAAATGCTCACTACATATTTAGTCGCCCCATCCCACAAGTCCACCGACCTAGGAATCCTCCCATGCATCACCTCTTTTAGTTTAATGGAGAATCCGCCAGCAAATCTTCCTAAAGAGCAGAAAGAACCCATCAGCAATAAACCCCCATAGGCCTCCCCAATAGTCTCCAATGTTTCTTTAGCCTAAAGATGGATTGGTATATGCATCAACAACACCCAAGAACCTCCTAAAGAACCAGGATCCCCTCCATAGCTCATACCTTCAACCCACTGGAGAAAACTGATTCGAATTTTGTTGAATATTTTATGTTTTATAGCCAACAACGAAGTAGCCTCCTCCTCTAAATCCATGCACAATAATGCCTCAAACTGAGACAGTGGAATGAACCGCAAGGGTGAACCAACCACCTTACCCACAGAAGAAAATACTTTCTCCCAATTCATAATCGCCTCTGAAGAGACACACGTCACAGGATATTGCCACATCCTACCAACACCACCTTCAACTTGCTTCACCGAAACAGGAGGAGATCCATTCACACACGACAGGCGCCTGGAACCGTTACCAGAGAACCACGATTTCTCAACACATTCTATCGCAACCTCCGAAAGATTCTGGCTGAGCAAAATATTGCACCCCCATAACACAAATTCCCAACCGGCTATGTCATTCTCTTTCGGAAGAACAACCAAAGCCCATCTACTGCTCCGGAAAGCACAAACAGCTGAAGAAATTTGTCTCGGTGATTTGACTGCAGCTCTAAGATTATCGTTGTATTACCTTCCCTAAAGGAACCCAAAGTCCCCACCTCTTCCACGAGACACAATTTGCAGATTTTTGCGCACAGCCACGACATTGCATTGGAACTCGACGACACCGTCTCGAAGACCCAACGACTCCTCTTAGATATCCTCAACGCTACTCTATTCGAGATGTTCGAAATTTCAAATAAGAGCTTGGATAAAATCTGAACTTCCTTCGCATTTCTCCTTGATTTAGCGTTTGCAATGGCTTGAGAAAAACCCCCCACCACCATTCCTGCCAGTGGTAGACTTAACATCTTCCCCTAATTCCATCGCTGACTCACCATCTTCCCCAACGCTCTTGAGATTTCAAATAATCGGAACAATTTCATGCATGCTATAGCTGGCGCTCTTCAAATATCTGCAAATAGAAAGCATCTCGTTCAATAGAGCGTAAAAACCCCCATCTTTCTTCTTAGCTACGAAACCTTTTGAACGTTTCCTCCCACGGACCGTCCTCCAACCTTCATCGCCATCTGAGCCTTCGTTTGCCCACCGGCTCCAACTCCCATCATCAAAGAGAGGTCCCGCATCAACCCCACCTTCCCCATCGACTGCCCCCAAATCAGACTCCTCCACCATTGATGCCGCCGAGAGGAGCTTAGAGTATGGGTCCTCCAAACTCCAGCGCGACACTGGACACCATCGATGTTCGCCGTCGCTATTCTTCGTCATTCGCTATTCATGTTCTAATACAATTTAAATCATTATGGAACTTAAACTAGTTTTACTCCAATAGTGCAATCACAAGTGTTGAGACCAATAAAGACTTCACAAGTTAAAATAATTCCAGATATTTACCCAAAGTCCCAAAATCTGAGTTGTTTTAGTACAATGTACCCAAAATCTCATTAAAAAATCCGATTAAATTTTTGGCTATTATAGAAACTCTCAAAATACCTTAATCTAACATGAGTTGGAATCACTCAAAATTAGGTTTATAATTAAAAACTAGGTCAAAACCCCTAATTACAAAAATTTGTCATGGACGCTCGCTACAATTCTTGAGCGCTTGGTTAAGCTAAGGTTTTTCTATAATCGCTCAAAACAAGGCTCAGGTGTCCTATCGGGCTTGAGGTTTCCGAATCTTGGACTTGAATGCTCGCTAGGGCGTTTGAGCGGTAGATCAGGCGCTCGTTCAAAACCAAAATTCAACTCTCGAATTCTGATTTTTTAAAAAACTTAGGCGGGGCACTTGCTTTGGCGTTTGAATGACGCATTGGGCATATTAAGCCGAAGCAAAATAAACTAGGGTGCTCGATCCAACTTTCAACCCACGAATATGGAGTTTGTGTAATTCGTAAATTTTTACAGATTTCCTATATTTTCTGAAATTCACCATTAAAATTAGAAATCATGCTTTTATCACTTTAAATCAATTCTAATACATACAATAGCATCTCCTAAACATGTTTAATCAATCCTAAATCACCCAAACAACAAATCGCAATATTCTCAAGTCGAAATCCAATAGAATCCCATGTTTAAGCATGTTTTTTAGTAAGACCAAAACTAAATTTTTATGCAAGTTGTAAGGGGCTACTTGCCTTGTTCCTCCGATTTAATCTTCACCAAACGAATCCAGATATCGTCCTCTCTCAATCGCTGCGAACACTGCAACCTCCTCTAAACTAGATCATCATGAACATGTTTTTAGAAACTTTCCAGCAAAGCTAAACTATTCGTATAGAGCATAACCTTGTTTGATCTTTTTCACTCACCTTAATCCAAACAACAGACTCTTTTCTTCCTTCTCTAATCTGATCAAAACCCCAAAACCAGCAAGAATTAGACTGCAATTTAACCACTTAATCACACACCCCAACTTACTACTTGCTATTTCCTAGCAAATGCATTGATTATCTAAGTCTAAGCATGCCTCAATTCTTTGAAATCATATTCTTCTGCTGAAAAATAGAACAAGATAAGTGACTTGGGCATTAAGACTAAAATAGTTGAGCTTGTAGGCCACATGGAGCTTCTTGAGTTCTTAACAATTCAACCAAGGGTAAGGTTCTGAAATTACTTTCACTGAGTGTAAGTGTGTGGACAATTTGCATTTAGTGACTTCTAAGACCTCTCAAAATGTTATTCAACCTAGCAACCCTCCAATCAAACCAAGTTGGTTTTTACTCTAAGTCAAAACCATTGCAATGGCGGCTTTCACGCTATTACACTACAAAAGGCCTTTATTGTTTGGCACATGTCTTATTCATTGTTTGTCTCTTTTTTTTGTTTTTTCAAGCCCCGGTAATAGGTAGCCTTTTCCATTGCACTTTACAAAGAGGTCACATTGTCCCTCTTCTTTTTCACTTGATCTCATGCCACTTTTTCACTTTTGCTTTCTTTCTTTTTTCTAGCAGAATTTTTCTGCTCTTTTTTTTTGTATATTTATTTTTTGATTTCTTTTTTTTTTTTGGGCCTTGAAGATATGGTTCAATAGAGCTCTTGGGGGTTGATTGGTGAAAGACACTAATTGAGGCTTAAAAATCAACTAAACACTCACTGTTGTGCATGAAATTCAGTGACAGCAACTATACATTGCATTACCCAGGTTTGAATGGTCAAGAACATCACTATAGCCCCATGTGAATTACACTCCAACCCTTCAGAATTAATGTAGACCATGAAACTCACTGTTCTAGATTTCAGTAAAGGAAATTAACAACTTTAAAATGAAAAGCAAGCTTAAACCTAGATAAATAATCTTAAGCATAGGACTAACATGAATAGTTTGCACACTTGATGGAATGTAAACAAGGCATGAGGACATGCATGAAAGCTTATACCATGAGCTGCCCATAATACCCCCCAACTAAGATCAAGCAATGCAATTAAAATTTAGAGGTTAAGGGCAAGAAAAGCATGGCTGTTATGACAGATTTTCATGGCTGTTATGACAGATTTTTTTTTTCATGGCAATAGCAGAAAAACAAGACAACACTTCTTTTACCAAGAACATGCATCACCCTTACCCATAGCATGAAAATTCACCCAAATGAATTGAACTCAAACTAATCTAAACATGGGCTTCAAAGTTCAAAATTCACTCAAAATTGCTCAAATTCACTCAAGATAGCTCAAAAACAGAGAAATCAGCAAAAATTATGAAGTAGCATGAAAAAAAAATAATTCCCCACCCTCAACTTAAAATAAACATTGTCTTCAATGTTTGGAAGGTAAAGAATAAAAATATGCAATACTTGAGTGAAGAGAGGATGTATATTACCTTGCTTGGCTGAAACTTGCATGATTTGGATGAAAAATTTCAACTTTACCTTGAGAAGTGCAGGGGCAAGCAAGCAAGGTAACATCTAAAAAATGCTTGAGCAAACTTGATGGGGCTTAAAACCATCATGAAAAGTAACTGGAACTGCAAGACAGAGGTTAGAGCAAGTGCAAAACAAAACACAAGGTGGAGAGAAAGCAAAAGGATTTGGAAAAATGAGATACTTGTAAGACTTGAAACAATTTGGAGGAAAGGAGAAAGTGGTGTTTAGATAAGATCACCTGAAAAATATGGAGTGGGATGAGATTGTGCAGATTCTGAGGATGATCCATGGTAAAGTCAAACCAAAGAATGATGCAAGGCATTTTTCTGCTGTTCTTGCTCTTGACAACATGATGAGATACAAAATACACCCAGAACAGAGCTAATTCCCTCAACTTTGTACTGCTTTTCTAGATCACAAGTTGCCCCACACATTGAGCTTTTCAACTCTGAAGCCTTCTCCCTGTAGTGTGAGGGAATCACTGCCCAACTATAATCAGGTCTATGCATTACTGTCACCCAGCTGATTCAGTATACATTCCATAACAGAATTTGGTTCAGTAACATCCCCTGATTTGTTTTTTAAGGATTTAATCCTCCCTCATCTCATCAATTTTTAAGGCCATGAAACCCTCCTTGTCTCCTTGATTTTGTTGGAACCAATCCGGAGTTGAGTTTCCCAAGTTTCAAAATATAAAGGCTGTTTTTACCACAACAGGTGCTCAGAACCCCTTTAGTAAAATGGCTATAGGTTCCTCCAGAAAGCTCTAAATGACACACCATTTGATGTGTTAGAAACTATACTGATAGGGCTTCCAACGGTGTGTGGCATGCATTCCAACTCCTTACAGATTGAATCAGGTTTGACCCTATTTTTAGGGTAAAAATCTGAACTGCAGGGGGTTTTTGGATCTCCTAGATGAGGGTGATCAAGAGGGTGGTTCTTGCCTGTACATTGAGCTGATTTGAGCATTGAGTTAACAATATTGGGGTTCAAAATATCACTGAGCTGAGCTGAGGTTCCATTGGTGGAGTTTGAATGCAACAAGACCAAATCCAATATGGTTCTGCCTGTGTAATCAGATTTGATAGTTGCTGTATTCAGCAGCTTCAAGGCTTCATTTTCTGGTCTAGCCACTTGTGAATGCAAGCTCTAAGCTCATAACATCTCTGAATTCCATGTTCACCAAGTGCACCATCCTTGAGAAGATCCTTTCAGCCATTTTTTACACTTCCTTCTAGCATATACCAGCAACCAAAGTGAATTGTAGTAAAACTCAAGCTTGAATTTCTTCACTAGAAGTTTACACCTGATTTCTCTCTTGCTTTTGCTCATAACATCTAACAATGCTCTCCCATAAATGGCCTGTGGACTTCACTCACAAATGCCCAAGCTCTTAAATGGCTTGTAGAACAAATCCAAACTCTCTGAACCTGATTTGTCCTTGGTTGGGTTATTTCAGGGTATGAGAGTACCTTCCATCCACTGCTTGGAGTATGGACAGCAACCTGATCCAATATTGCACTCACCTGCTGTCCAGGTTCATTAGATAGATCAAATTAAGACTTATGGAGGACCTGATAGGCTTGTCCCATGCCCTATGCAACTTGAACCATACTTGTTTTGTCAAATTGTTTTTTCAATCCAAGTTAACAAACAATCCTGATTTTTCATTGCTCCAAGTCTAAGAATGTTGACAGTAACTTGATTGCACATAACAGGCCATTTCTTTGTTGTTAAATTCCCCTAGTAGCAAACTCATGCAACTTGAAGTGCTATGGGTGGGGGGGGGGGGGGGGGGGGGGGGGGGGGGTGGCTCCCCTGTTTTGGAGTGTTTTGACCAATTGATTTGGTGAGTTTGAATGCATTAGATTTGCATCTTCCCCGACTTGAATAGAGTTTCAAACCTGACTAATACTACTTTTAATAAGAATGGGAAATTCAGGTGTATTTCCTGAGCTAGTGCCATTTGCTGCCCAGCTCCCTTGGTTTCTTATTTTTGAAAGTAGAATCTCCTTGATATCTGCAATCACTACAGATTTAACCCCCCCCTTATTGCTCTTCATACTCCCTGATCTGAATAGAAACCTTCACCTGTGAACTGATTCTGTGACAGAGACCTGATCATGACTTAAGCTATAGTTATCCTGGTCACCTGAGTTTAAGGACATTTGTTCCTTGGGTTGCAACAAATCCATGCTCTGAATCCTTTGAGGCTGCTATTGCTCTCCACATTCATGGTAGTCTCACCTGGGCTATTGCCATTGGTTCATGACCTGTGAGTTCCTTCACTTAATTGCCTCAATCATGCTTTGAGAAGTAAAATTTCATTCATGATCACCATCATTGTGAGATATTCTGAATCTTTAGTGTTCAAATGATCCTATCCCACAGGCAAATAACAATTCCCATTATACCAATGTGCTGTGATTCTCACTCAAGTCCTTGGAACTCTTGACAGCAATTGAAATGAACAATCTGGTCTTTGTCTCGAACACTTAAGTTCAGGGCCTCATTTGTGCCAACTCCTCTATTTTGCATTTCCACTTCTCAGGTGCTCCAAACACTCAAAACTCATCTGCCCAGGTGCAGACTTTCTTGCCAAGACTCTCTCCCAATTTTTTTTTAAATGAATTCAGACCTGTCACTCAGGCTACCATGGTTTTGGCCTCTTCATCAAATCCCATGCCAACCCCACTATAGACCTTCCCCCCAAAAAAAACAAACTCTTTTCTGAGAAAATTTCCCAAATTCTTCCATCACCTCACTTTCTCAGAACCTTGGCAGCACCTGTGCTACCAGAGGTGATCATGAAAGGAACAAATCAAAGTTCACATTGATGAAAAATACCATGAAAAACAGTTTTCAAGAAAGTTAAAGCACTACTTTAAGCACAAATTAAAAACAATAAAAAGAAATTACCTAAAATAAGCCGAACTTGGTAAAGAAAGTAGACTAAAAACTAAGAAGTTAAACTAAAGAGAAAAAAAAAATTAACTAAAAACAAGAAATACAAACAAAAGTAAATAAGCAAAACAAAAAGAAAGAAAGAAAGAAAAAAACTATCTAGGACTACTCTAAACAAGACTTGGGTAAGTGGGGTCTTGCAAGTGGATGGTGGTGTCCTCGGTGGAGAAATTAGCCAAGAAAGGTTTAAGTCTTTTGGCCATTCACCTTAAAAACATTCCCATTTTGAGGATTGAAGATTTCTACAGCACCATGGGGAAAGACTGTTTTCACAACATAAGGACCACTCCATCTAGACCTCAACTTACCAGGAAACAAATGAAGCCTAGAATTATAAAGCAAAACTTGTTGGTTAGGTTCAAATGACTTCCTTTGAATGTGCCTATCATGCAAAATCTTCATGTGTTCCTTGGCTAACTTAGAATTCTCATAAGCATCCCTCCTCAACTCATCTAATTCTGAAATTTGGAGCTTCCTCAAGGAACCAGCCTTGTCAAGGTCAAAATTAACCCTTTTTATGGCCCAATAAGCTTTGTGCTCAAGTTCCACAGGTAAGTGGCATGCTTTGCCATACACTAGCCTATAGGGGGACATTCCTAGAATGGTCTTATAAGATGTCCTATATGCCCACAAGGCATCTATCAAACGCAAAGACCAATCTTTTCTGCTTGGGTTAACTGTTTTCTCAAGGATTTGCTTGATTTCCCTATTAGCCAACTCAGCTTGCCCATTTGTTTGGGGGTGGTATGGTGTAGACACTTTATGGTGGATTCCATGCTTTCTCAAGAGGGAAGCAAAAGGCTTGTTACAAAAGTGAGTTCCATTGTCACTGATGATAGCCTTAGGCATGCCAAACCTAGCCAAGATGTTCTCTTTTAGAAACCTAATCGCCACTTGGTGATCATTCTTTCTACATGGAATGGCCTCAACCCACTTAGAAACATAGTCTATAGCTACCAAGATATACAAATACCCAAAAGATGAAGGGAAAGGTCCCATGAAATCAAGCCCCCAACAATCAAAGATTTCTAGGATTAAAACTGGTTGCAAAGGCATCATGTTTCTCCTAGTTATCCCCCCTAACTTTTGACATGGCTCACAACTTTTATAAAAATTCAAAGCATCCTTAAACATATTAGGCCAATACAAACCAGATTGGAGGACCTTTGCAACTGTTTTATGGGCAGAAAAATGTCCTCCACATGCCTCAGAATGACAAGCAAGCAAAACAACATGTATATCATTATCGGGAACACACCTACAGATGATTTGATCAGAACAATACTTAAACAAATATGGATCATCATAGAAAAAGTACTTAACCTTTGATCTAAACCTTTTTAAGTCTTGAGAAGTCCACTTGGGAGGTGTTTGACCTGTCACCAAGAAATTCACAATGTTAGCATACCAAGGGATGGAATTAACAGCAAGTATATGCTCATCAGGAAAAGAATTAGATATAGGAATAGAAGGTTCAATTTCATAAAAAGTAAGCCTTGATAAGTGATCAGCAACAACATTCTCCACTCCCTTCTTATCCTTTATTGTGATGTTGAATTCTTGAAGGAGTAACACCCATCTAATCAGCCTTGGTTTAGCATCCTTCTTAGTGAACAAATACTTTAAAGCAGCATGGTCAGTAAAAATAACTATAGGAGACCCAATAATATAAGCTCTAAACTTTTCCAAAGCAAAAACAATTGCAAGCAACTCTTTCTCAGTTGTGGAGTAATTTTTTTGAGCTCCATTTAAAGATTTGCTTGCATAATAAATGACGAAAGGGAGCTTATCTTTATGCTGTCCTAAAACAGCTCCTATAGCATAATCACTAGCATCACACATGATCTCAAAAGGAAGAGACCAATCTGGGGGTTGCATGATGGGGGCTGTGGTAAGCAAAGTTTTCAGCCTATCAAAGGAGTCTTGATGCTCACTAGTCCACTCAAAAACAGTGTCATGCTGAAGCAATTGACACAAGGGCTTAGAGATAGAACTAAAATTTTTTATAAACCTTCTATAAAAATCAGCATGTCCTAAGAAAGCCCTAATGTCCTTCACTGTTTTGGGAGTGGGTAATTTAGCAATCAAGTCTACCTTAGATTTATCAACTTCTAAACCCCTATGTGACACTATGTGACCAAGAACAATACCTTGCTGAACCATGAATTGGCACTTTTCCCAATTGAGTAGTAGATTCTTTTCTTCACACCTGGCCAAAACAGCTTTTAAGTTAGTCAAACATCCTTCAAAAGAATTACCAAAGATAGAGAAATCATCCATAAATACTTCCAAAGACTCCTCAATCAAGTCACTAAAAATACTAAGCATGCATCTCTGAAAAGTTGCCGGAGCATTACATAACCCAAAAGGCATTCTTCTAAATGCAAAAGTGCCAAAAGGGCATGTAAAAGTAGTCTTTTCTTGATCTTTAGGTGCTATTTCAATTTGATAATAGCCTGAAAATCCATCCAAGAAACAATAAAATGCATGACCAGCAACCTTTTCTAGGACTTGATCAAGAAAGGGCAATGGAAAGTGATCCTTTCTTGTTGGCTGAATTTAATTTTCTATAATCTATACACATTCTCCAGCCCTTAGTCTCTCTAGTAGCAACCAATTCATCCTTCTCATTCCTAATCACAGTTACTCCTGATTTCTTGGGTACTACTTGAATGGGGCTAACCCACTTGCTATCAGAGATGGGGTAAATAATACCCACATCCAACAATTTCAGAACTTCCCCTTCAACCACCTTCTTCAAGACTAGGTTCAACTTCCTTTGCATCTCCCTAGTAGGTTTGGCATTCTCTTCTAGGTAAATCCTATGGGTGCACACTAATGGATTGATACCTTTTATATCAGCTATAGTCCACCCAATAGCTTTCCTATGCTTTCTTAAAATTTCCAGCAACTTACCTTCTTGCTCATTGGTTAAAAGGGAAGAGATTACCACTGGAAAGGTGTTATGTTCTCCCAAGAAAGCATACTTCAAATCTGATGGGAGAGGCTTGAGTTCCAATGTAGGTGGTTGCTCCTTCGAAGGCTTCAATGTTGCTGCCAATGGAGGTAACTCCTCAATTTTGGGCTTCCAATGCAAATCTGATTGTTTACCTACAAAAGAAATAGAAGAAGAATCATTAGAATGGTCAATTGAGTCAAATTCATCTTCTAAATTATCTAATAAATCAATAGATTGGTAAGACAAAGGTGAGGTTTCAGAAATGATGCTCTCTAGCAAGTTCACTTATTGTAGCTCCTCCACTTCTTGAGGTTGCCTGCACAAGTTAAAAATATTCAGCTCTAGAGTCATGTTACCAAAACTTAGCTTTAGGACACCATTTCTACAATTTATCAAGGCATTGGAAGTAGCAAGAAATGGTCTTCCTAAAATTACAGGTGCTTGGAAAAGAGAATTGGATGGCAGTTGCATATCAAGCACAACAAAATCAACTGGATATTAGAACTTATCCACTTGCACCAAGACATCTTCCACTACCCCCCTTGGTATTTTAATTGACCTATCAGCTAGCTGAAGGGTGATGGAAGTGGATTTTAACTCTCCTAACCCAAGCTTTTCATACACATTGAAAGGCAACAAATTCACACTAGAGCCTAGATCTAGCAATGCATGTCCTATTTTTGAGCTACCAATTATACAAGCAATGGTGGGTGACCCCAGATCCTTGTATTTGGGAGGGGTGTTACTTTGTATAATGGCACTCACTTGGTCAGTGAGAAATGCCTTCTTTTTCACACTTAGCTTCCTTTTGACTGTACACAAGTCTTTTAAAAACTTTGCATAAGTGGGGATTTGTTGGATAGCATCCAACAATGGTATGTTAATCCTCACTTGCTTAAAGACTTCTAAAATTTTAGCATGATTCCTATCCTTGTGTAATGAAGCTAACCTAGTAGGAAAAGGTGCAGGTTTAGGGCAAAAACCTTCCTCAATCACTTCTGAATTTTTTTCTTCTTCCTCTTGAAGTGGGTTAGAGACCTTACCAGAATTTTCAGAGCTTTGAATTGGGTTGTCCACCATTTTACCACTCCTTGTAGTGATGTCTTTGATTGATCTTATGTTCACACCTTCACTTGAACTTGGATTTGGTGAAGCTTGGCTTTGAGGATTTGGTTGGGGCTGTGCTGGAAATTTTCCCTTTTCTTGAGCACTCAAATTAGTGGTCAATATTGTAATTGACCCTCACATATCACTTAGAGCTTGAGAATTCTGGTTATTGACAGTTGTTTGGCTTTGCATGAACTACTGGAAGCTTGCTGCCAACTGCTGTACTATATCTTCAAGGCTCTTCTTTGGTGAAGTAGGTGTTTGGTAATGATATGGGGCTGGTCCAGGCATGGATGAATGCATGTTGGATGCTTGATTTGAAGGTCCAGGTGCATGAGGTGCTGAATGAGCCCCTTGATCATTCCTCCAATTTAAGTTAGGATGGTTCCTCCAATTTGGATTGTATGTGTTGGAGTATGCACCTGAAAAAGGTTTAGAGACAAAATTTACAGCATTAGATTGATCCAAAAGTACTTCTTTGAAAGCTGGGATTGTAGGACAATCATTAGTTAAATGTCCTTGATCCTCACAAATACTACATTTATCATGAGATTTTTATACAGCTTGGATCTCATTTACCTTTTTCATGTCCAAGCTCTCCAACTTCCTAGAAATCAATGCTAACCTGGCATTCAAGTCATCCATTTCCTTTAAATGGTATCTTCCACCACCAACCATGGCTTTTAGAGGCTCTACCCTATCATGTACATCTGAAATGTCCCATGATTGGGCATTTTCAGCTAAGTAATCAAAGTACTCAAAAGCCTCTTCAGGTTCTTTGTCAAAGAACTCCCCATTACACATGGTCTCCACAAATTGTTTCATTTTGGGTTGCAAGCCTTCATAGAAAAAGCTTATAACCCTCCAATTTTCATACCCATGGTGTGGACAAGCATTTAAAAGGTCCTTAAACCTTTCCCAACATTGATAAAAAGTTTCCCTATCCTTTTGGGCAAAATTCATAATTTGCCTCTTCAAGGCATTGGTCTTTTGCATTGAAAAAAATTTCTTAAGAAATTCAGTTTGCATTTCTTGCCATGTGCCTATGGACCTAGGCCTTAAAGAGTTCAACCAAGTATTTGCCTTATCTTTTAATGAAAAAGGGAATAATTTCAACTTAATGACCTCCTCCGTACAAGTTTGATCCATGAATGTTGAACACACCTCCTCAAACTCCTTAATGTGCAAGTATGGATTCTCTGATTCCATTCCATGAAAGTGTGGAATCAAGGGAATCATACCAGGCTTAAAATTGAAGGTATGAGCATTCATAGGCAAAATTATACAAGAAGGTGAGCTGGTCCTAACAGGTTGAAGGTATTCTCTAAGGGTTCTAACTGGATTTGGGGCCAACCTATCAGCTTGTTCATTCTCAACCATAGTGCTTTGAATTTCAGATTTAGAATCAAGAGAAATAGATGCAAATTCAGAGCAAAAATTAGAATCAGACCTAACCAACCTATTTGTATAATCCCTAATCCAACCATACATACAAATCCAATACGAACAATAAAAAGAAAAAAGAACTAAATGGACAAAATAAAAAAACAGCAGTAAGACTAAGAGGTTCAGATATCACCAAAGTTGTGAAGAGATTCACAACACCAAAATTTTCTTCTCAGTTGGTGGAATCACTTCTAATTACACTGATGTCCCTGGCAACGGCGCCAAAAACTTGATGTGTTCGCAAAAGTACTGCTCCCAAGTGCAGGAGTGTCAAGTTGAAATACTTGGGTGAGCCCCAAGGTCGATTTCCACAAGGACAACAGTTATTAGAAGTAAATTAGAAATTAAAAATTGAAGATGCTAGGGAATCAAAGAAAAGAAAACAGAATCTTCATGAATTAAGTAACAAATTGCTACCTATATTTTGAAATTAAACTAAACTAGTCCTAATTCTAAAAGCAAAATTAATCAAGTAAACTAAACTCCAAATCAGATTTTAGAGATAAAAAAAAGAGTAAAGAAAAACAATAGGGTCAATTAACAAGAAGTAAAAGAAACATATACTAAATTGCTAGGAGAAACTTAGATGAAGGTAAAGAGTTCTAAGGACAAGTTAATCAAAGACCTGAGCTATAGGTTTTGCTCAAACATGGACTGTATCTCTCTTCCTCTTAAATCCTCTCTTCTTCAATTACCAACTCAGTCATGAGATTGATAATCGGATGCTTAAACAATGCAACCCAAAATGTAATTAAGATAAAATTGCTTCAGGAAATTGCAAAACAGATCTGGATTGAAATTTCAGATAGAAAAACCCAATTCATAACTCAAGCATCCACTGTGCCTATTGTCGACAGTGGATCAAGGTTAGTTGAAGATCTCCTTTCAAAAATATTAAGAACTTGCTCTGCAATTTCTAAAGCTTCCAACACAAAACCAACATGAGGATGACTAAAAATGAGAAGAAGATACATATCCAATTCAGAGCTCCACCTGAGCTCAGGATTACACTTACTCACACATGGTGCTGGACATGATCCATTTAGCCACAACAGATTCCATTAATTCAATAAGAGATTAAATAGAAAACAGAGAATGAAATTCTGAATTAAATAGACACTGATCCAATTGAATTCTCCAACATGCACAATCAAAACAGAAATTGAAATCGATCCACTAGAACTCATGAGATGACTAAAATTAAAACAACAAAAGGGGTTTACTAAGAAGGAAGTCTTCTTGCCGACAGAAAAAAAAAAAGAAATCAGAAATTGAAAGCAACAAAAATTCCCTGATTCATCCACTGTGCTCTCTGATCATGAATTATGGGAAAACACCTTGGAAATGATTAATGTTGTATCTCTAAAGCTACCTCAAGAGTAAGAAGACACCAAACAGAAAAATAAATGGAAAAAATACAGAAGCCAAAGAAAAAACTCCCTCTCCAAGCTCTGTTCGTCCAAACCACAACTCTAGTTTCCTGTGCAGGCTTCTTCCTTCTGTGCTTGGGCTATACTAGTTGCTCTTCAATCAGTTGAAGTTCTTGCAGTGGTCTTCCAACCTAGAAATATCAGAATTCGATTGAGAGAAAGAGTTAAAAATGCAAAAATCAAGAAAAAACAGCAAAATGGGAAAAACGCCCTAAGCTTGATCCAGCCGCCACAATGCTCCAGCTGAATCCCCTTTCGTGATTGACCTCCTCCTCCCTTATCCGCCTTCTGCTCCAGCTCCCTATTCCTCCATTCGTCCATCCTCAACGAACTCCCAAAACGGTTAGCCACATCAGCCAATGAAACCAATGAACGTTGGTTTCTTTTGCTTTCCTCATTTACCCCTATTACAAATAAACAATAGCATTATTAGCGAGGGGTATAAGAGTAAATGTTAAGTTAAACTAATTGCTTGTGATGGCAATGTAGAATGCCACGTGGAACTTATGCCATCCAATTTTATTTCAATCAATATCATGCTCATCTAACCCATGCCTAATCTCAATTTTGATGTCAAGACATTTCTTTAACCAAAATTAAACCAGAAAATTCTAGGCAATCCCAAGTTTCTCATTAAGCACACTTTCCATGCACAATTAAGCCTAAAGAAGCTCAATAAAAATTTAATTCAATGCTTAGGCCATGAACAGAAATCAATGAATGATTAAGCAATTATTAAGGGATTTCTCTGTATTTTTCACCTCAATAAGTGGTTTAAATATGCAATTTAACCACTTAATCACATAACCTTGTTTGATCTTTTTCACTCACCTTAATCCAAACAACAGACTCTTTTCTTCCTTCTCTAATCTGATCAAAACCCCAAAACAAGCAAGAATCAGAGTGTAGAACTCATATGGAAGAGAGTGGTCGTGCGGCTATCTCTCTCTTTTCTCCTTTTAATGAAATAAGGACTTTTAATTTCTTTTTTTTTTCTCTTTTATATTTTCAATTAAATCCAATTCCAACCCTAAATCCCTCATAAGAGAAAGTTCTATTTTAATGAATTTTCGTGTTATTTTTAATGACTATTTTTAAATATTACCAAAAATCCCCAAAATCTCTCTTACTTCCAAATTTAAGGTCCCTAAGCAAGTATAATTACCAATAGGCCTTTCTCTCACCTATTAAACTATAAATCATGTTATTTAATTCCAATTTAAACCCGTCTTAGATTTAATTAAATATTTCAGATTTGATAATTAATAAATTAATTGATTTACTAATTGATTCTCTAGAAAAGACTAAAATACCCTTTCTTTATTTACACCATATTTAATCATTAAATCTCTTTCAAAATTTCCGGATTTAATTTTCTTTTTCTTTCCTCTTTAAATAATTATTTTCAAGAAAATAATAATAACAATATTAATATTAATAATAACCCTTGTAATAATAATAATAATTATAAAAATTCTATTAACACCAAATCATAGACTTACCTTAGATTGAATTCTACAAAATCCCCACGTCAACCTACAACTTTTCCGGCTGATCCGAATGCTTATTATCTGTTAAAAAATAATAAGATCTAAATCCTATTATTATTTCTACTTAATTTTTTAATTTCTAAAATCTGGAATTTTATATTTTTTATTATTAATTCTATTTAATTATTAATTACTAGAAATTTTGGGTTTAATGGCAACCCTTCCTTGAATTTTTTGTTTCTTCCACTGTGCTTCTGCAACCAGAGTCAAAGTTGGAGGAAGAATGGCAAGATCAAACCCTGGAATGGGCTAATGTAGAGTCTACCCCTGCATCCCTTGGCCCTTTGGACTTGGGCTGATCCCATCATCCTTACTTTTGACCCGGAGCCCGCAACATCATTAGATGGTTTGATGAGGTACCTAAGCCCACTAGAGCATTTTCACCTTGGGTTGGATTGGGTCCCGACCTACTAACCCCCAAATTCAAAATTGGCTTCTTACGCTGCCCTTTTGAACACTTGTTCATCTTCTACCCTACAATAGCCCTTGCCAAGGTTTTCAATGTCTCACCGACTTATAGGAAAAATCGCTAGAACATAATTTTTGAGTGAAAAATAAGAAAAAGGCATTTTAAGTATTGTAATATGTTATGAATGATCAGGATTGTAGATGGACAATTAGGAAAGAATAAAAGAACAATCATACAATAACGAAAGATTTACGTGGTTCAACAATTTGCTTGCATTTATGGCGGAGACGATAAGAAGTATTCACTATGAATAATATAGTGTACATAAGAATAGGAAAATCTCAAACTCCAAACCCAGTACACCAAATGTTCTCACATAAACACACTACGTGTTTCTTCACTCTAAGATAATGTTGGAATGCCTAGAGCTCTCCTATTTATAGGTGAGCTTCATGGGTATTAAATGATGTGGTTGGCAGCTAGTAGCTTACATTAACTAAGGTTGGTGGTTGGGAGTTGGTGGTTGCCATAAACCAGCCACCATTTTAGACTTTCTCCAAGCCACCATTGTTGACTTCTCAAGCCACATTCTAACAAATCTCCACCTTGGCTTAAGATCTCCCAAAGGACGAACTAAACTTCTGACACCTCCTCCACAGCCCTTGAGGGCAATCAATGAGTGTAGGTCCCAATTAAGTCCAAGCAATGCTAGAACTTGGCCATAGGAACATGCTTCGTGAGCATATTTGCTGGATTATCTGCAGTTGCAATCTTCTTTACTATTATATCCGCTTCGGAGATAACATCTCGAACAAAATGTCACTTGACATCAATATTCTTGGTCATTTCATGATACATCTGATTTTTGGTCAGATGTATAGCAATTTGGCTATCACAATATACAACAGTCACACCTTGCTGTAAGCACCCTTTTCACGATGATGTCTGAGCATCTCTCCATTGTGTAGTGGAACAAAATCGTACAAGAAATGAGGATTCGAAAATGCATAAACGTGTACCATAATTCAATTCAAATTCAATTACTTCAAGAAATTAATCTTCACACCAACTCCACCATATCACACTTCAATCATGTAAAAAATGAGTACCAAGTGCATGGAATCAGTTTTAGTGCGGGTGTAGTAGTGTGCGATGTTAAAAAAATGCCTTTTCCAAGACTATCAATTATCTATTGAAAACAGAAATAAAGAATACTTGTAATCATTTTCAACCTTTCATACAAAGGGAATGTAGGATCCTTGGGGGCTTTCACTCATCAAAGGAAGGTAGCCTTTCTCGAGAATTTTTCCACAAACTATCCTTATTAGTGCATTTCAGGCCTAATGATATTTAAATCTACAAGTATTTTCTACATATAGTCTTCAAGAGATAATTGCAGTGTACCGAGGCTAAAAAACACAATGCACATTAAGCACCCAAAAAGCCATGCAATTGCTCACTAACCATGAAATCAGAAGATGGGCTTTCTAAGCATAAAAACTAATCACGTGGATTTATTTATTTACTCGGATGACAAAATGAGTAACTGTCTAAGCATTTTACATATCATTTTATACAAGAGAGCACACCCCGCAAACATTTCCTAGGAGCGTCATAGACGTTGTAGAATGGGAGTTATTGCTAGATCGGTTAGCATTTTTTGTCGCCTGGTTCCAAAAAAGCGCTAAGCACCTCTTCTTTCATTCCTCTTATACTTCAGTTATCCAGGATGAGATTATGAGAAGATGTGAGTTATGAAGGCAATCTCTTGGTTGGCTTTAGTTAATAGTATGGTTGACTGATCATTTTGGAGGTTCAGATTTGATATCTAGTATTCAAAAATCTATCTTCTTTTATCGTCACCACCTTCCCTTTCACACTCTGAATTGGATCTACCACCACAGCCACAACCCTTTAGTTTAAGGCTTCAAAACTCTGGAAAAAGACAGAAGAACAACATAAACAAGTTAAGACTACAAGATAGTGGATATGCAAGTTTTGATCCAAGCAGAGAAACTAATACCACATCATCATTTGGAGCAAATAAAAAAGGAAACTGTAGGGAGCAGTCGAACATCTTCTCCATGTCACCTTAACAAAATGCTGAGGTAGGGTTGTAAATGTTGAGTACGGCTCAAGCCCAATAAATTTTTTAGGCTCTGGCTTGATCAATTTTCATTTTTTTTTAATTCCCAGCATGAAGCTTGGTTCAATCTCACTAGCAGTTTTGGGCTCCAGAACTGCTCAGTCTAATAATGTAATTGGGTCACATGAGCCTAATGCTAATACTTCGGAATTAAGGTTGCTCTATTATTGATTTGACATGGTTGTTTGAAGCACCATCAACCATAGAAGGAACGTGACCCAAAAATTGGATTAGGATTTTCTACGACTTCTAACATGATTTATGCTTTAGAGAGAGCAAGATAGATTTCGTTATCATTACACAAAAGAATATTGAGAGATCTTGTAAATCATATGAACGTCGGGGAGAGCAAAGGAGATAGCAGTAACACACGTATCAATGTGACCGTTAGAAGAACAGGATTTTGTATTTTAAAGCATTATGGCAGCATAATAAGATTTGAATAGGGAAGAAAGTGAACTGTAACAGCTCTCTTTTTTCTCTTTCTATATGGTGAGATTGAGAGATGCTATGTTAAATAGGTGGAATTTAGTAACCCGTGAAAAATACCTATCGCCCACCTAACGGACTAAGGGTAGTGGTGTTAAAACGTTTAGTAACAAAACACAGAAAAAGGGCTTTTGCCTTCTCTTGCCAAGGGTTAAAATACTGTGATAGTTAAGCAGAATATGAAACCTCAAAAAAGAGTACAGATTCCTAGTTTTTTGAAAATCAAAGTTCTTCTAATGGTTGTCATTTTTTTTCATCTCCATATATGGAGAATTTTTATTTCTTTCGTATTTTCTGCTCCTAAAAATGGGTATGAAAAGAAAAGTCTCCCAAGTAAAACCTATTGAAACAGCTAATGGGTGGTTTAAGAATATTGCGAAGCACCGACCACTTCAATCAGTTGAAAGACCAAGTCATCACTCCCATCTCACTATAAATTATTCAACATTTCAAACCTTTAGAAACGGTGTTTCCTGTTTCTGTAGTGTGCCATGCGAAATTAACTTTCTACCCTGAATTACAATAATAATGTTGTTGACCTCCTGGCGATGCACCAAACGATAATCAAAATACATAAACATTATGATGAGTTAAGAGTAAGAAATTACCATTCTGATGAGTTAAACAAAAATAAAAATTGCCAATAGTGTAGCAGTATTATTTATGTTAAGAGTAAGAAATTACCATGTCTAGTGGCATATCATACCGGACTGTTGGTTGCAAGTTCTTTGTTTGCACACACGGGCCTTATCACATGTTGGTGTTCTCTCTATAGACAGAATAGAGTGTTGGGTCAGTAGATGAATGACTTTGTCATCCTTGTTAACCAAAAGTGCCTTTTTTGTGGTCCAGACTTGCAGATTGCAGATGCAGGCTGATATATAATATTCTAAATATCAATCAAATGTAAAGTTCTTAACTGATTCATTTACCCTGGGCGTACTACGATAAAAATAGTTATCAATCCAAACATCCAATCAAAGTAACCCCGCAACATTGAAATCTGCAGCCAGAATCAGAAAAATTATCAAATTGAAAAAGAAAAAGATAAAAAAGTAAAGAAGCAGAACTGAGAAAAAACATCCAAAAAGTAAGCATGCACGGTAGAAGAAAAGTGTATAAGAATATGATGCTCTGACACACTGTTAAATAGAAACAATTTACGTACGGCATGAATAATCAACATTTAGATTTTAATTAATGCATCCTTACCAACTCTGCCATAGGGGCAGACATGGTTCATACCAATATTCAATAACCAGTGCATAAGCTCAATAAATCTTGAAGTATAGTGAACTTCACCGTCTATAATCACCGCTAGATATAGCAGGTTTCTAAAATCTAGATATTTGTATGTCCTCAAAAAACCCAGAAGAGATGAGACCACTTTGTATTAAATGTAATATCCTCACCACCAAAAGATACATTCTAACCACCAGGTGAAGTGGTAGTTCAAGCATTTCCCATCTAATGGTTTGAATACAATGGTTTAGATGTATGCAAACATTCACAAACATAGACAAAGAAACAGGGATTGACAATAACATTGGTTGACTTCTTCAGGTACAGACAATTTCTAGCAGATTATTCTACAAGGAAAAAAGAAGGTACTACGTACATAGAAGATAAGAGATTGGTCGCTTGTAGATTATCGGTTAACCTGAATGAATATGAAACCATTCTCTGAGAAAATAATTGAAGGACAAGAAACAAATAGTCCTGCAGAGTAGCAGTTTGCATGCTAAAAAAAGAGATAATCTAAACACATCAGAAGTAATCAGAAGTAAAAGCATCGCCACTACAGGAGTACTTTTGAAGCTTAAAAACAAGTCTTTCATCATCGGCCCAGGCCTGGCCCAAAATTTGTAATTTTCATAGCTATTTAGTTAAGGCGTGGTTATTTTCGAGTAATAACCTCCTCCTAAGCACATTCTTAGAAAGAATTAATGCTTATCCCTTCATAAAAGATATTAAAATTTTAAAGTAAATCATCTCCCTCCAATACGTCTAAAATTAGCAAAAACATGGATCCATGTTCTAGACTCCTATTAACATTCAAATAACTCAGAAATCCAAAGACTGCCGTGAAGTACGCGTTGGAGAGGAAAGCTACTTTGGTTTCAAAGAACGTACAGTTTTTACTAAGGCGACTATGAAGGTGTGTGACTGTGAAGGCGGCGGCGTGTGACTGTGCAGGCGATAGTGTTACGATGTACGATACGACGACGACGTGTGGAAGACAAGTGTGTGGTGGTGTGCAAAGGGTGAAGGCAACTGTGCCGGTGGCTTCGAAGGGCGTCGGCGACAGCATCTATGTGACCAATTACGGCAGTGGTTAATGGCGTTGATAAAGTGCTAAAAATGCATAATTAAGTACTTCTAATGAAGTGAAAAATAGGAAAAAGTCTTTAAAAAGTGCTTAATTATGCAATGGGATACACAAGAGAGCCTAAACATTAAATTGAAATTATCTTGGGATTAATAAGCTTAATTATGCATTGGTTTCTGCTTAATGTTTCATTACCAATGCATATGATTTCTCTGTTTAAAATGTCACACTTTACTTTATTACCCCTCAACTATTAATTGGTTTTGTTTTGTTAACAGGGGTAAAATAGGGAGTTAAAAACATTGAAGGAGCATTGTTTTGGTGCCGATGTGGCTAACGCCCTGTCAGAACTCATTGGAGATGAACGAATGGAGGAGGAGCTAAAGAGAATGAGGAGCAGGGGTCGTTCCAGGAAGGCATTCAACATTGAAGGAGGCTGGATCGAGAGGCTTGGAGAGAGTTGTTTTTGGCTTTTGTTTATTTTTCCATTCCTTCTTCTTTGTATTTTTCGGACCTTTCAATCGGCTTTAGAGATGGTGTCTTGAATAATTCCAGAAATCAAATCATGTTTAGAACCATGTCAGAAAACTATATAAATCAAATCATGTTTATAACCGTATCAGAAAACAACTTTTAATCCACCAAGTCCACAAATCTACGCTGAAGCCACCTAATTCCACCTAAACATACCCAAAATCTTTCCTAAATTTTATAAAATTCATTGACTAGAGAAAACCATTTTAAAACCTTATAACCAAGTAGGAAGATGAGTTGGATTTGCATAAAAATCATTTTAAAATTGAAAACTGTCAAAATTCACAAAATTAAGAAATCTGGAACTAGACGCTTATCAGGCGTCCAATTGTATACAAAAATCTATGCTCAGCACTTTAAGTAGCGCTCAAGCTCTAGTTATTCTAGATTTGAGCGCGTCGATCTAGAATGACACAGACATCAAGTAATCCACAGTTTCACATGCTAACATATGGGAGCCAGTGTGTACCGATCATAGAGCTTTGTTCCTTGTCCTATTAATATTGAAAGATCATCATCTCTTATTTGATTCTTATCTGGAACCTAGACAACTATGAAACAAGATTCATGAAACTACCAAAGTACAAGAAGACTATTGGTTGCAAGTGGATCTCTAAGAAGAAAAAAGGAACTCCAGCAAGATTCAAAGCATGTCTGGTGCCCAAAGGTTACACTTAGAAGAAGGTGTAGACTTCAATGAAGTACTCTTGGGTGTTGTTAAGCATATGTCCATCCGAGTACTCCTTGCCCTTGTGGCAACTCTTGATTTGGCACTAGAGCAACTTGATGTCAAGACGTCTTTTCTATATGGTAAGCTTGAGGAACATATCTACATGATAAAACCAAAGGGGTTTATTGTGCAAGGGAAGGAAGACTACATCTACAAGTTGAGGAAGTCCTTATATGGCTTGAAGCAGTCTCCTCGACAGTGTACAAGCGGTTTGATTAATTCATGATCAAGCATGGCTATTGACGGAGTCAGTATGACAATTGTGTATGTCACAAAAAGGTACATGATGGATCATTTTGTACTTGTCAATATATGTTGATGATATGAGTAGGTTTTGGGTGGGATGGTTGTTGATACAATATCATGTCACCTATGGCAGTGCTCATGCTTGTACAGGACATTTCCTTTTTATATATATATATATACATATTCATCATTCATCAAAATATATATATATATATATATATATATATATATATATATATATATATATATATATATATATATATATCTTTTGATAGCTGCTAAAGATAAAACAGAAATCAACAAGCTTAAAAATCAGTTGAATACTGAATTTGAGACAAAAGATCTGGGTGTGGCAAAGACGATTTTGAGAACGGAGATTCAAAGGGATCGATAAGCTTGCAAATTATATCTCTCTCAAAAGAGATATATTGAGAGGGTCCTTGAACGTTTTGGTATGCAAGATTGCCAACCTATAAATACTCCAATTGCCGCACATTTCAAGTTGTCAACTGATTTACCTTCGAGGACTGAGGACAAGAAGGAACACATGAGTCGTGTTCCCTATTTAAGTGAAATTGGTAGCAATATGCATGCTATGGTCCGCAGTAGACCTGACCTATCACAAGCTATCAGTGCAGTAAGCAGATATATGGATGACCCAAATAAACCTCATTGGCAGGCAGTAAAATGAATCTTTCATTACTTGAAAAGGACATCGAACGTGGGCCTAGCATTCAAAAGGAGTAGTACAACACTTGGTAGTGTTGTCAGTTACTTTGACTCAGACTATGTAGGCGTTCTGAGTAAAAGGAGGTTTCTTATTGGATATGTGTTTACCCTATGTGGTTGCACCATTAGATGGAAGGCTAGTTTACAGTCTATCACAACTTTATCTACAACAAAAACAGAGTATGTGGCAACAACAGAAGCAGTGAAAGAGGCAATCTGGTTATGAGGTTTGGTTTCTAATCTTGGCTTACAACAAGGTGTGACTATTGTATATTATGATAGCCAAAGTGCTATACATCTAACCAAAAATCAGATGTATCACGAAATGACCAAGAATATTGATGTCAAGTGACATTTTGTTCAAGATGTTATTTCCGAAGGGGATATAATAGTAAAGAAGATCGCAACTGCAGATAATCAAGCAAATATGCTCACGAAGCATGTTCCTATGGCCAAGTTATAGCATTGCTTGGACTTAATTGGGACCTGCACTCATTGATTGCCCTCAAGGGCTATGGAGGAGGTGTCAGAAGTTTAGTTCGTCCTTTGGGAGATCTTAAGCCAAGGTGAAGATTTGTTAGAATGTGGCTTGAGAAGTCAACAATGGTGGCTTGGAGAAAGTCTAAAATGGTGGCTGGTTTATGGCAACCACCAATTGCCAACCACCAACCTTAGTTAATGTAAGCTACTAGTTGCCAACCACATCATTTAATACCCATAAAGCTCACCTATAAATAGGAGAGCTTCTAGGCATTCCAGCATTACCTCAGAGTGAAGAAACACATAGTGTGTTTATGTGAGAGCATTTGGTGTACTAGGTTTGGGGTTTGAGATTTTCGTATTCTTGTGTACACTATATTATTCATAGTGAATACTTCTTATCATCTCCGCCATAAATGCAAGTAAATTGTTGAACCACGTAAATCTTTCGTTATTGTATGATTGTTCCTTTATTCTTTCCTAATTGTCCATCTTCAATCCTGATTATTCATAACATATTACAATACTTAACTATTTTAATGCCTTTTTATTATTTTTCACACAAAAATTATGTTCTAGCTATTTTTCCTATAAGTCGGTGAGACATTGAAAACCTTGGCAAGGGCTACTGTAGGGCAGAAGATGAACAAGTGTTCAAAAGGGCAGCGTAAGAAGCCGATTTTGAATTTGGGGGTTAGCAGGTCGGATCCTAATCCAACCCAAGGTGAAAATGCTCCAGTGGGCTTAGGTACCTCATCAGGCCATATAATGAAGTTGTGGGCTCCGGGTCAAAAGTAAGGATGATGGGATCAGCCCAAGTCCAAAGGGCCAACGGATGCAGGGGGAGACTTTACTTTAGCCCATTCCAAGGTTTGATCTCGCCATGCTTCCTCCAACTTTGACTCTGGTTGCAGAAGCATAGTGGAAGAAACAAAAAATTCAAGAAAGGGTTGCCATAAAACCCAAAATTTCTAGTAATTAATAATTAAATAGAATTAATAATAAAATAATATAAAATTCCAGATTTTAGAAATTAAATAATTAAGTAGAAATAATAATAGGATTTAGATCTTATTATTTTTTAACAAATAATAAGCATTCGGATCAGCCAGAAAAGTTGTAGGTTGACCTGGGGATTTTGTAGAATTCAATCTAAGAAAAGTCCAACGGCAGGCCCGCGTGCCAGCCCACTATGGGGCAAGCCCAACTTAAGCTAGTTAGCCCAACTAGCTTAAATAACCCAAATTCCCAAAAATTGTTGATAGCAAGGTTCGAACCTTGCCCAACAGACTTAAAACCTGTCTCTTTAACCACTAGGACATAGCACCTTCTTGCATCAATAATATCATAATTAAATTATTTTAGCTAAAAATTAAGGATTTGGAAAATATAATTATAAAAGCTCTTATATAATCAATCAAAACTAAGAAAATAATTAGGTATAAATAAGCCCAAAAAGCTGTTATAAAATCTCCAATTAAATATATTTGTTAAGTCTATGGTTTTTAATTAAAATACTTTAAGTCTCTAATGGGTGTAATTTATTTATTTTTTTGAGCAAAATCTATCTCAATAAGTGTAAAACAATTTTGTGAATAATAAAAATATTTTTTTAAATTTTTTGGGATTTTTTGGGTTTTTTTTTAAAAAAAAAAAGGGGTTTAATACCCTTGGCCCGCTAGGCTCGGTGGGCTTGGCCCGACACGACACACCTGCTGGGGCGTGCCATGCCGGGCCGGGGGTCCTGGCAAAGCGGGCCTGGCGGGCCGCGGCACGGTCGGCCTGTCGCTCAACCCTAGTTATTATTAATATTAATATTGTTATTATTATTTGCTTGAAAATAATTATTTAAAGAGGAAAGAAAAAGAAAATTAAATCCGGAAATTTTGAAAGAGATTTAATGATTTAAATATGGTGTAAATAAAGAAAGGGTATTTTAGTCTTTTCTAGAGAGTCAATTAGTAAATCAATTAATTTAGAATTATCAAATCTGAAATATTTAATTAAATCTAAGACGGGTTTAAATTGGAATTAAATAACATGATTTATAGTTTAATAGGTGAGAGAAAGGCCTATTGGTAATTATACTTGCTTAGGGACCTTAAATTTGGAAGTAAGAGAGATTTTGGGGATTTTTGGTAATATTTAAAAATAGTCATTAAAAATAACACGAAAATTCATTAAAATAGAACTTTCTCTTATGAGGGATTTAGGGTTGGAATTGGATTTAATTGAAAATATAAAAGAGAAAAAAAAAAGAAAAGAAATTAAAAGTCCTTATTTCATTAAAAGGAGAAAAGAGAGAGAGAGAGATAGCCGCACGACCACTCTATCCCATATGAGTTCTACAGTCTGATTCTTGCTGGTTTTGGGGTTTTGATCAGATTAGAGAAGGAAGAAGAGAGTATCTTGTTTGGATTAAGCTGAGTGAAACAGATCAAACAAGGTTATGCTCTATACGAATAGTTTAGCTTTGCTGGAAAGTTTCTAAAAACATGTTCATCTTGCTTTAGATTTGAAGATCTGGATTTTTAATTGAATTACGCAATTTTTCAAAAGTTACAGAAATATTATTTTTCGAACAGCCGCTCGAATTGCCGCTTGAGTGCCCCAGTAAGCCTTAAGAAGCAATTCGTGGGCGCTAAAGCGCTATCAAGGGCGCCCCGCCTGTGTTTTTATTTTTTTCAAAAACCCAAAAGTGATCAAAACCCAGAAGGTGAACGTCTGAACCGCCGCTCCAATGACTTCTTAAGCAACCAACCCTGAATTTACCTATTTTTAACGCCACCTGTTTGAGCGCCCGATGCCGCTCGAGTGCCCTTGTCAGATTTTCCCAAAATTTCCAACCTGCCTAGTTTTCCACTACGAAAATGTTTTTATTCAGTTTAAACCTATATACCATTAAGTTTATAGTGTCTAAAGATAGTTTGCATTAGCAGATAGTTAAAATAAATTTTTATAAAAATTTTGGGTACATTTTACTAAAGTGGTTTTTTAACTGAGTATCATTGTTCCAAACAATTCCCTTTTAAACAAAACTTGATTTCAAGAGTTTCTACACCTGTATTTGAGTTATTTGAACGTATTTTGTGCATCGAATGATTTGATACACACCCGGGACATAGTTGCCCATTGAAACCTGGATTTTGGACATATGTTTTGGTTCCACGTATGTAGGTTTTTGGGTCACTATTGTGACAAGGCTATTGCCTGATTTGTTTATTCTGCTATTGCAGGAATGTTAGAGACACGTTTGTGTCTCCACGTATGCGGGTATTTTTAGGAGATATGTCCATCACCTGGTTTGGTTTTCCACCGTTGAGTGGGCTTAGCAATTACATGGATCCATAGAGTAGCTAGTAAGTGAAATGTCTTCTAGAGGGGTTTGAATTCTGTGTCATAGGCATTCCATCATCTTGAGGATGATACCACTCCTGGATTGATCGATCACTATGTTACCCACTCTTGTTAAGGTTGGGCCGTACATGCTAACTCACTCCAGTTCTGAGTTGGGTACTTCCGATGGGTGTCAAACAGCCAATCTGCAGGTTTCGTCTGGTCTACCTGTAAATCGGTTAGGTAGCATATTGGCACATGTCTACATTCTTTCACTGGTTGTCTATTTCATGAATCCCATGAGGTTAAATGGTTTGTTGTTGTTTCATTTTTATTTAATTATTATTGTTCTGTATTTATCATGATTAGCTTGATTAAACGTTGCATATTTTTACTGTTACAAACTATTTGCATGACTACTTACTGAGGTGTTGTTTCTCTCATATTCGTTTTATCGATTTTGTTTTCAAATATTCCTGGTGAGGACGCTGTAGAGGTAGACACTCTAGGGGATTTTGTTGACTACCAGGAAGAAGATTATTTTATTCTTGTGTAGGTTCATGGAACATTTATTGATTAACTTAGTATTTTGAGGGATTGTTTTAGTTTATTTTTATTTAGATGACCTTGGTAGATGTTGATATATTTTTATTTTAGTTGACCCCTTTCCAGACTTAGTTTGATGGATTGGTATTGGATGTTTTATTTTCATTCCGCGCTTCTATGGAGAAAAATATCTTTTATTTCCGCACTCTGATTATATTTACAGGAATTGTTTAAGTCTGGATTAGTTATTCTGGGCCTTCATCCTAATGTTCAAGGTTTGGGTTTATTTTTTTAAATAAACTTGGATCTGGGGCGTTACAGTATAACCTTGATGTGTGATGGTTGGACTATGCCTACCAGGCTATCGATCATTAACTTTTCGGTCTATTGTGATGGAAGAGCAATTTTTCACAAGTCAGTTAATGATTCTAACAAAATCAAGGACCATCAGTATTTGTTCAAATTGATGGATGATGTTGTAGAGGAGATTGGTGAGCAATACATTGTGCAGATTGTTACTGACAACCAATCTTCATACAAGAAAGCAGGAGAGTTGTTGATGGAGAAAAGGAAACATCTGTACTGGACCTTTGTGCAACATATTGTATTGATCTTATGCTCCATGATTTTGGTGAGAAAAAGATGGTGAAAGGTATGATTAAAAAAGCAAGGAAATTAACAAACTTTATTTACAATCACAACTGGGTACTTAACCTCATGAAAGAACACACCAAATGGGAGCTGCTTAGGCCTGGACTTACAAGATTCGTCACAAATTTCATTGCAATTAATAGTATTATGTCTAAGAAGGTTGGATTGAGAATAATGTTTTTATCAGATAAGTGGCAAGAATGTCAACCTAGACGGGATGTTATTGGAAAAAAAGTTGAGGATATTGTTCTAAGTAACAATTTTTGGAAGAATGGACAATTGGTAGCTGAAATACATAATCCTATTGTGAAGGTGTTGAGAGTTATGGATGGAGAGAAGCAAGCCACAATAGGTTATTTGTATGAAGCTATTAGAAGGTCTAAGCTTGCTATTGCTGAAATTGCTCCTGATCATCACGAGATGTATTGTGCAATTATTGATAAAAGATGTAAGAAGCAGCTCATTCAAGACATCCACCGTGCAAGTAATAAACGTAAATTTGTTGCCAATTGTCTACTTCCTATCTTGATTAAGTTAGTAATTTTTTTATTGAATCAACATTTTACCTCCATCCGGCATATCATTACACTGAAAATCTTGGAATCGATATAGAATTAGTAAGTTCATTCAGAATGGTGATGTTGAAATTGGAAAGGGATCCAGAGCGTGTCGATACTGCACTTAGTGAGGTGATTTAGGAATTAGGAATTTTAAGAATTATTTACTTATTATTTTTTGTAATGGACAATCACTAACTACATGTGTGATTGTCTTTGGAGATCCAGCTGCTATGTATGGCTTTGGAGATGCTATGTATGGCTTTGGAGATCCAGCTGCTATTAGGGCACGAACTACATGTGACCCAGGTAATAGAAATTAAACAATGAAAGTACTTATTTTCATTGTTCAAATAAATTGTATAATTTGTATGTGGGAGGGATTCATTTTTCTTTTTTTGTTACTTCTGCAGCTGAGTGATGGTTCTTGTATGGAACCAATGTACCAAATTTGAGAAGAATTGCACTAAGACTTTTATCACAGACGGCTTCATCCAGTGGATGTGAAAGAAACTGGAACACTTTTTCTCTCATCCACACTAAAGTGCAGAACCGTTTGAGTTATGCAAAATTGGAGAAGCTGGTTTTTGTGTACTACAACATTATGCTAAAGATACGACATCTTCAAAAGTAAAGCAGAAGGGGAGAGGGCGAGTTTAGGTTGATTGACCTTGCACATATATTTGATTTTAATGAAGATGAGCTTCTCACGGAGTGGTTGGATAATCCAGAGGAGGTAGAGCTTAATGAATTAGATGAAGAGGGGAGGCCTACCAAACCAAGTAGCTATGTGGCAAACTTGGTCAACAGATTTAGTGATGATGAGGGAGGAGGAAATACTAGAGTTGCAGAGAGCAGTCGAGTTAGGCCCGCTGGGGTAAGCAGTAGTAGTACTGGAGTGGGTCGTGATCCTCTTGATGATGGTGACGAGGACAATGATGGAGATGATGACGATGATGATGTTAGAAGTCGTGAGAGTCCTTCATCACCACAGGTCCTGTGCGCGCGTCGGAAACGCGGCACGGGAAAATTCAGAGTCGCCACCGCCTGATGGGGTGCAGGCGGACACCTGGGTGCCTAATCTTGTCTATTAGGGCTTTTGGTCTACGGCTTTGAGATTCTAAGTAGGGTCTCGGTTGCGGTCCGGGGAAGTCCATAGACACCCCGGTCCACCCCGTCGGGTGACGGGTCCCTTAGGTTTATCCTGGTTTGAGTCAGCTCACTTTGGTCTCACCCGATTCCTAATCCGATATGTAGTTTGGTTAAGTCTGGCGGGACCACCTGAGTGGTGTGGGTCCCTTTAATTGCTTTTATCTTGATTAATTAGATAATCTGAGTCTGGTTGGGTGGGCCCCATTGGAAGGCCCACGGTGTCCTTGGTGGGTTTGGTCAAGCCCATGTACCCTGGTAGGCCTCAGTCTAAGCCTGAGAGGCCCTTAGGATTTTTGGTTCAATGAGTTGATTTTATTTTGGAGTTCAAGTTGTATTATTAAGTGATTTATATGCAAAGTGGGCCGGTTTGGTTTGTGGGCCCATTGGGTGGGCCGCACATGGTGGCCTGGTAATTTATTGGATTTAGTTTACTTAAGTTTCCAAAAAATGGGTGGGACACTGGGCTTGGGGCCTGTAGTCCTGATTAGGGCTTGAAAGCTCAGGTTATGTAAGATTAGGGTTTTGAACCCTTACTCGGTTGGTTCGTGGGCTTTGGCGGGCCCGATAGGCCCTTGCCCTTAGTCTCGGCCAAACCACATATTTCATGCATCAATTTCACAAGTCCGGTTCGGGTGGACCGCCTTAGGTTTGGCCCGCCCGGTTTAGTCGGTTAATTTTACTTATCTTGATTAAGTTGCATGCATACATGTTTATTGGGCCGAGTGGGCCCCGTTGGAAGGCCCACTGGAAACCAAGTTGGACCGAGGGTCCAAGTCCCATGTTGACCCGGAAACCCTGTTGGTTTATTCGGTTTGGTTCGGAAATGGCACTCACATCCAGCAATAATCACAAAAAATATATACGACTGACACTTTGTCTGGGAAAAACTGGCTCATTATACTGGGTCTAAGGGGAGGTATGCACCGACCTCAGGCACTAGGCGCAAGGTCAGCGAGGTGGGCGGACCGAAAAAACCAAAAAAACGATCCGCGGGCGAAGTAAGCGCACCCAAAAATCAAGTGGGCGCGAGCTCGGCGCACCCAAAAATCAAGTGAGCGCGAGCTCGGCGCACAAAAATCAAGTGAGCGCGAGCTGAGCGCATCCAAAATTAAGTGAGCGCAAGCTGAGCGCATCCAAAATTAAGTGAGCGCAAGCTGAGCGCGAGCTGAGCGCATCTAAAATTTAAGTGAGCGCATCCAAATTTAAGTGAGCACGAGCTGAGCGCATCCAAAACTAAGTGAGCCCGAGTTGAGCGCATCCAAAACTAAGTGAGCGCGAGCTGAGCGCATCCAAAACTAAGTGAGTGCGAGCTGAGCGCATCCAAAACTAAGAAGTGGGCGCGAGCTCGGTGAATGCTAAAAAAACGATCCGCTCACCTTTCTTTGGTGCGCTGAGCTCGCAGAGCTCGGCGCATACCCCTACGAAACCCGATATTCTGGTTTTTTTTGCCCGAACTCCATTTTTAATGGTTTTTAAGCTCTGTAATCACTCTCTGGGGATCCTTAGAACCCCAAAAAACCTCTAAACACAATTGGAAATTAATCTAACCTAAGTTGTGAGGATCAAACCTCTTTGCAAACCTACAAATCCGAACACCAAACACTACAGAACATGAATAAAACTTCGAAAACAAAGCACTAACTAACAGAACATGATTAATGAAGAAGGGAACAGGAGGGGTTTTATCGGGATACAACAGAGGTGAAGAACTCATGGGGGAACATGCTCCCCCTTCGAATCAATCAAGTACGAACAGCAAATAAATTGGCACACCCAGGAAACACCCTAGTCATGCTTGAAAGCTTGAACTGCTCATTTATTAAACAGGGAACATTACCTTGTTTTAATCCCTTGCAGGATATGCCGGAGGGTCCCTTGGAGCGCACGAGCAATCGCTGGAGCACCACCTCTCCTCACCAACTGGCCGTCTTCTCGATTGTGAGGTAATCGGAGAGGAAGAATGGAGGGTTCTTTTAACTCAGGCCAAGAGGAGGACTAGTTCTCCATGGGAAGACCCACCCCTGGAGAGAACCAGAGAGTGAAAACTCTTTGCCCTGGAAAGAATTTCGCCAGAG
This sequence comes from Buxus sempervirens, assembly GCA_947561395.2. Taxonomy (NCBI): domain Eukaryota; kingdom Viridiplantae; phylum Streptophyta; class Magnoliopsida; order Buxales; family Buxaceae; genus Buxus; species Buxus sempervirens. The sequence goes on along the minus strand of OX387183.1, from coordinate 40,652,908 downwards.
AAGAAAGCCGGCACCGAAAATCCCGCACCCCAAAAAAATATGCCAAACCCCAAGAATCCGAACCAAAAAAAAATGTCGAACCCCTACAAATGAAGGCTGCCGCGGCTTTTATAGACGAAGACAGGGGGTATCCGCCGAGTTTGGCCCCCAGCTCAAGCTGCGCGCATACCGCTTGCCACGTTCGCGCGAGCGACCAAATGATTAAAAATCAATTAATGTGGCCGCTTGTTTGGTCGGAAAATCCGAATTTTTCGGATTTAGTCCCTAGTTATTTTTGGTTTAATCCGATATTCCGGGATTTTTACAGATTTAGTCCCTGGGATATTTTGAACATTTGGATATTTACAGATTTGATCCCCGAGATATTTTCCTGCGCAACTCGCCACGTGTGCAGCTTTTTGCTACGTGCGCAGTTTGCCGGTTTTGATGCTCGGGAATTTCGTCAGCTCATATTTTCCTTATCTAGACTCCGATCTGGGCAAACTCAGTTGCGTTAGAATTGTATCGGAGCCCTCTATCCCATGACCTAGGGGTAGGCCTCCGGATCGGATTTTAGCAGAAAGTCAACTTTTGGCTCCGTTCAAGTTTGACCACCCGCAGAACCTTTATTCGGACCCCGATTCCTGCAAACTCAGTTGCGTTGGAACCGTGTCGAGATTCTCTGTCCAATGACCTAGGGGTAGGCCTCTGGATCGGATTTTAGTAGAAAGTCAACTTTTGGCTCTGCTCAAGTTTGACTGACCGCAGAACCTTCATCCGGACCCCGATTCCTGCAAACTCAGTTGCGTTGGAACCGTGTCAAGATTCTCTATCCAATGACCTAGGGTTAGGCCTCTGGATCAGATTTTAGCAGAAAGTCAACTTTTGGCTCTACTCCAGTTTGACTGTCCGCAGAACCTTCATTCGGACCCCGATTCCTGCAAACTCAGTTGCGTTGGAACCATATCGAGGTTCTCTATCCAATGACCTAGGGGTAGGCCTCTGAATCGGATTTTATCAGAAAGTCAACTTTTGGCTCTGCTCCAGTTTGACCGTCCGCAGAACCTTCATCCGGACCCCGATTCCTGCAAACTCAGTTGCGTTGGAACCGTGTCGAGATTCTCTATCTAATGACCTAGGGGTAGGCCTCTGGATCGGATTTTAGCAGAAAGTCAACTTTTGGCTCTGCTCAAGTTTGACCGTCCGTATAACCTTCATCCAGACTTCGATTCCTGCAAACTCAATTGCGTTGGAACCGTGTCGAGAAAGCGAGGTGGCCAAATTTCACTTGATCAAAAAGTCAACTTTTCACCCCTTAGGATTTGACTTTCTGTCTAGGGTTTGCATTTCTGGTTTTTCTGGGAGCGCAAAAATGAGGTGCTTACAGGTCCACCACAGGGTGATAGTAGTGGCTATGGTGTTAGTATTCACATTACAAAGGAGGTTGAAGAGCAGGAGCAACAGTATGATCGTGGTAGTAGCCATGGGGACATCCTCCTTCCATTCATAATCTTTACCATCGGAGACGAAGTGGGGGCCATCCAGCACCAGGATTAGGACATGATGATGTGATGAGGCCATGTGGACATGGTTTAGATGCCATTACACAAGGAATAGACTTGATTAATGTTGGTCTTTCAGGCATATTTGGAGGTGGACCACATCCAAAGCTGAGGCCATCATCTTTCGGGAACGATCAAGAGAGGCCATCTTATTCATATGATTATGGTTATGGTCAGAGGGGATCATCTTATCAGCCTAGTTATGGATATGATTATGAGCATATAGGCTATGGGTATGGTCAGGAGGGATCATCATCTTATGGGCAGCAGATGGATCAATATGGTCACTATGTTGGTAATGTTGGGGGTTATTATGGGCCTACTTCAGTATAGTATGAGCAATTTATAAGGGAGTATGAAGCATGGTATTGAAATTATATGGATTGGGCTTCTTATTGTCAACATGTTCAGTGCATGCATAACGTGCCATTGGCCGATTATGAAGAAGCTGGAGATGAACCTGCATGTTACTCCTTCTGGCATTGAAGACGGGGACCATGGGGTAGCTTTGCATGTTTGGATTTTGGAACCACCTATTTGTATGTAATGAATTATGAAGAATGTTATGTTATGATAGTTATGTATTATTGATTTTGATGTTTTAAATATTAATAACTTAGTATGTTACTTATATTACTTAAATGAATTTTCTAACCTTATTTATTGGTTTATCTAACCTTTTATAGCTTTTATTATAATTTTCATTCATTTCAGAATAAGCCTATTTGCTTCAATTGTAGCGCCCCAGATCCGGGTCTGCCCAATCACAGTACCAACCCGTACCCGAGACCTAGTTATGGGCCCAATAGAACCGGATTAACACAATTTATCCTAGGAAATTACAAAGTAATCATCAGAGTGCATGACTAAAGAAGCATGGAACAAAAATTTCCATCTAATCAAAATGGCATCTGTACTATAATCTCCAAAACATGATATATATGTGAATAAAATACAACTAAGACAACTAACCATTTACAATGATTTCTCCAAAATATATAGACATGTACAAAAGATATCTCCCAAGAGTATAGGTCCAAAAATAATATTTACATCCCATATACAATCCCCAAGACAAAATACATCATTATAAAAAGAACCCTACTATGGTTGGTAGAAATCCTCTGGCCTGAACTAAAGCTCACCCTCAACCCAATACGCGGCTCACCAAGCGGATCTTAAAACAAATCCGGTAAAACAAAACACGCGTGAGACTTAAAGTCCCAGTAAGCAGCAAACATGCATGCAGAGAAATAGTTTATGCAATTTTGTAACATCATGATAATATTCACAAGTATAAGATACCAAATGTAAACCAAAACATCTCAAATAGATATAAAGTGTAATTCCAAGTCAAATATCTCAATCGGGTAATTCATGAAATCAAATCAACCATTCCAAGTCAAATGTCCAAATCAGATTAATGATCACTGTCCAAGATTTAAGATCAACCATTCCAAGTCAAATATCTCAATCAGGTAATTCATGAAATCAAATCAACCATTCCAAGTCAAATATCTCAATTGAGTAATTGATGAAGCCAAATCAACAATTCCAAATCAAATTAATGATCGCTGTCCAAGATTAAGGCCAAGCGGAGTATTTCTACACTGCCGACGAATCAAGGCCCAATGGAGTACTTCTACACTGCCGACGGAATCAAGGCCAAGTGGAGTGCTTCTACACCGCCGACGCATCAAAGCCAAGTGGAATACCTCTGCGCTGCCCGATGAATCAAGGCCAAGTGGAGTACTTCTACACTGCCGACGAAATCAAAGCCAAGTGGAGTACTTCTACACTGCCCCGGTTCATGAAATCCAAAATCAATCAAAACGAGTACCATGAAATCCTCAAAATACATTTTGGATGAGTGGAGTAGTCTTATAATTCTCAAATAAGTCATCCTACCAAAAATCGATGGATTCCGAGACAAAAAGTTTTGGACCTCAAAAATATTCTAAGTCTGGATAAAAACGTTGACTTTTCGGTATAGAATTTTTCTAGACAAATCTACAAGGAGTTTGGGGCTCAAATTCTGGTTGTAGTCTATTGGAGAGTATACAAATCTTCTAGAATTTTCTAGGCTTCTGAATCACTCGTTTGGATATCAAACTCAAAAAGTGGTCTTATTTGAAAATCGAGAAAACTGGAAATTTAGGCACAAACTGGAAAGTTGACTTTTTATTGGTTGGGAATTGGGCCCTGGGAGTATTTTTATTAGTTCCAAATGGGGGGTAAAACCTTATTTACATGTAAAGACTTAAGTAAATGGAGCAATAAATACACAGGACATTTACTTAAATCTCTTTCATGGGAATAAGGGTGCTCTGCCAAAGCCTTGGATTGTTTGGAAGAGGGTTGAGGAGAAAAAGGGTGATGAGTTCTCAAAAATAGGCTTCAACGCGCGGACGTTGAGGTTTGGACGTTCGGGCATTGAGATTCAAAGTTCGGGCGTTGAGGTTAAAACAAAGGCAGCGCGCGCGCGCTGAGGGTTGACGTTCGCGCGCTAAGGCAATGGACGTGCGCGCGCTAAGGCTCTGGATTAATCGTCCAGGTTAATCCTGATTCGCGATTTAGGATAACAGAGACTTGTTTTTAGGGTTTTGGCTCAGGATTAATCGCAGGGTCGGGATTCTGAAATATTTTGACTATTTTCAACACAAAACTCATGGAAATCATTTCCAACACTTCCAAGATCCAATAAGATTATCATAAAACATCCCAACATGCTTTAAAACACTTTCTAGAACGAAGATTCATCCCAAATCCATATGAACACAAATCTCAAACCCTAATCTGAAATATAATCAATACCGTTGGAGATCCATGGCAAATCAATAGAAAACTCAACAAGATTATCATACAACCAAAACCCTACGAATTTTAGGAATTAAAACCATCATGCAAGATCATTTCATCAAATAAACCAAACCCTAGAGAGAGAATACGAAAGTTGGTAATTCATTTTGTTTGGAAGGGTTTGCTACTTACTTGCTAATGGAGAAGCAACCTCCTCTCCTAGCTCTCCTCTTCTTCTCCTTATTCTTGAAGCTTTGAAGTAAGCTCCTACAACTCTCCCTCTTGTTTTATACGATCAAGACAAGAGGAAGTGTTCTCAAACACTTAATTAGAAATTAGGGCATCCTTTTATATGCCCAAGTTTTTGGTCTTTCAAATCTGCCTCTAAACAAGGCTTTTATTCAACTAAACCCTAGGGTGTACCTAAAGCATACCAGGGGTACCTTAGTGTTATTCGAGTGGGGTACCTTGGTATTAAGTGGGGTACCTTAGTGTTAAGTGGGGTGTTTGCCTTAGCCACTTCAAAAGGCATGCTTTAGGAATGCTTGGGAGGTGTACCTCAGTTAACACAGAAGGGTACCTCAGTTATATGAGGGGTACTTTAGTTATTTGATGAGGTATCTTGATGTTTCAAGGGATTTACCTTAGTCATTCTAAAGAATAAACTTTAGATAAGCTTAGGGGGTGTACCTCAGTTATATTGAGGAGGGTACTTAACTATAGAAGTACCCTAGTTACATGAGGGGGGTACCTTAGTTACATGAGGGGGGTACCTTAGCTATATAATGGGTTATACCTTAGGCAAAACAACGGGGGGTTACCTTACTTATATAGGGGTTACTTTAGTTATACAAAGGGGGTACTTTGGCTATATAGGGGGTGTACCCTAGGTAAAACAGTGGGGGTACTTTACTTATATAAGAGGAGTACCTCTAGGAAATACAAGGGGTATTTCAAGTAAGATAGTAGGGTACCTTAGGTATAATTGAGGGGTACTTTGGGTATTCTTGGGAGATACTTAAGGTATATTTGAGAGGTACCTTGGGCATTCTTAAGAGTTACTTTAAGTATTCTTAGGGGATAATTTGGGTACACTTGGGAGGTACCTTGGGTACTCTTAAGAGTTACTTTAAGTATTCTTGGGAGTATTTTGGGGTATACATGGGTATACACTAGTGTTATCCGAGAGGGTACCTGGCGTAAACTTTGGGGTACCATGGGTATACTTGGAAATTACTCTAGGTACACATAAGTCCAACTTTTCAGAATTTGATTTCCAATTCATTTAAGCTAATTGGAGAGTATCTTAGACAATTGGAATTTAGAAATAACATTAATTAAACTTACCTCAATAACCTTCATAAAGTTCAATTGATTTCTCTAAATCCTCAAGAATAATCCACATTTACCTCATCTTCATAACACAAATACTTAATTAGTCTAATATTCACACTTTAGATAATTAATCTTAATAATTAAATTATAATCCGGGTCGGGGTTTTACATCAATAATGCATAGATACTCCTTGTGTAGCCCTATAATGCTAGAAACATGTTTATTTGACATATTTTTAAATTATCTTTTTATCTAGATAGGTTTTGTTTTATGTATCCACCATTTTAGTGCATATTCGTGCGTATCCTCGATATGTTTCCATTTTTTGATCGTCCGATACGACACATCAATACGATACTTTGAACCATGGTCGTACTTAAAGAAACTGTTCTTAAAGGCACTATTCAGTACAAGGAATCATGGCTCACATACAAGGGTAAAATTAACCTTTAATTATCATTTAAGTATATAATCACATGAGAGAACATTTTTACTTATTGTACAAGTATCTCACCAGATTGGAAAATTTCTTTCCAAATCCTCAAAAATACAGCCAAGAATTGTCATCAATTAGCTTGATCTTTCTGTCAACCTGTTTCCCTACACTCATGAAATCATGTCTCCACAAATACAGCATCTAAGATGATGTATCAACCACTACCGATTAGATGTATAAGTTACACAACATCTTCCAGCTTAAGCGGGCTTGCACTGTTAATGAATGTACCCACGGTTTTGAACCAATGCTGAAGCTTTTGAATATCCTTCACATATAGCCATGCTTCAAGAAATCGAAAAAGACTCTCATTAACACCACGCTCCTCAATGTATCTGTGAAGTGCATCTCTTGTCCTCTCACTCATATCTCTGTCAATTTAGAAAAATTAATCAGAAATGTATAAACCATGCCATTTTCTCTTTCTTTAATACAAGAACAAGAAACAGAAAACGTTTTGTGTGATCAGAGACAAAGTACCACTTCTCAAGCACAAAAATTGGATTTGACTTTTGCAATGGCTCACTGCCCATGACAGAATACAGCTAACCTTGGGGTTGGGGGGTGGAGCAGAAAGAACAGTTATGGGATCAGTTAGAATCATCAACTTGTACAATTTTGTCCAGAAGTTTCATAAAAATTTTGCAGTGTCTGAACTATTGCATATAATGTTCGTACAATGCAGTCTAGATGCAGAAAGCTAGAAAATTTCTTCACAGCAAATCAAACAAGTCTATTATTGTCCATATCAAGAAATAGTAAACTATTTAACCACTTGAGAATTTCATCAAACAACATAATTTGATTCTCACAAAAGGTATTACAAATTGCTTTGTCATTTCAAACACAATGCTTGGTACATTATGCAATTAGAGAGTCCTTGTTGTGAAATAGCTGCCAAGGCCAGATCTATGAACTTGTAAAATTGCTTATTTGGAAATTTGTGTTTAGGGATACAAGCAAGCTTGTTAAAATGCTAAGCTGAAGATAGGCAATGCTCTTGCCTATAGCCTAGATGGTTAGGCACCTAGGCAACAAGATCTGAAGCTATTCATCTTACATAGTTCTTAAGTACTCTGTAGTGAGTTTTAAAAATGTAATTAATATTTTTCATGAACATAGCCTAATGCGACAACATATTAAATGGGAAAAAGTTATTAAAAAAAAGCATATTAAATGTGATAAACTTAAAATTGAGATGAATTCTGATTAGAAGTCAAGAGAAGGAATTATAAAAACATTATTTCATGAATTCATTATGCAAAAAAAAACCTGCAAGAAAGGTTTCTTACATATTTTACAGAAATGCACATGATTTTAGTGCATACAAGTAAAAATAACATGTTAATCAAAAAAAAATAAAAAGATACACCATATTCAAATATGCATGGATTGAACAAATTCAACAAAAATTAAAAAATAATACAATATCCATTATAATGATAACAAAATAATGGGAGGTTGATATTACGGGGAAAATGGGAAGTTTAGGTATTTCAAAAAATTATAAAACTAAATATAAGGTCAACAATAGCATGTATACTACGAACAAGAGAGAGAGAGAGAGAGAGAGAGAGAGAGAGAGAGAGAGAGAGAGAGAGAGAGAGAGAGAAGGCAAGGAAGTCAATGAAAACAAAAAGGGGTGAAATTCAATCAGTATGGTCATTTTTTAAAGGAGGAGGGCGATGTTAGAGGGAGTTAGTGAAAGGAATAAATCTCAAGATCTAACTCATGATACAAGCATCTTTCACTTCCCACTGAGCCATTTTAGTAGCATCAGCAGATTTTGGATCAGAACCATCAATGTGTCCCCATAACTCCTTACCTTTGCTATAGGTTTTAAATTGAAGTTTCAAGCAACGAATTACCCAAAAATCAGATGCACAAAAATCAGAATTCTCAAGAGGCATATCCAAGAGAGAGGTTCAACAGACTGGACCACAGAAAGAGTAGACACTACAGCAAGATGGAAAAAAAACAAATTCCAAGTATATCAGCCATGAATGAAAGAAGCTAAAAAACCAAAATGCAATTGAGTGATTAAAAGATTGTATCCATAAAACAAAGCTTAGAATCCCAAAAGATTATACATCCAAATATCATACTTTTGAAGCAAAATTCCAGAAACAAGGCTAAAATGAGCAGGAAAAAAAGAAGAAGGAATAGAGAACGTGGAATGGATCTAATACCATGTTAAACCAAACACGAAGGAAGTTGCTGGAAATTCTGGATGTCTTCCTTGTGGGAGCTATCCTCCTTAAATAGAATAATACTAAGCAGATTACATCAATCTAAGCCCCAATTATGGGGACAATATCAATCAAGATCCCTGATCTTAGTATTGTATCTTCTAAATATGGAAATATTACAGAAAAAATATCACAGGTAAAGGCCTTAGTTTATACTTTATAGTACAGCTAATAGGAGAGTAGCTGGCTTAGACAGTTGGCTTTAGCTGGCTTATGCTTTGGCTTTGACTAAGAGTCATTTTAATAAGACCAGGATCTATCCAAGTGGCCAAAAACACCAATTTCTCACGTCGGGATTTGTTGCAAACTAATATGGAAAAGCAGCTTGAAAGGAATATAAAAATTTTTAGGTCAAAGACGAGGCAAATATTCAACAGATAAGATGAGTCATGGCGTATTTCAAAGCTACATGCTATCTTCTTGGGATCATTTATGCACCGCGCTGAGGATACGATAACAAAATGAGGTGATAGAAAGAAGTAATCGAACTTCGAAACACATGGTTATGATCATAGTCAATAAATAAAAAATTTTGAATGGCTTTGGAGAAAAGTTTTCAAAGTCACATTAAACCATGACCCTGATAATACATGCCAAGATACCATTTCAACTGTAAATAGTTAGAAAAACTAATTTTTGGACACTTCATGCATGGGCTTCCCCGAAAAAAAAAATTTTGTATTTTAAAATGAATCCTTGAATTAGTAGTTGGTATTTGATTGTATATTCTAAAAGCTCAGAAGGCTTCAATCCCTATTGCCAAACACAATGCATGAGGATCAGTGAAACAGGAAATGCCAAGTTATACAGAGCATCAATGACTTACTTCCTATTCCAGAGTCTATCTGGCATTCATTTCTATAGGTATCTCCATAAAGTGTTCTTTAGTCCTTTTGAAGGGTTGACAACTTCATGTCCAGTGAAGAAGAAATGTATGATTGAAAAATATGCTTGCCTGCTCTCATGTGGACACATTGAAAGGGAAGAACAAATATGCACACATCTTTGATAGTTCACAAGTAACTTAACTGTCTACTAGAGGAGTTCATAGGCTTCTAGTTTATTGCAGCCTGATTTCTATGGAGTTCCACAGGACCCATTTGAAGACCTTTTAGAAAGATAGGCCTGTTTTTATATAGGTTTGTACTACAGCATAGCTGTCATCAAATGGCCTAGGCAAGAGACCTGCCCATTGCCAAGGCAACTAGGTGCTTGGCTAGATGACAATTTCTTTCTAAACTGTCCAATAATACACAATCACATTTAAATAACTAACATAACATAATTTCTACCTGAACTAAATTAAAATCGGGCATTAGTAAGTTGCTATCTATCTATGCACATGTACACACTCATTTACATCATATAACAAAGCATTATATACATTAATAAAATAAATAACATAACATGTACTACCATCCGTGATGCATACCCTTTCACCTATACTTTCGAACGCTTTGCGTATACACAAATCAGAACAAGAACAGCCAGAAAAGGATCAAAACTTACCCGTAACTCGGCCCATTATATCTGGATGACTCGGAGAAAAATGGGGAAGATTGAAACTTGGGCCGCATAGCAACAGAGTGAACTTCCATCGCCTCTGGATAAATCGCACATAGAAAATTCAGAGAATCCTCTCGACCTGGTTTCGAGATACCAACACAAACGAATAGCTGACGACTATCTTCAACTCCGTCACCATCTCTAACACCAGGGATAATGTCAGATAAATGCATTACAGACACGCCGATCTCCTCATCACCGTAGGTCCGTCTGAGAACGGGACCCTTGTTGTCAAGAGAGCCTTTCACTATGGAGAATGGAGAAGGAGGGCTTATCTTCTGCAATTAAGAAAACACAAAAGATAATAAATGGATGAGAGGTTTAAGCAGGGTTTTTCAAAACCTAGTTTTCACTGCTATTACCGGAGGTGGATTCATTTTAGCGACTTCGGTGTAGTGTTCTTTGAGAAAACGAAGTATTGCAGAGTCGACAGTGGAGGGGGAGGACTTGCCGCCGGTGGCATGGTGAGTTGCTATGAAACGCCGTGGGTGGAGAGCGCCTCCAGGTCGTTTGAATACCTTCCTCCACATTATTGGGTTCTTCTCTCGCTGTAACAAATCGTTGCTAGACAAAGCCTGTTTGATGGCTTTTTTTTATTTTATTTCAGATATTAAATTAGAGGATAAAGTTGTCGAAATATTTAAAATATATTTTATTTTTGAATCATTTGAAAGATATCATAAGAGTTTTATATTATCTCAAAGTATTAAAATAAAATAAATTTGTAGATGACCATTTTTTTATAAGGTCACTCATATAATGTCATGTCATGAATTATTTGTCACATGACAGAGATAGACTTGTCATGGGTTATCTATCATTGAAAAAGATAGCCTGTCATGGGTTATCTGACAAAAACAATAATTAATTGTGACATGGTTTGTTTATATTAAATATGTAAATCTTATCTGGTATATTGGAGTCGAGATTTTTGTCTTGGACGAAAGCCCACTTAGAAGGGATTTCTAGCTATCCTTAAGGCATGACAGACACAGGCATGGGAATTGTCAGTAACCAATGACGAGTCTTGGCATGTCGACCTAGAATGACGAAGATGTCAAGTGATTTATAATTCCACATCTTGACGTGTAGGACCCAATGTAACATTTATCTTTTATCTTCATTATCAAGTGACTTATAATTCCACATCTTGACATGTAGGACCCGATGTAACATTTATCTTTTATCCTCATTATCTCTTGTTTTATTCTTATTTTGAATGTAGGCCTTTATGAGACCATTTTCATAATAGACATGCAAATATTCTTGAAGCCTCAGATTGTGACAAGTGTTACAATCCTAGAGACTCATTCCTTCTATAAATATGAAAAGCCTCTTTCATTTGAGGCCCCTCGGATCTTTGGCTGCTTGGAACAAGACTAGATCATTGATTCCTGGACTGCTTGCAGCAACACTTCTCTTTCTCTCAACCTTATTCCAAGTCTAGTGGGAATTCTCCAAGTCCATCTTTGGATTTCTTTATCTTCTGCACGTTCTACAACCATTAAAGGAGCTCTTTGGTTTGGTATACATGAAGATTACTTGAGTATCTCTCGTCTTTCATTGTAGTCATTGCCTACCTATCATGCCTTATCTACCCCAACCCTTCTTCTGTTCAATAACAGCACGAGAACGGTTGCTAAGTTGGCGGTTTAAGCCAATGTAGGACGTACCTTTCCTACTTAGAATCGAAATCTAAAGACACATCATCCTCATTTTAACACCGTGGAGATGATACTAGACACGTGGACGTGGATTCAAAAAAGACACCTACAAAATTTATATGAAGTCTTATTGAATTTATATTTCTTGTTTTATAATTTTGGGTTTTAAGATTTTAGTGACTTAATCAAAAATATTATACTCGATTATTTTTATTATGATTCATCTTTAAAATGTTAAAATAATTTTGGTATATTATAAGAGTTTAAGTTAGATTGTTTAATATTTTTTATTATATGTTGTCAATAAATCTTCTAATTATTTATGATCATACATAACCAAGGGAAATAAATATATGGTTCATGTTAGAATTTTGAATGAAATAATTAAAATTCTGTTTTGAATAACTTTGAATATTCAAAATAAAAAACTAAGTTACCTCTAGCTTTAATTTCTTGTTTTAGAAATAAGGGTATTACATATTAATTTTATCACTATGTTGAAAGCATTGTCCTCAATTGCATTGTTGACCAAAAATTGTAATCTTTGATCGAACATGATTTTACCCATTATGGTGGGTTTTTATTTGTAGGGTACCGTACGGACCCATTCAAGGCCATTGGCCCTTAATTACATCCTAGACTCGAGAACAACCCTTTGATTCTAACTCTCAGTGTGTATAAAGAAATACTTGGTTTGATTTGTGTTTTTATTATTATGGCTGAACCCGATTTTGAACTTTGTTCGGGCTATCTACGTACCCAAGTATTTGGGATCAAGCCATATCGTAGTTCAGATAGGATTTTTGGATTTGAATTTGGTTTGGGTCACAATGATCTGGATTAGGTTTGGTTTGATTCAAACTATAGAGACAACAGTTGGATAAAATTTGAACCAATTCAGTTGCATGCAAAGTTTCATTTGGTTTGGCTTAAATGCCATGAATTCCATGAGTTCAAGTCAATTTGGGACATTTGGTTTTGACTTGGAATAATTTGGTTTGATATAGGGGGGCTTGGTTCAATATGGGGGCCTTGGGTTTGATTTGGAAAAGGTTTGGTTCAATTGCAAAAGGGGTTGGTCCAATTTAGGACAATTTGAACCAATTTTAATAAAGGAAAGAGGGGTATTTGATTTTTTTTTTCCCTTAATGTCTTGGGTGCAATTTAGGTGGATTTGGGTTCCAGAAAGCTTTAGCGATTTTTGGGGGATTTTTCCCTGTTGGATTTGGCTTAAAAATGGGTTTAAACCCATAAAGAAGTGGTTATGGTCCAGATGGGTCATATACAAGGTCATGGGCCGACGTTTCAGGCGCCAGGATCAGCCCATGTTTATACATGCCTAGGTTGGGTGTGATTGGGCTCGCTTGGCCAGCGCGCAAGTCTCTAGCACGCGGGCTTGGATTCAGGGCCTAGCGCCCACTTATCTTTTTTTTCTTTCGAACCAGGCATGGGACACAGGGCGTGTGGGTACGCCCGGCGCAGTGGGCTTCCGCACGTGCGTGACCCACTAGCACTAGGCTCGCGTAGCATGTGTGGCCTATAGCGCCTAAACATTTCTTTTTTGCCTTTTTTTTTTCTTAAACGGGCTGGGACGTTGGGTCGGACATAGGAGCGCGCGGGTACCCCCAGACGCACTGGGCCAGTGCCTATGCGAGAACCAAATGTGTTGGGCTGGTGCGTACCTGCAGCCCGAGCGCCCCAGCATTGTGCTGCCGTCCTGTTGGCCTCTTTTTTTTTTTTTTTTTCCAAAGAATCATCTACAGCAACCAAGCTTCAATGGAAATCTGCTGTGCTTGCTGGACAAATGGTGCTGAGTGCTACCATGGCGCCCTAGGCGCTCCTAAGTGGACGAACACACCGGGAAACTACACTTGAGCACTGCCATAGTGTCTCAGCTACATTACAAGCAGTGAAGGTCGAGCAATTTAGGTTCTTCTTCATCTTCATCTTGCCACCTCCTTTTTTGTTTTCTTGCCTTGTCGTTCTCCTATATCTGGGTCTATAGATAAAGATCAGGTGTGACCTCCAATTCTTATCCCATTCCTTTGCCCCTTTTCTTTTTGTCTTCCAGAACCTTGCCATGAATATTTAGAAAGAGATTTCAGAGAATAAATAGGAGCCAATATCTTAACTTTTCGTAGAACACTCTTGAATACTTTCTCTTCTTATCTCCTAGGATCTCTCTTGATTTGTTCGTCTGATCTCCTCCCTTCTTTCTCTCCAACTTCATCCCTTTTTATAAAACATTGGACATGGGGTAGTTATGAAACTACCCCACTCAAAGAGGTTACAACACCCACATTAAGGCTCCCTCTGTAAAACCCCGACCCGGATTATATCTTAATTATTTAGTTTAATTATCTAAAGTGTGATTATTAGACTAATTAAGTATTTGTGTTATGAAGATAAGGTGAATGTGGATTATTCTTGAGGATTTAGAGAAATCAATTGAACTTTATGAAGGTTATTAAGGTAAGTTTAATTAATGTTATTTCTCAATTCCAATTGTCTAAGATACTCTCCAATTAGCTTTAGTGAATTGGAAATCAAATTCTGAAAAATTTGACTTATGTGTACCTAGAGTAATTCCCAAGTATACCCATGGTACTCCAAAGTTTACCCGAGGTACCCTCCCGTTTAACACTAGTGTATACCCATGTATACCCCAAAATACTCCCAAGAATACTTAAATTAACTCCTAAGAGTACCCAAGGTACCTCTCAAAAGTACCTAGATTATCCCCTAAAAACACTTAAAGTAACTCTTAAGTATACCCAAGGTACCCTCCCAATTACCACTAAAGTACCTCTTATATTACCCAAGGTACCTTCATTGTATATCCAATGTACATCCATGTACTGCTCAAGGTACCATCCAAGTATACCTAGAGTACACCGAAGTATTACCAAGGGTACCACCCAAGTGTGCCTGGGGTACACCCATGCATTACCTAAGGTACACCCAAGTATTGCCCAAGGTATCACCAAAGTATACCTAAAGTACACCCATGTATTACCCAAGATATTACACAAGTGTTGCTTAAAGTACCCCCCAATTATACCTAAGGTACCCCACTTGTATCCTTAAGGTACCCCCATTGTATGCCCAAAGTACACCCCAAGTATTACCCAAGGTACCCCATTGTATACCTAAGGTGTACTTAAGTATTACCCAAGGTACTCCCATTGTATAACCAAAGTACACCCAAGGTATCCCACTGTTTCACCTAAGGTACCCTACTCTAATTGCCTAAGGTACCCCTGTGTTTACCTAAGGTATCATCTTGTGTTTGCCTAAGGCACCTCACTCATATTGGCTAAGGTACCTCACTATTTTGCCTAAGGTACCCCATTCGAATACCTAAAGTACCCCCTAATTATCCCTAAGGTACCTCACTTGTATTGTCTAGGGTATCCCTTTATTTTAACTAAAGTACCCTACTGTTTTACTTAAAATACCCCCTTGTTTACCTAAGATACATCCCCTACATTACTTAGGGTACACCCTCCTTGTATTACCTAAAGGTATCTCCTTTATACCATTAAAGTACCTCTAACATACCTAAAGTACATCCCTTATATTACCTAGGGTACATCTGTAAGACCCTGATTTTTGGTGAGTTATTTATTTAGTTATTTATTTTGATATATAAACTGTGTTTATCAGGTGATTTTTGTGGTTTGAGGGCTTAGCCCATACTCGCATGTACAGGCGTTATATAGCAAAATTTTCTGGAAAATTTTATTATTATCATTATTATTAGGAAAGTATAGTTGTGCGCTTATTAACGTAAGTGGATGCGGAACATGTAGGATTTTTCAGTGGGCGAACACGCATAGGATCAAGGAGTTAAAAGATTAATCGAGCGGCGTATGTATCGCAAGGTAAATGTACAAAAAGGGAAAGTAGGGTTTTGGGTTTAAGGGAATACGCCTATCATACTTACGGAAACATTGTTCGTTAGTCTGATACTTAGGAGCTCAGGAGAATCGGCTGGAGTGGCGACTAGGGTTCTGCTTGTGAAGAACAAGGATCGCAAGGGCTAAGAGAAGGGTTTTGAAGTTGGAGTTGAGTGGGTTAGTTCTCTCTGCTCGAGACAAATTGTTTGGGTAGAGTCTGTATTCGCGGGCGTGGCCGGAGTGGTGATCGGCCGAGGTTTTGATATATTCTGAAATAAGCGCATTCAGGTGAATAGCACTGATTTACAACTGGGTTTTGTGTTTGATGTTTTCGTGGGCTTATTCTTATGCATGGTTTGTATTTTAAGTGATGTATGAGTTTTCTAGTTTTCTTCTGGTTTTCTGGAATGACATGAAACAGAGTCGGAGATGGAATTTTATCTTGAAATTAAAAGTGTTTAGATTAAACCCAAATATGGTTGGGAAGTCTTCTGGGAGTACTAAGAGAGTATTGGAGCAATAACAGACCGAAACAAACTAGCCAGAGATATAGATCTCGAATTTACAGAGAATTGCAAATCGCAGGGGGTATCCGCGAACCCGGCGCCCACTGCCGCTCACCTCTTAGCTAGACGCCCCGTTAAAATTCGACTTACCGCCGAGCTCGCGCGAACCTGGCCCTCAGCTCGCGTGCACTCGAAAACCGACTGCTCGGCTCACGCGAACCTGGCGCTCAGCTCGCGTGCACTCGAAAACCGACCGCTCGGCTCGCGTGAACCTGGCGCTCAGCTCGCGCCTATCTCGCGCTCACTTAGCGTCGAGTGAGCGGAAGCAACCTTTTACCCTAATTTTCTTACCGCCGACCGACGTCCACCTGGCGCCCACTTCAGGAAGTGAGCGCCTACCCTATTTTACTTACTGAAATGGAAATCTGAATTAGCCAAGAGTAATTGGGTGTCTTAAGGGTTAAACCACTTCACTATTCACTTGTTTGGGAACTTTGGGATCTACTTTGCCTATGAAATTATTAGAGGAAAATTTAGTTAACTTCTTAAAAGCTTCCAAGTTGAATTTAGGTTATTTATGAGTGTTGTGCCGGATGCCAAACCACTAAGAGTTACCAGTTACATTCACTCTGTTTTATACACTGTTTTGATTGAGGAGTTATTCTATTCTGGTTTCACGTGTTTGGAAACTGTAAATGTATTGTGAGGATTTCCTTGGTATGAATGAATTGAGTTTTGTTTCCGAATGGCATGTGTTACGAAAATGAGAAAATGCTGAAGGTACTTGAGATACTGCTTGGTCCAGAGGGACAGGTGATGAACTGTGATGGGTTTTACATGATGTGGAATGAATGGTTTTACTTTGATATTGGTATTGAGATTATACGATGTTTTACTGTTTTGGTCTAGCTTGTCCTGGATCCAGATGTTTAAGCTTAGTAATGTGATGTTATTGTTGGTTGTTGGAATTTCATGGCCTTGTGTGTTGCCACGACCGGTGTAGAGCAGCCAGAAACCCTGAGTAGGCCTGGTTGTCAATGCAGAAACCCGGGGAGTAGGCCTGTATTGGATGACGAAACCCTGAGTAAGCCGTCATTTCAGAGTATCCGAAACCCTGAGTAGGCCGGAACTGTGTACATGGAGGTGTGGAGTGTCTACTTGGCATGTTTAATTTATCAACTAAACGATAGTCATGACATTAACCAATCGATGTGTTGCCGTACTTAACTGAGATGTGATTTGTTTGATTAGAACAAGTTTTGATTTGAACTTGGGAATTGATGTTGGTTATTAATCCGTATTGAGTGTTTGTCGATGTATAGTTTTAAATTGTGGTCAACTATTTCTGCATGCATGTGCTACTCGCTGAGATATTCGTATCTCACTCTGTTGTTTGTTTTGTTTGTTTTTCAAATACTCGTGGTGAGGCGATTACCGGGGTAGATCCTGCTGAGGCTTATAGGGAGGAGGATTACTATTACCTTCCTTAGACTTGTAGGTTATCTTGTTCTGAAATTGAGAACTTTGAATAATTGAGATGTGTTAAAGTTAATTGGGGTTGAACCATATGATTCTAGTTCAGTTTTAAATGTTACAATTTTGGATAAATCAAATTGTGCACTCTGTCAGGTTATAGCTAGATGATTATCCAGCGATCATAATTGTTAAACGATCCTTGCCTAACCTCCGTGAGACGTGTTATATCTTTATTGAACAACACGGATCCGGGGCGTTACAACATCCTTATCGTATTACTTAGATGTACCTCCTCATATAACTAAGCTACACCTCTTCTATAGCTAAGTACCCCTCTTCAATATAACTAAGGTACACCCCCTAAGCTTATCTAAAGTTTACCCCTTAGAATGACTAAGGTAAATCCCTTGAAACATCAAGGTACCTCCTCAAATAACTGAAGTACCCCTCGTATAACTAAAGTACCCCTCGTGTTAACTGAGGTATACCTCCCAAGCATCCCTAAAACATACCTCTTGAAGTGGTTAAGGCAAAACCCCTTGAAACACCAAGGTACCCCCACTTAACACTAAGGTACTCCCACTTAATACCAAGGTATCCCCCTCGAATAACACTAAAGTACCCCTCAAGCATCCTTATAGTATACCCCTTGAAATAGTTAAAGAAAACCCTTGAACCACCAAAGTACCCTCATTTAATACCAAGGTACCCCTTCAAATAACACTAAGATACCCCTGGTATGCCTTAGGTACACCTTAGGGTTTTAGTTGAATAAAAGCTTTGTTTAGGGGCAGATTTGAAAGACCAAAAACTTGGGCATATAAAAGGATGCCCTAATTTCTAATTAAGTGTTTGAAAACCCATTTCTCTTGTCTTGGATGTATAGAACAAGAGAAGAAGTTTGTAAGCTCACTTGAAAGCTTGAGCAAGAAGAAAAAGAAGAAGGAGAGGAGAACTTAAAGAGAAGTTGTGCTTCTCCATTAACAAGTAAGTAGCAAACCCTTCAAACAAAATATATTACAAAATTTGTATTCTCTCTCTAGGGTTTGGATGATTTGATGAAATGATCTTGCATGTTGGTTTTTATTGCTAAAATTTGTAGGGTTTTGGTTTTATGATAATCTTGTTTAGTTTTCTATTAATTTGCCATGGATTTCCAGCTTTATTGATTATATTTCGGATTAGGATTTGAGATTTGTGTACATGTGGATTTGGTATGAATCTTTGTTTTGGAAAGTGTTTTAAAGCATGTTATGATGTTTTATGATCATCTTATCTGATGTTGGGAGTGTTGGAAATGATTTGTATGAGTTTTGTGTTGAAAATAGCCAAAATATATCAAAATCCCAACTTGGCGATTAATCCTGAGCCAAAACCCTAAAAACCCGCTTTAGTTATTCAAATCGCAACTCAGGATTAACTTGGGCGATTAATCCAGAGCCTTAACGCGCGAACGTTCAACTTCAGCGCGCGCACGTTGACCTTGTTTTAAACCTGGGCGCTCGCACTTTAAACCTCAATGCCCGAATGTCCACCTTGTTCTAACCTTAACGCTCGAACGTCCCCAAGACCCTAAAGTGAACGCCCGAACGTTAAGCCTATGTTTTGTTTGAGTTCTCCACCCCTTTGCTTCACCAAGTCCTTCCCAAACAACCCAGGCCTTCCACATAGCACCCTTATTTCCATGAAAGACATTTAAGTAAATGTCATGTGTATTTATTGCTCAATTTACTTAAGTCTTTATATGTAAATAAGGTTTTACCCCCCATTTGGAACCAATAAAAAATACTCCCAAGGCCCAATTCCCAACCAATAAAAAGTCAAATTTTCAATTTGTGCATAAATTTTCAGTTTTCCTGATTTTCAAAAATGGCCACTTTTTGAGTTTGATATCCAAATGAGTGATTCAGAAGCCCAGAAAATTCTAGATAATTTGTATACCCTCCAATAGACTACAACCAGAATTTGAGCCCCAAACTCCTTGTAGATTTGTTTAGAAAAATTCGACACCGAAAAGTCAACGTTTTCAACTAGACTTGGAATATTTTTTAGGTCCAAAACTTTTTGTCTCGGAATCCATTGAATTTTGGCATGGTGACTTGTTTGAGATTTTTAAGATCAACCCACTCATCAAAACTACGTTTTGAGGATTTTACGACCTTCTTTTTTATTGGTTTGGATTTATGAAAGCGATGACGAAAAACTCTTATATGATTTGATAAGGCTTTGGCCTATGGTTTTATTGACAGTGGATGGGGAATTCCACTTGCCCTTGGTATGTATTGGTAGTGGATGGGGAATTCTACTTGGTCTCGGTTGATTTAATAGTGGATGGGGAATTCCACTTGGCCTCGGTTGATTTAATAGTGGATGGGGAATTCCACTTGGCTTTGGTTTAAGCACTAGTTTTACTCTTTGATTTGATTGGTTTGGTTTAAATTATGAGTCGTCTAATTGGACGTTGTTCTTAGTGTGGATCCACAGTGAATCTAATTTGTGTGCTGGTGTTGGCTTGTTAGCGTTAATTTTCCTTGTCCATACAGCTTTCCACTGTGGGGTATCAGTGAGGCCCTCTTAGGGCATAGAGGTGCTGTGGCAACCACCCACCGTGGGGCATCGGTGGGACGTTCTTCTTATTCATATGGTTTGGTCCGGCAGTGGATGGGGTATTCCACCTAGCCTTGATTATTACCTTGGTTGTCACTTACCAGCCCATACATGGGTGCTTCACTTGCTGAGATGCCCTAGCAAAGCTTCTCTCTGTAAGTCGTGTAAGTGGCAAATGGACAGTGGACATTAACCTAATTTACAGACACGCTAACCACGAGTCCTAATAAGACATGTTTACAATATTTGATCGTATTTGTTGATTTGATTTCCCGGGTTACTTGATTGAGATATTTGAACTGGAATTTCTTTTATATCCGATTAAACTGTTTTGGTTTACATTTAGTACTATATAATTGTGAATATCATTATGATGTTATAAATTTGCATAAACTGTTTCTATCCATGCATGTTTGCTGCTTACTGGGACTTTAAGTCTCACGTGTGTTTTGTTTTACCGGATTTGTTTTCAGATCCATTTGGTGAGCCACGTACCAGAGCAGATATAGAGGGTAAGCTTCAATTCAGGACAGAGGACTACTACCCACAGTAGGATTATTTTTATGATGTTGTATTTTATCTTGGGAGTTGTAAATGGGATGTAAATAATATTTTGGACTTATACTCTTGGGAGATATCTTTTGTACATATCTGTATATTTTGGGGAGATCATGGTGAATGGTTAGTTGCCTTAGTTGTATTTTGTATACACAGATATCATGTTTTGGAGATTGTAATACAGGAAATCTTTTGTTGGATGGAAAATTTTTATTCCATTCTTCTTTAGTCATGCACTCTGATAATTACATTATAATTGCCCAGGAAATTGTGTTTATCAGGTTCTATTGGGCCCATAAGTAGGTCTCGGATACGGGTTGGTGCTGTGATAGGGCAGACCCGGATCTAGGGCGTTACACCCTCTCTCTTTTATTTTTTTATTTTTTATTTTGTTTGAAAAGTGGGGTCCAAAAGTGCCCATCAGTTATTGGAGTTGCACAATTGCACCTACGATAACTGAAACTCCCCTTTAATGGGACCCACTTTCAGCTGTATCTAATTAGAATTTGGAATTCTAATTCAAATGAAACTCTATCCCTAAGGTTCTATATATATACATGAGGAACTTAGGGATTTGAGACTTCTTGTTTGTGTTTCAGAAGTAGAGTTGTGATTTACAAACATGGCCACATCGAAGACCAAGGTCTTCTTCTTCATCTCTATTTTTTTTTTTATATCATTTAATGGATTGACTTGTGATAAGCTCCCTGAGCGTAGTATCCTTGGATTCCTTGGATATCATCACAGGTAAGTCCTCAAAACTGCAAACCCTCTGTACATTGTATAAGGAATAGGAAGTCACGATCAAGCCTGGTAGTGACTGAGAATAAGCTTTTAAAAACATTAGTATTTTTCCTCCATAAGGATCTGGGCTGATCAGTATGAGATAAAAGCAATTCCTGCAAAAGGAGTTTCTGAAATAAACTCCAACAGATCCAAAACCCTACCCGGAACATTACTCCATGACTTTATCACCTGTCTAATGCCATGAATGGCAGTTTTTGATTGCTTCCAATGAGTTGATCAAATACTATCCCATGTAACTTGTGAGTAGATCTAGAATACTTGAGATAAATTATGAAGCCCAAATCCTAGTCCTTTGAGTCTGTGGGGTTAAGTACCCACACAAATCCTGTACTAACACACTTGGCTAACATGTGGACATCTTGGGTGGTGATGACGGTACAGGTTATGATGGGAAATCATCAATATATTGTAGAGACCTTTCATTGTTTAATTTAATGTCCTTAGAACCAAGGCCCAATTCTCATGTTTGGGATCCCATGTGAGCTTCTACAATATCTACTGATATTGTAAAAGTGTTCTTCCTTTCATCAACTACTTCATTCTAGCAGTGATCTTATTAGATGGTTTGAGGCTGGGTATTTGGAACAGACTTGCAAGTGCATCATTTGATGCTCTCTTCTCATACTTCACTTGTGTATGAAATCAAGACCATCACCTGGGTTTGGTATGTCAAAACAGGTTAAAGTTTGGTAGTGAGGGATGGGATTGATCTTACGTCCACAATAGAGTTGCCTTTAATTTGGACCTATGCATTATGATTGCCTCCTTGATAAGCCCAGCAGACCGTAGAGGAATTTTTTTTTTGGGCTGTAGCCCAAACCATTACATCATCTTCAAGATTTTGATGCAAAAAGTTGTGAAGTATGCCACGATATTGCAACAAGTATACATAAATGCATTAAGGTAGCGTAGAGCAACATTTTCATACCAGTAGGAGAAATCCACTCTGTGCCATGTAACCCATCCCTTGGAACTCCAGTGAAACCAGGCCAAAAAGAAAGAAACTACTCTAACATAGTTTTAGTTACCACCGTGGTTGGTATTATTATTCCAGGATTATTCACTAGTTCCTAGACTCTCAAGGGTAGATGAGTGGCAGCTTAACCTTGTAAACCAATGATACCACAAGCCACCCTGCCGCCAGCATTTCCAGTGCTTTTGCTGAGCTCATGACCTCCCTTTCCAAGATCATCAGGATCAGCATGGACGACAATTGCCCTTCCAACAATGGAATTTTGTCTAGTGAGAGGAATCTGCTTGTCAACAATGTTCAAGTTAGCACTTAGCAGTACCATCTTCTCCATTCCTTTCACCTATTTCTGTTACTGGGCTTGGGCTATTTGTATGACATGGTTTCCAGGATCCAACATCATATGTGTTCAAGCCTTTGGCCTTAAGGCTGTAACCATCAAGGATTGAGCCCATAGGGCCTACGTTAGTCAATAATTTATTCCAACCATTGAACATATGGAGTATTTGGATCCTTTACAATGCCCTAAATAGGATTGATTAAGGAAGGCAATATAACCTTTGGGTGTGATGTTGTATATAAAACCCAAAGGAAGAATATTTTGGGGAAATTTGCAGGAACACCCCCTGAGGTTTCTGACTATTACAGTCATACCCCATGAGCTTTGGAAGCGATCACTAACACCCCCTGAGATGCGCGCATTGCACACATACACCCCCTACCGTCAACTTTGTGCGAACGGCGTTACGTTACTTCAATGAAACCCGGTTTTTTTTTAACCGTGGTTCAACCGGGGTCATAAACCTGGTTTTTTTCCTATTCGTTCTCCTTCCATGACTTAATCTCCTTCCACGTCCTAATCCCTGTTGCCCCGCCCCTTTCGTTTTTTTTCTCCTCCTCCTTCCTTCCGATGGCCCCTTCATTCTCCCCCTTCGAATAGCTCTATTAGCTAAATCACGTCTACTGTGAACAAGGTAAGCTCCACATTTGCTATTGCCGGTTTGATCCTCTCTCTCTTCTTTATCTTATAGTTGTTGTTTTGTCGACCCCCATTTGTTTTGTCCCCCATTTGCTTTATCTTTCTCCCCCTTCTTTCCGAGATCTGTGAACTTTTGTGTGTGGAAGATTGTCGGCCCCTATTTACATGTTGACTCCCTCTCCTTTATCAGGCCGTGAACCCCACAAGGGGTGTTCCCCTACGGTTGGGACCATTTCTCCATATCATTTATCAAGCCGTGAACCCCACATGTTGACTCCCTCTCCAGTTGGGACCATGTCTGCTTTTTTAAAATTTAAATTACTTATTCCATGAACCCCACAGGGGGTGTTCCCCTGCGGTTGGGACCATTTCTCCCTATCCTTTGTCAGGCCATGAACCCCACATGTTGACTCCCTCTCCAGTTGGGACCATGTCTGCTTTTTTCAAATTTAAATTACTTATTCACTGCACATAACAAGGGTCTCTTATAAGGGATCCTTATTATCATTACTTAAATTACTTATTCTATGTTACTATTCCTAATAATGTTTTTGGTCTTTAAATTATGGCCATCCTGTGTCGAAATCATGGTTTTGTATAAGGGATCCTTATTATCATTATTTTTTTATGAGTGTGATGCATCTGAATTAGAGAACTGGTTCAACATTGATTTTATGCGCGATCTGAGTTTTACTGTTTTACTGAATTAAAGATTAAGTTTCTAAAAAAAAGTATGGTTATAATATACATTCTTTCTCAATAAGGTCAGTTATTGAGTAATAACTTCTAAAAGAAAGTCAAATTGAAACCAAATTGGTTATCCTCAAATGAAAATGAAGTAGCATCATGCACAGGTCTCAAAGTCATCCAATGAGAAAATCTAGCTTCACTAGTCAGGATAAGGTATTTTACTGATGGTTATAACATATCCAAAGGACACCCCAGATAGGGTGATTAGGGACATTTCATCAGTGTCAATCCTGAATTACACCTATTGCCTAAAACCCCGAATTTTCCTAAAATAAAGTAAATTAAATAAGTCTAAATATTGAGAAGTAAAGATTCAATTTAGGTAATTGAAGAATAATATTATGATCCAAAGAGATATTAGTAACTAAATAAATAAACAATAATTTTGAGTAATTAGGAAATTAAATAGTGGCTTCATTTAAATAGGAAAAGAGCAAGGTTGATTTGGATAAATTGGGAGAGGAAATTAAATATAAAGGATTTGAGAAAATAGGTATTAATCTAAGTACATTATATGGTTAAGATTGATGTGAATAATAAAGAGGAGAATTTTTGGAAAAAGATTCAAAGGTTAAGTATGGAATTCCAAGGAAAGGGTATTTTAGTCTTTTCCCAATTAGCCAAATTAAGATATTGAGTAAGTAAATAATTATTAGACTTGAAATATTTAAATAGACTTAATTTGGGTTAGTGTCACGCCCCGAAATCCGTACACTGTGTATGACTATACACGCGTAGGACCGAAGGTGACCCTGCTCATAAGCGAAACCCAAATACACACATTCCAACACAAGGGTTGTATATATAAATAAATAACACAATCCAGAGTATAGCGGAAATAATAAATAAAAAAAAACTTTTAATCCTTACATAAACCAAATTCTAAAAGACGGAGTCATATACTCTAATACCGGTGTCACAGTTTACACTACCATATAAAAGCAACTAACATAAAATTATAAATAGTTCTCAATTCTCATAAGACGCTCTCATGAATTCCTATATCTCACTTTCTTCCATTTCCTCGATTCTGGTCATTTCCTGCAAAATGGAAATGGGTGAGTTTTCACAAACCCAGTAAGTAGGGCTAATTTACCCTATATGATTAAATGCACTACGCCTCTTTATCTTAATATAATTACACACAATACTAATATATATTTATACAGATAACCATGCTATGTTTTTCCTATGGTTTTGTTCATAGACGATAGCGTACTAACTTATTTATTTATTTTTACTAATGTGTGAACATGCTTTTCTAATAGAAATAACATTAACGGAATAATTTAAACAGAATACAATTTAACAATATCGTAGCCCGATACGAGAGATGTAATAATAAATTTTTAAACATTTAAGAAACATAATAATCAAGCAAGATGATGAACATGCAAGCAAGCAAAAGCAATAGCATGCAAGTACACTAGAATACAAAAGAGTTATGTAATTTATTTCCACCACTCATCCCTTTTTAAATTAATAACAATTATAAACAATTATACACAATTAACATGACCTGGTTCCCCAATCAAATCTAGACGGTCTTACAGTCAAGCACGCCGCTAGAGCGATCCAACTTATGGCTAGGATCAAACGCCTTTGGATCCCACTTTAGCGATCAGCAGGGATCAGACTTTCCCGCATTCCCATGAGTACTTGTATGGGGTTTAGGGTATTGCAACCCACGGGGCTCCTTAGTCCCCGACTATTTTAATTTAAGGGACTCAAACCCCAGGAATTCCAACCTTCGGAGCGGTTGTGAACACCATGTAGGGAACCAATCACATTAATTGCCTAGGGTAGAGTGCTCGACTCACCCTTTTTCCAGAACACCATGGATTAGGTAAAATATTAACCACCTCCAATGGGTCTGTCAATCGTCCAGCGGATTAATATCACGCTAGGTATACCCATGCTAAAGCATTCCAGTCCATTAAGTTCAATTATTGCTATGACCATCTTTGTGGTTTAGTACTTCACCGTTATATTCTAAAATGAATATTTCATTCCACATTCTACGTAACATATACGTGTTTTCAAGAAACAATCTGTTCACATTACACAGATACAAAAATTTAGGTGTGTAACCCAAGTATCAACCATACAACATCAATTCGGCAACTAACACCACTCACATGTCTAAATTTAAGTTACAATTATGCAGCTACACTAATTTATAATTTTTCATAATAATGTGAATACCTTTACAAATACAGATGCCCAAAAGTATAGAAAGAACGAACCAATCATTCTATGGATGACTATAAAATAATTATTTAATAACCCTTGCTTAAATAATTATTTAATAAGCCTAGTCTTCTCTTCCATGAGAGAGAGTGGACCGCCAACCATTATAAAAAGTAATCATTTAATAATCATAAAGAGAACAACCATTCTATGGTTCAAAAAAACAAAATAGTTATTTAATAACCCTTGTCCTCTCTCTTTCTTCCCCCTTTCTTTCCCCACGTTTTTGGTTTTTCTCTCTCTTCCGAAAATCCATTGCTCCAGCATTCTCTCCTTTAAACAATCTCTCTTTAATCCATACAAACAACCTTCTCTCTCTACAGCAACAATTACCCTCCTCATTTAATTCAGAAATCTTCTCTCTTGTAATCTCTCTTTAATCCATACAAACAACCCAACCTTCTCTCTCTACAGCAACAATTAACCTCATTTAATTCAGAAATCTTCTCTCTCTTGTGGCTGCAGACAATAGAACCCAACCACTATTTTATCCTCTAGTTGTGTTGATCTAACACTAATTTGGCCTCACCAATAGACGACCCATCTATTCCCTTATTTCCCCTCATCAATAATCCATAAACATCATAAATGCATGGCACACAAGATGATATGCTGAGTTTGCTCTAACTGTGGCACTACGGACAGTTGTAAAGGAGGTCCCAACTCAAGCAAAACAAAGAAAGAAAAGAATACTCACATTGTCGTTAGCTTGTTCCTGAGCATAAAAATAATTGAAAACAGGTCACCATTTACAATGTCCATGTGGCAAAGGAGGGATTCACAACTCTGTGATGTTGAGAAAACTATTCATCTAAGAATAAGGACGGTCATAGCTAGTGGGTGTCATTGGTTTGACCCAACTTAACAATCAAGTTCACCGTCAAAATCTGTTGAGCTTTCAACAGGTTGATGATTACAATCTTCTTTTATAGCAAGAAAAGTCCAATGGGACGGCTGATATCAGACACAACATTCATAGATTAACAACTATTGCGCAAACATAGATTATTTGTTGTAAAATTTAGAGGTTTAATGCAACAAATCATAAAGGAGAAATTAAACCCACTTACATTCACACCCGAACTGAGTTTCCCTCACTTGCTTCTTCTCCAAACCTCTAGCAACAGCCCCCCAAAACCTCTTGCAGCCACCACCCATACGGTTTAGGGTGTCTTCACCCTAAAAAATCCTTCAACAATGAAGATTACATCTCAGCCATCCATTCCTTTTTAATCTAAAGAGACATGAGGTGTGATATGGTGTGTGCTCATGCACACAAATCTCCATACCACCTCCACTTAAAATGAAATAAAACAAAGACTCTAAAGTCTTTGTCAAAGTTTCAAAATAAGTTGACTAGGACCTTACAGTTAGGTTGGATTTAAATAGCAAATTATTGCTTAAAAGTAGGAAAAAGGGTATATTGGTGATTATGGTTGATAAGGAGCCTTAAGTTTGAGGATAAAAGGTAGCTTTAGGGTGTTTTAGTAATATTTTAAAATAAGAAATTTAATTAGCACGAAAATAAATTAAAATTTATCCTTCTCTTGTATAAGATACTTAAAAGAGGAATTAGAATGAGGGTTAAGATGGGAAGGTTTCCAATTAAGAGTGAGAAGTTTATTTAGAAGGTTTTCTAAACCTAGTAGGATTTCAAATTAAGAGAGCTTATAAAAGGGGAGATCTAGGAAAGGTTTAGGGTTTCTTAGCAAGTCAAAAATAAGGAGGAAAGAGAGGAAAATTCTTGCTTGGGCTTGGGAGAAGAATAAAGGAAAGAAGAGAAGAGAGAAAGGAGAGGGAAGAAAGGAAAAAGGGAGGTGTTGCAGAGGTCCGACCAGCAGACTTTGAGCGACGATCTCTGGAGATCTAGTCGTTAGAGCATCATGAAATTTGGAGATTATGTTCTATACATGAGATAATTTAATCTGAACGGTGGAGATTGGATTTGGATGAGTCTGAGGTGGTGCGAATTAACCCAGAAGTTGGTGGAAAACCAGATTTTGGAAGAAAAAGGAGTTGCAGAGATGGCCGACTAGTCAACTTCGAACGGTGAAATAGAAAGATCCAACCGTTGGAATGAGCTGAAATTTTAGAGTTTTGTTCTACTTATAGAGGACTTCAAACTGAACGGTGGAGATCTAAATTTGATAAGTTTAGAGGGGTCCGGTCGAGCTCCAAAAATGGGCACCGAAGATGTTCTGAAAAATCTGGGTTCATCAAAAAGGCAAGTAACAAACACTTGAAACTGGAGGAATTGCATATTTTCTTGTGTTTTTGATGATTGATCGTATTGGTTCTTAAATTGGATTTCATTGGAAAAGTTAAATGTTTATAAAGTTTCGATTTGGTGATTTGAATCTCTTTGTAAGAATCAAGAAAAATGTTGTTCATGGGTGGGTTGAATTAGAAAGAAACCCTAGTTAAATGTTAATTACCAATATGTGAGTAGCATCGTTTTAAAACTGAGGTTTTGTGTTTATTCGTGAGTTTATTCTGATGCGTGAGTGCTTTCTGAGTTTCTGGAAGAAGCATGAGTGATTTCTGAGTTTCTGGAAGAACATCGACCGAGCATGAGTTTATTGTAACTGAATGATGATAAATAGAAAATATGTTTAGATTAATTTCAAAACTAGTTTGAATGTGTTCTGGGGAGATTAGGAGACTAAATAAATGGTTACAGACCAGAAAATATCGACCAGAGTTGGAGATCTGGAAATAACAGAGAGTCGAAAAATACAGTGAGTATCCGCTCACTTGGCGCTCACTTGCGCCAACTTCGGGTAGTGAGCACGAGATACATTCTTCCTATCCGCGCGCCGAGCTCGCGCTCACTTAAATATTATTCGCTCTTCTCGTGCGAACTTCACACTCATCTCACGCTCACTTCGCGTCGAGCTCGCGCTCACTTGATTTTAAGTAGGTGCATACCCCATTTTCGACTATCGACCTATCCGCCGACCTCGCGCCTAGCGCAAGAGGTCAGCGCATGGTCTAATAAGCTTGCCGAATTGTATTTTTGACTAAACCAAGCTGGTTTTTGATGATTTGAGGGTTCAACCACTTAACCAATCACTTGTTTGGCACTTTAGAACAAATATTACCTATTCAATTAATAGGAAAAAATTTAGTGGAAATTCTTAGAGGTTTCCAAGGCAAATTTTAGGTTATTTGTAAGTGTTGTACTGGGTACCAAACACTAGGAGTTACTAGTTAGTTTCCTCTTTATTTTATACACTGTACTTGGTAGAATTTATTAAATCCTGGTTTTACTTGTTGGAAAATTCTGAATGTATTGTAAGGATTTTATTGGTGTGAGTAACTGAGTTTTATTTCAAATTGGCATGTGTTACGAAGTTGGGAAAATACTGAAAGTACTTGAGGTACCATCTGGTCCAGAGGGACATGTGGTGAACTGTGTTGAGTTATACATGATGTGGCATGTATTGTTTTATTTTGATGTTGGAATTGAGATTATACGATGATTTATTGTTTTGGTTTAGCTTGTCCTGGATCCATGTCTAAGCTTAGTAATGTGATGGTATTGTTTATTGATGTAATTGCATGGCCTTGTGTGTTGCCACGACCGGTGTAGAGCAGCCAGAAACCCTGAATAGGCCTGATTGTCAATGCAGAAACCCGGGGAGTAGGCCTGCATTGGATGACGAAACCCTGAGTAAGCCGGAACTGTGTACATGGAGGTGTGGAGTGTCTACTTGGCATGTCAATTAATCAATTCAAACAATAGTCATGACATTGACCATTCGATGTTTTATCGGTATTGTTATTGAGATATGTTTTGATAATATTAATGGGATTGGATTTAAATTTTGGAATTATCCTTGTTGATGTATTTGTTCGTTTAATCGTACACCTCATGACTTATTTTATATAAACATGGACTGATTTCATGCATGCACCTTGCTACTTGTTGAGATTTATTCTCACTCCGGTTTCTCCCATTTTTCAGGTACTCTTGGTGAGGATGTCAAGTTGTGGGCTAGTTGTAGCTGGGTAGTCTATATAGATGTAGGATTGTTCATATAATTGAAATCCTTTTATATTATAATTGTTGATTAATAAAGAGAATTTGAATTCAATTTTCCGCTTTTACTCTAATTATAAGGTTAGAAAAAATTTTTAAATTATTCCATTTTTAGTTGCTTTTGTTGCTTACCATAACACCATGTTCCACTCGCAGAAAGTTGGAACTGCAACAATTAAAACTCAGAAAAAATACACATTAATAATTTTCCAAAATTTAAAAATATAAAGATTAAGTTTCTAATTCATTGTGGAGGATAAAACAGTAAAGCATGATGGCAGAATTTATACTCTGAAAAGAATCATACAAGCAGAGGAAGAAGAAAAAGATATCTGAAACCTGAGATTGATAAACTTTGAAGACTCCAATATTTTCTTATCAGAAGAAGAAAGAATGTGAACAAGATATTTTGAGAAGTCATCACACAAAATAAGGGTTTTTAGTGATTTAGAAAACATAACAATGCATTAGTATCTATGAAGTCTAGTAAATAACACCACCTTATGCATTACTGTTTTAGCATTAGAAGTTACCTTATGCTTTACTGTTTTACTGTTTTATTGAGAAAGAAAGTATTTATTAGTCCAAGACCTTATGCTATTGTATACTCAGTAAGTGCTTTCCCATCTGAGCATGGCCTGGATGCATGGTGCATGTAAATGGTGAAAGATTGGGTACTAAATCACCAGTAAAAAAAAAAGGGCTGTGCGTATTACTTAAATATTCCTTTGTTAATAACTTCTAATGTGTTGGAATTGACACATTTCTGTAACCAACAGTAGTCACAGACTACTGTGACTAGAGTTACAGTAGTCTAAATGAAGTATGTGACTCTAGTAAGTGGGCTACTGTTTTCATTTAGACTTACCCGAAATATTCCTTTGTTAATAACTTGTATTCCTTTGATTGTCGGCCCCTTATTTTCTGTGACTATTGTTTTCTTGCATGCTTGTTAATAACTTCTGAATTTCGGGTAAGTCTGTAACTCTAGTAAGTGGGCATTTTTGTGACTGCTGTTGGGAAAATAGTCCTTTGTTATAAAAAAGACTCAACAGTATAGGCATTTCGGGTAAGTCTAAATATTCTTTATGCTTCTGATATGGAAAGCACACCAAGTTACATACTCATATATCTACATTTATTTTCTGCCACATTTATTTTTTCTTTATTTACTCACTTTAAATTTTTATATAATTTTCAGGTGAAATCTATATTTAAGCAATGTTTTCACTGGTGATACATTACTCTGGTGGGGTTGAGCATGTGGATTTTGTTGATGAAGACAGATATTCGTATCTTGACTTGGCTGAAGATGCAGCCACACTTACTAGAGTTAAACTAGGTAATGCTTTTACCATTAAATACAAGGCACCTAGAACCCAAGAATTGGTGACACTCGATGGTGATAGAGCATTAATGCAAATGTTTGAGATACACCGAGGTGTATCTCAAATACATTCGGTGTTGTCTGAAGAAACCATATCTCAAGTGTCGCAATTGACACAAGAGAAAGCTTCAACATCACATGGGTTTTGTGGTGCACAAGATGAGCAAGGAGAAGGGTATGATGATGAAGATGTGATAGACGATGAAATCAGGATTAGTGATGATGAAGAATGGAACATGGATGATGTAGCGCCCCAGATCCGGGTCTGCCCTATCACGGCACCAACCCGTACCCGAGACCTACTTATGGGCCCAAAAGAACCTGATAAGCATAATTAACGTGGGCAATTACAATGTAATCATCAGAGTGCATAAGATAAAGAAGCATGGAATTTAAAATTTTCCATATAATAAAAGGCATCTGTATAATAACTCCAAAATACAACATTTAGGTATACAAAAAGGCAACTAAGATCTCTCCATCACTATCTCTCACATGAGCATTTGTACACAAAAATGATAATCTACAGATAGCTCCCAAGTTTACAAATCCCAAAAAGAATAACTACATTCCCATTGATAGTTCCTAGGAACTAAATACAGTAACGTAAAGAGAACCCCTACTACGGATAATAAAAGTCCTCAGGCTTGCGCTCAGACTCACCCTCAATAGCTGTCCCAGTACGTGGCTCACCAAGCGTATCTGAAAACAAATCCGGTAAAACAAAACACGCGTGAGACTTAAAGTCCCAGTAAGTAGCAAACATGCATGAATGGAACCAGTTGATGCAATTTACATAATATCATGATTGGAACAGTTTAGGCAATTTATATAACATCATGAGTAGAAGCAGTTTATGCGATTCATATAACATTAAATGAATAAAAGCAGTTCATGCAATTCATATTCTCAAGTCAAGCATCAAAATAGTATGACCCATAAAATTTAGCTAACAACCTTGGTAGAACTGATAAGGTAAAACCAACCTGTGGAACTCACGATGTAGAACAAACCTTGCTCAGCAGTTACTAGAACCAATGTCACATACCACAACCCAAGATATAATACTAAATTCACCAACCAAGTGTCAAGTGAGACTACTCATCCACTATTAAATACCAAGTGTCAAGTGGGACTACTCATCCACTATTGAATGCCAAGAGTCATGTGGGACTACTCGTCCACAATTAAATACCAAGAGTAAAGTGGGACTACACGTCCACTGTTGATTGCCAAGTGGAATTCCCCATCCACTACCAATAAACCGTGCCAAGGGCAAGTGGAATTCCCCATCCACTGCCGATAAACCGTAGGCCAAAGCCTTGTTAAATCATATGAGAGTTTTTTGACATCGCGTCCGTAAATCCAAGCCAGGTCATAAAATCCTCAAATCACATTTTCAATGGGTGGGATGATCTTAGGAATCTCATATAAGTCACCATACCAAAAATCAATGGATTTCAATACAAAAAGTTTCGGACCTAAAAAATATTCTAAGTCTGGATAAAAACGTTGACTTTTCGGTGTATAATTTTTCTAGACAAATCTACCAGGAGTTTCGGGCTCAAATTCTGCTTGTAGTCTATTGAAGGGTATAAAAATCTTCTAAAATTTTCTGGGCTCCTGAATCACTCGTTTGGATATCAAACTCAAAAAGTGGCCTTTTTTGAAAATCGGGAAAACTGGAAATTTAGGCATAAACTGGAAAGTTGACTTTTTATTGGTTCGGAATTGGGCCCTGAGAGTATTTTTAATGGTTCCAAATTGGGGGGGGGGGGGGCTGTAAAACCTTATTTACATTTAAAGACTTAAGTAAATTGAGCAATAAATACACAGGACATGGATTAATCGCCCAGGGGCGATTAGCTCAATGTTCGGGCGTTGAGACTCAAAGTGCGCGCGCCCAGGTTTAAAACAAGGTCGACGCACGCGCGCTAAAGTTTAACGTTCTCGCGTTAAGGCAATACGCAAGGCAACGTTTGCGCGTTCCCTATGAACGTGCACGCGCTAAGGCTCTAGATTAATCGCCCGGGCTAATCCTGATTCGCAATTACTCTTTACAGTAACTGTTTTTGGGTGTTTTGGCTCAGGATTAATCGCCAAACTCTAGGATTAATCGACAGCTCGGGCTCTTACGAAATTTTGGCTATTTTAAACATAAAAACTCCTACAAATCATCCATAACCTTTCCAACATCAAATTTGATGATCATACATCATCCCAACACACTTAAAACATCTTCCACAACAAGAATTCATCCCCACATCCTCATGAACACAACATCCATCACATGAATCATCATTCAAATACCAAACTCAAACCCTAATTTGAAATGTGAACAATAGAGTTGGAAATCCATGGAAAATCAATGGAAAACTAAACCAAACAGTTACATAAACCAAACCCTACGAATTTTTGAAGCAAAACCCTACATGCAAGTGATTCTTCAGTTTATCAAAACCCTAGGATAGAGAAATACGAAAATCCAATAAATTCATTTTAGTTGAAGGGTTTGCTACTTACTTGTTAATGGAGAAGCAACCTTCCCTTCAAGCTTTTCTCTCCTTCTTCTTCTTCCTCTTGAAGCTTCAAGCAAGCTCCCACACTTTCTCTCTTGTTCTATACGTCCAAGACAAGAGGGAGTGTTCTAAAAATACTTAGAATTGAAATTAGGACAGCCTTTTATATGCCCAAGTTTTGGGACTTTCAAATCTGCCCCCTAAACAAGGCTTTTATTCAACTAAAACCCTTAGGAGGGGTACCTTAGTGTTAAGTAGGGGTGTACCTTAGTGATAAGTAGAGGGTACCTTAGTGTTATTTGAAGGGTTACCCAAGTGTTTTAAGGGGTTTTCCTTAGCTATTTCAAAGGCATACTCTAGGGATGCTTGGGGGTACCTTAGTTATACCAGATGGGATACCCTGGTGTGAAGTGGGGGTACCTTAGTGTTATTAAGAGGGTACCTTAGTGTTTCAAGGGATTTACCTTAGTCATTCTAAGGGGTAAATTTTGAATAAGCTTAGGGGGGTGTACCTCAGTTATATTGAGGAGGGTACTTAACTATAGAAGGGGTGTACCTTAGTTATATAAGGGGTTACCTTAGCTATATAAGGGGCTATACCTTAGAGAAAACAGTGGGGGGTTACCTTACTTATATAGAGGTTACTTTAGTTAGACAAAGGGGGTACTTTGGCTACATAGGGGGTGTATCCTAGGTGAAACAGTGGGGGTACCTTACTTATATGAGAGGAGTACCTCTAGGAAATATAAGGGGTGTACCCTAGGTAATGTAAGGGATGTACCTTAGCTATATTGGAGGTACTTTAGTTATATAAATGGGGTACCTTAGCTGTATAAGGGAATGTACCTTAGCTAAACAAGGGGTACTTCGAGTAAGATAGTAGCGTACCTTAGTTAAAATAAAAGGATACCTTAGGCAATACAAGTGAGGTACCTTAGGTATAATTTGAAGGTACTTTAGGTATTCGAATGGGGTACCTTAGGCAATACAGTGGGGTACCTTGGCCAATATGAGTGAGGTGCCTTAAGTAATACAAGGAGATACCTTAGGCAAACACAAGGGGATACCTTAGGTAAACACAAGGGTACCTTAGGTGAAACAGTGGGATACCTTGGGTGTACTTTGGGCATACAATGGGAGTACCTTGGGAAATACTTAGGTGTACCTTAGGTATACAATGGGGTACCTTGAGTAATACTTGGGGTGTACTTTGGGCACACAATGGGGTACCTTAGGTAAATCAAAGGGATACCTTAGGCA
The DNA here is from genome assembly GCA_947561395.2 of Buxus sempervirens. NCBI lineage: Eukaryota > Viridiplantae > Streptophyta > Magnoliopsida > Buxales > Buxaceae > Buxus > Buxus sempervirens. The sequence goes on along the minus strand of OX387183.1, from coordinate 40,617,247 downwards.
ACATAGGAGGGTACCTTAGGGATATAAGTGGGGTACCTTAGGCAATACCAGGGGGTACCTTAGGCAATGTGAGTGAGGTACCTTGGGCAATATAAGAGGGTACCTTAGGGATAATTAGGGGATACTTTAGGTATACTTGAGTGGTACCTTAGGTAACACTTGGATGTACTTTGAGTAATACATGGCGGTACTTCGGGTAATACATGGGTGTACCCTAGGCATATTTGGGTGGTACCTTGAGTAATATATAGGTGTACTTCTAGTGTTAATCAGGAGGGTACCTGGGGTATACTTTTGGGTACCCTGGGTATACTTTGAAGGTACTTTAGGTACACTTAACTCTAATTTTTTTCAGAATTTGATTTCCAATTCATTAGATCTAATTGGAGGATACTTTAGCTAATTGTAATTAAGACATAGCACTAACTTAGCTTCCCTTAACAACTTCAATAAAGTTCAATTTGATTTCCCTAAATCCTTAACCATAATCCATATTTACCCCATTTTCATAACACAAATACTTAATTTGTTTTAATAATCACACTTTAGATGATTAAGCTTAATAATTAAGGTATAATCCGGGACGGGGTTTTACAGATGAAGATGAGGAAGATAATGGAGAAAGCATAGATGAAACAGATGATGAAAAGGAAAGTGATGGTTCACATGAGGAGCTTGAGGATAATGAATTATCTGATTTTGAGTCCGATCCTGAATACAATAGTTTATGTGAATCTAATGATGATTATAGGTCGTCTCAGGATGTGGGCTTGGAATTTGATATGGAACATGGCTTGGAGAGACCAAAACTTGAGAAGGGTATGGTGTTCCCTAATATACATGACTTTAGAGTCGCCTTGAAAGAATTTGCAATTAGTAAAGGGTTTGACATTAAGAGAATCAAGAATGAGAGAACAAGGATAACTGTGGTGTGTGCTGCGGAAGGTTGCAGTTGGAGACTACATGCATCTCTTAGACCAGATGAACAGACGTATATGATAAAGACACTTCAGCCTTTGCATACTTGTACGCGGGTACATAGAAATAGCCAAGCCACATCCCAATGGATAGCAAAGAAGATTATACCTCAAGTACGTGCAAATCCGAAGTTACAGATATCATCAATTAGGGAGACAATTCAATCTCAATTTGGTATCGAGTCTAGTGATGTTCAGTTAAGGAGGGCCAGAAGAAAGGCAATTAACGAGGTGGAAGGGAATCATATGGAGTCCTATGGATTACTTCGGGGTTATGGAGAAATGATTCGATCTACCAATCCTGGAAGTTTGGTAAAGATTGAGACAAATAGGATTGATCATTCCTTGGCACCTACCTTCAAGAGAATCTTCATTAGTTTTTCATCCATGAAGAGTGGTTTTCTTGAAGGATGTAGACCCTTCATTGGGTTAGATGGTTGTCACTTGAAGGGGCCATATGGGGGTGTATTACTAGTAGCCGTTACCTTGGATGGAAATGGAGGATTATTTCCTATAGCGTATGCTGTGGTAGAAGCTGAGAATCAGTATAATTGGAACTTTTTCATACATCACCTGTATCTGATTGTCGGGTCTATGAATGTGCCCTTGACATTTATGAGTGATAGACAAAAGGTAGTTTTTGATCCATATTTCATGTTATCTTTCACTCCTTTGATATTATAAATTGTAATCTTATATGAAATGAATACATGTTTCGCAGGGAGTTATAAAAGCGATTGCTGAGATTTTACCCAATGCACACCAACGTTATTGTGCAAGACACATTTATAGCAACTTCAAGGGAACATACAAGGGGGTGCAATTGAAAATTTTGTTTTCGGCAGCTGCAAGGGCATACACTATCCATGATTTCAAATATGCAATGGACCAGTTGAAGAATGTAATTCGGATGCATACAATTGGCTCAAGGATATTCCACCGTCTACATGGTCGAGACATGCTTTTGATGTACATGTAAAAAACGACCACATCACCAATAATCTTACTGAGTCTTTTAATCAATGGATTGGAGAGATGAGAGAGAAGCCAATCATTATGTTGTTAGACACTATAAGGCGGAAGTGGATGGTTAAGATTCAAAAGAGATATGAAATTGCTTCCAGTTGGTCTAGTGTTGTGACCCCTAAGGCTACTGCAATAGTAGAAGCAAGGAGAAAAGCTGGTAGTGGTTGTCAAGTACTGTTTGCTGGAGGGGATGAGTACAAAGTCTTAGACGAAGGGACTTGCAGATTTACAGTTAAAGTTGGTATCCAGCAGTGCACGTGCAGGGTGTGTGATGTATCAGGCATTCCTTGTAAGCATTCCATTGCATGCATTAGATATCGGAGAGAGAGGGTAGAAGACCATTGCCATCCCTATTTTAGGGTGGACACATACTTGAGAGCTTATGGCCAAATGATTCATCCAATCCCTGATGAAGGGACATGGCCTATAACTAATTTGGAGCCAATGATGCCCCCACCACTTCGTCGTCTACCTGGGAGACCCAAAAAAAATAGAAGAAGGGAGGCAGATGAATCAAGGCCAGCAGGTCAATTGCGTAGATCCAACACTCTGCATTGTTGTATATGCAAGGGATTTGGTCATAATAAGAGGACATGCCAGCGTGCCCCAGTTAGGGGCAGGGGTGGGAGATCACACTCTACACATGAGGTATAAGATTATGCTATTTGCACGTGCGTTTTTTACCAAATGAAAATTCAAATATTAATGACATATTACGTACTATTACTGGTTCGAAGTCATGCAACAAGGCCATGATCACCACTGTCACAGTACAAGTTACTCTTATAGATATGTAAGTCTAAGGCTTCATCTTATCTAGTTTACTTTTTTCCCCTAATGTCTTAATACGTTAGATACAAATTCTTTTAGTGACTATTGTTTTTTTTTTTTACTTTACTTACTATGACCAAAAAAAAAATTGACGCTTTTTTTTCCCTGTTTTTTTATTGTTTCAATCTAGGTGGCTAGCTTGGAGATTTGGTAGATGGTGGAATTGCTTGCAGACCACTTAGGGTAGGAGTGGAAACATTTGGTGTGGTTTAGATGTGATGGACACTTTTGTTGTAAACTTTTGTTGTCGTTTTCTTGTACACTTTTGTTAATTTTAATTACTGTGTTGGGACGAAGTGAAAACATTTGCTGTTTGCACTTTTGTCATCTTGGTTCAAATGATGAATCTTGTTACAGGGTTGTTACATCTCTCTTTAATGCACTTTTGTCATCTTGGTTCAAATGATGAATCTTTTGCCCTCTATTTGTCATTGTAAAATCCTCCTTTTTTTTTCTTTTGAATGAATAGAGAATCCTGATTTTCACCCTCTTTGAATATATCTAACACCAGGTCTCTGAGCAGGGGGATCACCGTACCTTATTTCTTGGTATTCTTTGTCATGTTTTTATTTTAAAATAATTGTCTAACTGATTAAATAAGCAAAACCTTTATAATATTCTCTGTGAATATTCTGGTCCCGTTTCTTGCAGAATGGATATTTTACATAGTCCTTTGAAGCATGTTTCCTTCTCCTATAGCTCAAATTTCGGTTTGAGATAGCTGTAGGGTACTAGAATTCAGTTGCTGTAGGGTAGTCCATTTTTGTTAAAAAATTTTTGGCATTAGTTGCCTCATGATCATACCATTTCATGATCTTCTACCCAAGGTATGGCTTTGTTAGTAGAGTTGCATTCCATGCATCTTTCGTCATGACCATCATTGTGTTGGCATTGTTAGTAATTGTCTTATCCATGGTTCCTATTTGAAGGACTTTGAGGATATCAACTGAAAGGAGTTCTCCTTTAGTTGGGAACTTGCCATTTGGAGGGTCATGGGTCTTAATTTGTAGTCTCGACTTTGTATGCCTAGCATTTCGTTGTTTTTTTTTTTATTTTTTATGTTGTTTGTATTTCATGTGGAGTTACAGGCTTTATAATCGTAATCTTCTATGTAATTATCAATTCCTTTTTTTCCTGATAAAAAATAGTCACATGAAGTATGGAAAATTGGCATGGTAAAGGGATGATGGCTTGGGATCAAGCAGATGCAAACCATGAGATATGCCATAAGCCTGTTTTGTTTTAATTAGTAGTGGATGGTCTCAGTGGGACTCTTCCAGTAGGAACTTTTTTCCTTTTGCTTTTCGTGAAGGTGGGTCTCTTGAGAGGTATTTAGGTGGTGGTGAATAAGACAAAAGAGATGGGCATTTCAGATTTTGGCAAGGTTGATGCATGAATAACTCCAGGGTGATTGGTGAGTTGTGTAGACACAATTGTAATCTTTCGTTTGATTATTGTGGTGGATTTTCCAGGTTTAATAGTTGAGAGGGTGATATTCTGCCCTGCTTGCCATTTCTCTATTTACAACCAACAAGGGATTATTTGGCTCAACATATTTTCGTCTAAAGAAGCGAGTTAACGGCAAACCGCAGATCATCCTAAACTCGGTTTAGGGAATGCCAATCTATCCCCCAAAAAAGGTTCCTAAGTCCTAAAACACACTCTCCCACAGCTCTGTCACTGTGATTCTGTGAAGTGTGAACTGCGTCTAGGCTATGTAACCGATCGACTAACCGTGATGTTTAATACACTAATAGGAAACACAATCCCAGTCAATGGTACTACCACCGACATCTAGCACTGTAAGGAAATGTGTTTTACATGTAGATATTACAAATGGAGGCATGGGCAAACCACTGCTAGACAATCTAGACGACCCGAAATCAGGTAATTTTTTAAGGATTAAAATTAACCAGACACATCAATCTTATTCTCTCTGTTTTCAATACTTTGCGGAATGATTCAGCATATCCCTGCTTATCAGATGGGAAAGACCCAACGTGCAAAACTCGAACGTTAATATGGATGGAGCAACAAGAGGACATCAGACTTGGTTTCAACTTTTGATTTCTTCTCTATCAACTTTTAATAAGTAATTTCGTTTCTCTAAGATGAAAACTGTATCGGAAACAATTTATGATCTTGGACGAACTCAAGAGGCATGGTAGTGCCGGAGTATCTTCATATCATGGAAATAATGGGTCTGCCTTTCCCTTTCCATGTGTAAGACCCTGATTTTTGGTGAGTTTATTTATTTATTTAGTTATTCAGTTTGATATATATATAAACTGTGTTTATCAGGTGATTTGTGTGCTTTGAGGGCTTAGCCCATACTCGTATGTACAGGTGTTATATAGCCGTTTTTCTGGAAAAAATTATGTTATTATTGTATTATTATTAAAGTATAGTGTCTACTTATTAATGTAAGTCGATGCGGAATATTTAGGGTTTTCTAGTGGGCGAGCGCGCATCGGATCAAGGAAAAAGGAAAGTCATCAAGCGGCGTATGTCTCGCGAGGAAAAAAAATACCAAAGAGGGAAAGTATGGTTTGGGTTGTAGGAATACGCATAACTTACAGAGGTAATTTTCGTTAGACTCGTTAGAGCTGGGCGATTGCGGCTGTAATGGCGATTGGGGTTATTCTCATGAAGAGCAAGACTCGGAGGGACTACTAGAAGTTTAGTCGAGTTGGATTTATGCGGGTTTTCTCTCTCGTGAGTAGAGGAATTGTTCGGCTACCATTTCATCTTCGTGCATCCGGAATCGTGCTCGGCCGATTTTGGAAAAAGCTATTGTTCTGGGATTAAGCGCATACAGGTGAGTGGCATTGTTTTACAACCTAGTTTTCGGATTAATTCATGTATTTGGTTGAATGAATGCATTGTTTATGATTGAAGTATTCTCGGTGTGTTTTCTGGGCAAAACCAGTTGTGCGCGCGTGGGAAACGCGGCACGGGGTAATTCGGAGTCGCCACCGCCTGATGGGGTGCAGGCGGACACCTGGGTGCCTAATCTTGTCTATTTTGGGCTTTGGTCTGCGGCTTGAGATTCTAAGGTTGGTTCTCGGTTGCGGGCTGGGGAAGTCCGTAGACACCCCAATCCACCCCGTCGGATGACGGGTCCCGTGGGTTCCCTATCTTGAGTCAGCTTTTCACTTTGATTCTCACCCGGTTCCTAATCCCGCATGTAATTCAGATTGAGTCTTGGCGGGACCACCTGAGTTGGTGTGGGTCCCTTTAGTTGATTTTATCTCTTCTTGCTTAAGTGATCTGGGTCTGATTGGGTGGGCCCTGTTGGAAGGCCCACGGTGTCCTTGGTGGGCCTGGGTAGGCCCATGTACCCTTGGTGGGCCTCAGCCTAACCCTGAGAGGCCCTGTGGGCTTTGGATAATGGGTTGGTTTTACTTAGGGTTTAGATTTGAATTATTAGGTTGTTTTCATGCAAAAGTGGGCCGGATGGGTCCGTGGGCCCCTTGGGTGGGCCCACATGATGGCCAAGGGTATTTTTAGACTTATCTTCTTTATATTTGAGCCAAAGTGTGCTGGTCATTGGGCTTGGGGCCCATGATCCAGGCTTTGGGCTTTGAAAGCCCAGTTCCTTGGAAATTAGGGCTTGCACCCTAACTGGGTTCACTTGGTGGGCTTTAGCGGGCCCGACAGGCCCTGGCCCATGGTCTCGGCCAAACCAGGCATTTTATGCATTTCATACATATCATGGTTCGGGCGGGCCGCATTGGGTTTGGCCCATCCGATTAGATTGATTCATTTACACTTAATCTTGCTTAATTAACATGCATTTGGTGTCCATTGGGCTTGGTGGGCCCCGTTGGAAGGCCCACAAGTGTGCCAAGCTGGACTGGTCGGTCCAAGTCCCATCTTGGGTTGCCGGCCGGACCGGAAACCCTGCTGGTTCAATGGTTTATACGCAAATCTTCCCCAAATTCGGCTAAGGATCACAAAATGAACAAAAGACATGCTGCTGTGTGTATCCGGCAACTCAGGCCGGATACACTTGGTCTTCAGGTGATCCGGCCTGAGTGGCCGGATACACGGAAGCCTTAGGTCATCCGGCCTTAGTTGCCGGATAAACCTAGGCTACAGGTGATCCGGCCTGAGTTGCCGGATCACCCTGCAGTGGCCATTTTTAGGCATTCTGCCACTGGGGTGACTTCCTGGGGTTCCCAGGAGTGTTTTGGAGGTCTCGTGGGCCCCTGTGTGGGCCCCCGTAGGTTCAGGTTTGGGAGAAGCCACATTTGGCTCCCTTTCTTGGGTTTTTCAGCAAAGCAATGGGGGGTATGGGGGGCATGCATGAACCATAGTGGTCATTCAATCAGAGAAGACACAGCAAGTGCCACCTAGCATGTTATCATCCAAAAAAAAGTGCATGCTTAGACATAGGCATAAAGGGGGTGGTTGTCAAAACCATGGAGTCGTACTTGTGTGGAGGAAATAAGATCAACAAACATGTGAGCATGCTGGAAGGAAATAAGACCACCCCATGACTTAGCCTGCATTCCCTACACGTCACACCCACCTCTAACCCACGGAACTCATGCTTGATCCTTACGAAAATCAGAGAAGGGAAAGAGGAGGGGGATTTATGGGTACATAGGAAGCTAGTATGAGGGAACAAACTCCCTTTTCAAATATGCTTGGCAGCAAGCTAATCCCACTACTTATGGGCCATACAAATGCGTAAAAACCGAACTCTCAGGCCCCCCTAGGAGAGCCTACGTGGGCCTCTTGCAGGTGGAGGCTTTCATGTTATGAGAAAGACAATAAATACATGCATAAAACCATATCATGCAGAACCAGAAGCCAAGAAGAAGAAAAATACAGAAAAATCTACATTTAATATATGATGAACACAATACAGTGAGAAGTCATACCTTAGGTTTTAAAACCTTTTCTGAGGTGTGTTGGCACCTCCTTGCAGCAAGAAACGGGGCTGGAGCTCCTCCTTTGGCCGCCACAGCAGCTTCCTCTCTCTCTTGTTGGAGTGGGAGTGAAGTGGAAGAAGGAGAGAGAGGGGTGGAAGTGCTTGAGATAGTGTAGAAGGGTGGTGGGGGGCCAAAGAGAGTTGGGGGTGCAAGATTTCGGACCAAAAGAAATGAGGGAAGGAAGTGAGAAAAATCCAAAAGGAGCCAACCCTTGGAAAGGGGGTTGCTGCCCCCTTATATAGGAATTTTAATGTATCCGGACTTGGAGTCCGGATACACTATGTACCATGTGTATCCGGCCTCCAAGGCTGGATACACTAAGCCTCATGTGTATCCGGTCTTGAAGGCCGGATACAAACATAATAATTCCAAAAATTTAATTCCGCCGCGAATTTGTCGGAGAATCGGCGCGAATCTCGCCGAGCAAATCTTCATATCCGGCCTTGGAGTCCGGATATACACAAGGGTATGTGTATCCGGTATATTTGACCGGATACAAATCAAAAAATTACGGATTTGCCCTTCGACTTGACCGATTCGACCGATTCGACCGATTTGACACTTTTGGATATCTACGGATTGCCCCGTACGAATTTCGGTTTAGTCCCTGAGATATTTGATGATTTTTGGATATTTAAGATTTAGTCCCTGAGATATTTTGCTGCGTTGGCTGCCACGTGTGCAGCTTCTACGCCACGTGTGCAGTTTCTGGCTTTGCTGCTCGGGAAGTTTAACAGCTCATATCTCACTCATCTGAACTCCGATTTGAGAAAACTTAATTGCGTTGAACTCGTATCGGAGCCCTCTATTTAATGACATGGGGCTCAGCACTTGGCATGGATTCCGAGGAAAAGTCAACTCTTGGCTTTTCCTCAAGTTTGACTGCCCACAGAAGCTTCATTCGGACTCCGATTCTTGCAAACCCAGTTGCGTTGGAACCGTGTCGAGATCCTCTATCCAATGGTATAGAGCATGGTATTTGGCACGGAAATCGAGGAAAAGTCAACTCTCGGCTCATCCTCAAGTTTGACCGCCCGCGGAACCCTTATCCGGACTCCGATTCCAGCAAACTCAGTTGCGTTGGACTCGTGTCGGGATTCTCTATCCATTGAGATAAATCAAGGTGGCCAAATTTTATCTGATTAAAAGGTCAACTTTCCACTCCTCAGGGTTTGACTTTTTAGCCGGATTCTGCATTTCTGGCTTTTTGGGAGCGCAAAAATGAGGTGCTTACACCAGTTACGGAGGGTTTTGTACAGTGAAATTGGGGATAACTGGAAATCATATGTAGATTAAATCCAAATTAGGTTTGGATGTGTCCTGGGAGTATTAGGAGGCTAGATAAGTGGTTACAGACTGAAAAATTTCAGCCAGAGTTGGATTTCTGGGATTAACAGAGAACTAGAAATCGTAGTGGGTTACCGCCCACTTGGCGCCTACCTGGCGCCCACTTAGGAAGTAAGCGCCAAGAAAAAGTGACCTGGCGCCGAGCTAGCGCCCACTCCGCGCTCAGCTAGCGCCTACCTCCATTTCGAGCGCCTTTCTCGCGCTCTTCTCGCGCCCACTCATCCACGAGTGAGCGCCAGCTTCAGTTAAATGAACGGAGTTACCGCCCACTTGGCGCCTACCTGCGCCCACTCAGGGAAGTGAGCGCCTAGTTGTTTTTTGTGCAGAATCCTATAATTTCGTAAAACCAAGGGGGTTCTGGATACTAGAGGGTCTTCGACCACTTACCCAACTAATTGATTACGACATTAGAGATAACAATTTGCTTGTGAGAGCATTTGAGATAGATCCTAGTTTTAGTAAAGGCTTATGAAGTAGATGTTGAGAAATAATTCGAGGATGCTCGGGATGTTTACATACTAGGGCTTTATTTTAGCCCTCTTGAAACATGCACTGTTTGGTACTTGATTTGATTTATTAAACCCCGTTTTGATGGCAAGTTTGAATTAAGTTGTAACTATTATTTACTTGATTTCTTGTGTGAGTTGATGTTCTGGTTGGAACACTTATGTGAGTTGATGTTCTGGTTGGAACCACGGGTGATGTGTACTAATGCAGAGTTTTAAACAGTTAATTATTGGTTTGGGTTTAGCTTCCCATGGATCCTTGTTAAGCTTAGTAACGTGATGGTATGTGTTTGTTGGTGTAATTGCATGGCCTTGTGTGTTGCCACGACCAGTGTAGAGCAGCCAGATACCCTGAGTAGGCCTGGTTGTCAGTGCCGATACCCGGAGTAGGCCAGCATTGGATGACGATACCCTGAGTAGGCCGTCATTTCAGAGTTTCCGAAACCCTGAGTAGGCCGGAACTGTGTACATGGAGGTGTGGAGTGTCTACTTGGCATGTAAATTAATCAATGTAACCATATGCATAACATTGACCTGTTTTGAGTTGTTATCGGAATTACGTTGTTATTATCGTTGGTTATTTGTCGAAGCATGTCTTATAACTGTGTTAACTATTTCTGCATGCATGTGTCACTCGCTGAGATATTCGTATCTCATTCCCTCGTTGTTGCTTTGTTTTTCAGATATTCGTGGTGAGGTGCCTACGGGGGTAGATCCGGCTGATACATATAGGGAGGAGGATTATTACTACCGACCTTAGTCCAGCAGGTTGTTTGGTCTTAAACTGTTAAGTTGAATTTTGAGGATTGTAATAAGATAGTAAACTTGGGACCATTTGATGTTTTTGATGATTTCATAACTTGCCTGGATAGAAATGTTGAATTGTGCACTTTGATGTGATATAAAAGGTGGGTGATTATCCAGCGATCACCATTATTGAGGTCCTTAACTAACCCCTAGGAGACGTGTTATAACTTTAATGAAGAACACGGATCCGGGGCGTTACACCATGGGACCATCTTCACTTGCGTCCCCATTTTAAAGATTACCTGTGACTAGATAAAAAAACACAAATCCTTCAATTATAAATCACACATACGAATAATGATAAGGAACAAATAAGTAGGTGGGACCTCAAATATTAAATATAGAGGCACACATGTGACATCAGTATCATATAGGGGTGGCAATCGGTCGAATATGGTACGGATCTGCTAAGATCCGAATCCGATCCAAAAAAAATTTACCGATATCCGAATTCGGTCCGATATCTGACAAATCTTTAAAACTTAAATCCGAATTCGAAATTCAATGAATATCCGAAATTCGAATTCGATCCGATATATGATCCTAAATCCAAATTCGAACCTGTTTGAACCTGAAACTTTAAAAAACAATTTTAACAATTAAAGCAAATTTAACTATAAATTTTACCACAAATCCAAGTGTCTAATGATCAAATGATGATTTAACCCTTTTAACTTATGATTGAACCATGGTCTGGGCTAAGTTTATTATAAGTATGTTTTCGGTTTGGATCTTTTTCGGATCGGATACATGTATATCCGAATCCGAATCCGAAAAAATTCGGATCCGAAATTCGAGATCCGTATCCGAACCGTGGATCTAAGTCCTATATCCGAATTCGGTAATTTCGGATCGGATTCGGGTCGGATTCGGATATATATATCCGACCCATTGCCAGCCCTAGTATCATACATAATTGCCATTAAAGTAAATTTCCAGTAAAATAACAAGAAATATAATTACAAAAACAGCCACTCGTAAAAATACCCTTAACTTGTTGACTTGGCTGTGGAGACCTAAAACTTGTGCTCGCAAGGACTGAAGCTCATGCACTTGCTCATCAATCCCGATCAATCGTGAACTAATTTCTTCAATAGATACTGCAGTTATGTTATCTTCATAACCCCCACGACTGTTGAATGCCCTCCTTGACGTTGAATTATTATCAGTTGAACCACTATCAACTGTTGAAGTAATGGGATGACACCACTGAAAGAAGTCGCACGGTGGTAATGAAGCTGAAAGCTGCAATTCAACAGTTAATTGGCATGTAATTATATACATAAATAAATTACTAACATTTCATTCAATCTAAACAATACAATACTAACCACAGCCTTCCTTGCACATGTATATAATAACCTATTCAGATGACTAGATGTCTCAGACACCTTATTATACAATTTCGTCCACACCTGCATTTTACATTGTTATATTTTACCAATGTATCCCCATGGGCACTTGATGAAGAAATACCTAAAGTTAAAAAAAAAAGGTCAAATAAGCATGCAAGAAAATCAGTCATATCTTTGTTATAAAAAAGACCCAACAGTATAAGGAAAAATAGACAATCAAAGGAAAAATCTCGGGTAAGTCTAGGCATTTCGGGTAAGTCTGTGACTGCTGTAAATGCAGTCATAGACTTCATTTAGACTTACTCGAAAACAGTAGCCTAAATGCAGTCACAGAAAACAGAAGCCCACTTACTAAAGTTACAGACCCAACAGTATAAGAAAATAAGCATGCAAGAAATTAGTGAACAATCAAAGGAAGTATCTCGGAATAAAAAAGACCCACAGAATTCAAATTGTATAAGACCATTCTTTGAGATTCAGACGTACTTGTTAATAACTTCTAATCTCTAGCTCTCTCTTGATGAGTAAGACTTTAATAAAATCAGTCATATCTTTGTTATACAAAGTGTAAACAAAACAAATCAGTCATATTATCTTTGTTAAGGTCCTGGACTAATAAATACTTTCTTTCTCAATAAAACAATAAAATAGTAAATACGTAAACCATTTACATTAGAAGTTACCTTATGCATTAGCATAAGGTCTTGGACTTCTTTGATGTTTTATCCTCCACAATAAAACAGTAAAACAGTAAAGCATGAGTCATGCGATCTGAGACATGGAAAGTGTGTTAAGAACCAAGCTTACTAATTTTTTTTTTTTTTAGTTTCGACATTGAATAGGGCTTTGCTTCTCTTGTGAGCAAGGTTATCAACATCGTCCATCATCAAACCAAACTACAGAAAAAAGCACTAATCAAAGCGCATTGAATCAAAGCACAAACACAGGCAGATTCCAATTCCTCCATCTCCTTCGTTGAGTTTGAATGCCTCTTAAACTACAGACCATTCTTCCTTAGTTAAAAGCAATAAAGCAAATGGGGGACAAAACAAATGGGGGTCGACAAAACAATAACTATAAGATAAAGAAGAGAGAGAGGATCAAACCGGCAATTGCAAATGGGGAGCTTACCTTGTTCACAGTAGACGTGATTTTCGGTAGACGCGACTCTTCCCTTGGAAAAAGATGATGAACGTGTCCCTTACCTTGTTCACAGATCTGAAATGCAATCCACAAATAGGGAGCTAATAGAGCTATTCGAAGGGGGAGAATGAAGGGGCCGTCGGAAGGAAGGAGGAGGAGAAAAAAAACGAAAGAGGAGGGGCGACAGGGATTAGGGCGTGGAAGGAGAACGAATAGGAAAAAAAACCAGGTTTATGACCCTGGTTGAACCACGGTTAAAAAAAACCGGGTTTCATTGAAGTAACGTAACGCCGTTCGCCCAAAGTTGACGGCAAGGGGTGTATGTGTGCAATGCGCGTATCTCAGGGGGTGTTAGTGATCGCTTCCAAAGCTTAGGGGGTCTGACTGTAATAGTCAAAAACCTCAGGTGGTGTTCCTGAAAATTTCCCAATATTTTATAATTCAATCTGACTAAAACGTGAGTCAATGTGCTTGATAATAGCCCACTAGAAAGGACCACGCAGGGGAGGAAGTTTGGTGCATTTGATTCTTTTGATTAGGAAATTGAGATTTATGAATTGAATTAATGGACTTGATAATAGCCCACTAAAAAGGACCATGTACGGGAGGAAGCTTGGTGTATTGAGATTCCTAGTCTTGAGAAAAGGGAGTCCCAATAAAAAATACTACAAAATATCCATAATTAAGGGTGCTTCGTGACCTTCCACAAAGATTGAATTCATCAGCTACTTCATTCCAGAAGTGGGACCCACGAGTTCAAATATCATAAAAAAATCACCTAATTCTTCCCAATTGAAAATTAGGAAGTTGAAACCTTTATCAATGCAATGGCAAGCTACTTGCCAAAAAAATCTCACCCATGAGTCATGATTAATAGAAATGTGCTACCATCCACACAAGTATGTATGCTAATTATTTTTGCTTTTGCAATGGTGACCCGTGTCTTCCATGTGGGCTGGTAATATTCATGTTTTCCAACTAGCTCATGTAGTTTAAATGGCTGTAATTATATCTCATCAAACTTTGTTAGTGGGTTGAAAGATAGATGTAACACCTCGAACCCGGGTCAGTGCAAACTGGCACCCGACCCGAACCCGAACCCAATTCACTACTGTAACAACCCGAATTATGTTCAACAACTAAATCTGAGGTGTTACTGACCCATATCAAATATACATCAAGAATATACCAGACTAAAGAATAAAATAATCCATTCAATTAATTAACTATCAGAGTGCGGAAACAAGTATGTGCGGAAGTGTAGTCTAAAATCCTCAAATAAACATTAAAGTTAATCATCAACATTAATATCAAAGTCTGGTAAAATAAAATGGTTACTATCTCTCTCATCTCTCTAGTATATCAATCCAAATGAATAATAGTCTATCAAATATAACTAAGTCTATAACAATCCTCCACCTCAAACAATATCCGGGTAAAAGTAATCCTCCGGTGAATACTCAGCTACCTCTCCCTGGAAATCACTATGATCCCCTCTCGCGTATCAGCTGAAAAATGAAATAAAAGTAGGGTGAAATACGAATATCCCAGTAGGTAACACATGCATGATTAAACAGTTAATATAAGTAAAATAACAGTTCATGCACGATTAAGCAATATCGACTAAGTAGGCTCGTATAATCATTTGTATCAATCATGATTACAAAACAGAATGATAAACAGTTCTAAAGATGAATTTCAGCAAGTTCTATTATAAGAATCCAATATCAAAATCAATAACATAATTCATACTTTGCTAAGATGCACTAAACAGTCACATCCGATCAATATCTCAATCACATGCCTCCAGCATGTATACAATAATAGTAACAAGTGTTTGATTTCAGTGTCATTGTAGGACTCACAAAGATAGATAAACCTTTTGAGATGATTCTCGACCAATCGCTATACCACCGTGCGGCTTAGAGGCAATGCTACTAATGATACTCAAGTCCCATGCAGCTCAGCTTAGACAAGAGCCGTAGTCACTGACTTATTGCACACGTACCCATCAGAGTTGGCATGTACCACCAACATGCAGCACCAGAATCAATACATGGAGATGGTCGCTTATCCACATGTACAAGGAATCACCAGCGGCTCACCGGGATGTCCCTCCAGACATAGGACCTTTCCAGACAAACTAACTTGCAAAGGAAGCGCATCGCACAAGGGAGAAACTCAACCCAAATGACATATCCCTCAGCTATCTAGCAGCAACTATGAATCCATAACCAGCTATGCCCACTAGACTCCAAAATTCCCTAAAATATAATATTTCTATAAGGGTTGGTGCCTAGCGGCATATAAAGGTTATATCTGTCAATTACTTCAATATTCGAGTCATCAGAGTTCTGAATTCTCTTTATGAAGTTTTATGGTTTATAGTGTAGTTTAAAAGATATTCTAGTAATTAAATAATAGTTAGGTTTTCCATAAACTAGATTTCTCAATTACTTTCAAAGTTTGGCAACTAATGTCCTAAATATCTTCCTAATTTATTTTCCTGTAAAACAGGGAATTAGATAATTTATTTTGGTCTTAAAACATCTTAATTAATCATTAAAATTGTCTAAAAATAGTTTAGAATTGAATCAGGTTCGAAATTACGAAAATCTGCAAATTCTACACAGAGCGCCTAAGATCGCCTCGGCGGTCTGTGGTTAGCGGTAGTTCAAAATAGGTCGTCGACGATAAGTCTTCCAGCGGTCTAAGATTTATAAAAAGCGCCGAGGATCACCGAGCACAGTCGAGGTCAGCGGTCTCCCAAAAACAAACAGAAACAGTTTCAAAACGTGATTTTTCTCGTCCAATATCATTCTAACATACTTATAACATTGTTATCAAACTAAATACATCAATATATCTCATAAAAACATGCTTTTGCGATTAAACGAACGTCAATACCAAAAACGAATGTAAAACAATGTCACCTACCTCTTCCACGATGGTTTCTCCTTCTCTTCTCTAGACAATGACTAGAACAGCAAGAGACACTGCCTAGAATAATGAAAACGAGCAACACCGTCTCCCTGTTCCTTCTTCTTCTTCTTCTCCTTCGGTCGTTCACGACTTGTTCACGTTTGTCGCTTGCGGCTGAAGTATACGAGTGAAATACAAACGTATGTGTTTTAGGTTATTAAACTATTATATATACTTCTTGATCCCATGTATCTCACATGCAAACTTTCCTATACACACTGCCCAATCAGAACACATACCTCGATATCTCATGATCGGACGGTCGGATCTGCGTCCAACTCTGGATCTCCACTAATTATATCATCCCCTACATTAATAAAATATTTCCATCAATTATAACTCTAAAGAATATTATTTATTAATTTATTTTATTATTTAAGGAAAATTCAGGATTTTACAATAGACCCACCGATTGCTGTAATGAGTAGATGCCCAAGTCTCTCTCTCCTTTTTTTTTTACTACATATAACCATATGAATGGGTCTCACTACTTTGAAACCAAAGTAGCCTTTTTTTTATGGACCAATGAAGCTCTCTCCATCTAAACCTTCTCTCTCTCTCTCTCTCTCTCTCTCTCTCTCTCTCTCTCTCTCTCTCTCTCAAGAGAATGAGATAGGCATTGCATACACATGAATCCTTTGAGTTGTGGTACAACCTTGAAGGCTTAGCCACAATGCTATCATATGTCTATTTACTTTCGTAATATCACTAACATGTTTACCCCTCCTCTCTCTTTTTTTTTTTTTTTGTAGGTTTCAATGGAAGCAAGTGGTTATATATGTCAACAACGAGCCCCAAGTCATGAAGGTGGTGAACTGAAAATCGGTTCCACATATAAGAGGTCTATTTCTTTGAAAGAGCTTGAAACAAGAATCAGTGAAACTAATAAAGTGAATTGGACCCAAAATGATAATGTTCCTAGTGGATGGTTTGAATTTGACCCCCAAAAATAATCAGAGTGTCATTAGTGTTTGTAGACACTTTGGACCTCGTTTCCTGGGTGTCTTTCTTGAGAATGTTAATAATGAAAAGGATGGAGATAGTCAGTTGACAATTGATAAGCGATTTTATCCTGCCCTTCATTTCCTTATTGAAAAGAAAAAATTATGGGATGGTTTCAAGTTTAGGGGTCGAGCTACATTTCAACCCTATTTACTAGAATGGACAAAATCAATCCTGAGGGATTATGGGCATATTTTGAAAGATGCTCATGTTTATGGTGTAGTTGCCGTTTCCAGGTATCCATATGAATTTTCTGGCAATGTATGGAGAGCATTTTGTGAATTATGGGGTCCTTTAAGTAACACTTTTGACCATGGTCGTGGTCAAATGGGGATTTCATTATATGATATGAAGATTATTGGTGGTTTGCCCATTTTAGGGGAACCCTATGAAGTGTTTATCCCCACCAACCAATCTTTGTTCAATGTGGGTGGAAAGACGAAGGGAACATATCCTTCTACAGTGGCAGAGCTTCTGGTTATCCACACTCACTTATGCTCTTACTTTGGGCAAAAGAAAGTAAGTTACACCCAATGGATTGAACACTTTTATCGAAGAGAGTTGATATATATAGCCTTCGAAGAACCCCAGCCGAATACAAGTTACAAGCACCATCCATCTTCATTTCAAAATGAAGGAGAAAATAGAAGAGACCTCTCTTTAGAGGTGTCAAAGGAGGGGTATTTGGTAGCATACTTGGTTTTTTGGCTAAGTTACTTCGTCTTGCCTCATGGCAGCGATGTAGTCAGACTAGAGACCTTTGTCATGGCTTCACAACTGGCACAAGGTGTGAAGATATCACTTGCTCCCACAGTTTTGGGTTATATATCACGGACTTGGTCAGGTTACTACGCATCCATCTAATCCTAGTATAACCAACCCGAATTTTCTAATTTACTATATGATAACTTGGATGGGGGAGCATTTTCCTACTTTATATCATGGTCGGCAAGATACTGAGTTTCCTAAAGACTATCCCTTGATGGTGAGGTATACAGGTGTTCAAGGAGAGATTACAGATCCCTTTCAAGCGCGACTGGTGTTCAAAAATGACCAGTATGTTTCTTTTCACCCTGATGCTTTTTTGAAGGGAAAAGGCGTAACCTTATGGATACACTAGATTTGTCTGATGCTCATTTTGAATTCCTAGTATGTATGCGCTCACAGTTGCTTCTTATACAGGTGGGTATGGAGACCCGATTAGAGTCGTATTATCCGAATAGATTTTCTCGCTAATTTGGTTTGGACCATGGCGTTCCTAGTAATCGGCTTCGTTCAGCTTTAAACAGAGGGGCTGAAATGTCTTGAAGACCTTGCTAAAGCCCACAAATTCATTTTACAAAGAAATACAGGAGCATTATTTCACATCCCTCGTATGAGCTGTATAGGAAGTTGTACATGGTGGTATTGTAAGTGGTGGGCCCAGAGCACTGCAACATATTTGGGTAAGTAAATAAAAAGCATCCTTCCAATGTTAACTAAAGGCCGTTTCAAGCCCCTTCCGCCATATCCAATTTTTGTTGTATCCAATTTGTGTGAAGTTTCTACGGGTTTGAAAGGAGTTGTAACCATCCCCGGGCTTAAGGCTAAAGCCTCTAGCATTTCTGACATCCATATCATAGTCCAGCAAGTCAAGGAAAGATGGAAAAGAGTTCATCGTGCTAAAGATGATCGGGATGTAAATTTCAAGAGAGCTCGATACAATAGGTCATCTTCTTCTAATGGCAATGATTGTATTGAGATCACATCTTCACACACGGATTCAGGTATCCCTGACCCTACTCTCCCGACTATTGATGCTGGTTGCAGCAAAGTATTGGATGATTGGGATGATGAAGAAAAGCTTGATTTTGAAGGCCCAGAGGATCACATTGAGAGTGACTTTGCCAATTTGGAAGTTCTAAAAGATCCTACTGAAGCAGGAGATGATCCAATGGCAAGTACTCATAGTCACCAGAAGTTTGGAACTAGTCCCTTTGACACTTCCTTTATGAAGGATGTTGATGCCCCCACTCTTAGTTATATCAATGGTATAATGCGGGATATTGCTGCTGATATTACTCCATCTCTCCCTCCTAGAGATTTCTTGAGTAAATGTAGCAAGCTTGAGCGCTTCATTCAGATATTGCACACTGCGATTGACGACATAGCTGAAGGCAAGGTATTTGTTGATGCTCTTGCTAACGCCGTCAATTCTATTTTTGAGTCTGCAGATTTGATTGTGTCAAATGACTGAGTTTTGGAACAAGGTTCTGAGGTGGATGCTGCGCATATTGACGAATTAATTCATCGTCATGATGCATGCTTAAATGCCAAGAAGAAACTTGAAGAGGAATTAAAGATCCTTTCAAAAGATTCAGTTGAACTCAAAACTTTGGAATTAGAGGTTCTCGAAGCCGAAGCTAAGGCTCGTTTTCTTCGAGAAAAATATGATGACGAGGTCGCGAAGAAAGTGAACATTCAAGAGCAAACTTTAAACTTAAAGCAACTTATAAAGAACCATGCTCAGATAGATCGAGATCTCTACAAGGCACGTTTAGAAGCAAGAGAACAAAAATTGATAGAATTTCATGAAGAAATGGCATTGAAGGCCTCCCATGAGGAGGAGTACAAGAAACAATTGCACTTGCTAGTTTCTTTTTGTAATAAGTAGAATAAGTTATTGTTATCAAGCTATGTTTAGTGATATTTTTTTCTCTTATTTTGCCACTTTTATATATATTTTTTATGACAGAATAAACATATGATTTGTTTTAATTGGGGCTGGGCCTGTACATATTGCCAGGCTGCCTACGTACCCATAAAATGGGATCAAACCATCCATAGTTCTATGTTTTGCTTTTTTTTATTATTATTAGTTCTTTGCTTTAGCATTTTAACCACATGCAAGCGATTGGTGGATACATCGTGCTAGCAATTTAACTACGTGCACACATTTGGTGGATACATTAGTGCTATGCACACTTTTGATGGATACATTGGTGCTAGAAATTTAACCACATGGACACTTTTGGTGGATGATATTTTAAGGATAAAACCTTCTAAGAAATTTTCCATTTACATAGGAATATATGCATTCACCTTCATGATTTGAAAGCTCATATGCCCCTTTAGGAAAGACTTTAGTAATGACATATGGTCCTTCTCATTTTGAATCAAATTTGCCACCAGTTCTTCTTGTGATGACTATAGGCCTTTTCATAGTAAGTACTAGGTCTCCAGCCTTGAATGAGCTAAACTTAACTTTTTTATTAAAGGCCCTAACTACTCTCATTTGATAAAATTCAAGTCTTTGTTGTGCGGCTAGCCTTTTTTCATCCAATGCTTCAAGCTCAGCCAGTCTGACATTTGCATTCTCATCTGGATTGTTCAACTATGCTATAACTCTTAGTGATGGCAATTGTACCTCTAGTGGGAGTACTGCCTCTAATCCATATACAAGGCTATATGGGGTGCAACCTCTAGTGGGAGTATGCCTATAATGCCTCTGGGAGATGTTCATGCCAATCCCTTATGCTTTTAGATACTATCTTTTCGAGGATTTTGCACAACACATTGTTAAAAGCTTCTGCTTGCCCATTTGACGATGGATTGTAAGATTATGAACACACATGGTGGAACTTGTACTTCTCACTTAGCTTGGTTAAAGGCTTGCACTTAAAATATTGAGCACGATCTGAAATGATCTTCAATGGGACCTCATACCTATAAATAATGTGGTTGCAGATGAAGTTTGCAACTTTGTTGCCTCCACATTCTTTAATGGTACCGCTTCAGCCCATTTTGAAAAATAATCAGTCTCAGCCAAGATAGAATTGTTGGATGAAGAGGCTGAGGGGGTTGATGTACAAAATCTCCACGTATTTGGCACACCTTGCAAGCAGTTGAAAAATTCATTGCATCTTGGACCATGGTTGGCCAATAATAGCCTAACCTTTTAAGTTGTCCTGCAAGTTTCGGGCATGCCTGGTGTGCACCACATGTTCCTAAGTGAACCTCACAAAGAGCATGTGACGCTTCTTCTTTTGATAGACATCTCAATAACATCCTATCGAAGAATCGTTTGTACAATGTATTATTAAAAATCGTGAAGCGTGGAGCTCGTCGTCGCACGTCAACCTTTTTCCAAGGATTAATTGGCAATCTCCCATGTTTGAGATAATCAATTATGGGTTGTCGCCAGTCTTCATCCTCTTCTATTTGATAAATAGCAGCCATATCTATCCCTTCAATATCTTCCACACGTTCTTGTATTGGCAGGAGAATATAACGTTCCCCAACAGTAATTTGCAATTCTCTTTGCTTTGGAAGAGTTAATGAGGCAGCTAGGTTTTCCAAGGCATCTACTTTATCATTCTCAGATCGAGGCACATGGTCAATTTGGATGCTTGAGAACTAAGACATACTTGAGCCCTTTGAAAATAAGGGATTAAATTTTCATTTTTAATGTCATATTGACCGTTAAGTTGCTTTACAATTAGCTGAGAATCGTCGTACACAAGCAAATGATCAATATGCATTTCACGAGCTATTTCAAGACCAATGGTCAAAGCCTCGTACTCAGCTACATTATTTGAACACTGCTCGAGGAGAGCAAAAGAATATGGCAAAACCACCTGAGGGTGTAATGAATACAATTCCAACACCTGCCCCTTGTTTTCTCGATGCTCCATCAAAATAAAGTTGCCATGGTTTGGAAGTTTTTGTGTAAAAAGCTTCTTCATCTGGAAATTGAACTGATATCTTAGCATCGTCAGGTGTGGGGTGTGTAGCCAAAAAGTTTGCAAGGCTTGGCCCTTTATCGCCTTTTGAGGGACATACTTAATCTCAAATTCTGACAATAGCAAGGACCATTTGGCTAACCGTCCTAACAGCATAGGCCACGACATTAAATATTTCAATGGATCTGCCTTTGAGATGAGAGTAATAGGGTGTGCCAACAAATAATGCCGCAACTTTTGGACAGCAAATATGAGGGCCAAACAAATTTTTTCTATCGAAGAGTAATTATTTTCTACCCCCACTAAAGTGTGACTTAAATAATATAAGGCATTTTCTTTCCCCTCGCAATTATTTTGAGCAAGTAAAGCTCCCAAAGAGCATTCCAATGCCACTATATATAATATTAAAGGTTTCCCTTTAATTGGTGCTGCCAATACTAGTGGTTTAAGAAAAAACTATTTAATGCTCTCAAATGCATTCTGGCATGTTTGATCCCACACGAAAGGTGTGTCCTTCTTCATTAGCCTCGAAAAAGGTTGACATCTTCCAGATAAATTGGAAATAAACCTTCGTATATAAGCGAGTCTTCCCTACAATCCACGTAACTCTCGTAAATTATGAGGAGGTGGCATTTCAATGATCGCTTTGATTTTTGTGGGATCAATCACAATCCCTCGATGTCGAACAACAAAACCAAGGAATTTCCCGGAAGTCACGCCGAACGCACACTTCAAAGGGTTCATTTTCAGCTGATGTTTCCTTAGCTTGTCAGAAACTTTTTTAAGATCTCCAAGTTGATTTTTTCTTTCTTTAGTTTTGAAAACTAAGTCATCAACATAACACTCTATAGTGTTATGGAGCATATCACTAAAAATATTTGTCATGGCTCATTGATAAGTGGCCCCTGCATTTTTTAACCCGAAAGGCATCACTGTATAACAATAAATTCCTTTGGGTGTTCAGAAAGCCATGAATTCCTCATCCTCAGGTGCCATCTTAATTTGATTATAACCCGAGAAGCTATCCATAAAGGATAAGGCACCAAACCCTGTAGTTGCATCCACCAGTAACTCAGTAATTGATAGAGGAAATTCATCTTTAAGGCATGCGTCATTAAGATACCTAAAATCTATGCAAATTCGCACTTGCCCATTTTTCTTCTTTAGTGGGACAATATTTGCGAGCCATGTGGGATATTTGACTTCTCGAATAAAGTTAGACTTTATTAACTTGTCAACCTCAGCTTCGATTTGTACAATTAACTCCGGCCGAAAACGGCGTTGTGCTTGCTTCATGGGCCGTTTCTCACTAGATATTGCCAATTTGTGGACAACAATTTTGGGGTCTAATCCTGGCATGTCATGATATCCCCAAGCAAAGACATCTTGATATTGCTGGAGTAATTGTTCATAGCTTCCCAACTCTTCTTCAGATAACGAAGCACTTACAAAAGTTGGTTTTGAATCGAGCTTGGTTCCAAGATTTATTTTTCAAAGATTGTCAACCGCTGCTTGGCCACCATATTCAATTTTGACAGGTGCCGGTTGAACTTCTTGAAGAAAATTCGGGGTTTCCTCTTGTTCATCACCCGAATATTTGGAATCCTGATCCGGTGCTTCCACCTCTTCTGACTGGCATTCTTGAATAAAGGTGCAATTAGCTTGCACAGTCATTTCCATGCCTTGGTTATCTTCATCATTTTTTGGCCTTTTAAAGATAACTTTGCATTTATCCTTCTTAACACCACCTTTCCTCTGAACTTTCTTGAAATTTCCAAGTCTTTCAAATACAAATACACGTGGTTTTTCTTGGGTACCAATATCCTCACATTACTCACTACCAAGAATATATAGCCTTTTCCCAATCTGTGAAGGCTTGAATTTCAAAGGAGGATGCTTCGACATAAGGCGTCTTGTGCAAGCTTATTTGTCTTTTTGCCTCATTCTTGTGCAAAAAGACCTTCTTCTTTGATTTGTCCTTCACTACAATGGAAAGCAAGGGCTTATGCCTTTTGAAAAATACCTTTCTAACTATACGTCCTTTAGCTTTAAACATCAAGATCATAATTCAAGACTGAGGGATAGATTGGTTTATTTTCCAAAGAGGACCAATAACTTGTAGTGAGTGATGCCATGGTATCTTTAAGGGATACCAAGGCTTTCTGCCCAAGCTTCCTTTGACATTTAGGTACACTAGTAAACATGCACGTGCTTTGCACGTGGAAGGCTTTTTTAAATAAATAAATGAATATAAAATCAATAGATATAAAAGGTAAAATTATAAAATATCTAACACTAAATATGAAGGAATAATTGACTGCATTAAGCTATATTGTTATATCTCTTCGTCTAATAACTATAAGATACGACAACACAGGATTGCAATGTCATTGATAGTCCTTTCTAGTTCTCCTCAATTTTGATCTTCTTTTGTTGGTGAATCATATGCAAAAATCATCAGATTGTTCCATGTGTCTTTTTGAAGTGCTCACTTCTTCAACAACAGTTTGTACCAGATATGTGTTATAACAAAACATGAAAATTAAAAAACAGAAAATGATTTCTTAAAGAAAGAGCAGGAGAGCCATACTCAATGTAATGATTTTAAAGGTTATTTTCCTCCCAATTTTTTTTTCCAACAAACAGTGCACTTACCAAAATTGTTAGGTGTTTTTTTTCATAGATCTAAAATACCCTTCTCTAGAATATTTAATTTCGAAAATATCGTTTTCTTTTGTTATGGTCGTGAGTCTAATCAAACCTTAATTATTCTATTGTTATGGAATCGCTGTATTGATTTTTCTCATTGAAAAGACACTTAATATAAGCATATGTATCAGAAGTCCTGGTTCATATAGAGAAAGTGAGAGACATAGAGAAGAAAGATTGTGAAAATCCTAAAAAAAGAGTTTAATTCTACAAAGGGCACCTACAACATGTCAAAAATAGAAAGTGACTACAAAATGAATAATTACAGCAAAATAAATGAATAAACATGCACAAGAAGAAGTCCAATGACAAGGTTATTCAAATTATCAAATCAATGCAAATTTCTTACCATGGTCAATCATACTTCTTGCCCAAGTCCCTTGAGTAATCTTACATGTTATTTCACAAACCTACTTGCATTCACATTATGTTGTCAATTTTATCTTATATTTTGATTAACAAATCTTACGCCAAAATCATCATTGCAAAAATTTCACCATAGTCCACCAAATTAACATTATGAACCCCCAATGTAGTATTGTTCACAAGAACCAATTCGGCAAAAAGTCTCAACGATAGTATCTAAAAGGTTCGAACTGCAGTTAATTTGGATATCCAAGTAAGAAATTCAAAAGCGACTATAAGACATCCTCGGCATCCTTAACCTCACATCATGACAATCATATTCCATGCAATGGCAGTAAATAATTTTAATGCCAATCCTTAAATCACAATGGATAAAGATAATATATTCCAGAATTTGGAACAATAAATTCATCAAGGAACCAAGGAGACACAAACTCACTCAACAGTGCTCTTCTGATTGAGCCAACTCCATCGAAACAGCAGGATCCAAACCTCCCATTCCTTTCCCTTTCCTTTTGGCAGAAAGCGTTGTGATGAGAAAGTAACCAAAGCCGTCAAGCCCCAAAACCCGGTGGAGCAGTCAAAATGAACTGAAACTTGCAAAATGTTGATTAATTTTTCGTTGATCACCGACTTCTTCATGAAGTCCATGAAATCGCTGTAAATTTCCTCCACTTTGTCCTATTTGATAGAAACGGAAAAAACCATAAACAATGAAAACTGAAGAAATCTTCTGGATCTGTGATGATAGATTGAATTTCAAACAGAAATGATGAATCAAACGGGGTTTGACGTTCAACCACAAACCCCATGAAGAAGGCAGAGAGAGAGAGAGAATTTGCAACTGCTGAAGCATGTAGGGAATCTCTAAAAGAAATGGTTTAATGATAATGGTATTTTTTGAGTTTGAAGGGAGATAGAAGGTTAGAAGTGACAAGGGCAATGGTATGACGTTTGATAGTGGGTGGTTGCTAAGGCAGTTTGAAAGAGGGCATCGGAGGCAATATGGAAAAGGAGAAGGATAGCATGGGAAAATAAAAATGGACAAACAATAAGAGGCTTCGTGCTTTTTATAATAGTAAAGATATCTAAAAGCCATTTTAGGCTGTGATGTAGCCTCTACCCTTTGTTGTCAGGGTTTTGTTGTTCATGATGAAGTGCCACCTTAATTCGAGGTGACTTGGATGCCAACCATGGGGTTTCTTCGAGTTTAACCCCTTTTACCTCTTGTTTACCACTTTCAAGGGAAAAAGATGCTAAATTGGTTGACTTATAAAATTTGGCATTTGCATAATTAACTTCCTCTCCTTGAAATGGATCAGAATCCCCAGAGACCTCCAAAACCTCTCCATTTTTGCTGAACTTAAAACATTGGTGGAGGGTCGAAGGTATCACTCCATATGTATGGAGCCATGGGCGCCCCAATATGGCTTTGTATGATGTGTTGGCATTAATTACATGAAAGAGAGCGTCTGAATACAACTCTCCTATCTCCACTTTCAGAGCAATAGTACCAAGCACTCTTTGCCCTGCTTGATTAAATCCTTGGATCAAGTGTGTCACTTCACAAGATACCATATTACATTGAACGACTTCTTCATCTAGTGAGTCATCCTCTAACAAGTCAATGTCAATGTAATCCTTCAAAGTGAATGGAACCCTCAGAGGTTGTTCGTATTCATCTTCCAAAAGGGTTGGCCTCTTCTTTTGTGCCTTTCTTCTAGAAGACTTCTTTTTCTTTGTCAATCCTTTACGACCACGAAAAATAACACTTGAACGACTAGTAGACTTTATATCGACAAGGGGCAATGCAGTTTGCCTTTTAGTTTTTGTGCATGCTTCGAACCACAACCGCACCTCTGATGTTGGGAGGCGTATGATGTGCGTTCCTCCTTTAAGGATTTTGGTTCCCTGGCGCAATATCTGGCAAAAGCACGAAGGATCGCGTGCCTTCGAGGTCGGGAAATGGAAATGGGAGAATGGGAGTCACCACTGCCTGATGGGGTGTGTGCGCACCTGACTTTGGGTCGCACGGGCAGAAACGGGAATTTGGAGTCGCCACCGCCTGATGGGGTGCAGGCGGACACCCGGGTGCCTAAGTTAGTCTAATGGGTTGGTCTGCGGCTTTGAGATTCTAAGTAAGGTCTCAGTTATGGTTCGGGGAAGTCCGTAGACACCCTGATCCACCCCGTCGGTTGACGGGTCCCAAAGAGTCTCCTAGGTTTGAGTCAGCCTTCTATTTTGGCTCTCACCCGATTCCTAATCCAGCATGCAATTTAGTTAAGTCTTGGCGGGACCACCTGAGTGGTGTGGGTCCCTTTAGTTGATTTTATCTTGCTTTACTTAGGTGATCTGAGTCTAATTGGGTGGGCCCCGTTGGAAGGCCCACGGTGCCCTTGGTGGGCTTGGGTGAGCCCATGTGCCCCTGTTGGGCCTCTATCTAGCCTAGGAGGCCCTGTGGGCTTAGGTTAAGTGTATTGATTTTACAATAAGGTTCAGGTTTGAAGCTTAAGTGGTTTTCATGCAAAGAGTGGGCCGGTGTTGGTTTGCGGGCCCCTGGGTGGGCCCCCATGATAGTTGCCAAAATGTTTTCAATTTATCTTATTTAAATTCACCCAGGTGGGTTGGACATTGGGCTTGGGGCCCGTAGTCCAATTCTTAGGCTTGAAAGCCCAAGTTAAGTGAAGTTAGGGTTTTGAACCCTTACTTGGTTGGTTTTTGGGCTTTGGCGAGCCCGATAGGCCCTAACCCTGCGTCTCGGCCAAACCACACAATTCAGATATCATTCCACAAAACAAGTCCGGGTGGACCGCATTGGGTCTGGTCCATCCGGTTTTATTGGTTAATTTCACTTAACTTACTTATTTGCATGCTTTCGGGTTTATTGGGCTTGGTGGGCCCCGTTGGAAGGCCCACTAATGTTCCAAATTGGACCGAGGGTCCAAGTACCGTGTTGGGTTTCCGGGTGACCCGGAAACCCTATTGGTTCAATGGTTTTAGTGTAAACATTCAAGGAAATGCCATAAAATCAAGCAAATGCCAAAAAGGTGTTTCTGGGTATGTAGCCGACCCTGATGGTCGGCTACACACAATTTTTAATGTAGCCGACCATATAGGTCGGCTACAAACAAATGGAGGGTGATTCGACCTGAGTTGTCGGATCACCCTAAATATGCATTTTTTGGGGTTTTGGTCTTGGGGTGGCTCTTATGGGCTTCCCAATGGGTTACTAGGGTTGTGTGGGCCCTTTGCAAGGCCCACCAGGGTGTTGGAGTTGTGGAGTCTCCAGCACTTGGTCTCTTTTGGGTGGTTTCTACGACAACCAAACAGTGACCATGTCACCCCTGTTTCGGTCTCTTAACTTATGCACACCAACAAGCATCAAAGATCAATAAAAAGCCTACGGTTAAGAACCTAAAACATGATCCAACAAATAACCAAAACATGCATACTCATACTTTATCCAAGGGGACAGCCGCTCATGCATGCATTGGGGGTGGGATTAGATGCACCAACAGGTGGACAAACTTGCTAGTTCCAGTAGCCGAACAGCAGGAGAGGGGAAGCATGGTGATGTGATCTCTTGCATTGCATACATGTTACATAAATCGGTTCTACTAAAAGGGAAATAGGGTGCTGCTGCTGCTGCCAACAACAACCCTAAAAGTGTAACGCCCCGAACCCGGGTCAGTGCAAACCGGCACCCGACCCGAACCCAGTTCGCTACTGTAACAACCCGAATTTAGTTCAACAACCAAATCCGAGGTGTTACTGGCCCATATCAATTACAACATCAATAACATACCAGACCAAAGAAAGCAAAATCCAATCATTTTATTAAACTATCAGAGTTGCGGAAACAAGTATGTGCGGAAGTGTAGATCAAAATCCTCAACTAAGCATAAAGCTTAACCATCAGTCAGTAATATCAAAGTCTGGTAAAATGAACTGGTTACTATCTCTCTCTTATCTCTCTCATACATCAAATCCAAATAAATGATAATAAACCAATCGACAATGCTAAGTCTATAACATCAATCCACCTCAGACAAGATCTGGATAATAATAATCCTCCGGCAAATACTCGGCTATCTCTCCCTGGAAGTCTAAGAGATCCCCCTCTCGTGTATCAGCTGAAAAAAATGGAATAGAAGTAGGGTGAGATACGAATATCTCAGTAGGTAACACATGCATGACTAAACAGTTAATATAAGCAAAGCAACATTTCATGCACGATTAAGCAACATCGATAAATCAGGCTCGCATAATCATTTATACCATTCATGAACACAAAACAGTTTGATAAACAGTTCTAGAAATGATTTTCAGCAAGTTTTAATATAAGAACTCAATAGCCAAATCAGTAGCATAATCCACACATTGCCAGGATGTACTAAGCAGTCACATCCAACCAATATCCCAATCACATGCATCCCGCACGTGCACAATAATAATAATAATCATATCAAGTGTTGTGTTTTCAGTGTCATTGTAGGACTCACAAAGATAGATAAACCTTTTGAGATGATTCTCAACCAATTGCTATACCACCGTGCGACTTAGGAGCGATGCTACTAATGATACTCAAGCCCCATGCAGCGCAGCTTAGACAAGAGCCGTAGTCACCGACTTATTGCACACGTACCCATCAGAGTTGGTATGTACCACCAGCATGCAGCACCAGAATCAATACATGGAGATGGTCGCTTATCCACATGTACAGGGAATCACCAACGGCTCACCGGGGTGTCCCTCCAGACATAGGACCTTCCCAGACAAACTAGCTTGCAAAGGAAGCGCGTCGCATATAGGAGTAACTCAACCCAAATGACATATCCCTCAGCTATCTAGCTACGACTATGGATCCATAACCAGCTATGCCTACTAGACTCCAAAATTCCCTAAAGTATCATAATTCTATAAGGGTTGGTGCCTAGCGGCATATAATGGTTATATCTGTACATTTACTTCATTATTCAGTCATTCGAATTCTGAATTCTCTTTATAATGTCTTATGATTTATAATGCCATTTAGAAGTGTTTAGATAATCAAATGGTAGTTAGGCTTTTCCAAAATCACATTTCTCATTTACCTTCAAAACTTGGCAACTAATGTCCTAAATATCTCCCTAATTTGTTTTTTTCTGTAAAACAGGGAATTAGATAGTTTATTTTGGTCTTAAAAGACCTTAGTTAATCATTAAAATTGTCTAAAAATAGTTTAGAGTTGAATTAGGTTCGAAATGAAAAATTGGAATTTCTGCTTAGAGCGCCTGGGATCGCTCCGGGCGGTCTCCAGTCGGCGGTAGTTCAACTTCGAGCGCCAACGGTCCGTCGTCCCGCAGTCCACGGCGTCCTAAATTTTATAACCAACGCCTAGGATTGCCGATGAGCGCCGAGTACAATCGAGGTCGGCGGTCATACAAAATCGAGCAGAAACAGTTCTAAATCATGATTTTTCTCGTCTAAACTCATTCTAATGTATTTATAACATGCTTAGCTAACTAAATACAATATTACATATCATAGAAACATGCATTTGCGATTAAACAAAGGTAAATCCAATTTTAAAACCAAAACGATGTCACCTACCTCTATATGCTGATTTCTCCTTCTCTATTCTGAACAATGGCGAACCTCTAGCACTGAGAAACTCTCTGGACGATGAACGCACGCCCAGCCCTTCCTTCTTCTTCTCCTTCTTCTCTTCTCTTTGGTCGTTCAAACAGGTTCGTCGCTTGCGGCTTCAATACGAGCGAGAATACAAGTATAAAATTAGGTTATTTCTTTAT
Source organism: Buxus sempervirens (assembly GCA_947561395.2). Taxonomy (NCBI): domain Eukaryota; kingdom Viridiplantae; phylum Streptophyta; class Magnoliopsida; order Buxales; family Buxaceae; genus Buxus; species Buxus sempervirens. The sequence goes on along the minus strand of OX387183.1, from coordinate 40,586,743 downwards.
ACATATATATATATACCCCCTGATCCTATGCATCTCCCATGCAACTCTTCTATACACCTTGCCCAATTAGAATACATACCTCGATATCTCACGATCGGACAGTCAGATCTGCGTCTAATTCTGGATCTCCGCTAAGTTGATCACCCCCTACAATATTAAAATTTTTCTATCAATCATAACTCTCGGTAATATTATTTACTAATTTAATTTATTATTTAAGGAAAATTCGGGGTTTTACAAAAAGTACCTCACATGCCTACCAATTTAACACAGAAACAGAGAGAGATCATGCTCATATTCAAAAGTAGCATGCGTCATAATCCCTAAACATGCCAACACATGCATACAATCCCTTTTCCTATGCGCACCATTGCATGCATTTTTTATACACTTTAAAGCAAGTGAGCAAAGAACATACACATCATGGAAACATGTCAAAGAGAGAAAAGAAATGAGATGTAAAGAGAAGAAACACAAGAAGGGATAATGGGGGGGCTTACAAGGGTACATTAGAAAAAGTATTAGGGGAACATGATCCCCTTTTCAATGGGTGGAACCACTACCAATAACAGAAAAAAAAACAGCAACTTACCATGACCTCTAGACCCCCTTTCCATTAACTAAAGAGTCCTTTCTTCCTCCCATTAAGCTACCGGTAGCCTACCTTTCCTACCGTGGAAGAATCATAACCCATAGAAGGCATGGAGAAGTGATAAAATAGGGACGAAACTCACATTTCATGCACAACAAGTACCACATCATGTATGAGAATCTACATGCTCCGAATGGACCAAAGCTCACATATGTTGAATAAGATCTTGCAAGAATGCTTACCTTGTGTTTACAAAGTTGTTTTGGAGTGTGCCTCACCTCCCTTCGGGCTTGGACAGCACTTGGTCGGCCCCTTCTTGGCTCCAACAGCGAACTATCTCCTCCTTGCTTGGGTGGGAATAGAGAAGAAGAAGGAAGAAGATGATGGTGAGGTCAAGGTGGGGTACTTGAAGGGTGGAGTTGGAGAGCTTCCTTGGGGGTGATAGGCACCTCCTTGAAGCTTGGACAAGAGCTGGAGGCTTCTCCTCCAGCAACCACAGCAGTAGAGCCCCTTCTTGTTGGGGTGCAAATGGAGAAGAAGAAGGAATGGGAGAGTGGGAATGAACTTGAGGTGGTCTAGGAAGGTGTTGGAGGCTAGGGAGGTTGAGGAGAAGCTGGTTCAGAGAGGCAAAAATGGGCAAAGAAGGTGCCAGGTCCGAAAAATGAGCCAACCCCTTGAAAGGGGGCTGCTGCCCCCTTAAATAGTGCTTTTTTTTTAGCCGATGAACAGTGCCGGATACACTGTTCACTATGTGTATCTGACCTATTTGGTTGGATACAAAGGGTTTTGTTTGTATCCGATACAAAGTATCGGATACTAACATAATTATTGCTAAAAATTAATGTTTTGCGCAAATTTGTCGAGCAATCGGCGCGAATCTCGCTGAGCAAATCTTTGTATCTGACATTTGAGTCCGGATATGAAGAGGGGCAAGTGTATCCGGCATATTTGGTCGGATACAAATCGAAAAATTACGGATTTGCCCCTCGACTTGACCGAATCGACCGATTTGACACTTTTGAGCAATTACAGATTGGTCCCTGCGAATTTTGGTTTAGTCCCTGGGATATTTGATGATTTTTGGATATTTAAGATTTAGTCCCTGAGATATTTTGCTGCGTTGGCTACCACGTGTGCAGTTCCTGCGCCACGTGTGCAGTTCCCGGTTTTGCTGCTCGGAAACTTTGACAGCTCATATCTCCTTCATCCGAACTCTGATTTGAGCAAACTCAATTGCGTTAGACTCGTATCGGAGCCCTCTATCCAATGAAGTAGTGCTAAGCACTTGGCACGGGGTTCGAGAAAAATTCAACTTTAGGCTCATCCTCAAGTTTGACCGGCCCACAGAACCTTCATCCGAACTCTGATTCCAACAAACTCAGTTGCGTTAGAACCGTGTCGAGATTCTCTATCCATTGAGATAAATCAAGGTGGCCAATTATCACTTGATCAAAAAGTCAATTTTTCACCCCTTAGGGTTTGACTTTTTAGCTGGGTTTTACATTTTCGGCTTTTCCGGGAGCGCAAAAATGAGGTGCTTACAGGGTGCAAGCAGAAACCTGGGTGTCTAGTGTTTATCTATTAGGTGATTTACAACTTGAGATTCCAGTTAAGTTCTCGATTACTATTCGGGGAAGTCCGTAGACACCCTAATCCGCCTCGTCGAGTGACGGGTCCCATGGGTCATCCTGGTTATGAGTCAACTTGATTTACTTCACCCGTCCTAGACAAATATGCACTCATCAATTAGGTCTTTATGTGGGGACCACATGAGTGGTGTAGGTCCCCTTATCTATTTTTATCTTCTTTATTAAGTGATCTTAGTTCGATTAGGCGGGCCCTGTTGAAAGACCCACGGTATCCAAGATGGGCTAAGGGGCAACCCAAATGTCCCATTTGGGCTTAATCTAAACCTAGAAGCCCTTTAGGGTTTGGTTAATTTTAATTATTTGGTTAAGGTTAAAAGAGATTGAAATTAAGGTTTTATGCCTTTGGTGGGCCTGGATGATCTGTGGGCCCCTAAGGTGGGCTCCACCGTAGTTTATTTTAATTTTATAATTTTTATTTTGATTTGATTCCAATGTGGACTAGGGATGGGGCTTGGGGCCCTTCTCCTATGCTTGGATTGAGAAACCCAAGTCTTTTGTGGGTAAGGGATGTGTATCCCTTCCTTTTTTGATAAACGGGTTCTCCTTTAAAGAGATAGGACCTGCTAGGCCCAAACCCTAAGTCACGGGCAATCCATCTATCTCTACCCAAGCATGTCTCAAATTGGGCTTTGATTGGGCCCCGAAGGGTACAACCCTTAATTAAGTTATTTCTTGTTTAATTTAATCAAGTGAATTAATTGGAGGGGGTGGGCCCCATTGGAAGGCCCACCGTATTCAATTTGGACCCACTATGCCCACTTTGGGTTATGGGATGACCCAAAACCCTGTTGGATTTATTGGCTTGATTTAAAATGGGTTGAAATAATAAAAGATAAAAAAAAGAGCATCTTTGGGTTTTATCTGGGTTTAACCAAAAAGACAGATAGGTTAAACCCTTATTTGTTCATGATCGAAATTAAATTTCGATCATGCTAAAAAAAAAGAGCATAGCCGAAATTTATGCTTGACCGAATTGAGTTTTCGGTCAAGCATGACAAACATAAAAAATTGCAATGTTTAGCAAGGTAATGGGCTCTTTAACTTCTTGGGAAGATCAGAGATTGTATGGGCCCCCTGTGGGCCCACAGGGGTATGAGATTAAGGTGATGAGCGTAATTAAACTAGTTAGTGGGTTTTAAAGCCAAAGAAAGGTGGAGGTAAGGCTAGGGGCCTCACACCCTCACCTATAAGCTAGAACTCATATACTTGCATGGGACAAAGGATGCCCCACTGCTAGTGCTCATGACTGTCCTCTACTCTTCCACAAGAAAAGAAAAATAAGGTGGCCCGGTAAGCCAAGTCATGGTCCAATTCGGCCACACAATTTACATACCTAAGCAACATAACCAAACAAGCATAAAAAAAGCCAAAATGTGATTTAAGATGTTTTAAAGGTGATGGTGGTGTGTGGATGTGAGCATGGAGTGTGCATGGGATAAGGAATGGATCACCGATAAGAAGATATTAGCATGCTTTGTGTGTGATGTGGGGTGCTCTTGGAACCTAAAATGTGCGGGATATCACTTAGAGCCATAAGCATGCATACATGTGTGTGGTCATACTCTTTTGGTGTGTCGCTCTACCATAAAAGACATTTAAAACAATAAGAAAAGATGCCTACAAATGTTGTAATGTGTGTGTGTGTCCTTTTTTTGTGTACATATGAAGCCATTATCACGCTCAAACCCACCTCATGCAGTAAATAACAAAGGAAGGTGCTAAGAAGGACTAGAAAGCTTGTAAAGTGGGGGATTTACAGGATACATTGGCTATGAGAGGGGCAAGAACATGCTCTTCCCTTGAATAATGAAAAGAAACATGAAGAATGGTATCCAGGTGAAACTTTTATTTGGTTATGCCACTATATATGGCCTCTCATCACCTCCCTTTCGGTCTACTCACCTCCCCTTACCATGGGTGCCCTTTCTCATGGAAGAGAGAAGAGAAAATGAAGGAAGAATATGAAAAAGGAGCCAAGGGAACTTATAAACAGTGTATGTAACTCAAAATATACTCATAAAGACATGAATCTCATATATGTTGAATGAAAGACGGAGAGAAGGCTTACCTTGGGTGTAAAAACCTTCTTGGGGGTGTATAGGAGTTCCTTGAAGTCTAGGCAGCAAGTAGAGCACACTCCTTCAACTCCAAAATGGTGCTCTTGATCTCCTTCTTGGTTAGAGTGAGAAAAGGAAGGGATTTAAAGTGGTTTGGCAAGGGTTATGGGGTTTAGAAGGTGAGGAGAGAGGGGCGTACGTAGGAGAGAGGTTAGAGGAAGCAAAAATGGTTGAACCCTTTAAAACGAGCTGAGATTTCCCTTTTCTACTTGAAAATAGTGTGACCAAAAACTCAGTTCGGTCACACTATTTTTTATTGTTCATGACTGAAATTATATTAATTTCAGTCACCTTAACATCAAATCAAAATGATTTTTGTCAAAGATTCGCATTGAACAATTTGACACAAGAATCTAGGAAAAATCTATGAACTGAAATTAAATTTCGGTCATACATATTTCTATTCATATTAGAAATTTAATTTCGGTTCAAACCAAATCTTCAAATTCCGAAATTTCCCTCTCTTATTTGGCTGAAATGATGTTAGATTTCTTCGTGATTTCTCATAAATGAGAGAATCCGATTTTATATTTAATTAATTAATTAATTAAAGTAAGATATTTTAGGAAATAATATTATTTTAATCAAGTTATTTGGTTTTTGTGTTTTGTCTTATCCTATTTTTTCCTTTTGTCCTTTAATTTGCCACTTGCCACGTGGATATGATTTCTGCATTTATTTATAGTTTTGCCCTTAGGGTTATTTTGCCCATATCTTCTTTATCTCGACTCCGATTCTGGTAAACTCAGTTGCGTTGGAACCGTGTCGGAATTTCCTATCCATTGAGACAGAGTATGGTAGTCAATTCAAGCTTGATTAAAAAGTCAATTTCTGCTCCTTAGGGTTTGACTTGTCTTTTAGGGTTTTTATTCCTGGCTTTCAGAGGGGTGAAAAAATGAGGTGTTTACAATTTTCTTACTGATGTAAGTTTGCCATCCATTGGAATCCTTATCTTCCCAACATTCCAAATTCGGCTCTGTCATTATCTCATAGAGTGTCGGGATTTTATGGTCCTCAAACTGTAGCACATCTAGGTAGGCATGAGCAACCAAAGCTTCTTTTTCAACTTCAAGTTTGACTAGTACTGCCCCCTGTGGCAATAGAATAGTTTGCACTAGTTCTTCTCGAACAAAAGAGACACTATTTGATGTCACAGACAGCTCCTTTGGAAGCGGTCCATCAATTTCAATATCCCCTTTATTTATCATATTTTGAATCAAATCATATTTTGGCTTACCATACAATGATACCGACAATATCTTGGATCATCTGTTTTATGCACCTCGGAAGGCTCTTTGGTTCAGAGAGCATTATGACATTTTCTTTAAGCAAATCCTCAAATATAGAATCAATATCGTCAACATCGTAGGAGTACTTCGTCTCTCTTCTTTCTTTGAGAGTTTTGGGAGGATTCTTTCCTTTTCCGTTCCCATTTTCCTTCTTTCTATCTGTCTTCACAAAGGTAGCCATAGCTACCTTTTCATTCCCTTTTGTTTCTACCTTATGACGAGCCATTTGCCTTTCGCGTTACTCACCTTGGAAACTAAAGCATCAAATGTCTACGGCTCGACGATACCAACGAAAGTAGCAATCTTTGGAATGAGGTTATTTGCACACGTTTGTACTGCAGATTGCTCTTTCAATTTCTCGAGACATTGAAGGTTGAGGTTGCGCCATCTTGTAAGGAAGTCGTTGACACTCTCGTTAACCTTCTATCTTGCATCTGCAACATCTATGATTGAAACTTTCTTTTTTGAACTCACAAATTGAGCTAAGAAAGCTCATTGCATATCATCCCAAGTAATTATAGAGCGGGGAGGTAATTGGGTGTACCAAGTAAATGCGGCTCCCTTGAGGGACTGAACAAGTTGTCATATTAATAAGGCATCTATTAATGCAAACTCTCCACATGCTGAATAAAAATGAGCTAAATGCTCTTGTGAGGATCCATTAATCCCATCAAACTTCTCAAAATTAGGTTTTTGATAGCCATGAGGAAATGGAACATTATCATAATGCACTGGGTAAGGCTTACGATATCCAAGTACAAGTGGTGATATAGCGGCTTGGAATGTTCTTATGCCCTCGGCAATAAAAGCTCTTATATCCACCTGGGGATGTTCCGCTGTAGACATTGCTGCTTGTTGTGGTGGTGCTTGTTCTTGAGTAGAACAACTTGCTTGTGAAGCTAATCAGGCAGTAAGAGATGCGATCTATGCATCCTTTGCTGCCATCTTCCTTTGTAATTCTTGCAACTGCTCTTCAACACTAGCAGCTCAAGTCACCATAACTAACATGATTTTAGGCTCACTTTCATCAGCTGAGCTTGTACTTAATTTCCTCTGAAAATTTGCTGATAATTCATCTGAAAAATCTTCTTCTTGAAATAAAGACTCAAGGTCTCCATATAAAGGATTTGTTGAAGAACTCATAGTTGAAATCGATTGTGGTTCTTCTTAAGAATATGTTCCAGAGCTTGAAAAAGTTTCAAAAGCATCATTTAGAGTTAGACGTGCCCTTAACCTTGTCATGGGCCCTGTATATGGCCTTGAGTAGCCCATGGGATCAAGTCTCATATTATGAGTAATCCTTGCTTCTTTGGCATAAACAAAACCATAAAGGAAGGCCCATTTTTTTTGCTTCAAGGTCTGACTTAGTCTTCTTTGATACCTCAGAAGTGAAGGCTATTAATGGGTAATGAGATGCTTCCAAAGATACTTTTGGATTGAACTTCTTGGATGGTTTCCTGGTAAACTGTGATCTCCTTCTTTTTGGAACAAATGGCATATGGACTATTTTGAAATTTGAACTGGAGTAGGCCAAAGATTGCTTAGAGGATGATCCCAATTCAAGGCATCGTGGTCGAAGCTGAATAGCCGATTGACTCCCTTTTGGTGTGGGAGTAGGTATCCTCTAAATCCTCTTTTTATGAGGGAGTGATTTCACCACTTGAGGTTCTGAAGCCTATGGCGACCTCAAAACCTTCACCTTCGGTGTATTTGGCATTTCGCCTTCACATTCCTTGAATGTTGTAACGCCCCGGTTCCGAGTCCATTTCCCAAAACCCAAGGTGTTATGGTAAGTAACAAAAGCAATTAAGAATCTAAATCCATTTAAGCCTTTATTAATTTCATCATCAGAGTTCTATGCGGAAACAAGAAATAATATCCACTAACAACTAATCTTTAATAATTACAATGTTCTTAATCTCATGAAACTAATTTTACAACTGAACTGACTACCCCTTTACATACTAGCCCAAGCTTGTCGTCTTCGCCAAGAGTACCTGAAAAATGGGAGAAATCGGAGTGAGAATAAATCTCAACAAATAGTAAGGTTCATGTATGAAATCAATCCATGTTTATATAAAATAAGTCATGAGGTGTACAATTAAACCATAACAACAACTAGAAAAATGATAATATAGAAATCACGACAAACAGCATACCACATTTGTGACATCATAGGACTAATGGAATCGTAAACAGAGTCCTACAGACATGTGCCAATATGCTACCTTCCGAATTACAAATGGACCAGCCGCCCTACAGTCTGGCTATTCAACACTAACGGAAGAACCCAACCATGAGTTAGCATATACAACCCAACCTATCCAAGAGTGGGTAACGTAGCAACCAACCAATCCAGGAGTGTTACCACACTCGAGATGATGGAATGCCTATGACACAGAATAAGAAACTCCAGAAAACAATTTCATTTACTATCTACTCTAATGGATCCATGTAAGAGCTAAGCCTGCTAGACACAACTCACAATCAAACTCTAAATAACTTAATAACATATCAATCACTACTATAATAGAAAGCGGGAGGACACACTTCTACTGTAGGAGGCATACACACATTTACCGTAAAGGATTCCACATCTTTACGTAGAGGATTCCACATCTCTACAACAGAAGATACCACATCTCTGCCGTAAAGGCTAGTATCAACTCAACCACAGGAAGCAGTATCACTCAACCATAATAGAAAGATAAATAAACAACTCATTTCAAAATACATAAGAGAGAAAATTAACCAAAATCATATCTTCCCAAGATACATGGGGCATCCTCGAGGTACACGGAAGTCTTCAATACTTCTGCCAATTCATTAATGAAACCATATGCAAATGTCCAGAGATATAACATCAAATATAAGAAATGGATCACATCCAGAAGACACAATCCAAGCCTTGAAAACACAATATTATAGTTAAACATGCCCAAATCACTCATTAATTTTCTAAACATTAATTTAATAATATGATCACCCTTAATTTGCCCTTGTGAAAGTGTTAGATAATTTGCCAAGTCAGTATTTTATGATTTACAAAGATTCATCCCCTAGTTGGTTTTTATTCTAGATATTTGCTAGAGAATACCCAAAGTTACCCTTTAAAGAACCTAAGGTGTCAAAACTTATTAACTCAGTTATTTAGTACTTCTAGAAAGTAACTTAGGTCTATATTGAAGTTTAAGAATAGGTTAGTTTACCCAAAATCAGAACTAAATAGGTTGTGACATCTTTCAACTTAAAATATCTCCAAAAGTTTCATATTTACAATCATCGTCCCAAATTACTATTCTTTAATTCAAATTTAATTCCGCCACTTCCTACATCTCAAATTAACCTAGTTACAAGTGTTACAACTTTAGGATTTACAAAAAAATCACTAAAAATTAAATTTGGGCTCAAATCCTAAAATCTGAAATTTTCTGACATTGGTTGCTCAAAGGGCGCTCGAGCGACTGTTCTGGCGGCTATAATTTCAGGTTCTGTTTTAGATACACAGGCAAGTCGCCCATGGTTGTGCTCGAGCGGTTTTTCGAGCAACTGGGTTTCAGGTTCTGTTTTAAGGTATACAGATAGGGCGCTCTGCCCAAAACTTAGTTTTTCTGGGTTTTTCAGGATTTCCGAAACTTCTCAAATTTCTATGATTTTAAATTGTTTCTAAACATCTAAATTTCATTCTAAAATACTTCTAAGACAATCCTAATCAAATCTTAGTAATTAAACTTTATCTAAGTTTTTCCCTACTAATTTGATCTCCTATATTCATTACTTTTCTAGATTCTTAAAGAGAGATTTAAATCACCAAATCAAAACTTTATAATCATCCAACTTTTCCAATGAAATCCAACTTAAAAACCAATATGATCAAACATCAAAATCACAAGAAAACATGCTGTTCCTCCAGTTTCAAGGGTTTGCTACTTGCCTTTTTGATGAACCCAGATTTGTCGAAAACTCCTATGCCCATTTTATGATCTCACTAGCACCCCTCTAGACTTCTCTAATTCAGATCTCCACTGTTCAGTTTGAAGTCCTCCATGAGTAGATCAAAACCCTAAAATTTCGGCCCATTCCAACGGTTGAATCTTCCTAGTTCGTCATTCGAAGTTGGCTGGTCGGCCATCTCTGCAACTCCTTTTTCTTTCTAAATCTGATTTTCCACCTATTTTTTGGGTTAGTTTGTACTATCGTAGACTCCTCCAAATCCAATCTCCACTGTTCAGATTGAAGTACCTCGAGTGAAGATCATAACCTCCAAATTTTAGCTCATTCCAATGGTTGGATCTCTGGGTATCACCGTTCAAAGTTTGCTGGTTGGACCTATGCTGCACATCCCTTTTCTTTTCTTCCCTCTCTTTTCTCTCATTCTCTTTTTCCCCTTATTTTTCTCCAAGCCCTAGCATGAATTCCCCTCTCTTTCTCCTTATTTTTTATTTGCTAAAAACCCTAAAACTTCCCTAGACCTTCCCTTTTATGAGCTCATTTAATTAGAAGTCCCAATAGGTTTAGGAGACCTTCTAAATAGGATTCCCAATCCTAATTGGAAACTTTCCTATCTTAACCCTCCTTCTAATTCCTCTTTTAAGTATCTCATACAAAAGAAGGACTTAATTTAATTTATTTTTGTGCTAATTTAATTTCTTATTTTAAAATATTACTAAAACACTCCAAAGCTCCTCTTATCCCTAAATTTAAGGCACCTTATCAACCATAATCACCAATGTACCATTTGTCCTACTTTTAGGCCTCAAATTTGCTATCTAAATTCAACTAAACTAAAATTTGGCCTAATTAAGTTTCTTGACTTAATAATTAACTATTCTATCCTTTCATAGATTTGATTAATTAGAAAATGACTAAAATACCCTTTCCTTATAATTCCATATTTAACCTTTGGATCTTTTTCCAAAAATTCTCCTCTTTATTTCTCACATCAATCTTAACCATATAATGCACTTGGATTAATACCTGTCTTCTCCAATCCTTTATATTTAATTCACTCTCCCAATTTATCTAAATCAACCCTTCTCTTTCCTATTTAACTGAAGCCACTATTTAAATTCCTAATTACTCAAAATTATTGTTTATTTATTTAATTACTAATATCTCTTGGATTTTATTGTTATTCCTCCAATACCTAAATTAAATATTAACTTCTCTATATATTTACGCTTATTTAATTTATTTTATTTTTAGGAAAATCCAGGGTTTTACAAATGTAGTCATCATAACCGATGCAGTGTCAACCAAGTTAACCGGGATAGTCCCAATCATAACCTATATAGGCATAGTTGCACTTATACAAGCCTTAGAAGAAACCTTAGGGGTTTCATTCTTCTTGGCAGAGCCAACTGTACATGCGTCCGAATCTACGGGAATCGCACTTCTGGGATATGGCTGGGACCTCCTTTGGGAGAAAATTAGGAATGGGAGTCACCACTGCCTGATGGGGTGCAAATAGACATGGATGCCTAAAAGGCTATTTATTGGGCGGTCTGCGGCTTGAGATTCTGTTTAAGTGCCCAGTTTACGATTCGGGGAAGTCCGTAGACACCCTGGTCCGCCCCGTCGGGTGACGAGTCTCTTGAGTTATCCTGGTTAATTTTGATTGAGTCAACCCGTTCCTAAACCAGCATGTTTATTTGATTGAGTCTTGGTGGGACTACATGTGTGGTGTAAGTCCATTTATTTTGATTTTTATCTTTTTTTATCTCAAGTGATCTGGGTCTAGAGTGTGGGCCCCGTTGGAAGGCCCAAAGGATTCCCAATTAGACCGAAAGATGGTCTAAGTCCCAATTAGGGTTGCTACATAGGGTAACACCCTTTCAGGTTCAAGGTTGGTTGGTTGGAATGGGTGGGCCCCGTTGGAAGGCCCACAAATACTCAATTTGGGCCTATTGGGCCCAAGGCCCATTGTGGGTCATGGGTCGACCCAAGACCCTACTAGATTTTCCTTGGTTTAGATTAAATAAGGTAGAACAAATAAAAAAAGTAAAATCTGCATTTTTTGGATTTTTCTGGGTGTAAACGAAATTATATTTCGGTTACACTAAAAAAATATGTAATCGAAATATAATTTCGGTTACATATAAAAAGTGGCTTACCCAAACTGAGTTTTTGGGTAAGCTATAAAAACAGGAATTTTGCAATTTTCCAAGGGGGCTCAGATTCCATGGTTCTTGATAATAACCAAGGACTATGTGGGCCCCTTTGTAGGCCCACAGTGGTTTGAGGTTGAGGAGATAAGCCCAAATAGGCTACTTTGAGGGATTTTAGACCATGATGTGGGGGAATAAGGCTTGGTGCCTTCCCTCCCACCTTGAACTGAAATTCGGAAGTTCAAATAGGGAGCTTAAGTGTCCCTATTTTGGTATTGAAGGCATCCTCCCCTCCTCTATGAGGAGAAGAGAGGAGGTGACCCGATTGGTCTAAGCCTTGGTCCAACCAGCCAAACCATTACATGCTCACTCATAACAAATAACTATACTTGAAGTGTAAAAGCATGGTGAACATGCTAAAAAGTTGTACAAGTGTGTGTTGTGTACATAACTACAATACTAACATGAGTGAAACTGAACATGTGTGCTTGGAATTGGTGAACAATATGCATGTGCTAATCATGGAGTGATTGTGAAATATGATGAAAAGAGTTAAAAAGAAACATGGATGAACGTGCAAGCATGCTTAGAGGTAACATGAAACCAAGTAAATGAAAGAGATTGGGGATTTAAGGGATGAGATTGAGAGAGAGAGAGAGAGAGAGAGAGAGAGAGAGAGAGAGAGAGAGAGAGAGGAGAACATGCTCTCCTCTTTATTAAATGGATAATGAAAAGGAAGATGCATGGAGAGGCATGAAAGTGAAGCTTTTTACATGATTTTGCAACTATGTGGCCCTCATTATCTCCCGTTTAGCCTAACTCCTTCCCCTTACCATGAGAATCTCTTCTTGACAAGAATGACTAGAGAGGAAAGGAGAGAAATATATGGTGATCACAAAAACATGCTAAGAGAGGTACGTACAATCCTTATGACATGCTTAGAATAAGCTAAATTTCATATATGTTGAAATAAAGGTTACAAGGAAGCTTACCTTGAAAAGAGAGAACCTTTGGAGGTGTATAGGAGTCCCTTGAGATTGTAACAGCAACTTGAGCACTTCCCTTGAGCTCTAAAAGACCTCCCTTGGTTCTTCTTAATTAAAGTAAAGAAGAAGAGGTTAGGAAAGGGTTAGAAGGTATTTGGGGGAGGTTGATATGCCTAGGAGTGAGTGAGAAGGGGTTTGGAGAGAGTTGGGGAGCTTGGGGGAGAAGAGCTTAGGGTTAGAGCACCCCTCTCTTCCCTTTTATAGAAAGGGTTACTTAGTTGTTAAGAATGACTTTTTTTTAATTATTTTTGTTAAGAATCACTTTTTTATTATTTTTGTTTACTTAGTGGTTAAAAATCATTTTTTTATTATTATTTTTGTTTACTTAGTGGTTAAGAAAGAGAGATGGGGTGGGTGACGACCATGTGGCGCAGTTTGGCACGTGGGCAGCTTATCTGCATTTTTGCCCTAGGGTTTTATCTGCTCATAACCTCTTCATTCGGACCCCAATTCTAGCAAACTCAGTTACGTCGGAACTGTATTGGGATTTTCTATCCATTGAGATAGGGTACAGCAGTAAATTCAAGTTTTGAGTAGAAAGCCGAAACCACTCCCATAATTTTAAACTGTACATATCTTCCTGATCCGGATCCCGATTCTGATACGCTTGATTGCATTGGAACCACGTCGAGATTTCCTATCTTTCAGGATAGAGATGGCAATTAATCTAGGTTTGAGCATAAAGTCAATTTCTACTCCTCTGGGGTTTGATCTGCCCATAACTTCTCCGTATGGGCCTCGATTCTGGCAAACTTGATTGTGCCGGAACCTTGTTGAGATTTCCCATCCATTGGGATGAAGTATGGCAGTCAATCTGGGTTTGGGCAAAAAGTCAATTTCTGCTCCTAGGGTTTGACCGGCTCATAACTTCTTCGTCTGGACTCCGGTTCTAGCAAACTCAGTTGCTTTGGAACCGTGTCGAGATTTCCCATCCATTGGGATGAAGTATGGCAGTCAATCTGGGTTTGGGCAGAAAGTCAATTTCTGCTCCCTAGGGTTTGACCTGCTTCGAGGTTCTGCTATTTTAGCACTTTTTTTTTATCAAAATTTGGGTTCTTACACCGGCAGTCAACACTGCACTCTTGGGCTTCATCGCCTTAGACTTGAAAGGCATTGGGCCAACCATTCTTGCTGCATTTATCATTACTTGTACATGGAGGCTCTTCTTCTGCTTTCGTGCCTTCCTTGCCTTAACTGATCTTTAAGGCCTTTTTAGCTATAAGCACCTCGTTTTTTGCACCTCCTAAAAAACCAGAAATGAAAACCCTAAAAGACAGGTCAAACCCTACGTAGCAAAAATTGACTTTCTAATCAAGCATGAATTAACTGCCATACCTTGTCCCCATGGATAGGAAATCTCGACACGGTTCCAACGTAACTGAGTTTGCCAAAATTGAAGTCCAGATGAATGAAATATGAGCAGAACAATCCTGAGGGCAAAACTGTAAACAAATGCAGAAATTCTGTCCACGTGGCAAGTGTGCAAGTCACATTTGCCAAATGGCAAATTAAAGGACAAAATCAAAATATCTTGAATAAAATAGTAGTATTTTAAAAATATCTACTTTTAATTAATTAAAAAATAAAATTCGGATTCTCTAATTAAGTGAGAGAAACAGACATCACTTCAACCAAATTGGAGAGAGAAAGGGCAAATCTGGAAAATATCTATAAATAACTGAAATTAAATTTCGGTTATACACAAAATGTGTATAACCAAAATATAATTTCGGGTCTAAGATAATAATCCTAGATTTTCATGTCTGATTCTTGGACATTATCCCTGCAACAAATGATGAATGATTTGATGTATATGTATCTGAAATTCTATTTCAGTTACAAATAAAATGTAAATAGCCAAAATAATGTGTATAGCCGAAATACAATTTCGGCTATACACAAAAATAATGCAACCGAAATTATATTCCGATTACATTTTTTTTTGTCTATAAAAGCAATAACAGTAGCTCATTTCAGGGTTGGATGATTTTTGCATGCCCTAACCACTCTCCCTCATACGTGCCCCTCTCCAACCCCTCTACTTCACTCTCTAAGCCACCTAACCCCCTCCAAACACCCTTCAATCACCTCCCAATCCCCTCCCCTTTAACTCAAACCAAGGGAGAAGCTTGGGAATCACCTTGGAAGTTCAAGAGGAGTGCTCCAGTAGTTGTTCCAACTTCAAGAAGCTTCAACACACTCCAAAGGAGGTTACTATCCCCAAGGTAAGCCTTCTAAACATGTTGTATGTAACATATGTGAATTTGAAGTCCATGTAAGCATGTTCTTTGTATACACTGTTATCCTTCACTTGGGTTTGCTTTTCCCTCCCTCCTTTCTCATTTATCTTCTATTTTCTTCATGTGAACGAACTCCCATGGTAAGGGGAGATGCTATAGTCCAAATGGGAGAGTGAGAGATCATGTTAGAGTCACTTTAAATCCCTTTTAATTGTTCTTGTTCATGTTCTTTTCTTTCGTTTGATAAAAAGGGAGAGCATATTCTCCCTCCTTTTTCTCCACATCTATTGTACACCTTAAAACCCCCTAATTCCTTTCTTTAAGTACTATTTTAGTCTTCTTTCACATATTTCTTTCATTTATTATTTGATTCATGAGATTGATTAAGAGTAGTTACAATTTTGAGTGCATGCAAGTAGCATATCACACTCACACCACCGGGGTTTCTCCACTGTTTTGGATCCTCTTGCATGTTCTTTGCATGCACACTAAGCACAATACACATGCATGGAACACTCAGAATGTATGCTTAGGTCTTTTCCATCTTAGTTTCATTTCATTAACATGAACACCAACATGTGGAGCACACACACTAGTCCACTGATTTCAACATGTCTTGAGGTATTCATTGCATTTTTCTTATGAGTATTTGCATGATTGCTTGAGTATGTATATGGTGTGGCCGTATGAGACTTGGACATGGGCCAATCGGGCCACCTCCCTCCTTTTTCTCATGGAGGAGGGAGTGATGTCATGAGCACCAAAACAGGGACACCTAAGGTCTCTGTTTCATCCTCTGGACTTCAGCTCAAAGCAAGGGAGAAAGGCCCCAAGCTTTAGCCCCTTCCTCTTTGATGTAAAACGATTTAAAATAGAAGAATTAGGGTGAAAATTACAAGTTCAGACCACTGTGGGCCTGTCTCAGGGCCCACAGAAGACCTGGTCATCCCAATAGACCAGGGGACCAATCCCTATTCTGGAATTTGCAAAAAAATAGGTTTTCTAAGCTTGACCGAAAACACAGTTCGGTCAAGCTATATTTCTACAAAACCGAAATTATATTTCGGTCATGCCTTTTTTTTAGCATGACCAAAATATAATTTCGATCATGTATAAATTAGGGTTTGGCCGAACTGTCTTTTCGGCCAAACCCAAAAACCCTAAAAATGCATATCTTTGGTATTTTAATTGTTTTATTTTATTTGATCCAAACCAAGGTAAATCCAGTATGGTTTTGGGTCAACCCATAACCCAACATGGGCCTTGGGCCCAAATTAGGTGTCTGTGGGCCTTACAACGAGGCCCACCCATTCCAACCAACTAATCTTGATTAATTAAGCAATAATTAACCTAATCAAGGGCCACACACTTTAAAGCCCAATCAAAGTCCACTTTGATATATGCTTGGGTAGGATAGATGGTCTGGCCGAAACTAGGGTTTAGGCCTATCGGGCCCTAGCTCTATTAAAGAGAGCCCATTCAAAAATTTAAGAAAGGGGAGGGATCCAAGTCCCTTAGCTGCAACAGTCTTAAGCTTTCAAGCCCAAGCCTAGGAAATGGGCCCCAAGCCCATTCCTAGCCCATTTGGCATCAAATCAAGATTAAGATAATAACATCAATTAGGGACCATTGTGAGGCCCACCTAAGGGGCCCACGCATCATCCAGGCCCACCAATGGCATAAATCTTAAGACTTAGTCCCTTTTAACCCTAACCCTAATAAAATTAAACAAACTAAACCAAAACGTAATGGGCTTTCTAGGATTAGTTTAAGCCCACAAAAAGGGATATATGGGCTAGACCCTAGCCCATTTGGGATTCTGCGGGCCTTCCAATGGGGCTCGCCCAATTAGACCAAGATCACTAAATAAACAAGATAAAATAAATAAGGGGACCTACACTACTTAAGCGGTCCCCATATAGACTTAAATTTATAAGTGCACATCGGATTAGGATTTGGTAAGATAAACTAGTTGACTCTACCAAAATTCACCAGGATAACCCATGAGACCCGTCACCCGACAGGGTGGACCGGGGTGTCTATGGACTTCCCCGGACTGAAACCGAGAACTTATTCAGAATCTCAAGCCGCAAACCACCTAGTAGACAAACATTAGGCACCTAGGTGTCTGCCTGCACCCCATCAGGTAGTGGCGACTCCCATTCCCTATTTCCTAAAAGAGGCACGCACCATTCATGCGCCTCAGTCAGACGTGTGGCCCACGAATCGACGCATGCACAACCTTATTGATTTATTTCTCCAACATAAAAGTAGGTGCCTCCATTCTAAGAGGTGAGCGGCCAATCGTGAATGTAGTGCGATGAGTTGCACTCCTTGATGTTGCCTCCTCGTTTTTGGTCATGGGGAGCTCATGGAAGTAAGCAGTTACACAAGGTGCCATGTCTGCACAATAAAACAAGAAACAAGTTATAATTGATAAAAACTTTAAAAGTTAGAGATGAAAGGGAGAATGGGTCCCATCGGGCGTGCCAAAAACCATGTTGACCAAAAATATTAATCTTTGATCGAACACGTTTTCACCCATTATTGTAGGTTTTTATTTGTGGGGTACAGACCCATTCAAGGCCATTGGCCCTTAATTAAATCCCAGACTCTAAAACAACCCTTTGATTCTAACTCTCAAGGTGTATAAATAAATACTTTGTTTGATTTATGTTTTAGTTATTATGGCTGAACCCGATTTTGAACTTTGTTCGAGCTGCCAAAGTATCCAAGTATTTGGGATCAAGCCATATCATAGTTCAGATAGGATTTTTGGATTTGAATTTGGTTTGGGTCACAAGGATCTAGTTTAGGCTTGGTTTGATTCAAACTATAGAGACAACAGTTGGATATAGTTTGAACCAATTCAGTTACATTTGGTTTGGCTTAAATGCCATGAATTGCATGAGTTCGGATCAATTTAGGACATTTGGGTTTGACTTGGAATAATTTGGTTTGATGTAAAGGGGCTTGGTTCAATATGGGGGATTTGGGTTTGATTTGGAAAATGTTTTGTTCAATTGCAAAAGGGTTTGGTCCAATTTAGGACACTTCGAACCACTTTTAATAAAGGAAAGAGGGATATTTGATTTTTTTCCACCAATGTCTTGGGTACAATTTAGGTGGATTTGGATTCTAGAAGGCTTTAGGGATTTTTGGGGATTTTTCCAAGTTGGATTTGACTTAAAAATGGTTAAAAACCCATAAAGAAGTGGTTTTGGGCTAGGTGGGCCATATAATCAGGTCAGAACAGGGTCACGAGTCGACGTTTTGGGTGCCAGAATCAACCCGTGTTTATACGCACCTAGGTCGGGCGCGATTGGGCTCGCTTGGCCCGTGCGCGCAAGTCTCTGGCACGCAGGCCTAGCTTCAGGGCCCAGCGCCCACTTATCCTTTTCTGTTTTTTTACTATTTTTTTTCTTTCGGGCTGGCTCTTTGAGCCAGGCATGGGACGTAGGGCACGTGGGTATGCTCAAGCGCAGTGGGCTTTTGTGCGCACGAGGCCCACTAGCACTAGGCTTGCGCAACGTGTGTGGCCCATAGAGCCTAAACATTTCTTTTTTGCCATTTATTTGAAAATGAGCCAGGATGTTGGGTTAGACATAGGAGCGCGCGGGTACGCCCAGATGCACTGGGCCGGCGAGTGTGCGTGGCCCAAATGTGCTAGGCTGGCACGTACCTGCATCCCAGAGCGCCCCAGCACTGTGTTGCCGTCCTATTGGCCTTTTTTTTTTGCTAGAACATCATATGCAACGACCAAGCTTCAATGGAAATCTGCTATGCTCGTTGGAGAAATGGTGCTGAGTGTTACCATAGCGCTCCCAAGCGGACGAACACGCCGAGAAACTACGCCTAAGCGCTACCATAGTGTCTCAGATATATATCAAGCAGTGAAGGTCGAGCAATTCAGGTTCTTCTACATCTTCATCTTGCCGCCTCCTTTTTTTTTCCTTGCCTTGTCATTCTCCTATATTTGGGTCTATAGATAGAGATCAGGTGTGACCTCCAATCCTTATCTCATTCCTTTGCCCCTTTTCTTTTTCTCTTCCGAAGCCTTGCCGTGAATATTTAGAAAGAGATTTCAGAGAATAAATAGAAGCGCTAGCCCATATCTTACCTTTTCGTAGAACACTCCTGAATACTTTCTCTTCTTATCTCCTAGGATCTTGTAACGCCCCGAACCCGGGTCAGTCCAAACCGGCACCCGACCCGAACCCGGTTCGCTACTGTAACAACCCGAATTTAGTTCAACAACCAAATCCGAGGTGTTACTGGCCCATATCAATTACAACATCAATAACATACCAGACTAAAGAAAGTAAATCCAATCCATATATATTAAACTATCAGAGTTGCGGAAACAAATATGTGCGGAAGTGTAGATTAAAATCATCAAACAAGCATGAAGCTTGACCATCAATCAATATTATCAAAGTCTGGTAGAATGAACTGGTTACTAACTCTCTCTTGCCTCTCTCATACATCAAATCCAATTAATGATAATAACCCAATTAAAATGCTAAGTCTATAACATCAATCCACCTCAGACAAGATCTGGATAATAATAATCCTCCGGCGAATACTTGGCTATCTCTCCCTGGAAGTCTAAAAGATCCCCCTCTCGCGTATCAGCTGAAAAAATGGAATAGAAGTAGGGTGAGATACGAATATCTCAGTAGGTAACACATGCATGATTAAACAGTTAATATACGGAAAGTAACAGTTCATGCACGATAAAGCAACATCGATAAATCAGGCTCGCATAATCATTTATACTATTCATGAACACAAAACAGTTTGATAAACAGTTCTAGAAATGATTTTCCACAAGTTTTAATATAAGATCTCAATAGACAAATCAATAGCATAATCCATGCATTGCCAGGATGTACTAAGCAGTCACATCCAATCAATATCCCAATCACATGCATCCCGCACGTGCACAATAGTAATCATATCAAGTGTTATGTTTTCAGTGTCATTGTAGGACTCACAAAGTTAGATAAACCTTTTGAGATGATTCTCAACCAATTGCTATACCACCGTGCGACTTAGGAGCGATGCTACTAATGATACTCAAGCCCCATGCAGCGCAGCTTAGACAAGAGCCGTAGTCACCGACTTATTGCACACGTACCCATCAAAGTTGGTATGTACCACCAGCATGCAGCACCAGAATCAATACATGGAGGTGGTTGCTTATCCACATGTACAGGGAATCACCAGCGGCTCACCGGGGTGTCCCTCCAGACATAGGACCTTCCCAGACAAACTAACTTGCAAAGGAAGCGCGTCGAATATAGGAGTAACTCAACCCAAATGACATATCCCTCAGCTATCTAGCTACGACTATGGATCCATAACCAGCTATGCCCACTAGACTCCAAAATTCCCTAAAGTATCATATTTCTATAAGGGTTGGTGCCTAGCGGCATATAATGGTTATATCTGTACATTCACTTCATTATTCAGTCATGCGGATTATGAACTCTCTTTATAATGTCTTATGATTTATAATGCCATTTAAAAGTGTTTAGATAGTCAAATGGTAGTTAGGCTTTTCCAAAATCACATTTCTCGTTTACCTTCAAAACTAGGCAACTAATGTCCTAAATATCTCCCTAATTTGTTTTTCTGTAAAACAGGGATTTAGGTAGTTTATTTTGGTCTTAAAACACCTTAATTAATCATTAAAATTGTCTAAAAATAGTTTAGAATTGAATTAGGTTCGAAATTATGAAAAATTGGAAATTCTGCTGAGAGCGCCTGGGATCTCTCAAGATCGCTCCGGGCGGTCATCAGTCGGCGGTAGTGCAAATTCGAGCGCCCACGGTCCGTCGTCCCGCGGTCCACGGCGTCCTCGAATATTTAACCAGCGCCTAAGATCGCCGATGAGCGCCTCGCACAGTCGAGGTCGGCGGTCTCACCAAATCGAACAGAAACAGTTCTAAATCACGATTTTTCACGTCTAAACTCATTCTAATGTATTTATAACATGCTTAGCTAACTAAATACAACTTTACATATCATAGAAACATGCTTTTGCGATTAAACAGAGATAAATCCGAATTTTAAACCCAAACGGTGTCACCTACCTCTCTACGCTGATTCCTCCTTCTCTATTATGCACAATGACGAACTCTTGTACTGAAGAATCCTCTGGACGATGAACGCACGCCCAGCCCTTCCTTCTTCTTCTCCTTCTTCTTCCCTTGGTCGCTTGAACAACTCGTCGCTTGCGGCTCTTCAATACGAGCGACAATACACGTATATGAATTAGGTTAATTCTTTATACATATTTATACCCCCTGATCCTATGCATCTCCCATGCAACTCTTCTATACACCTTGCCCACTCAGAATACATACCTCGATATCTCACGATCGGACGGTCAGATCTGCGTCTACTTCTGGATCTCCGCTAAGTTGATCACCCCCTACAATATTAAAATGGTTCTATCAATTTATAACTCTGGGTAATATTATTTACTAATTTAATTTATTATTTAAGGGAAATTCGGGGTTTTACAGATCTCTCTTGATTTGTTTGTCTGATCTCCTCCTTTCTTTCTCTCCAACTTCATCCTTTTTTATAGAACATTGGACGTGGGGTAGTTATGAAACTACCTCTGTAAAACCCCGACCCGGATTATACTTTAATTATTAAGTTTAATTACTTAAAGTGTGATTATTAGGCTAATTAAGTACTTGTGTTATGAAGGTGAGGTGGATGTGGATCAAGCTTAAGGAATTAGGGGAAATCAAATTGATCTCTATTGAAGGTTATTAAGGTAAGCTTAGATAATGTTATTTCTCAATTTCAATTGGCTAAGGTACCCTCCAATTAGTCTAAGCGTACCTAAAGTACCTTCAGAATATACACAAGGTACCTCCCAAGTGTACCCAAATTATCCCCTAAGAGTACCTAAAGTAACTCTTAAGAATGCCCAAGGTAGCTCTCAAGTGTACCTTAAGTGTCTCCTAAGAATACCCAAATAACCTCTTAAGTATACCCAAGATACCTCATTTCTATACTTAAGGTACCCCCAAGTATTACCCAAAGTACCCCAAAGTATTACCCAAAGTACACCCAAGTATTACCCAAGGTACCCCACTATTTCACCTAAGGTATCCTACTTTAATTGCCTAAGGTACCCCTGTGTTTGCCTAAGGTATCCCCTTGTGTTTACCTAAGGTACCCCTGTGTTCATCTAAGGTATCCCCTTGTGTTTGCCTATAGGAACCCCTGTGTTTACCTAAGGTATCCCCTTGCATTGCCTAAGGTACCTCACATGTATACCTAAAGTACCCCCTTATATTACCTAAGGCACCTTACTCATATTGGCTAAGGTACCCCACTGTTTTGCCTAAGGTACCCCATTCGAATACCTAAAGTACCTACTAATTATACCTAAGGTACCTCACTTGTATTGCCTAAGGCATCCCTTTATTTTAACTAAAGTACCCCAAGCACCCTTAGAGTATGCCTTTTGAAATGGCTAAGGAAAAACCCCTTAAAACACCTGGGTACCCCTGCAAATAATACTAAGGTACCCTCTACTTATCACAAGGTACACCCATACTTAACACTAAGGTACCCCCTAGGGTTTTAGTTGACTAAAAGCTTTATTTAGGGGGAGATTTGAAAGACCAAAAGCTTGGGCATATAAAAGGATGCCCTAATTTCTATTTTAAGTATTTTGAGAACACTCTTTCTTGTCTTGGTCATATAGAACAAGAGGGGAAGTGTGGGAGCTTGCTTAAAAGCTTCAAGAGGAAGAAGAAGAAGGAGAGAAGAGCTCGAAGAGAAGTTTTGCTTCTCCATTAGCATGTAAGTAGCAAACCCTTTCAAAACAAAATGAATTACAAAATTCGTATTCTCTCTCTAGGGTTTGATTGATTTTGAAGAAATGATCTTGCATGCTGGTATTTGCTTCTAAAACTTGTAGGTTTTGATTTTATAACACTCATGGTTTGTTTTCCATTGATTATTATGTGTTTGCAACCTAGATTAATCATACTCCAAATTTTGGTATGAGTTTTGTGTTTGGAATGAAGTTTCATGCGTTAATTTGTGTTCTTGTGGATTTTGGATGATGTATGATCATCAAATTTGGGGTTGGAAAGGTTATGGATGAATTGTAGGAGTTTTCATGTTGAAATAGCCAAAAGTGTTTCAAACCCCGACCTGGCAATTAATCCTGAGAATTGGTGATTAATCCTGAGCCAAACCCCTAAAAATTAGGTTTCTGTTAAGGACAGGATTAACTCCACGATTAATCGTGGGGTTAATCGCAAGCTCCAGCGCGCGAACGTCAAACCTTAGCGCGCGCGCGTCAACCTTGTTTTAAACCTGGGCGCGCGCACTTTAAACCTCAATGTCCACGCGCTAAAGCTAATCGCCCTTGGACGATTAATCCAGGGGCTAATTGTGGACCTGTTTTTCACTGTTCTTCACCCTTTTTCTCCTCAACCCTCTTCCAAACAACCCAAGGCTTCGGCAGAGCACCCTTATTCCTATGAAAGAGATTTAAGTAAATATCATGTGTATTTATTGCTCCATTTACTTAAGTCTTGACATGTAAATAAGGTTTTACCCCCCATTTGGAACCAATAAAAATACTCCTAGGGCCCAATTCCCAACCAATAAAAATTCAACTTTCCAGTTTGTGCCTAAATTTCTAGTTTTCTCGATTTTCAAATAAGACCACTTTTTGAGTTTGATATCCAAATGAGTGATTCAGAAGCTCAGAAAATTTTAGATGATTTGTATACCCTCCAATAGACTACAACCAGAAATTGAGCCCCAAACTCCTTGTAGATTTGTCTAGAAAAATTTGACACCGAAAAGTCAACGTTTTCAACCAGACTTAGAATATTTTTTAGGTCCAAAACTTTTTGTCTCGGAATCCATTGAATTTTGGTATGGTGACTTATTTGTGATTTGAAAGATCAACCCACTCATCGAAAATGTGTTTTGAGGATTTTATGACCTTCGTTTTGCTTGGCTTGGATTTATGAAAACAACGTTGAAAAACCCTTATATGACTTGACAAGGCTTTTGGCTTATAGTTTTACTGGCGGTGGATGGGGAATTCCACTTGGCCTCAATTGATGTGATAGTGGATGGGGAATTCCACTTGGCTTATGTTGTGATTTGGCGGTGGATGGGGTATTCCACTAAGCCTCGGTTGATTTAATAGTGGATGGGGAATTCCACTTGGCTTTGGTTTAAGCACTAGTTTTACTCACGGAATTGAATGGTTTGTTTTTATTTATAAGTCGTCAAATTGGACATTATTCTTAGTGTGGATCCACAGTAAGTCTAGTAGTGTGCTGGTGTTAGCTTGTTAGTGTTAATTTTCCTTGTCCATGTAGCTTTCCACTGTGGGGAATCAGTGAGGCCCTCTCGGGGAACAGAGGTGCTGCGGCAATCACCCGTCGCGGGGAACCGGCGGGAGTTCTTATGATTCATATGGTTTGGTTCAGCAGTGGATGGGGCATTCCACTTAGCCTTGATTATTACTTTGGTTGTCACTTGCCAACCCATACGTGGGTGCTCCGCTTGCTGAGATGTCCCTAGCTAGGCTTCTCTCTGTAAGTCGTGTAGGTGGCAAATGGACAGTGGACATTAACCTAATTTAGAGACACGCCAACTCACGAGTCCTAACAAGACATACTTGCAGTATTTGATTGTAATTGCCGAATTGATTTCATATATTATTCGATTGAGATGCTTTGACTTGAGATTTACATTTTATATTTATGAATGTGATCATGATGTTATAAAACTGCATAAACTGTTTCTATCCATGCATGTTTGCTGCTTACTGGGACTTTAAGTCTCACGCGTGTTTTGTTTTACCGGATTTGTTTTCAGATCCTCCTGGTGAGCCACGCATAGAGAGAGATCCAAACTATAGACCCGAGGACTATTACTACTACCCACAGTAGGACTCTCTTTATGATATTGTATTTTGTTAGTAAATTAGAAATGGGATGTAAATAATACTTTTGGACTTATACGTTGGGAGATATCTTTTGTATATGTCTGTATATTTGGGAAAGAGCTTGTGAGCAATTAGATGCCTTAGATGTATTTTTTATACGGATAGATATCATGTTTTGGAGATTGTAATACAAGAAATCTTTTGTTGGATGGAAAATTTTTACTTCCTTGCTTCTTTAGCTTATGCACTCTGATAATTACATTGTAATTGCCCAGGAAATTGTGTTTATCAGGTTCTATTGGGCCCATAAGTAGGTCTCGGGGACGGGTCGGTGCCGTGATAGGGCAGACCCGGATCTGGGGCGTTACAACCTCACTCAAAGAGGTTACAACACCCACGTTAAGGCTCCCTCTCTCCTTTTTTTTATTTCTTTTTTTTATCATTTTTTATTTTGTTTTATTTGAAATGTGGGATCCAACATGCATATCAATCTAGCAGCCTTTTCCAGAGAGCTTGCATCAACTCTGCGTTGAAGATGAATGTTAGATTGATATATTGATGTTTTATGCTACCGTTTTAAATTTAATCTCAATTTACAAGTTTACCACCGCAAAAAAAGATTAGAGCTCATTCATAAATTCCAAAAAATGGGGGTAACAACCTATTTTACATAACAATGCTTTTTCACATTCTCATTTTGGGAGAATGAGTTCTAAGGTAGCTACCAAACATTCATCTATCCCTCATAATTCATTCCACGTCCCGGAATTCATTCAAAGCCTTGATACAAATTCTGAAAATGAATGCGAAATGAGGCCTAAGTATTTTTAATTGTCTCCTTTTTCTTGGAGAGCGACTCATCTAGTGCATTTGACTCTACCATCCATGAAACGCATGGTTGCATGCCCATTTTCATAAGGGGACACACACCCCAAACAAAATCCCAATCGGTGGTGCCACCGAATCACTAGTTTGTTGCATTAGGAATTAGAGCTGGCAACGGGTCAGGTTGAACCCAACTAATGGCGGGTTGGAAAAACCCCAAACCGAACCCAACCCAATTAATATATGGTCAACCCGCCAACCCGATTTTTTTCTTTTTGCAAAAAATATGATTAGAAAAATTACATGATAATCATGTTCTCATTCTGGATTTGGAATCTGGATTCTACTAAAAATTTCATGTACTAGGAACCATCTTTAAACGTTAAAGACTTAAAGTTCTAATGTTCTATCATTAGTAAAAAAATATATGGATATTCACTAGTCGAAAATTCAGGTTCAGTTTAAGCATGGTAGCATTACTAACCCAAACCCATGCTAATTGCTAACCAAACCAATCGTCAGTTATACTTCCATGGGCGTGGACACTGATGCATCAATATTCAAGGATAATAAACCCACATTAATTGGGTAACCCGTCGAGTTACCGGGTTATAATCGGATTGACCCGATTATGGCCAACCCAATTAATATATGGGGCAACCCAAACCCGTTTAAATAGAGTCGGGTCGACCCGTCAGGCCAGTCACTTTTGCCAGCTCTACTAGAAATTGCATCAAGTGATGCTACAAAAGGGGATTAATTAATTAAGTTTTGATGGGTCGGGTTTAGTCCCATTAAGAGGTGCTGGAGCGAGCTGAAAATGGACCTGTTGCGCCGGACTTGAACCCGACTCATTTGCACTGGGCCCCCGGGAAATTTTAGACCGTGGCTATTGCCTATAGGAAGAGCATGTGATCTACAGTGTTGTATCGGTCCGGATCTATAATCTTTATCGTCCCTTCTCCAACTTCTGAAAGCAGTACGAGATTCTCTAGCTGGTTGCTCGTCTGCCCGTGCATGAAAGAAGAAAAATCCAGGAAAAAACATAAGGTGTGAACTTACAATTGCTTCTCCTTTTGTTCTAAGTCCAGTTTCTTGTAAAATTTCGAGGTTTTATCCCTGCTAAATCTTATTTCGTTGTGGTTTCCGTTAATAGTTTAGGGCTTTGATATTCAAACCATTGAAACTCGTTAATGAATTTTAAGTTGGCATATCTGATGCTTGACCAAATGTTTATGAGAATCTGTGAGGAAATTTCGCCGCAGTTTTCGAGTTTGTGAGATTGAGTTTTAGCGACGAACAGTGTTTGATTTCGGTTGCCATTTTAGGGTTTTAAGATGGGTATATTTCGTGATATTTGAGGAAGCACTGTTTGATGCGTTGAATTGGCCCGAGATTGTGGTAGTATTGGTCGTATTAAACTATCTGGGTTGTGATTTATCAATGGATTTACAGCTTTGGAGTGAGAAGCAATTGGTTGAGGAGTCATTTTTGCTGGAATTCCGAGTTTTATTTTGCATTGTGTCTCAAAAGTTAATTTTGCACTTTACAGTCCTTAATTTAATTATTTTTATTTTCGGTGTGACAATCGATATGACTTATTTTATCTGGTGAAACACTTGATACTTAAGAAACTAGGTGATATTTCACAGTTGGCACCTCGTTTTGGATAGCCCCACTTGTCCAATCATGCGTCATGTTGTCATCAGTGTGAATAGTAGTTTTCAGCTCCCAAAACAGTTTCCACTCGGCAAAAAATGGCTCTCCTTAATGTCCTTTTTCTCCTTAACTATAATGCGGTTAAAGGAACTTGATGAATGCTGTTACACTTTTGAAAAAATATTAGACATGCACTACTTGGGTGTTTGTGGGTTAATTTTTGTCAACTAAGCCTATCCTTAGGGTCCCCTGCAGAAACATAATCAGTCCAGATGACATAAAATGTCATGTCTCAGCAGAAATCTAAACCTGGTGAGGCAGATTGGGATACCTTTTGTCTTTTCCTACGATTTACTGATTACAGTTAAATCCTTCATTTTTAGTTTGTTGCTTGTACTTCTATGTTCATTTTTTATGCAAATTTGTCATCTCAGAAGTTTGTTGTCTATGTTGTTGCATGTTTTCTTCATGATAAGCATGCTCTAAAGTCATTACTTCTTCATTCTTTGCTTCTAAAATGTAAGCTTATAGATTTGGGCATCTCATTCTGTGAGAGTTCATGTTATCTTTGCATCTAATGTATATTAATAATGGGTTTCTGGGATGTTATAGGTGTGATTGATGTTAGATTGAGTGATAAAGATGAGAAGGCAGGGACAATATGCCGATTCCAGTATGAATTCGTATATTGCTCAGATGCAGCATATGTCTGCACAGAGAATGCAACAGAATTCACGAATGAATCATTTCCCAGGACGACCAGATGCTTTGTCTCTTGAGGAAGAACGTGCTTATTCATCTTCAAAAGGAGAGGGACAGTGGCAGTGGGATAGGGACGGATCAAAAGCATCACATCCAATGTCACCTCATCTTTATAAAGAAGGCAAGTAATGTTTTTAGACTACTTTGGAAATATATTCCATGAATTATTTTCCATTAATATCCAATATTGAAGGGCTGATTGTATTTTTGAATATCTGTATATTTGATATATACATTGGTGGTTAGTTGTGATTTCACAGACTCGCCTTTCTACCGAAAAAGAAAAAAGAAATGGATTTACTCTTGCAATGAAAGTAGTTTATAAGTTGCAAGTATGTTACGCAAACTCAAAAGAAAAATCATCTCTTTACCATTTGACAATATGACTTAACCAAAATAAAGTAGATACCAATCAATTAAGTACTAATGTTATATTACTCAAAATGAGGACCATAAAAGTATTTCAATATGAGGTTATCGAGCTAGCTGGATAACACCCATCACTTGTTCATGAGTAGTTGCAAGATGGGTTAACAACTGAATTCTTATTGCGTAAAACTGCTTAGGAAAATGAACATAAAGAAGCTTAATTAGTAGCTACTTTTCCTGTGTCAAGGAAGTTTTGCATATGGGCTTAGATGAAAATGTGGGTTAATTTTCCCCGAGGAAAGTGTTTAATGAGTTAATACTGGCAGTATCCACCTTGAGTTATGGTATGCAATTAATGCACCATATTCGTCAACAAAATCTTCTGTATTCCATGAGACAAACTCTATTCCCTTTTCTTGTGCAAATCATGGAGGAAAGCACAAGTTTCATGTTTAGCTTGAACTGAAGCCAGTGATTAGAGAAAAAGCCTAGAGGAAAAGCTTTCGAAACCATATTATTTTACATAGGGAATTTCCTAGGTGACAAGTTATTGTGACTTGAAATGATTCATGTTGAAGGTAATGTATTGGGTAGGATTTCTAAGGTTTTACCCAAGAACAGGTACGAACATTGCAGGAGCTGTGTAGAATTAAGTGAACTCTCAACATGATGGACTAAATGAGAAAAGCATAATCAGTGATAATATTTCTTCAACTTGTTGATCCCACTGTATTTTGTTTAATTTCTTTGCTTCGCTGCATATGACTGGGATATACACTTTAGAAGTTATTCACTAATGATTTCAAAAAGGAAAATTCTGTGTCATTGAATATTGTATGTGCTGATGGGAGAGATGGAATTTTATTCAGGCTACTGCTTGGAATAAAATTTCAACAGTAGATGGCCTTGTTTTGAAACACTGGCACAATCCTCCTCTGAGGGTGTACAGTGCTAGCCTTTGGAGGGCTATTTTTTTCCCTTGCTTCATCTTTTACCTTGTACAAAATTTTTGTTGGGCAGAAAGTCTTGTATCCAGGTCTGGAATGACATTTTGTGGGCTTTGATTGCATTTTCTGTTTTGTTATAATGTCTTTACTACTTAGCAAGAAACAAAGAAGCCCTTGTGTTTGAAATCCTTTCTTGGTTGTTTGTTTGTTTGTCTTGAAATATTGAACTTCATCAGGATTAATAACATTTAAGTGAGTTGAATTAGGAGGTCTCTTTGTTCTTTTGAAATAGTTATTAACCCGATACACTGATTCAAGGGTTTGGATGCTTGATGTGAGCAGTCATTATAATATAGATATCCTCCCACACCCTTTTCCTTTTGTCTGCTTAGGAAATCTCCCCTTCCCCCTGAGTGAGGGCTTTTGTGTGGATCTCCATTCTTTAAATGAATTTTGAAGATTATGAAGCCAATTTTGCAATCCTAACATATTTATACCATGCAATGAAGCATGGGGAGTCGATAAATAATCTTTTCCCTTCACTATATGATATATTTGCTTCTTTCCTATGCCTTCTACTATCATTTTGCTTCTTGCTTAGTGGTTATTCATTTGGTTAGGAAACAGGGGCAACATGATGTGTTTGTCTGTTTTCAATGCTTTTATTTGGTTGATTTGATAAGGGAATTGGAGGATCCTTTAGGATTTGTTGGGAATTTCTTCAAGCATGTTTGTGTTTTTTGTGTTGATGGTGGTGTCTTTGATGGAGGTTCAATCTAATTTCATGGGCTTGTTCATTTTAGAGATTATTAGCGTATGGACTCTTATGTTTGGCCATCTCCATTAGATCTAAGTTGGAGCACTGCATGGCATTCTCCGCTAGAGGGGGGTTGTCTGATGGGAATGTCTTTAGATATCATATAGGTGCATTTTTCACATGGTTTTATATGGTTGGGAACATGGTATGAGCATGTCATGCTTTGATTGCTTGTTTTGGGGTGGCAAGGCACTTCTAGTGGAGATAAACTCCTATTATTGTCATTTCTTGGCTTCATTTGCCTCATGCATGTTCTTGGAGATTCACTCTTTCATTTCCCCTGCTCTTCTTTTCCTTATGGTGTGAAAATATTGCTCATGTAGATGCCAGGATATACTAACTGGTGACCATTCAAGCAATCTGATAAGGAGAGGCTTCTTTTTTGGTGTTCTTTAGGAAGTGCTTCAGAGATGCGGTTGATGTTGTAGATGGAAATTTTCTACATTTTGTTGTGTCCTCTTAGTTTTCTTGCTTTTATCTGTTGATTACTTTTGTTATATGTGCATTTTTTGTATGTTCTTTATCTTGACTCTATACACGTGCACATGTATATACAACAACAAAATAGAAATAAAAAGGAAAAAATGGATTTACCTTTTACAAGGCAACAGAATAAATATCAGGCCACCTTATGAGTCACTATCCTCTCACAGCATAGGTGGTTTTTTTTTTTTTTTTTGGGGGCAAAAGTTTAAAATTAGCAGTTAATGTCAAGGACTGTGTATTCTGTACTTGAATTATTGAGGTCGATTTCCCGTGAGAGAACATTTTTAAGACTATTGCAATGAATCACTTTTGCAATATTGAAAGAGCACAATCATCAGATCTTTGAAGAGAGAACAAGGTAGGTAGATAGAATCAAGAAATCTGTTCTTTGGCATCCCCAGTAGCGTCGTGTTTGGATCTCATGTTTAGAGGTCAATGTGAGGGTATGAGTTTTAGATATTTGAATTTTCAATTCACAGGAATTGAAAATCTGGTGTTTTGTTGACATTGGTAGTTGTCTTTGCTTTTATGCTCATTATGAAGAGTGATAAGGGAAATGTGTACTCATACTAAAATGATCACTCCATGCTACCAAACTCATAGGCAAATTGTGTCGAATTTACTGAGTTTGCATTACAAACTTGCAATCCAACTCAACCAGTTGCTATTCGTGCAGGTTTAGGTTTACTTAAGGGCATTGACATCGAGTATCATGTCAATCCAGACCCACTAAAAATACGAAGTGATTTAGGATGGGTTGATGGAATGGGCTACATGTTGTAACTAAATTATCCAAGTGGCATGGTTGATCTAGTGTTTTTTTTTTTTTTAAACTTTTCTACTATTTGTTTTATTTATTATCTGATATACGCCACACACATGCATGCATACAGACACATTGATATTGGTATTGCTATATGATTTTCTTTAGTACACTATATGAAGATTTAGAGGGTCTAATTTTTTATTTGTATATAATGTAAGGATGGATCCTCTTGTTAAAAAGCTCCAATGAAGCTACTGCATGACAAAAATCAAGGTCCCACTTTCTAACTTGTGACAGAAGGTGGTAATGTAACTCTCTTACAGAACTCAAACAAAATGAAGCTGTGACATTAAGTTAAAATTACATTAAACACACTCTAGAAATGAATGGTAATTCTCATAGATTGTGAAAAATGGATGCTCTTTGTTCTCAGATGAGTTTCAGTTCATCTTGGAATTGATCATCCAAACACAAGAATTGAAATTCTCATTTGTTAACCCAGAATAAAAAAAATAAAAATTCACCCTTGCTAATTCTAATTCCCACCTTTGAATTACTTTGGTCTGAATGTACTTTGAGGGAAATTTTATGGGTATGAGTAAAAGAATCTGTAGCTGATTGGGCTAATAATCTATTTATGTAGAGTTCTTCATCTTACAAACTACAGTTGACCTAATTGTATTGCTAATTTCTCCTACTTGTACTTCTTTTGTACACCAATTTATATTTTTATGCCTTTTCATGGTTTTTTAATTCAATGAAATTTTATTTATAAGAATAAAAAACAGTATTGGCTATGTGGTAGATTTTGAAATTTAGACAGTCAAGTGGTATTATGTTTCAGAGACTGATGATGAGGTGAGGATCTTCCGATGGATGAGTGGATAGAATTGGGAATGGAGTTACAAATGAATGCATATCTCAGGAAGCTTAGGAGCGTCTAAAAGGTGATACATGAATACATTAAGGTGGCTACATAGGCATAATGAGAGGTAGCACATTGGTGTGATCTAAGTTTTCTACATACAAGAAGGCACAGCTAAAAAGCATGGATAAATTTAATCCAAAATGAATTTACGGGAGTGTGGTTACACTAATGAAGGAGATTACTTTGGTTAGAAGGACTCTAGGAGAATCTAAACAATAAAAGATTGTTAAAGGATCATAGCTTAGTGAAAATATCACCTAAAATTGGGTATTGGGATGGTGGATTGACGACTTACCTAACCTTTGGCATGTTTGTGGAAAGTGGCTGCAGATGGACTTGAATCCGCATGTTGACTTTGATAGACAGGTTTTTACTATCAAACCAAGTGATGGTCCCTAATTTAAAGAGTTAAAAAGGGAAAAAAGACAATAAAGTACCTGCTCATAATGCAACCTTGAATTGAGGTTGAAGGCATGTATTTTCTTAGATACTAAGAGGATCCATGAACAGACAAGGTCCAAACCCTATGTATGTGGAAGGTATAAAGTTATACACCCAGCTTAGTGAGAAAAGAAGAGCAAGGCTATAACAAAAGGCCGTCATATTTTGGATTGCTCGCTGATTGCAAATGAATGTGTGGCTGAGAGGAAAAAGAGGGGACAACCGGATTTGGTATGCAAGGTGGATATGGAGAAGGCCTATGATAGAATTGAGTGGAATTATCACCCAGTGAGTTGGGAGGAGGTGTGTAGAGATAAAAAAGGAGGATTGGGTATTAAAAGGTTGCAACTCTTTAATGAGTCCCTTTTATCCAAATGGAGTTGGAGGTATGGGAAAGAACCTACAAGTCTGTGGAGGAAGCTGATTACAATTAAGTACAACTATAATCCTAATGATTGGCTGCCAAGTCGTGTGAATGGCTATATTGGATGTAGCCTCTGGAGGCCTATTAGTAAATTTTCCTCACACCTTATCTCTAGTTTGAGGTATGAGTTGGGGAAAGGAGATAGAATAAGATTTTGGGAAGATATATGGTGTGGGGAAGAGCCGTTGAAAGCTAGATTTCTCGATCTCTTTAACATTACTACTTCTCCGCAGATGTACATTTCTGAGCTATGTTCCTATGATGGAAGTGGATGGAATTGGAATCTTAATTTCAGACGAAACCTGTTTGATTGGAAAATTGATTCTCTTGCTCAACTGTTAGCAAGCATTCATGGCCATCAGCCAAACTCAAATCAAGATGGGATGAAATGGGTGGGGAACAGATCAGGTGAATTTACAGTGAAAGGGTTCTACAAGCACCTAACCAAGAAGGACATCGGATTTATACTCTCAAAAATGCTATGGTAGCCTAATCTCCCATCCAAAATTGGTTTCTTTATATGGACAGCAGCACTAGGGAAAGTATTGATATTAGATAATCTCATGAAAAGAGGGTGGTAAATCCCAAATAGATGTGTATTGTGTAAATCTAATTTAGAGTCTGTAAACCATTTGTTTGTTCACTGTAAGGTTGCACATGATTTGTGATCTGTTATCCTATAAAGATTTGGCAAATTATGGGTGCAGCTTAGAGATCTAATTCAAGTGTTGCAGTCATGGGATTACAGCAAAGGTGTTTTGAGGTATGATGTACTGTGGAATTTGGCACCGGCGGCTATTCTTTGGGCATTATGGAAAGAGAGGAATAAGAGAATTTTCGAAGATTCATCTAGTCCATTTTGGGGTTTATTGGAATAATCTCTCAACTATCTGTTGTATTGGGCATCGAGTTACGAATCTTGTAAAGGGATATTCGTCATGAGTTTCTTGAGTGTGGGAACTTTTGTGATTTGTAGTATGGATCATGTACACCGTTCGTGTACTATTTAGCTTTTGTACTCCTTGTTTTTTTTATGCCTTAATATAATCCTTTTTATTACCGATCCAAAAAAAAAATTTTCTGGAAGAGTTTCTAAAATGGAAAGGTTTTGGAGGCAAATGGTGAGAGTGGATTAAGGGTTGCTTACATAATATTAATTTCTCTTTTATCTTGAATGGAAGGGTGGGGAGTCAAGTTGAGTCTTCTAGGGGTTTAAGGAAGGAGATCCGTTGTCTCCGTTCCTTTTTACATTGGTTAGTGGTGTGCTTGGTAGGTTAACGGATTTTGGGGAGAGTCATGGATTGGGGTTTCAAAGTTGGAAAGGAAGGGGTTCTTTTATCTCATTTACAATTTGCGGATGATACCATTTTGTTTCTAGATGCATGTAGTGACACAGTGTTTTGGACAAGATGTATTCTTAGGGTTTTTGAGATGCTGTCTGGGCTTAAGGTTAATCTAGCAAAAAGTAGTATTTCAAGGATCCATGTAGAAGAGGAGAGGATGGAAGTGTTTGCAAGCCAGTTGGGATGTAGCATTGCCCAATGGCCTATCACTTACTTTGGATTGCCGTTGGGAGGTAGAGTAAAGTCAATGTCTTTTTGGGAACCCATTTATGAAAGAATGACGAAAATAATGTCTATGTAGAAGAAGAACTATCTGTCAATAGGGGGTAGAGTAACACTGATTAAAGCATCAATGTCTAATGTGCCTGTGTACTTTCTTTCTTTGTTTAGAGCACTGTTGAAGGTGGTTAAAGAGATGGAAAAAATTCAGAGGAATTTTTTGTGGGAAGGAGGAAGCAACAAGTAGAAAGATAATTTGGTTCGGTGGGAGTTTGTGGGGAGGGATATGAGTCAAGGGGGTCTTTCTTTCGGTAACATGCAATTGAAAAATTTTGCACTTCTTGGAAAATGGCTTTGGAGGTTTGGTCAGGAAAGGGGGTCTTTGTGGCATAAGATTATAAAGAGTAAGTTTGGAACTCATTGCAATGAACAGGAGACTAATTTTAATGCTAAAATACCATATGACTGCCCATGGAAATCTATTTTGATGTTATCTCATAGTTTCTTTCCTTTGGTGTCTTACAAGCTTCGTATGGGTGATACTTTCAAGTTTTGATCTGATGTGCGGTGGGGGAAGTCTTCATTTGTATCACTCTTTCCGCGTCTTTTCCAGATTCGGGTCTTAAGGGATCCAATGGTTTGCAACATATTATCTTGGTCGGATAAGGGTATAGAGTGGAACCTACATTTTAGAAGGGATCTTAGGGATTCTGAGATCAATGAATTGGTTCATTAGTTGAAGCTCTTAAGGGGGTGGTCATTCATGATAGAGATATTGATCTCTAGAGTCACACAGTAAGTTCTCTTGTAAATCTTGGGTGTCTCATTTTAGAAAGTTGGGAGTCACTCATCATGCTAGTTTTCCTACTTCATTCCTTTGGAAATCTAAAATTCCACTTAAGGTGAAAAATCTTTGCATGGACTGCAGTGTTAAATAGGATTAATGCTCAAGATAATCTTCAGAGGCGGAGGAAAAGTTGGGCTTCGTCACCACATGTTTGCACACTCTGTAAGAAGAATGCTGAATCAGTAGACCAAAAACTTTTGCATTGTGAGTTTGCTGATGTTATTTGGAAAAGATTATTACACTTTACAGGAGTCAAGTGGGTTCTACCTAAAACCGTGGGTGAGTTGGCAGCACAGTGGAGGTTCTCCAGTATGTCTTCAAGAGGAAGAAGGCTGTATGATGGAGTGTTTTTTGCTTCATTATGGCTTCTTTGGTTGAACCGAAACAGATGCATTTTCTTATGATATTTATAAGAGTCGAGAGGCACTATTAGATTCAGTGATGGGATTGGCTGCTTTTTGGTCTTCGGTGACCCCAGAATTTGGTGTTCTTGGGGTTGGGGAAATTGTAAGAAATTGGGAACAGATTTAGAGTAGAGTTTTTTTAGGTTATGTAAGCATAGTTGGTGGGGTTGTTTGTTTTAGGCTCATCCTACTTCTCGTGGGATTGGGGCCTTGTATCCTTGTTTGTTTTGTGTAGTTTGTATCTCTATCTTTTGCCGATATATAACATCTATCATTACTTATCAAAAAAAGAAGAAGGCTATAACAAATTAACAACAGCAACAGTAACAAAATTTCTCATCCTGACTAGTTTTGTTGGCAACAAAGTTCTTTTTCTGCCATACTATTTTATATCTTCAGTCAGATTGTGTATTTAAATCATTTCTCACTAACTCCGTCCAGTTCCTTTTGGTCATCCTCTCACCCTTTTAGATTCTCCAATATTTACACCGTCGCGCCTTCTCACAGGTACTTCCTTTGGTCTCCATTTTATATGCTCAAATCATCTAAATCACTTTCTTTATTCATTAGGTACCATCCTCATTATCTGTTTATATGCCCAAACCATCTAAACCATTTTCTTAAATCTTATCTTCTATTATGGTTACTATTACATATTCATATCCATCTAGTCCTTACATTCTTAGTCTCTTCTCCCATTTGTCAACAAAAGTTCAACTTATGAATATATTGCTTCTTATTATCCCACATTCTTTTCCATAAATCATAGCTGGCCTACTATCTGACTAATGAAATAAATTTCTTTGCTTTGATTTGAACCCATTGATCATATGACACTGGAAGCACCTCTACGCCTTCCAGCTCTAATTCTATGTGTGCTGTTACAAAAGTATAGAAGAGAAAAAGCGGAAGAAAAACATGACAATTGACAAGAAAGGAATTTGACCCAAATTAAAAATAAATAAAACTGAAAAAGATAGATGCCCGTATCTCAAAATCCTGATTACTAAGATTGCTATCTGATCCCACTCCTTACCTTCAAAGATTCTTCTATTAACATTTTTCTAATAGCTCAATAAATAGTTAAAAACCACATCCTCTAAGAAACTGAACTCTTTTACTTTTGCACTGGAAACGGTGACTTTAAAGGGATGAAGACAAGCATCATAACCAAGCTTAGATCAGCCTGGAAAGTGACGATATCTGTGACATGAACTGTCAATGAAGAACAAGATGGTGACTGGATTCTGCTTCGTTATTGGACTTGAAAACTCCTACTAGTTGTCTATGTTCTAGAAATGAGGCAACTCCTATTGTGAATTTCCTGTCTTCTAGGAATGGGTTGATCTACCCTATGGATCTCATCGAGAGTGGTGCAATGAAGATAGAAAGAAACCTTAAAAAAGATTGTTGGGTGGGGTGGGGGGAATTTTTTCTGGCTGATTGTCCTGTACATCAGCTGTAAGTATTGGAAGATTGCTGATAATAGATAGCCATTTACATTTCAATTTTTTGATCAGTAATAAAGGAAATATATTAATTATCAAAGGATCACACACAAAGTACACGAAAAGTGTACATGCATAAAAAAACCAGCACCTACAACTCCAAGAAACTTTCACAAGAAAAAAAAGACTTGACTATCTAGGCCTCTACCAAACTTTGTACTAAAAATCCACCCAAGAAGATAGCTAAGTGCCACTCGAATCAGCTCCCGTAAGGGGGAAATTAGGCATTTACATTTCAATTCCACCATCATTTATTTTGTAGCATCTTCAAAATTAGAAAAATTAATATGAGACAGCAGGCAATACACATTTTGAACCTCCATCATTCAGCGGTTTCCTAAAATGAGTCCAAACAACTTGATTGTTGTGATTTCACCAGGACTTGTTTATTTTCAGCTGAATAATCTCATGAAGATACTCTTTAAGGAGGAACTCTAGCATCAGATTTCTGACTGAGAACACTCTATGTAACCATATATCACTGAGGTAACACATTTTTGGCAACTCTTCAAATCCATTTGTGTGATGGAGATTTATCTAACAACGTTAAATGGCTTTATCCTAATCTACCCATTTCCTGGGTTATATAAAAGCGATAGCTATTCTGCATGTGAAATCCCTATGTACAAGGGGGAACATATGTCTTAGAATGACCTATTTAGGGTAGGTGATTTTATTCTAAAAAAGAAGAGCTGAGTTAAAGAAGTAATTCTAGAATTTTTGAAGACATTGTTTTAGGTTGGGAATTTAATCTTCTAAGAGGCTCATGCTCAAATTGAAGACTTATTAAATGCCAGAGACATTCTATGGCTCATACTGCACAAGGAATCAAACTTATACAATTTGAAGGTGTGGTGTAAATGAATACTTCCTGTGAAAAAGGAAAATGGATAGGATTATTTTTCTACCTTTGAGTCTATTGAAGTGATTCCAGTGCTTTTAACATAGACATCATGCTAGGTTTTTTTGGTATGGAATTATGGTATCTCAAACATATGAAGATTAATTGATTTTAATGTTTGTTTCTGCAAAATTCGAAACTATTTTGGGCTGCGCTTGTATGACATTTACAAATGAAGTTTGAATATTTTTCTATTTACTTTACCTTTGTAGAAAAATAAATATAATTTTCAGGTTTATATTAGTTTTGTGAGTGTTGGAGGTGGTGTTGGTGAAATGTAACTTTATTCATATAAATCTTGACTTTCCATAGTCTTCCTGCTGGTTGTCCTTGTATAATCTAAGAATATGGAGTCCCGGGACTTAACTGTAGTATCTACCTCTCACTTGAGTCCTAGTTCATCCTCCTTGATTATATAGATAGCTCCTAATGAATGATATTTATAGCCAGCATCACATGTATGATCTATACGCAAGTGAAGACTTGCAAGTTCCATGGCCCTTTCTTGTATTCATTCAACATACCAAAAACTTGTAATTGAATGATACTGCTGGCTTGTTCTTGAGAAAACACAAAATGGTACCAAAATTCCTATTTATATTTCCCTTAATTTTGATAAAGTTGAAGTTTGTGATGCTATGATAATTTCTTATTGTTTGAATTCATAGTGAAACATAGTTTTCATCTTTTAGGACAAGGTGAGGATGTGTCAAGATCTTTTTACCGGGGCCAGAGGCCCGATCCAGAAATAAGTTCGGAAAAACAAGCCAATAAAGATTCTAGAGCTCTGCCTCATGAGCAAGATATGGAAATTGGATACGAGGACAATCTTCTGCCTCAGACTTATGAAGGTCTTGAGCAGAAATTCCTTGATGAAATAATGAAATTAACCAAAGATCAGAATGATGCAGAGGATTCAGAAAATGCTCGGCACAGGGAGGTCAGTATTATATAACAATATCTTCCTAATTAGCTCTTACCAGTTCCCATTATATGTGATTGATGAACAGAAACATCTGTTTACAAGATTAAATTTCAGTAAACAATCTGTTGGGTGATCTCCCAGTCTCATAGTTCTTATCCATGAAATATTTAGTAAGGCCTGACCTCATTTGTGAAAGTCAATACTAACTTTAAATTTCGCCTAAAGAGAGGATTGGCCTTACAGTATCAATGGTTTAAAATTTGCTTGTAAGCATGGATGATTGTTAAGGCAAATTGTTACATACTGGTGTACCTAACTACAATTCAAAATGCATGATTGAACTTGGATTTAAAACATTTTAGTTGTGCTCCAGCACTTAATGATAGTGTAAAGAAAGCATTCAGTTGCATCAGTAGCTTGTAATATCTTCTTTTTTTTTTTCTTTATTTACACCTCTTCTGCCACCACACCCCTACCCCCTCTTTTTTTTTGGCGTATTGAAATATTTATTGCAGAGGAGTTTAGAGTATACAAAGAACTCCAAGCAAAGGGGGCGAATAAAGCAAGGGAGCTCTACATCCAAGACATAAGCACATATTGATCAGACTACAAATAATAATAACCAACCCTCATGCCAATATCAACCTCCTCTTTCATCCAACATATATTGTAAAGGCAGGCTGTTGAATA
Source organism: Buxus sempervirens (assembly GCA_947561395.2). Classification (NCBI taxonomy): domain Eukaryota; kingdom Viridiplantae; phylum Streptophyta; class Magnoliopsida; order Buxales; family Buxaceae; genus Buxus; species Buxus sempervirens. Next base: position 40,546,490 of record OX387183.1, on the reverse strand, counting down.
GCAATTCTCTATAAACTCCAAAGCTAAGTCTGTCAGCAAGGTGATTGGCTGACTTCAGTATATGGGAGAGTGGGATATTTCATCCTCCCACAAAGGACCGATATATTTTAACCAAATGTGCCAATCTCCAGGAGGGCTCCTCAAACTAGAAGCCTAGTAACCACTCCCCATGGGAAGGAACCTGGTGTCCTGGCCTCCTTAACTTTAAAAGTAACACACAATTCTCAGCTCTAAGTGATTCTCCTACCTTACAGGGGCTGATAAGGCACGTACGATGCACCACCATGAATAAGTTTCCAAAATCCTTGGCGAACATTTGTCAAAATAAAGCTTGATCATACCCTCTCTATGGGGCTTCCAGGGTACCTGAGGTTGATTGGTCAAACTGTAATAAGTGTGTAATTATATTATAGACCATGCTCTGGTGGTCTCTAAGACCTATATATGTTTGAAACAGGTCTGCTGCTAACTCATCCTATTACCATCTCCATTGTCAAATTGATTTTTGTTTGAATCTTTGATCTCATGCTCTCAAAAGAAAAAAAAATCCATTAGGAGTAAAAATCCCTTTTAATATATTAAAATGGAGGCTACACATTTCATGTTCACCTCCCCTTTGTACTAATCTTATTTTAATATATTACCTCTTTTACCTATCACCAAAAAAGAAGAAGAAAGAAATCCGTTTTCCTTTCATTCTAAGTGGTACAGAAGGATTGCAAAGACAAAACCAGTTTACGTCATTTGGTTTATCTGGAACAGAAAGAATGTGTAGCCTTCATGAATTTATCAAAAATTTTCTATACTATATTTTAAAAAGTGACTGGAATCTCAAATCCAAACACAGTTTAATGAAGAAAATAATCCTCTAGTCTAGTCCTTGAGGTGAAATGGAATCTCAAATCCAAACACAGTTTAAAATGTATTTTATGTGTATATGTGGTTCTCTCATGTACGGTCAGATGTTCTCTTATTGCTTCTGATTGGTTCCTTATTCATGTTTTATGTGTATGATTGGAGTCTCCTCGCTCGCTCGCTCCCTCCCTCGCTCGCTCGCTCCCTCGCTCGCTCATGTACGGTCATGTACGGTCAGATGTCATTTGGTTTCTCTCATGTTCTCGCTCGCTCGCTCGCTCCCTCGCTCCCTCCCTCCCTCGCTCCCTCGCTCCCTCTCTCTCTCTCTCTCTCTCTCTCTCTCTCTCTCTCTCTCTCTCTCTCTCTCTCTCTCTCTGTAGATGTTTCAGCATTTTGGGCTTATGCATGTGTAGTAAAATGATAGTTTGTTCTCACATTGTCTGTGGCTATATCAGAAATGTATGACATTTTGATGTGTTTTTTTATAACTGATGAAATACATGTTTGTAAACATCAATTCAATAATTAGTTTCATTGTTCCTCCATATGGTCTCCTATCAATTGAAGTTTCTACTCCAGTAGTCAGATCTGGAAAACATCATGAAATCAATTTCTGCTTTATTTTCGTTGAATCTTTCAAAACCATTAAATCAATGTTGCAGATTACAGTGTTTATTTCTCATCGAAGCTGAACAATTTCTGTTTTATAGTCTTATAGTGTAAAAAGTCTTAGAGACTTCGTAACCTTATTGCACCTCCCTCCCTCTCTTGGGAGGATCAAAGCTAAATATGCAAATACCCTCCCCCTCTTTTTGTTGTTAATGGTTACGCATTAACTGCACCAACTTTAAATATTGTCAACGCGACCTGATTCCCCCCCTCCCTGCCTCACTCCTCCTCTCTCTCTTCCCTTTGCAGAAAATAAATGAGATTAATGCTCAATATCAAGAGAAGCTAGTGTCACTCAGAGCACAGCATGCCAACCGAAGAGATGAGTTCCTTCACAGGGAGTCACAAGCACGGCAACTTCAGCACCAGCAAGCCATGAGTCACCACCAGAGTAGTATTGGTCCAAGCGATCACCATGGTTACAGTGGGGCTGCAGCTGCAGCTGCAGAAGCTAATCAATCTTATGCCGCTGGTCAGTTTGATTCCTACAGAGAGCGAGCTCAATTTCTTGGGAGTGGGAGAAGCCATGGATTTCAGTCAAGGGGTCCTTACCCTGGGGGCCGTGCTTACAATACTGGCACTCGCTATTACTGATGAAAGTAAAGTTTTCCTTCTCTTGTGTTCCTATACTACTTTATATATAGTTGGTTGCAAACATAGAAACTGTATTTCCCTTTTTCTCAGCTATTGTTTAGTACTGACAGCCACAAACATTTCAAAGTTTTTATTTCCCTGAATTTTTATGTCTGTTTGTGTTTTATATTATTTTTTCCCCATTTTTCCCTGCTGAAGTAGCTGCTTGATTTTTTTTATTTTTTTTTTATCAGTAATAGGGAGTTTTATATATATATAAAAATAAAGATAGTTACAAAACAGAAAAACATCAGTGGACAGTTTACTTCTGTTTCTTTTTTCTGTCTGAATGTTGGTGCCAGCGTTTTCTCACTAATTAGAGCTGTGACAGGATCATTCATGATGCGGATAATCTTACGGTCAACAGTATTCATGACTCTGGGGTATGCTATTCAGGCATTCACATTTTTGTTATTATTCAAACACTGATTGACCAGTCTTGTTTTATTGCCAGGTATGTGTTGTCTGGTCAAATAGGATCTTTGAATGCGTTGTACATGCAATACCAGGCTATATGGCATATTCCTCATTTCTTGTATTAGGTATTGATGAGGTGTTATAAACAGCTGCTGAATTAGATGGGTGATTTGGTGGGTTCTCTTTGTAGCTAAGTTCAAGTGGAGAGTAGATCATTACATAGCTATGCTATTTCTACTGCTTTGACCTTCTCTTAAAATATAAGCTGAAAGTGGTGTCAGGATTACTGTTTAGATTCACAAGAGATCAATTAACCTGCGGAATCATGGAAGTAGTAGGTAATTAGTGAAGTTCTCTTATTACAGAACTTTAAATGCAAGTTTGAGCCTCAAAGCAAATTTGCTACATGGCAAAAATCTTAAATCTTTTATACTTACAGATATCAGAGAATTTGTAAATTCTGATGGCCTCTGAAGAGATGGCCCATTTAAAGGATGCCCTGTCAAGCAAATGTTCCAGATGGATGATTGCATGATGAGAATTGTTTGAATTGTCTGCATCATTAGAACTTAGAAGGGAAAACCCACGCCTGAACAGGCAATTAAATTAAATGTTGTAAGAAAGACTACGACTGACAGCCATTGCTGATACGCTTATTTTATGTTAATGAGGATATCTTTTTACTAGTGCTGCTTTCTTTGTCTCATTTTAGAAATGAATCACCTTGCTCAAGATGAAATGCTATGGCATGAGTTGTAATGTAGGTGTCTTGTATTTCACCAGTACACAATATCTGTTGGGCCTTTCCATAGGACGGCGAAACCCAAATTTTTTGGAGGTACTAGTTACAGTGGAGTTGGAGTTCTAGGGATGCAAGTTTTATTCGTACGAAACAGGGGGTGAAGAACCGCTTTGTATTTTGCATCTTATTGAAATCCTCTCGTCATTTTCTCCCTTAGACGTAGGCTTTTCAAGTCGAACCATGTAAATTTTTTTTATTTCTCCTTTTAGTGTTTTTCTGCTATCTCGTTTTGGGTTACTCTGCAACATGAATAATTACAGTTAAGATTGCATATCTGCTTTCAGTTTCAGGGATCAGGTACCTGATTGGCTTCTGCCAGGACTGTTGAAGCTTGGTTCACCCAGTGGCTTAAACTCGAAATGGGATGACATGGTGATCTTAGAACATTTTATCTAAAAAGAAAGGAGCAGCAGAATGGTCCAAACCCTGACGACTGGGTAATCTTAGAACTAGTGCTCGAAAATATTACCAAGCCCCTTCCACTTTTATTAAAAACCAGTCTGGTTATTTTAGGGTTTTTTATTACGGTTTTTGGATCAGGTGTTTGAGCGATTCGCCAAAAGATCATGAGACACTGCATCCTTAAGTGTGGGACGTCTATTAACATGGTGTATTAATCTCCTTACAAGGGTTGCAGACTTCCTTATTGTGGGGCTGTGCCTGTGTTGGGCGAAGTCAGCACGGTCTCATTCAACTCAAATATTTGGATCCTGGCCTCTCCCAAGCTTGATCTTGATCTTGTTCCCTTAGTCTGGTCCTATCTTTTTATAGGCCCCTCTTTTAAGAAATTTTCCAAAAAAAAATAAGAAAAGAATTTAGTGTCTTACAATTACAAGCCTTTCTAACGTAATGGTGGTCAATTGTTCACACAAAACGCCAAACCATGTAGCAAAAGAAAAGGAAATTCCATAAAAAGGAAAAAAAATGTATGTAAAAGAAAAAATAGTTAAATAAATCTTAGGAAGAGAAATATTGAGATAAAAAAAATGCCACATCGCAAAATCTCACAAAAGAGGTGGTGAGAGACAAAATTCTTTTAAAATAAACTAAAAATAGAATTTTCGTTATAAATAAAAAAAAAAAAAAAGGGCTCATGGGGCCCACAAAAATTCTATTTTGATTACAAATATGGGAATCATCATTAAGTCTTGATTATTCTTCATACAATAGAAAATTATTTACAAGTAATGATAATTTTCTCAAGAGTTCTAGATTTAATGAATTCTACCCTTTCAAAATAGAGCGGTTCTTTCCCAACTACACATGAAGAATTGAAGCTCTAATGCTCTGAAGACTCAAAGCCCTGAAGCTTTGAAGAACTAGAGCTTTGCTGTTCTCAAGAGTGAAGACCCAAAGCTTTGAAGAACTGAGGACTTAACACATCCTGTTTAAGATACGAAGATTTAAGCACTCCATCTATGATATGCTTCACAGCCGAAAGATCTTTTCCAAAAAACCGAAGTTATTCAAATCTTCTACAAGCACACAAGCCAAACGATCAAGCAAAAGATTCCTCACCAAATCCATCACAAATTCCAATAGATTTGCCACTTTTTAGGATTAAATAATTTCAACCCTCAAATCGAAGATTTTGAGAAAGAGAATCAGAGTTATAGAAACGTATACCCATTTATTTTATCAATGTAATGCAATTTTATTTACAGAAACACATCTGACCCATTTATTTTCCAACACAAATTTTTGGGTACAAATTTTGGCATGCCTAGTGGGATCATCTGTGCCTCTCATTCCTTTTCTTCATTAGAATAACATTCTACAAATCCAGATCCAGAATCAAGACCTGCGGATCAAAACCAAATGTCATCCAAGGCTACACAAAACGATGCTATTAAAAAGCTAACTAGATCTGCTCCCATGCCTGTTGACAACTACTGTACCAGAAGGCAAAAACCCTCAATCTTTCTATCAAGAGTCAAATACTGGGACTAAGGCTGCCACATCAAAAGGCGATAGTTCAAGCACAAACTCTGCACCTTCTTTACCTCGCAGAACTCTGAGATTTGCACATTTAAGGCCCTTGGATTTTCCCAATTCATCATTTTCGATTGCTGTCAATCATGATGACTCCGGAGTCCATAAAAAAAAAAGCAGCAGCCATGACTGAAAAAAAGGACTCGCTAAGGGGGCATTTGGTGGGGATTACAGATTGTCAATTCTGGATTATATCAAAATTCAGATTCTCATTGCTGATTTTCAAAATTCAAAATCCGAAACCAAAAGATTTGAATCTAGAATCTCATTTCATTGACCCAAATTATTGAGATTCATATTGTAATTTTTATATTAATAATTACATACAGGAAAATAATATATATATAAACATATATTTTTATCTTTTAATAATAATAAATATATTTTCAATATAACATTGGATATATCATACACTAAATATTATATAATATATAACATAATATACACAATATTATATATCATGTTATATATAATGTTACTAGAAAATTTATGTAAGGCACACAGAATCCAAGTAAGAATCCCATAATCCAACTCCAAGTAGTTTCTGACTAAAAGGTCGCTTATAGAATCAGATTCTATGCTCTCTATGATAATTTGAACCAAATGCTCCAATTGATTATATAATGCAAATGCTTCTCTGTAATACAAGTGCTGCAGTGTAAGTTTCATCTTTTATGATCTACTAATAAATCTTGTCAACTGAGATTTGATATTCAAGATAGTTTCATCTTTCATTATCTGCTAATAGATCTTGTCAACAGAGATTTGATATTTAACTTTTCAAGTATAGCACTCGTTGGTCTTGCATATTTGACATGATTTAGTACTTCTATATACTGTCAAACATCAGATTTGGCAAGTTGGTATGAAATGTTAAACAAATCATTCCAAGCATGACAATAAATACATTCTACAGCTTTAGTGTCAAAATGTACTTAGTTATGAATCTAAAACGAAACCTTTCTTTCAAATCAGGCCCCACTGACTTGTCTGTAACTAGGAATACCCTTCTCAAGGCATGACCTCATTGTTGAGTTCTCACACCTCTCTAAGATATAAGGGCCAATTTAGTGTAGAGGCATGACCTCATTGTTGAGTTCTCACACCTCTCTAAGATATAAGAGCCAATTTAGTGTAGATCAATCACGCCATTGATGTGTTCTATGGGGATTGTGCATGCAAAGACCCAATAGTACCATTTTATTTTATTTTATTTCATTTTATCTATTTATTTTTTACAATTCATTTTCATCAACCTCTTCTATGCTATTTTCCATGGCCGTACAGTGGGCATTATTTCAGGCAAAATATAATTTAATTTATTTTTATACTGATAGTTTAACTGCATGCTTTTGTCTTTTATTTTATATGATTCAATTTGGTTTCATCTTAATAACATTTAGCACTCTTACCTCATCATGTTTCCTTTGTGTACAGATTTGAGCTGTTTATGGACATCTTGTGGAGATTGCCATATCAATCATTATTTGCCACTCAGCTTTGTAACTTGATTGAACTAGCTTATGAAAAATACTGATAAATGAGTATTTGAGGAAATCTAAATGGCAGCTAAATTCCAATGATCACATTGTCCTTGTCTTTTAATATTTTACCATATAATTATTTAAATTCAAGTAAATTTTACTTTGTTTTTGTTTAGAAAGGCTGGTATTTGTTTTATTTATTTATACAATTATTTTGTCAATTTGATGTAGGAAACAACATATAAACTTGATTTTCACATCAGCATATTTTATGGCAAAACTTTTACTTTTCTATTTCTTGTTTCTTTCCTGCACAACATGCGTGCTCGTTACTACTAATATAAGAAAATGGATTTCTATTTTATTTGGAATCCAAGAGTTGTATTGTAAGAGGTAATGGAATTCCTTTCTCCGTTCCAACAAGGACTCAAAACTCAAATGGCCAGCATATCATTTTTTACACATGTCAATTACACTAATTAGCAAATTATACCATTTAGCGTAGACAAACAAGTAATTGAAGTTACTTGGGGGCCAACTAACTGCTGTGCAAAGAGCACACAGTGTCAGTGGCAAAATTTAAAACCTCATCAACAAAAAGCTGAGCTCACTGCAGAGAAATGAAGAAAAACCAAAATTTATATTCAAGATTGAGTACAATAATATGGTTGGTTGAGTAATTTAACCTATATTTTAACAACCCCCCCCCCCCCCCCCCCCCCCCCCCCCCCCCCCAAAAAAAAGAGTACATTAATGAAGAAACCAAACCCCACTTCAAACAAATTCCCACTATCCTACAGTTAAGATGAGGCAAAAAATAATAAAGTAGAATGGACAATAACAAACCTTCCATGCCGTCTAGCTCCACCTTCATATCAGTCCCATCTTTTGTTCTTGCTTCCTAAATCCAAACAATAAAGAGAATCAATACGGCATCCTAAATAACAAGCCCCCACATTAATCTAAGGCAAAATTAGAGAACATGCAACTTTTTTAAAACATTTTACATGTCAGTAGCCGTTTTTAAACTTTGACGGCTAAAGTTCAACTTTTTGAAAACTTTTACATTTAAGTGTTGGAACACTGTTCCAACACTTAAATGGACCATTTTAACCCTTCAACACCTTTTTCCAACGTCCCTACAAAACCACTCTTTCCTAATGCCTAGAATGCCCTTGACCAACCCATTACCCGCATTTATGTGTGTGTTGTCTTTGACCTTGTCCAGTCTTTCATCTTCAAGACTTCAACCACTACCGTACCTTCTTTCACTTCATCTTCAAAGCTAGGTCGACTATTAATCTTCAACCACTCTACGTTGCTTTCACCTCATCTTCCTACATGCCCTTGTGTCAAGGGCAAGCTTAAGATGCTAACATCAAATACATCTCTCAATCCACGACGTCAATTCCTAACTTGTCCAGACTCTGTAAGTTTAGTACTTATGTGTTTTCATAAATATGTTGGAATGAAGTTATCTATTGTGATATATATTTGTTGGGATGTAGCATACGGGAGAAAAGGGTTGTGGGTTCTTTGTTTGGTGTGATCAGCTCTTGATGTGCCGATGTGGAAAGGCACCGCGTCATCTATTGATGGCGAAGACAGAAAAAAACAAGGGCCGTGCATTTTATACTTGTCCATTTCAGGCAAGAGCTCTTTTATTGCTACTTTAAAATTTTTATTATTATTATTTGGTTTCCATTTGTTAATTATATCTTTTATTTGATTTTTTCAAGATAAGCGTAATTGCAAATTCTTTTGTTGGTTAGACAATGTTGCTAGCATCAAGGGCGGAGACCAAAAGGGTATGGCATGCTGTGATAGTACATCTGGGAAGGAGAGAAATGACTGTAGCTCATCTGAAAAGGCAACAAAGGACAATTCAAGTAAAAAATTACACCATGTTTGGAAAATAGAACGAGAATTACTTTTAGAAGAACGTGATCATGCAAGAAGGATGAGCAACTTATATCGAGAATTGGTACATGGGTCAGAAGAAATGAATATAAACGATGAATAGGGTCATTTGAGCAGGTTGTTAATTGTATTTGAGTTATTTGCTACATGAGCAGGTTGTTACTTTTATGAACAAAATGTTTATATGTATGTCATTTGAGCAGGTTGTTACTTTTATGAACTGAATGTTTATGTGCATGTCACTTGAGCAGGTTTTATTAATTATATTTTAGTTGTTAATTGTATTTGAGTTATTTGGTACATGAGCAAGTTGTTGGCATATAGGCTTTTTGGAGAATTTCACCATATCTATAATCTCTAAATTTTGTTTTAGAACTTCCATCGTGGCATTTGATTATGGAATGCAATCCGGGCCAATTCTAGTGGTTCAAATTATATTTTAGTTGTTAATTGTATTTGAGTTATTTGGTACATGAGCAGGTTGTCGGCATATAGGCTTTTTGGAGAATTTCACCATATCTATAATCTATAAATTTTCTTTTAGAACTTCCATCATGGCATTTGATTATGGAACGCAATCCGGGCCAATTCTAGTGGTTGAAGATGAAACAATTTGAATGATGAAATTTCACAAAAGAGTCTATAGAAAAGAATCAACCATGGACACAACCAGAACCTTTTCCTTTTTGGTAGATAGAAACAAAACCAAAAATTGATTCAACAAGTTACCTTCGTTCAATCCTCATTGCTTGTTTCTCTCTCTACTCTCTCTATTTCTCTCTCAACGATTTGCTCTCTCTATTCTCTCTCTCTCACAATAATTTGCTAAAGAAAGAAAGGTATTCTCTCTCTCATAGCTTGAAGATGAAAGACTGGGCAAGGTCAAAGACAACACACACATAAATGCGGGTAATGGGTTGGTCAAGGGCATTCTAGGCATTAGGAATGAGTGGTTCTGCAGGGACTTTGGGAAAAGGTGTTAAAGGGTGAAAAGGGTCCATTTAAGTTGAACTTTAGCCGTCAAAGTTTAAAAACGGCTACTGACGCGTAAAATGTTTTGAAAAGCTCATCTGTTCTCTAATTTTGCCTTAATCTAAAGTAAAACCAATTCTTTATATCAGCTATTCCTTAATATTTAAATGTCAAACCATATAGCTATTTATGCGCGTCTTGAATTATTGACGGCTATAAAACTGCTCAAGCTCTGTAACAACTTGACCTTCATGGTGGCCCTGATCAATACATTTTCAAAGATCGACACACACCCTATAAAACATTTATTTGGCTCATCAAACTTGTTATGTAATACATGATAATATGGATAATGGAACCTGAATCCAATAAAATGGAACATGGGCACTAACGATGATGAATCCACTAAAAATAAGCCAGTATGGTGGGTATCCAATTGGAGCACTTTTTTAGGGTGTGGTAGTTAGAAAAACTTGTGAGGTCGACCAGGTTATTTCCTTGGCAGCTTCTTGCGCTTCGGTGCAAAAGGATTTTACAACATATTCATCTTCAGATATCATTAGGGATTGGTCGACTATGGTTCACATTTAGTTGCAAGTTTTAGACTGCCAGCTCTTCTATTTTGGTGGTGCCTTTTTGGTGCAATTTCTTGTCTTTCTTTGCTTCTGCTGTATTATGGGTGATCCTACGTCTTGAGAGGTCTTCCCCATCTCTTTTGATTTTAATGAAATTTTCATTACTTATCAAAAAAAAAAAGTAACAATAAGAAGTTAATCTAAAAAAGAAATGTTACAGATGAACCCCCAACAAGAATATCTAGTGAGGAAGACAGAGTGCCTAAGGTGTTACAAGTACAGATGTAGACAATCCCCATACAGACTTAGCTCCGGATTAGGCTGGATTTTGTTTCAGTTTATTGTTTTCTTTTGTGTTTCGTTTCTTTTTTGTTTTTTCCCTCTCTTTTCTCTTTATCTGCTGTTTCTGGTTCCAACAGCAGGTATCTTAACCTGCTCATTAATTTGAATATTATTCTTATTCCTGACCTAATAAACTCGTTACTTTACATAATTCTTCTTGTTTTGGTTTTAAAACAAAACAAAACAAAATACAATTTGTCAAAAAATACAGAAAGAGGCAAAAATTTCACCTGGGGACAAACTGCCCAAAACATATTTGTTGCCAATGCAACTGAGATCAGGATTAGCAGATGGAAGAAGAATTTAAGACCAGCAATTGTAATTTTAAGCAATTTGGATTGTAAACGAAGAGCTAACTCTGCTTCAGTCATTCTAGCATGTACTCAACAATAATTGTTAAGAAATTACGGACATCTAATCACAAATATTTCACTTGCATAAACTTTCACAAAGTGGGAACACAAAGGATGATCTGAAAAGCTTGCATCTGCTTCCAGAATTAAATCTAATATCAGAAGTTAAAGATATTAAAAGAAAAAAGATTGCTCGTAATAGTTCGAAAAGCTATTTTAATAAATAAATAAAAAATCTTCCTTATATGGTATGTGCCAATTATGAAAATCAATTTACCGCAGGAAGTCACTTACCTTTGGATAGAAGCCAATATCGAGGACACAACATGCAGAGATCCAGTGGCTACAATGATACCAGGATTGCCAGTTCTCACTCTGAGAATCTGAGCTGCAGCCTTCATTGAATCGTCAATGGAGCCTATGTGAGCTACTATAGTTTTATGCTTCAATTCTTCTTCAGAACATACTGATTGATCCATGAAAGATTTCTGAGATTCTTCAGTTCCAACATCCAATACATGAAGACCTAAAGCTGTGGCAGCCTGTGTCCAGCTGTTCTTCAGCAAAGAAGCCAAAATCATTCGAGATCTGTCTCCAGCAATGTGGACTTCAGTCAGAAAGACAGCCTCCACCTGTCTAGCTGAAGGTTTTTTATATTGAAAAACAAAAACACAGAAAAAGAAAAAATCTCATTCAGTGTCCCTGAAACAAAAGCACAAACGCACACAAACACTTGCTTGCTCTCTGCTTTGCATGCATATTTCAGCTCAGAAATGTTATGAGCTCTGGAAAGAGAATAAGACCATTAAATATTGTGAAAAGGCCACCAAAAATCTTTAATTACAAGGAAAACAGCATATTCTACAGCTTTGATCATATGGATGCGATAAAAGACCTTAATTAGAATGTATCTATTTGGTTCTAGTATTTCACTGGAAAATGGATGTGATACTGGAGAGGCGGCATTCAATCATGCCACACGGAACCGATACCATGGACCAGAGATTATAGCGGTGGCAACTAGGGGTGCAACTCGGTCCAGTTAAAACCGAACCCGAACCAACTTCGGTTCGGTTTTATAGTACTTCGGTTCGGTTTCGGTCCAAAAATCCCTAAACCGAAATAGGTCGGTTCGGTTTTGGGTTTCATGTTCAGTTAAACCGAACCGAATACATTATTTCCTTAAACCGAACCGAACCGAATTCATATATATATATATATATATATATATAGATATATATATATTATAATATATAATATATGTTATATATATATATAATATAATAAATGATAAACTTTTAAAGTTTATCTTAAAACTTAAAGGATATTACAAAAAAAAACCATTGTTTAAGATAAGAATATTGGTCTAACCCGAACCGAATAGTTTTCATGTAGTTCGGTTCGGTTCGGTTTGGGTTTCGGTTTTTTTATATATTTTCGGTTCAGTTTTCGGTTTTGTTGGTTCGGTTTTCAATTCGGTTCGGTTTAACTATGTATATTTTCGGTTTGGTTTTGGGTTGACATCAAACCGGACCGAACCAAACCGAGTTGCACCCTTAGTGGCAACAGCAGTGGGACACGGACTTTTCATAGGAGGAAGAAAGGAAAGGAGAGGCAGCATACTAATGTGCATGATGACGAGTCCTCTATAGCATAACGCTTCGGATCTTTGGATGTTAGGTCATTCAGTACTTCTTATGTGAGGCATTACCCATAGTAGGGCCAGGGAGACTATCCATACTACCATCCCCAGCATCCTAATCCAGCAGTCATCTGATACCTGAAGTTACGATTCATATATCCCTGATTGCAGATGCAGGCATTTGATACTTGCAGGTTCTTCTTAGAGAATCCTTATCCACATGGTTTCTATGCTGCACCAGGTGGAGCGCTAGCTCTTGCATATGTTCTGGTAGTTAATTCTTATTATCTTGTTCATCCTCCAGTTGGCATCAGGAGACATGACTCAAGAGGAATAAAAGAATCATGTTCTATTATACCATGAGTATAGATTTCGGATGGGATGGAAGCTTTCTACCATTTTATCAATGAGAGGCAAGGTTCAAGCTGCCTGGACATTACTTTCAGTTTTAAGGGCATTATTTCCACCATTGTATGTTTTTTTACCTGCTGTAATTATTTGCGATTTCCCATTTGAATGTTATTTGATTTATATGTTTCATATTCTATCCCTATGAGGCTCTGACTGATAATCACATAGGATTCCTGTAGTTCTAAATTTTTTTACATATATTATGATGTATTCCATATATATAAATAAATATGATGCTGCATCATACATTGAAAACTAATTATTATGGCATTTTTAGTTGAAAAAAACATAGAAACATATATTTTGGTGAAAAAATTTTGGCGGCGTGCCGCTGAAATGTTGTTTCATTCTCTGGGCAGCATGCCTAGCAACACCAAAACTGAAAACCTTGCTACTCATTGAATGGTCTAAAAGTACGGTTATAGATGCAATCTCACTAAAAGTACGGTTTTCAGATTGGGATATACATACAAAAATTCACCCTACAAAACCAAATTTGTCACGCCACAAATTCTGCTATTTTAAAACCCCCTTTTTTTTTAATAAATCATTTCTTTCTACAATATAGTATTAACACCATGGGGTACTTGGGGAATGACAGGACATGATTGCAGTTTCCATTTACCCTAAAAGTGGAAACCTAAGCAGATTTAATTAACCAATTTATGTGTGAGTGAAAGTGAATGAAAACAATTAAATACAAAGCCAAGATCTTACTAAATGAGACCGAAATTCAATAAAATAAATTACTAGAATATGTAACACAATTAAGTAACACAATTATTTTAAACAATCCATACATGACAGTTCAATAACAAAACCTATCTACTCTCTTACACTTTTTTTTGATAAGTAATGATAATTGTATTAGATTAAAGAAAGTCAGTACATGGAACCTATAGGTATGAAAATACGAGTGTGTATGAGAGACCCCTTTCCAAGAACAAAAAAACATCAGAAAAGGCTAAAAGCTATAACCTATCTCTAAAACTATCCACACCACATATACAAGTAACCCATGTATAAGTATGTCAACAAAAAGAAATCACATACTATATTGAAACCATCCCAAAATAACAACATACTAAACTGCACACATCTCCAAAAACTCATCTGTAACTAGGCTACAATAAATGTCCTGTCTCTGAACTCCCTGCTTTGCTAGACGATCTGCGATTGCATTCCCTTCTCTTGGTACATGACTAAACGATGCATTCAAATCACGTGCCAAGGAACGTGCACAACTGATGTAGTGTGACAACCTCCATGAACCTAAAATATCATCTCGCATCCATCTTATGATCGTGACTGAGTCTCCTTCGATAATGCAATTTGTATAACCCCTTTTTTTGGCCTTTAATAGACCAAACAGAAGGGCCAACATCTCCGCCCGAGTCGAATCACCGACACCCACCAAACCACTAAAGATGAAGGAGATCAGACCCATACTATCCCTTCCAACCCCTCCAATACCTGAAGGTCCAGGATTGCCGAAAGAACTCCCATCCACATTTATCTTCATTATACTGGATAGTGGCGCTTTCCAAGAAACCACACTTGTTGCCCTTGTCCCAACTGAAAAGAAACAGCACATCATCCAATCTCTCATGACTTGGGAGCAACTCCAACCACTGAATTCCGGAGTAACAGATGATTAGAAAGCTACATCCAATAAGATCTTATCCATCACCTATTCTCTCCTGAAATAAGCATCTCGAAAAATCCTCTGATTCCGCTCCATCCAAACATGTCATGCCACTGCATGGAAGATCCACCCATATAGGATGCGGCCTCTGCTCCCTAAACCTGGAATCCTCCACTGCTGGAAGCAGTCTCCAGAGGATGTGGGTAGAACCCACGGAATATCAGAGGCCAATCTACTCTCTTACACTAGGTAGACTAAACCGACATCAAGATGCATTGACCTAGGTACAAGTCCACCTCTGCGTATTCTACACCTGGTCCACATAATCCTAGATACTAGCAAAATGGTATGGGTGAGCACTACCCAGTAGGTTTCATCCTATAGTCCAAGTCCAAATAAGAACTTTAGACTTGTAGAATAAATACCCATGAAAGCATAATCATGATTATAACTTGAACCATTAAATGTCCATCAACATTATTATTAAATCAATTAAATCGAATATTATGGAATAAATAAATTTCAGATATGCATGTATAACATTAAAGAAAGAAGTATAAAAGAAATCCAATGATAATAACAAAATTTATCATAAAAACAATTGATAGTTCCAAACAAATCGTAAATCAACCCAAAACTAGTGTGACATCACAGGACTCGTGAAATTAGACTTCTTTGAGAAGTCATACTTGGCCCAATAGCTACCTTATGCCTTATGTGCGAAGCCAGTCTACTCTCGGTTTCGAATATCAAGAACTATAAAGATACCAAAAATTAACTCAAAAATTTATATCATCAAATCAAAAAAATAATTCAAAATCAAATATTAAACCTATTAATCAACAATTCTAAAGGTCATACTGGAAATTAATTGTAGATCCACCTATCTGAACTGCTAAAATCCTTCTTCTTACAAATAATAAGAGCAGTCACATTTTTATTAATTTCGCACCATTCTAGAGAGCTCCAAACATCATCTCCATCGTTCAGATTGAAGAACTACATGTCAGGAACTCCTCCAAATTTGAGCTTGATCAAACAATGGATATGAAATCCGTACAAGAAAAACTTCCCACACCAACTTCATCAAGTTTTGATGAAAAGCATATTTTCTTCACCTCCAACATACCCAACTCCCATGGCCTTTTCCTTTAACTTCCCATGCCAGAAATTCCCTCCCCTAGCTGTCCAGCCTCCTCTCCTCTCCCAATGATGATTAAAAAATCTTAATAACAGATTCTAAATTAGTATTTATAATAGGTCTTAAGGTTTCCTATTGCAAAATCTATAATAATTAGAATATTTCTAATTTTCGTCATATTTTGTTGCCTATTTTTAAATATTACCTGATCATCTCATAACCTCACTTTTCCAATTTAAGGCTACTAATCAAGTGTTCTTACCAAAAGGCCCTTTTTCCAATCTATTAGGCAACAAATCTTGTTATTTAAATTCAAATTAAACCCAACTTGAGTCTAATTAAATTTTCAGGTCCAATAACTATTTAACTAATCCATTTATAAATTTTACAAATTCGGAAATGACTAAACCACCCTTAGATGAATTTCTAGGTTATCACAGAATTGGATGGGATAAGTCATTTTTTTATTATTATTGCTCTCAAAGTCATTCATTTTCTTGAAAAGATCATCACGAAACAAGAGAAAGCAAAGAGCAAAAAATTTTCCATCAAATCTCTTGTATTAAAAATCACAACATTTTTTCACCTCAGCCTCCCCTTTTATTTACCCTCACTTCCCTCTTAAAAAAAGTGTGAAACGTTAACCGGTAGCCTTTCCTAATTTCTCTTTGTTATTTTCTCCATTTTTCCTCCCATTTTATCCTTGACCTCACAACCAACATCTTCTTCACGAGGTTGTCGTTTACCATAGCATCACACCTAATTTCTTTGCTTTTCTCCACATCCCAGGATGATTTCCAAACAGCCACCTTGTTTAGGTTGGTAGGCCATCACCTAGATTACCTTCTCTACCTCTTTTGATACTCCACAGCTCATGCCCTACAAAAAATACCCAAAAAAAATCACGCCACCTCTCCTCTCCTAGGCTCTGACCTAAAATCACAGCCTACTTTCACACGTCTCTATGTATGTATAAATCTCCCATACTCCTTCAAGACTGGTAGCTACAATTAATATTGTGTAGGATGTAGCCTACCTAACTAAAATGGGGAAAAAACTGAAAAATCAAAAGAATTTCAATAGGTTAAAAGACGAAGTAAAAAAAAAAAAAGATTGTTACAATTATTTCAACAAACTATTTAATTCATAACTTGACCCCTCTCATATAATTTTTTTTAAGGCATTTTCCTTGATTTATGTAACCTTATATCCCCATAATCTTTCCAAAAACTTTGTTCCTATAAATAAGACACATAAATATGCAAATAATGAACCAGCCTGAATAATTTTGAAGTTATTTTGAACAATTGACCCAATAAAATAAGATGGTGGAAGAGATGATCGAGTAACAAGATGAGCTTCATAGCCTTAATGGACGACATTCATCAAACCAATGCTTAAGGCTCAAACTGTTTGTCCATGCACCAACACCATAAGAGGATATGACAGTGTTGATGGACACGACCACAAGTTTGACAACCATCCCCATTCTTATAGATCACATACAAACCCTGAAGAATGAAATAGCCAAGATGAACTATTGACCTAAAAGACATGCATGTAATATGTATGAAGGATCTGACTGGAAGCCAAGTTTGAGGATCCAGAATTTTTTACAGCATGCATGATCTAGACAAATTCTTGGATTAGACTGCAATCTTTAAATTTTAGTGGCATGGACTCACTGATGGAGAGAGTGTACAGTTTGCAACTTCTGAACTTTACACTATTGGTAGAACAGTGCCTGATACTCATATCTTTCCAAGACAGTGAAATTCAAACCTAGGCACTGCTTAAGGAGCAGCCAAAGTCCAGTTTTTTGCTTGCTGATTGTGACCCACAGATCAACATCTAGTTTCCCAGTCGAGTTCTTTCCTACCTTTCCTATCCGTTCCCTCACTCACACACTCTTGCCTCCAACTCAGAACAGAACCTTCCTTCTGCAACGCAAGTCCAAGCCCTATCTTACTAAAATAAAGGGGAATGGAACAAAATTTTCTAAAGAGTACGTGAAAAAGCCCTGCAGTTTTATGGATAGTGTATTCCTCATCTCCTTATTTACCTCATCTTTGAACACTCGACACCTCGTCCCCAGAGATAAAACATCTAAATTATTTCAATTAGAATGATATTAGAGTGATAATAATGTGGAAACACCCATGGTATTCCCATCTTACTGACCCCAAATAGATTTTGATTAGACAGTTATTGCAATTGAATACTTTTATGGTTTTATTTAATGTAGTTTCTGCATTAGTAGGTTTACTTATGTTAACAAATCTTTAATTTGCATGCCAATATCTCTTAATCTTAATCTGTAAATCCTTTTTTTTTTCTTTTTAATATAAAAAAGAATGTAATGTTTGGGTTAGCAGAAGAAGAACTGAAGAAATATTTTCTCTATGAAGATCTTCGTAGCAGTTTGTTCAACACTAAAGTTCCTTTGTATTAATCACGCAAGCTGCTTTTTGGAAGAGGCTGCCACTGCTGCTGCTGCCTGTAGTGATGGAGGTCATGGTGGTGATGGTCACAGCGGCAGGATGGTTTCAGGTGGAAAAAGTCATATCAAGCTACTGGCAGTAGCAGTGGCAGCAGTGAAATCCAAATAGGACATCTCATCTAGTAGGAAGAAAATATCAAGTCTGTACTTGAACCAAAGTTAGTTTGAAATTCCATTTCTATTTTGTGCCCAAAAACATGAGAATTCAAATTGGACTCCCAATATCAATTCCTACCCCAATTACCATGCAAACTCATTATATATATCAAACACACTAACTTGTGAGAATTTAGACAGCCCACAAAATTAAGACTTTTAATTTTGCTTCCAATTTTGGAAGTTCTAATTTTAAAACACTGTTACAGTTTATATTACTTAAGAGACAAGAGCAACTTAGAATCTCACAAAGTGCTCTTACTTCCACAAACCAAATATAGAAATCAATATATAAAACTTGTTGAAGGTATAGCCATACCTGCAAGTATTTCATTTGCAAAAGCTAAATGATCTTTGTCACTTGCCATAGCTACAACCAGAGCCAATGGTACATCTGGATTTATCATCTGAATTGTGTTTGCTAAACTTTTGGCAGACTCCTTCGTGTGTGCTGAAGGAATATGAGAAACCAATAAAAATTCTGATGGGAAATGTTAAGGGTTGAAATAGTAACCATGCAAGTAACAAAATGCATTAAGTAAATGAGACATAGGAAAATAAATCAAATTTAATTCAAACTGCATTATTCTATCCTGTTCACATTTTTTCCTGCAATAAGGTTCAAGAAAATGAATGACAAGTCATCAGAAGGGATCAATTTGAATGCCAGAAAAGGCCGGCTTAGGTAGCATAGACTCACAAGAGGGCAAGTGGGCCACTTGATGGTAGTTAAAACTATATCAAATTTCCAAAATTTTAAATACTAATTGGAAATAAACCGTTAAAAAAATTGGAAACAAAAAGAAAGGTATCAGAAGTGACCTCCATCAAGTAAAATTGTTACTCCTGGTAGCCCAACTGCTTCAGCTTCTTCAGATGTCAGAAATTGGCTTCTTCCAAGTAAATATGTACGCTCCAAACCGATACGGATGGATTTATCAGAAATTCTCCATCCTAGATCATTCAAAAATGCATTACAACAGAATTGTGGAATCAATTAAAAATATATTGCTAATGGATAAACTAAGTGAAAATTTGGAAGAAAATTTTTTTTTTGAGACCAAGTGGTATTAAGCCGTCTTTGTTTATGCTATAATATCTTTCACCTTTTTTGATGATTAACTAAAATATAGGAAAAGTGAATGATTAAATAAAATAGTTCCCTCAAAAAAGGTCAAAAAATATTTGACAGCACTTCTGTAGTCAAAAAATATTTGACAGCAGTTCTTTAGTCAAAGAAGCAACGGCTTTCCATTCTGTTGATTGTTGAGTGATTGATTTAAGATGTAGGAGGAAAATCACAGAAGAGATCTGCAAATTTATAAATGCAGACAGTAATACCGCCGAGTTTCCTTGGCCAAGGAGTAAGATAAAATATCTAATATCATCATCCAAAAATTTTCAACAAAATCATAAAATATGTGCATATTCAAACTGTTTACTGAAACAACATTGGCATCATGTAATAGCCTAGAAGTAACAGGTTTAATTAATTCTTTTATTAATTAGTAAATTAATTGATTTAATGGATGTGAAGATCACTAAAAATAAGGGTATTTCGTTTTTAAAAAAAAGTAAGTTTGAACCCGTTTAAGATAAAATATCTAATATCATCATCCAAAAATTTTCAACAAAATCATAAAATATTTGCATAGTCAAACTGTTTACTGAAATAACATTGGCATCATGTAATAGCCTAGAAGTAATAGGTTTAATTAATTCTTTTATTAATTAGTAAATTAATTGATTTAAAGGATGTGAAGATCACTAAAAATAAGGGTATTTAGTTTTAAAAGAAAAACAGTAAGTTTGAGCCCATTTTAATGTAAATAGGAGTTCTTTTATTATTAATTTTTTTAATTATTATTAGAATTAGTAAGAACTTAATTGACTAGAGCTAGGACTGTCCAGTTAGAATTAAATGGACTAGGGTATTTTATATAAAACACTTAATAAAGAGGGTAAAAATAATCTTTTAATTTAGGATTAATTTGAGGGTCAAAATAGTCTTTTTAATTTAGAATTAGTTAGAGGGTTAAAATAATCTTTTTAGGTTATAAATAATTTAAAAAGTAATAGGGGTGTACGTCCACGTTATTAAGGGTATATTTGTAAACTTACTACTAAGAGATTCGCTTATTATCTATTTTTCTGAAGTGGACAATTGGAAGGGAGAAGAGGAGAAACCCCACACACCTAGACCTAAAAGAAGAATATCTGAAATTTTTTTTTTATTGGTAATAATGATGATTATATTAATATATGAGAGCAATAATATGGGACATACGAGTACACAAAGAGTGTACTAGATGGACCCCACAAAACACAAAAGCTTCCACACTCAAAAAATTCCTTACAGTCTATCCCTTTACATGATTCTTTACAAGATGCTCAATACAGTAGATAGCTGAGGGAGGATTCTAATAAAACCCACAAGGAACTGGCAGTCATTAAAAATTCTCTTATTCCTCTCCTTCCATACTGCCCACAGAATTGCCGCTGGAGCAAAGTTCCACAAAAACTCATACCTCGAGACTCCTCTGCTATAATTCCAAGATAGTAGCACTTGATGCAAGCCTTGGGGCTGCACCCACAGCTTCCCAAATCTCAATAAAAGACCTGCCCACAAATTGTGGGCTACCTTACGGTGAATGAGCAAATGATTAATAGATTCCAAGTCAGATTTGCAAATTACACATCTGTTGGGGGTTTGCCATCCTCATTTCACAAGATTATCAATTTTTAGTACTCTTCCCAACACTGCTGTCCATGTGAAGAAACTGATTTTAGATTGAAGACCTGATTTCCACAGCATATTTGAGAGCTTAAAAGTGCTGTCCTTTTGTTTGGGTACTTGTAGAAACCCTTTACAGTAAATTCACCTGATCTGTTACCCACCCATTTCAATCTATCCAGATCTGAAGAATATCTGAATTTTTCTTCGAGATTCAACTGCAAAAACCCAGTTCAAGTTGTTAAAGAAGGTGGTTTTCTTCATTCTTGGGTAATTTTGGAGAACCTAGATTAGGAGATTAAACCTATTAAGTATATTCTTGATATTTTCTCCTGCCAAAATAATAGTCTCTTCGTGTTTCTGATGTAACTAAAAAAAATTCAGATTTACAGAATCCCTTATGGTTTCTACTGTAATTAAAAATTCATATTGATAGAATTTGTTAGGGTATTGTTGTGACTAAAATTTTAGATTGATGGAATCTTTAAGGTTTCTTCTGTGATTAGAAATTCCAAATTGATAGAATCTCTCAGGTTTTTTTTTATGTGATTAAAAATTTCAAATTGATACAAATTTGTTAGGGCTTCTGATGCAATAAAAATCCTGCAGAACCCATGAATATGTTTTTGTCTTGTAGACCTTTTTGCTGTGATTAAAATTCTACAGAATCCATGAATTTCTTTATGTTTTTCTTTAAACATTTTTTATCTGCAGAACCCGTGAATTCTGTTCTCTCTTTAGAAGTTTCTACTGTGATTAAAAACGAAATTTTCAAATTGATAGGGACTTAAAGGTGGCACATTAAGATGAATAATTCATAAAAATATACCCTAGCAACAGCCTCAGTTTTGTAGGTCTAAAGATCTGAAAAAATATTTCAAGAATGCGAGGGTATATGCCGTGTCAACAACTACTGTTTAGAAGATGTTTCACTGATTAAAAAACTTCAGGAACTTTACAACAATCATCACCAGTTTAAATGAGATTTTACAGATTAAAAACCTGCAGAATCTCACAGCAATCAGTCCCAATTTGTAGAAGACTTATAAGAGGGATTATAATCCTATTCACAGCATTGCTTTGATGAGCTTTTACAGATTAAAAACCTGTAAAATTTTACAGAAACCAGTTCCAATATAGGCTTAGAGCAACGATAGATTTGTTAAACAAAATTGTTTATGTCCTTAAGAGTTGTAGGCCTAAATTTTTGGTGTTCAATAAACAAAATTGTTTATTGAACACCAAAAATTTAAATTACCACTCCCTAAAGCCTGCAGGCGTAAATGTATTAATTATTTTATTAAATCACCATTTTCTTAGAATTAAAAACCTTTTTTTTTTTTTGGAACTCAGGATATCTGGGCCCACTTACGCTCAACCGACTAATCCTTGAGGGCCCATGCAAGACCCTGCAACCCACATGACCCGGTTAAGTCTAAGGCCCATAAACCTTATGTAGATAGCCCCAAAGAATTGATAACACCTAAGAGGTTTTGAACCTGAGACCTTGGAGGGAGCACACCCCCACGCCCCAAGCCTTGACCACTAGGTCAAGCCTTTAGAATTAAAAGCTTAATGACAGCCCATAACAGAGGATAGAATTAGAAATTTAAATTTTGTAGGCATTCAGCCAATTAACAGACATAATATGGTGGAAACTTATTAGTTGCACAATTCTAACTTGAAATAGTGAATACTCAGAAGATTTTATTCAATTTATTCATTGAATAAATTATCTCTAAATCCTTAAAGTTAATGTAGACTATTAGGACTGATTTAAATTAGTGAATCGTACAGTGAAATTATGGCTAATCTAAATTCATTATTGAGTGATTGTTGATATTAAATCTTGCAAATTTTCACTCATTGATCTTGAATGCATGTTTTATATTTTAAGTCCTGTCCAGTCTATGAATGATAATTGAAAAAGACATGAATGCATTACAGAAACTTGCATGGATTGCGTTAGAATGAGTTATGAGGGTTTAGGACCCAAAAGCGAACACCAATTATATTAGTAAGAGTGAGGTGTGATAGTCTGAAACATAACAGTGACCAATAACTCTTTATAGCAAGAATATGGCGTGAGGATTTGGTATCCCAACTCTTTATGACTTGAGTGCCTAGACCTGGGGTTGGCCAGGCAATGATTTTTTAGATTAAGACTGTGTTTGATATCAGAGGCATTATATTGCAGGGATATCTAGGATCAGCATTTAACATTCACAAAATTTCGATTTTGCAAGGTCAGCAACATGAAATGTCTGAGGAAAATGAGATTTCCCTAGTTTCCCTGATTCCAGTGAAATTTCATGAAATGTCAGCAAAATTTCAGTGAAATCTGGCAAAATTTCTCCAAATTTCCCTAGATTTCCCCATGTATACATTTATTATAAATGTATGAAACCACAAAAATACAAGAAAAAGTGAAAAACACATGTCTACCATGTGTGGGGAAACATTGCCTGATTTCGCCAAAATTTCTCAAAATTTTGCTGGATCTTCCGTAGTGAAATTTCAGCGAAATGAGAAACTTCTACCTTGTCTAAGACATCTATGAATGTATTACCCACTACCAAAATAGTGGCTCAACATTATATTATGATTGGTTGAAAGCCCATAAAATTTTAAATAGGATGCCATAAATATACCAAAAGGTCAAGAACTTGTAGTCTATAGCAAGAATATGTGTTGTCAGATATGTCCAACACAATTCTAGTGTATAGCATTTTAATGCCCCAATCCCACCAGCAATAATATTGTCTGCTTTAGCCCACTGGGCCTCACGGTTTTGCTCTTGGGTTTTACCTCAAACAATCTCATTGCTTGAGGGAGTCACAAGCCTATATATGGATCTTAACTTTCTCTTCCCCGAGAAATTTGGGATTCTAGGTGTAGAAACCCCAATTTCAGCTAAACCCCAATTGAAGTGAGCTAACCCAGTCAGGCTGAACCCAATCCCATACAAAACCTGTTATGGCCCAATCGAAAAAAAAGAAGAAAAAAAAGGGGGAAGTTATCTTATATGGTTCTCTTGATAAGGAAGAAAAATTTGAAACAAAGATATGATAAATGATAAGGGTTGTTGGAAAAAAAGATTTGTTTCCTTTCTCTTATCAGTGATGAGAGAAGGAATCTCATCTCTTGTCTTGTATAAAAGGAATCCCACTCCAAGAGAAGAAAAAGAAGCAAAGAGAGGATAGTAAACAAGAAAGCAAAGTGGGAATTACCGAAGGAAAGAGAAAAAAGGGGAAGTATATTAGACCGTGGAGAAGGCATAAAAAAAGGAGCACAAGTGAAGGGGGAGAGATCGTGAAAAGAGAGGAGAGAGTTTGATGGGTTCCAAAGAGAAAAGGAGAAAATTAGCAACAAAAAAAAATGGAAAAAGAATGAAAGAGTGGGGTCATTGGGATCCAAGGGAAGGAAAAGGAAAAAATTTGCAAAAAGAGTGATCAACCATCAAGAAAAGGGAGAAGAGAAGAAGCTCTCTCTCTCTCTCTCTCTCTCTCTGAGCACCTAACATCAATCACCATTGCCAAAGCTTTCTAACGAACCCTCTGAGTTCGGTGAAGAACCTCAACATCCAGCCTTTCTGATTATTCCAAATCTGACTTTCTGATTATTCCAAATCTGACAAGGTCAAGGATTCAACCATCCAAAATCAGGTATTGGCCTTCTCATACATCCAAATGTTCACATGTTTTCCATGTTCACATTTAGTTTTAAACTGGGAATGAAGGAGATGCTCAACTGTCATAATGCTTAGTTCACTGCAACCAGGCATGTCTATGTTTTACTTTTTTCCATAGTTGTTTAACTTGCAATAACAGTGCTTGGTAATGTTTAAGTTAATTTTTTTGGTCACTCCATGGTGTAAGCAAGAGTGTAAGTTCTGTCTCACAAAGCTCGAGTAATGACAAGAAGTCATGTTCAGAAGAGATGGGAAGGAACAGAGGCCATTTAGTATGACGTTTGGAGCATAATGGAGTATTTGTTCCACCAAACCAGATTTGGAACAATGAGATGTTACTCTCAAGCATCACATCGTGTATTTCATTGGTTGATGGAGCATGGTAAATTCCGATTTTTTTATTGATTCATTTGTTTGATGGATAAAAATCAATATTTAACAATTTTAGTTGTGTGATGGCTTTGGGTTTGTTCGAAGGCTTCCTATCTTACTGGTTTGATAAGATTTCCGTGAACATGTGATGTTCATGGATTTCATTAAATTTCCATAGGATAATGATGGGTTTAAATAACATTTCCATGAGGATTTCCCATGATGCCATTTCTACGTGATTGCTATTATTTAATCTATCATGTATAGGATGAGATTTCATGGTGTCATGAGTTTTGATTTATACAATTCTGTGGCAATCTGAATCAGCAAAACCTGTGTTCCATGGTTGATTTGTGTTTTAAACCTAATTTTTGATATGTGATAAATATCAGACAATGTGTCCTTTGCTATTTTAAGATTATTATTTCCTCATAGCAGTAGTCTATAGCATGGACGAATAATAAATAAAAATTTTTTTTATTATATTTTTATTGATTTGAATATTTTAGTCCCATATTTCAAACAAAAAAAAAAGGTTTTGTACTTTAAAAAAATAAATAAATATTTATTTTGTTATATCTTTATCACTTCTTTAAAAAAAATGTTTTCTTTAGGGATTGGGTTCATTGATGATCTAATGTTATGCCATCCAATGGGTCAAAACCAAATAATCCCACATTTTTTTTAATTTTTTTATTTGCTATAATTTTGTCATTTTTTATCAATTTATTTTGGGTAAAATTTGAAAAGGGTAACCGATTCACTGAACTGGAGGGGGTTAGGTGCCTAACACCTTCCCAATCTCTTAACCAAACCTCTTAACTTAATTTCTGGTTAGACCGGTTTTGTTTTATCAGAATAATCTATGGGTGACTATCCACACCCGTGATCCAATGGATAGTGGCGACTCCAAATCAAAACTATTTGACGGTCCAACTGACCCGAAGGCCATGTTCTCACACTAGGATATCACAATCGACCGGCCGCTGAAGGTTGCATGTCCTCCTGCCATACCTTGCCTGCCCCAGTAGCCTGCCAGTCCACTAACCTAAGCTCACCCACACAGTATCGCGCCCACATGCACCAGGCAATGTCAAGGTTGTACATTTCTGGTCGAGGTCTGGCTCTAACACCATAATGTAATGCCCCAATCCCATCAGTAAAAACATTGTTCGCTTTGGCCCATTGGGCCTCATGGTTTTGCTAATGGGTTTTACTGCAGAAGGCCTTGCTGCTTGAGGGAGTCACAAGCCTACATATATGGATCTTAACTTTCTCCTTCCCGAGCAATGTTGGATTCCAGGATATCACAACATTCTTTTTGTGCATGATTTTACTTGTTTTGCTTGGCATGGCATTTAAGAGGTTTTGCTTAATGCATGCATGCACCCTAGGATTTTATAAAATTTTATAAAAATGCAACTGCATTATTTCTTGACTTTAATATCTTATTTTGTATGTGTTTTTTTTTTTCTAAGGTTATCCTATATGTCTAGAGTTTCTAATGAAAACTAAGTGCGTAGAATACTATATACTAAGCATAGCTCACTATATTTTTACCACATGCACAACATGTGGTAAAAAATATAAGTTTTTGCTTAAGACAAGCATAGCATGACTTTAGTCTCTGTTTTTGCATGTGTGTTGCCTTTTTTGGGTTATTCAACATGTCTAGAGTTTCCAACGGAAACTAAGTGCATAGAATACCATCTATTGAGCATAGCTCACTCTATTTTCACTACATTTAGGTACTACTCAAAAGGATCAGGACTGAATTTAGTAACCTTTTCTAAGATCAACATACTGAAACGTCAAGCTAAGTCTATTAGAATAGTTAGGATTTATTTTCTTAAGAGATAATGATTGAAATTTTAGATTTTATTTCTATTGAGTTGATTCACAGATGTTTTATTTGTTCATAGTTTGAATTTTATTTTATTACTTAGTTCCTTATTAATAAATTGTTTCCACATTTTTATTTTTTTAATATCATACTCTGATTACTTTTAATTGTGCCTAATATCAATATATTTAAATTTGAATTATGTTTTTGTGTTAAAATTGATTTCGATAGAGTATGACACATGCTCGGATTAATTCTCATGTGAGGTAAGAATTGCAGTCACACTCCAACCCATGGATTTACATTAATATCAATACCAAGTTTGGGACATGACACATCATTAGGTAAACTGCCTTGCATGTACAACATAAAATAGTTTAAAGCCAAATTCTTGGAGTTAATGATAGATGGCAATAAGTCCTAACCTTGATCACGAAGGCAAAGAGCTGCACAAGTGGCTGTTGCAGCATTTTGAAGCTGATGAGCTCCAAGCATGCACAATCTCACATCAAATAACTCAATAAACTGGATGACATTACTATAATGTAAGCTCTTAGAATCTCTAGGGTTATATAAATTAGTTAAAAATAAATCATAACATAATACTATGACAGTGGCTAAAAAATGCTTCAACCACTTCTGAAAATTACTAGCCTATAGTAACAACAGAAGAGTACTTCAATTGCATACCAAAGGCAAGTCCTTCTCAATTTCAATTATAATGTCACAAGTCTGGCAGGGTTTGTCATTGCTTCTTCCAAGGGCTTTTATAATGCTTCTATTTCCAGGATCAGATGCGGATACAACAGGCGACCTCATTGCGGTCGCCTTATCACGGAGAATACACTCGATGTGTGGAAGGAATGGCCCACCCAGCACCAACTGATAAATTTAACATATGCAGTCATCAAAATACAGTAGAGACTAGCTTACTGATAACTTCCACTCATATCTTGAATGTGATAAGAATAAAAGAATAACTGAGGAATAACAGTATCCAAAGGCAGATGAATGATGATAGAATAAAAATGACAAGAAAATAGAATGGAAACAGTCGGATTAGGAGTTAAACATTCCATTTGAGCCATGTATTAGATTTATGTAAAAACATCATGTTGCCTCTTGTTCTGCTCAAACTTTCAAAATATGGAATCTATCAGATAGCTAAGACTGTATTATTGAATTAATCCTCAGATAGGAGACCTCCAACATGTATTATGTGATGTGACAGGCCCAAAATCCTTCCATCTATCCCATATATGCTGACACTTCTTGGCGCAATCACTTTCATAAATGGGACTTCAAGGTATCTAATATCCATGTACTTCATGGCCACAACCCAACTTTCAGGAAAACTAGTAAAGAAATAAAAAATTAAGCATAAGAACACAAGTAATGCACTGAATTCATTGCTCAGTTGGAACAAGATTTTAATGGTATTAGTGTCTTTCAAATATAATCTGGAAAATTCAGTTATAAAGTTACTAATCACGTCATGATTCTCCTCATTAGTCCTGTATCAGAATAAAAATATTATACATATGCTATTACATCTAGATGGTACAGTATCATGATAATCTTGATCATCAATTTATGACCTAGTAATAAATTAATAATCAAGACAATGTCAAACAACCACATGAAATATCAATGTATTATTGTTAAACAATCAGATTGATGAAACTTTCCATCAGTGACCACACAGTACAATATGAAGACAGGTGTAGCACAGGTCCATGACATTTGGAAGGGTCTCAGCATCTTTATTCCAAGAAATAAATAAAAAATGATGATATGAAATGGGAATCCCACTAAAGAGACTCAACTAGAATGCGGCAGAAAGATATATGCAATTAAAATGAGCAGTAAGAAGAACATAACTGGACGGTCATGCTTGATGATTCCTGATTTAGCCACTGCAATACTTTCTAAGGAACCCCCAAGCGCAGCCAAATGTTCCTCTCCTATAGTTGTTATGACTGATGCAGCTAATCCATCATTGCATATAACGTTTGTTGCATCTCGTGAGCCCCCTAGTCCAGCCTATTATTGAAAAAAATTCTGGATTAGTTCAAGCAACTCACAGAAAAGATGAATTCATGTTCATATTTAGAACCGCAGAATGTATACAAAGGGGGAAAAAACACACGCACACAATTTGGGTGATCAGTCAGCAAGATGAAGAAAACTAGAGCAGCTTACAAAGTGGAAGATGTTAATCAAGAAAATATGAGCCCACCTCAATCACAGCAATATCAACTTTCTCTTGCGCAAACAAAGTAAATGCAATAGCAGTGAGAACCTGCAAAATCTCTAATTTTCAGTGCAAAAGAAAATTCAACCAAATGACTGTATATATTCTAAACCATAGGGCAAAAAAATCTAGCTCTTTGTCCTGTAAATGGAAAAGCTTCAACAACCAGGAATGTCCAGGTCTGAAAAATAGCGTGCAAGACTAAAAGGCAATATCCAAGCAAGCAAACTGAAGTCCGAACTTCAAATAGAATTTCAAAGAAAAAAAAAAGGTGAACTTATCTATGAGAAATAAACTCATGTCAGACAAACGTCAGTAGGGTGCAAGACAATAATGAAATATCCAAGCAAGTAAACTGAAGTCTGAACTTCAAATAGGGTGAAACTTATCTATGAGAAATAAGCTCATGTCAGACAAACTTCATTAACACATAAATTTAACATTTAACTATGTTTTCTTTCTATGACCATGATGCCATGGTACCAAATAATCAACCTTCCAAAAAAAACAAAAACAAAATCAAAAGGAAATAAGAGTATTAACAGAACTAATTTACTAATTTAATACACAAGATGATAACAAACCCAGCCTTTAAATGCTTACCAACACTCCATACTGCTTCTGTGGCTAACATGTGTGAGCATGTGTGTGTGTGTCCATGTATGCACACGTATAACCATGTTTCTGTAACAGAAAAGTTCATGGAGTGGAAAACTTGCTATTTAAAATGCGATCTATGAGTTAGCGTTATTTATGGAACTCCAGACCCCTTTTGAAGACTTGTTATAGTCTTCGAAATAATGCATTTTAATTTTCCAAGGAAATGGAAGTACGTAGATTTATCATTCACTTAACAGTACCTCAAAATGACTGATCATTCCGTCTTCCAGTTCTAGTGAATGGTCAAGAATCTTTTTAGTACGGTGGAATACATAATTCAATACCGTGGCTGACACCGGATCTCCTTTCCTTCCCAAGGAAATGCGTTCCCTAATAGTTTGAATATGGGGACTGCATAATAACGATGAAAACCATGGCTTAACAATATTCGATCATAAGAAACTAAATATTATATTAAAAAAAAACAATTTTTGTTGACAAGAAGTGTGGTATACCTGTTCACCATTAGAAAATGTTTTGAAACTAAAACGGAAGCAAGAACACAACATTTCCTTTATTAACAATTAGCAACTTTTTAGGGAGCAGGAAGAGAAAACATAAAATCAAATAAGAGGTCATGACCCAAAAAGACATATAAGGCCATACCTAGTATAACAGCCAACAGAGTATCCTTCTTCTCGCAAAATATTGGAGAGGAATGCAGCAGTTGATCCTTTTCCCTTGGTACCAGCAATGTGCACAGCCTATGATTGTTGTCAAGCTAGTTGCTTACTTTATGCACTCAAATTAAGTGGAACTTGTAGGCAAAAAGGAATAATGGCATTCAAAGGGTTGATAAATCCAACTGGATGGTCAATTCAATCACAGCGTGAACAATGAACTGCCTGCTGAACATATATTGCCCATGGTTTCACCCCTATTGAAGTATGGCAAGGCCATCTAACAAATGGATTCAAGATGATGCTGCAGCACACTCAAACAGGTATTTATTGAATTTCATTTTGCTGTTGTGACATTTTCTTTACTAATTAGCTTCATTTAAGGTATACTATTTAACAGGATCTAATGATTCCCTCCGGCTTCATAGCCCTGAAAATGCATGACTGATACTCTTGAACAAACTTTGAAAGGATAAAGCATTTTCAATTTAACTTTCTTTTCAATTTTGTAAAAATGGACTGCAGCATGCAGATTGTTCAAAAGTAGCTTCTATGCTCATAACAAAATCAAAACCTTAAATATAATTTAATTGGTTTTTCTTTCTCCCTTTCAAACAGAAGCTTTGGTGCCACTATCCTTCAGCACAAAGAAAACAATGAAACAGAGCTCAAACCTTTATTTTGGACTGAGGATTCCCCAGTCGTTCCATCAATCGCTTCATTCTCCCTAGATCAAAACCATCATCTGAATCTGTTCCTGAACCTTTTGGGACACCAGATTTCTCATAGTTCTTGAGATTTTCCAAATAATCTAAGAACTCTTTCGGTTCAGGATCCACTGAGTAGGTACAGAACTGCCTCACTAACCGCAACCTATTCAGAACTCCAACAGTTTCCATGCTCACATCTCTGTATCGACAAAGAATGGTAGAAATCTTCATTTGCACCTTCTTTCCTTCTCAGAGAAAGAATATTTTCTTGCTTTGTGATCATTCACTGCTTCACTTGGGCAATCTATTTGTTACTTTGCCAAACCTAGAAAATCAAGAAACAAATTTTTAGCAGAATATTTTCAATTTTTCCATGGAATTAGAGTTGGATTTAAGAATTCTAATTCCAACTAGTTCTTTAGGAGAAAAGAAAAGAAACCTAAAAATGAAAAGAAGAAGAGTAAATAATTATTTTTTTTCTTTTCCAATATTTTGATGAGATGAGAAATAGAAAGAAAAGAAATATATATTTTAATAAGATGGTGGGGAGTAGTGGTGACTGGTGATGGTAGGAGTAGTGGTGGTGGGGTGGATGGTGGTGATGGGGATCGTGGTAGTAGGAGTGGCGGTGGCAGAGTGGTGTATAGTGTGTTTGTCAATGTTTGCCGTTTCGGCGGCACCTTTCACCCCCCTAGCGGCATGAATCAGGGGGGGGGGGGGGGGGGGGGGGGGGGGGGGATGCAATCTTCTTCTTTTTGCTGGCATGCTGGTGAAACAAAGCAGTGTGCCGGCGAAATGCTGCGAAACAGTAAAAAAATTGATGATTTTGATTTACAATGCTCAAATCGTATGAAATTTAGCCCAATTTAGATGAAATTTTATACGAAAGCTTTATTCCTCTTTTATTGGGACAAAAAATCTTTATATTTATTACGTAAAATCAATTATTTATCCCAAGCAAATGGGTGATTTTAAGCAATAAATGTTTAAATTCTCGTCTAAATATGGAGGAATAGAGCTCTTTCATATGAAATTTCGTCTGAGTTGGCTGAATTTCATACAATTTGAGTATTTTAAATTGAAATCACCCAATTTTTGGGTTGTTTCATTGCATTTTGCCAACTTTTCGCTGGCACGCCGCTGCCTTTTGCTGGCATCTCGCTAAATTTCGCCAGAACCTATTTTTCCCCATTTTGGCCAAATTTCAGTGGCTTGGCGAAATGCCAAGCAGCACCAAAATGGTGAACCTTAGTTTTAGTAATGGTGGGTGATGGTGGACTTTCTTTTCTTTTCTTTCAAATCTCTACCTTTTCGGAGAGAAATTTTTTAACGATCAAAGAGAAGGGAAGAGAAAATCATTTGATAATTTTCTCTTCAAATTACTTTCTTGCATGATAAGGGTCAATGCATAGCTAGCAAAGTGTCTCTTAGCACAAGCTAGCAATGACAAATTCCAATGCATGGCTAGCAAGGTGCTCCTTGCATGAGCTAGCAATGACAAGTCTCAATCATGCATGCTTTAACCCATGTTTAGTTTAGCCAATCTAATCCTAAGCTTGATTAAGGGTTGAGTATTTAAGATGGGTTTTAATTAAGGGTTCATTTTAGTCACTCATTCTCTCCTTGCTCATCTTCTTCTTCCTACCTTCTTCATCTCCATCTTCTTCCTCTTCACCCCATCAACATCTTCCTTTCCCTCCATCTTCTCCTTGCTGTCCAAGCTTCTCCTTTCTGACCAACGTCTTCTTTCCTATCCATCATCTTCTTTTTCCTTCAATATTCTCTTTGCTGTCCATGCTTTTCCCTTGCTGTCAATCTTCTCTTCTCTCTCCATCTTCTTTTCTCCCCATCATCTTCCTCTTATCTTCATCTTATTCCTTTCCTCTTCATCTTTTCGTAAATTTCTACCCATTTGGGATTCTAAGAGGGTGGTTCTACTGCTGGAGCTCTAATCACTCAAAAGGGGGTTGTAAGCATGTGTCTTTAGTTTTGGAAGAGATAGAGTTTTGGTGGTTCTGCAAAACCAAGTAAGTTCATCATAATATTTTTTATTTTCATGTTAAGTTAATGTATGCCATACTTGTATGTATTTCAGCATTTTTTAAATGCAGTTTCTCTAAGCTTTAGTTATGTTTTCTTTATGCTAAACATTCAGATCAGCATGCAATTTTTGTGGTGAATTCTTAATACAATGAGCTATATAAGTTCATCACCATTACTTTGATTTCAAGCATGACTATTGTATGAGCTACCTATATGTATGAATTAACATGTTTAATGTTAAGTTTCTTTAAGATGATTAAGTTTGGTAGTTGCTGTAAATAATTTTTTATTGATAAAGTGTTGGGAACATGGGTTTTCGTTTGGATTTAATTATGAGATAAGCGTGAGTAACTCAACTAAAGTGATTTATAATAGCTTCATTTTGATTTGAAATGCATCAAATCATACTTGGGTTATGTTTTTATATAAGTAGTCCTTAGTCTTCAAATAATGATAGTTATCATGACTTTAAATATTTGATAATAATTCCACTTTCATGTTTTATAAAATGCATAGTAAGTATACAATAAATTTCTATTTTTTAAAAGTATGCATGTAGGAATAGATTTACACACACTAATGAATTTCGGTTTTGATTTGTGCATGTAGCACCCTTACTAAACTTGTTTTGCCATGAGATAATTGGATTATCGATATGAGTTAGCGAATTACCTGATTAGCACAGGGCAAACGAATTTCAAGTATTTGATCTAGTATAGATCCTATTTATGTTTTGATTATTGAATAGTTTGTGTGAATGCTTTAATCAAGATAAATAAAATATGAGTGTGTGAGGGCTTCTCAGTATCGGAGTAGAGAGATTCGTACTGATGTAGCGACATTGCAGTAAGAAGAGTTATCCTCCTGCTTATTTATGTTATGTGATTATTCTACCAGTTGAGTTGAGTTGAGTTCTCCTCCTAGTATGGTTGTGTGTGAGGTCTGTGGTATTACCCGGTGGAAGGGGTTTTACCCGAAATAGTATTGCGTCGTGGTGATCTTTGATCCAAGATCTTTGCATCCAAGCCTAATTAATAAAGATGTAGCTGGGCCAATATCTATAGTTCCAACTAGCATTATATTGGTTAAATGGAATTTACACTATAAATTACTTGATAATGTTTTTGTTATAAGTAATAAATTAAGTTATAAATTCCAGTTATGATTATTGTAAGTTTTCTAAACCTTGTTGTGAGTTCATGACAAAATGAGAAAGTTTTGTTTCTCACACGCACTGGAGATTTTGTGATGTATTATGGATTTGTAATATGATAGCCTGATTATTTAAATTAAAAGCATGTGATGAATTTACTGGGATTTCATTATCTCATTTATCCCATTTATATAAACTGTGCAGATCTATCAGAGGAGGAGTTTGTGCCTGAGGTTGTTCAAAAGCCTATTCCAGTTTTAGAGGATTGGTATGACTCTAAATGGGAGGAAGTAGATGCATAGTCTACTTCCAAAGGCTTTGAGTTGCGTTTCTTTTGTCTGTGTCTTCTGGTATTGTATGTATTTTTGTGAGATTCACAGTTTGTGGGACTTCTCTCTCTTTTATTTTATTTTGGATTATGGTATGTATATAAAGTTTTTAACTATATGCTATATTCAGCATTAGTTTATTTACTTTGAGATGTATATTTAGTTAAGTCTTTTGCTATAATTCTTTATTTCTTGTGTACTCTGATGATAAAACTGTAATTTAGGTAAGTGAGTTCGGATTATGATGATTTATCTATTTAAATCCGGATTCACTGACCACCGACACACCATCACTAGTGATTATACAGTTGTTATACTGTGGAGCATTAGGGGTGAATTGATGTATGTCACAAACAGTCTATCAAAAATCTTACTTCCAGAAAAGGGTCACTTCTCAAAAAAAAATTGACCAACGATGTCACTTTTCAAAGAAAATTAAGTAGTGTCACTTTACTATTACTATGTGGGATACAATTACAGCCTACTTGGGACACAAGCGCATCATACACTCGTATCCCACATACAATGCACTTACATCCCAAATAGGCTGCACTCGTTTCTCACATAGCTACAGAAAAGTGACCCTGCAATTCAAATTTTTCTGAAAAGTGACACTTTGCTAGAAATAAGTTTCTTGATGGACTGTTTTTATAAATACCGTCCAGAAGTTACCCTTATTCATAATTTTCCCAAAAGAAAATTTCAGCATTTTCTTTTCTTTTCTCCTAGTATCTAGTGTTCCAAACACAACCTTAGGATTTATAATTGGACTGAACAAATATTTTCATGATTTGATGACAAAGTGAAAAATGAGTTTGAAATTAGAATTATACAAGAATTAAGATCAAATTTCAACTTCAATGATTGAAAGAGCAAAACAAAATCAACAAAAATTTACTAAAATATGTTCCTATAATGTTGTACTTTTATTATTTCACAAGTCCCATGTCAATAACAACCCATCATGCTAAAGAAGTATAAATGGAGATGCTGTCTCCTCTAGTCAATTATGACATCAGTCACGTTATCCGGTGCCCCAATTTACACAAACAATGAAGACACCACAGTTTCATAGGCCTTGAAAACATTCAGTTTGATTGATAACTAAACTAATATAATAATCATGTAAAAAGGAATTGCAACAAATGACGAAAATTATATCAAGCAACTAACATAAAGTCACGCGCATAACTGATATTGACCAAAATTGGATCCCATCCATTGAAGAAAATCCATAACTATCCCCAACAAACACCAATCAATTAACAATAATTACACAAACAGCTATATGGGCATTGAATCCAACTTCAAATATCACCATATATTCCCAAATACTTCTAATTATCAGCCTGAAGAAGCACAACAATCCAGTTTAGTATCAACTCCCTACAATCCCGTGTAGCTTAGGAAGAAATCCCAAATCTGAACAACACATTATATGTAAAAGAACACAAGCATCCCCTCACCATTAGACATGTTCAGTATAATGCTCCCTACCCTCCTCTTAAAAAGATTGCCATCACACAACAGCAACTGCTTTTATGTGGGCTTCAGTCAAAAAGTTGTACTCCGCATTAGCAGCAAAGAGATTGAGATAGAGGATGTTGACATGAAATTTACTGCATATAATGAACTTGCAGAAGAAAGACAAGCTTGTTCATGCTTGCTCAGTTAGGAATTTGCAGTTTATTGATAATACTGAGAAAATAATGCTTTTTATAAATGGGAAATTTACAGTTTGACTCCCTAACATTAGGGAAAGGTGCACTTACACCCCCTGACATTCGGAAAAGGGCACTAATACCCCCTCACATTAGAATAAATATGAAAGTAGATCCCCTGCTCCCACTGTCAAACTTCACATCTAAAGCCTTCTTTTCTTTTTCTTTTTTTTCTATTTTCCGAAGAGATTCCAAGGCTTCATTCTTGTTTGACAGAAAAACCACCATCACATAGCTCCGAACTTGATCCCTACAATTAAATAGGCCTTGTCACATGTCACTAATGTAAATACGAATAACAATAAAAAAAAAGCTACAAAAAAATATAGAAAAATAAATAATACTTGCAATGACCTTCTTTAGGGACACATAGGACTCTCAGACATTCGTATAATCGCCCTATGTCTACACTTGGAATTCATGCTTCTAAAGTGAAACATAAATGAAATGCCATTTAACAAAACTGTTTCATACTATCTTTACACAACTAAGGAAAACATTTATGGCAAAGATAAGATAGAGATTTCTCACTTGCAGTTTGCTGATGAAAACCTACTACTATTAGAGGCGGATTAAGAAAACGTTTTTTGGTGTCAATGCATTCTGAAAGTTTTTGAGATCTTGTCAGGTTTGAGGGTGAATATGTTAAAATGTTGCCTAGCGGGTATTAATGTAAGGAAGGAAATGTTGGGGGAGTTAGTGTCTAATATTGGTTGCAAGTCAGGTAGCTTGCCCCTTAAGTATTTAGGGCTGCCTTTTTTTTTTGGAGGGGGGGGGATTTAACTAGTTTTTGAGATCCAGTAGTGAATAGGGTGTCCTAGAGAGTGGGTACTTGGAAACGGCAGTTCTTGTCCATTGGAGGGCATCTCACATTGATTAGATCTTCACAGGAGAATATTCCGGTCTACTACCTCTCTCTATTTAAGGTTCCATCTAAAGTGATAAGCTAAATTGAGTCTGTTCATTGTGACTTCCATGGGGAAAGGAAAGGGAAAAAACGGTTTCACCTTGTGAACTTGAAAGTGGTGTGACCACAAAAAAAAAAAAGATGGAGGTTTATCCTTAGCTTATCTTGGATCCCAAAATAAGGCATTAATTGGTAAATAGCTCTGGCGTTTTGGGGAGGAAAGGGAGACTTTATGGTGCAACATAGTGCATCTATAGGTTACATCAAAACGGAATAGAGGTAAAGACGGTTGCTCGAAGTCGAGAGCATAGTCCTTGGAAGGCAGTCTTAGGCATTGCCGGTATCTTTCTCCCGTTGTCCACTTCAAGTTGCGTGCAAGTAACCTCATTTGGTTTTGGTCAAATACTTGGTGGAAGGGTCAAGTTCTATCTTGTTTATACCCTAAGCTTTATAGGGTTTGTGTTTTATCAGATCCCCTGGTTTGTGATATTCTTTCCGTATCTTCTCATGGAGTGGAATGGAATCTTATTTTTAAGCATGACCTTCATCCTGCAAAATTAGTTGAACTGGGCAATTTGTTGAATAATCTTAAAGAGGTCTCCTTATCCCCCTCTATATCGAATTGGCATGTTCGGTCTCTTAATTTTTTGATGAATGATGAAAGATATATTAAAACTTAGAAGGAGAGAAAAAGTACAAGACCCATGAGATATGGGAGAACATAATGAAAAGTTAAGCTAAAAACTACCAAAACCAGCTAATAGGACTACACACCAGGAAATAACTAAACAATAAGATACTAAAAGTGGGTAGACTAATCCAAAAAAGAAATTGTAGCCCAATCCCGCAAGATGTCAGATGTTGGGACAAATCTAAACTCCTTCTTGGTACTAACCCAATCAGCTACCATGATAGAGATTTCTTCTTGAATCCTATGCTTTACAGCAGTACCTCCATCGAAGATGAACCTATTCCGGGCTCTCCAAACCAGCCGCATGGTAGCACAAAAAACAGCTTGATACATCAACTTTCACTTTCACTTGAGGAAAGGAAAACGCCACTGATAAGAAAAATCATAAATTGCTTTAGGCTGAACCCAGCTCACTTCTAGCAGTCCCAAGAAACAAGACCAAATAGCTGAAATCAGTTCACAATGCAAAAAGATTTGATCCACAGATTCCTCCCCTTTGAGACAAAGTATGCAAACATTAGGCAAGATAGCAAGACCCTTCCTTCTTCTTTGAAGATTATCAAGAGTATTAGTACCGTTATTGAGAGCAATCCAAAGGAAAATAAGGACTTTGGATGGGGCAGTAATATGCTAGATAAAGGATGGAGAGAAAGAAAGGCAGCCAACATTACTACCCGAGCACAGAAGGCTAAAAAAAGAGCACGTAGAAAAAAAAAACCCACGAGATGACAAAGACCAAGAACGTGAGTCCAACACGGCCGAATCAATAAAGACATGATTCAACTTATCTAACAAAAGCCAATTTCTTCCATTTCTAGAGGACTCAGCTCTCAACGGAATTGCAGATTCCAAGACAAACCCTTAGAATCCCAAGAAAGAATATCTGAAACAAGAGGGTAGGATAGCAAACAAACTCGAAACAGCCTGAGATAAGTCATGGAGAGGCTTGACAAGCCCCACCATCAATCCTTCCAAAAACTCAAAGAGGAGCCAGAGTGGAGTATATGCATGACCAAAGGATAAAATTGAGACGCAAGAACGGAAATCACTTTCCATGGACTGCCATAGCGGATACTAACCTTAGGATTGATCACACTTATTTCTATGGGTACCATATTTGCTTACAATGATTTTATGTGACAGCTTCTCTTTTTCCCCTCCAAATCTCCAAAACCACTTTGCCAAAAGGGCAGAGTTTCTAAGATATAGATTACCCAAGCCTAAAGCCCCCTGGTGTGTAAGTGGGCATACTTTACTACATCTAACTAAATGATCATTTTTTTATTCCCTCCCCTCCCAAAGAAAAATCCCTTCGCCATTTTTCTAGCACACTTATCACCTTTTTTAAGGCTCAAAAAAGAGACAGGTAGTATTCAGTCTCTTAATTCTAGTGGCTGTTTCACTGTTAGCTCTTTTTTTGCTCATCTCTCAGCCTCTTCTCTACCCCATTACACTGCTTTTCCTATCTCATTTTTGTGGAATGCCACTATCCAATCCAAGGTTAAAGTCTTTTCCTAGACTGTCTTTCGCTATAAGATTGACATACTTGATATATTGCAACATTGACAGCCTTAAATGGCTTTGTATCTTCAAGTTTGTTCGATGTGTATGAAGGATGTTGAGTTTGTGGATCACTTTCTACTTAGATGTCCAGTGGCTGATTATGTTTGGAAGCACTTTGTGAACATAGGAATTATCATATGGGCATTACCTTTTACCATTCGTGAGTTGGCTTTACATTGGAGGTTTATGGGCTAAAGCAGTTTAGGGAGAAAACTTTACAAGGTAGGTTTTTTTTTTTTTTTTGGTTACGTTATGGACATTATGGTAGGCATGCAACAGGAGCATTTTTTAGGGAAGTTAGAAAATCTTGTGTGGTCGACAGGGTATTTCCTTGGCAGCTTCTTGGGCTTCGGTGCAAAAGAATTTCACAACATATTCATCTTTAGATATCATTACGGATTGGTTGACTATGGTTCACATTTAGTTGCTAGTTTTGAGCCGTCAGCTCTTCTATTTTAGTGGTGACTTTAGACGTAGTTTGTTGTCTTTCTTTGTTTCATAGTGTGTTTATCTTTCTTCTTTATGTTGTATTCTTGGTGATCCCACGTCTTGTGTGGTCTTCCCCCTCTCCTTTAATCTTAATGAAATTTTCATTACTTATCAAAAACAAAACAAAAAAAACTAAGGACAATATATAAATAAAAAATGTTTGCTTTTCGTCTATTTCATCGAATCAAATAGCAATGCATTAGCAAAAACATTTGGATTTGCTTGAAAATTCAACCACTACACGCATAGGAATTATAGTTGACAAAGGAACTTGTAATCACAACATGCTTAAGGGGGTTATATGCCCAGTCATAATGATTTTGAGCTACTACATTCCATGACCCCATGCTTAATAATGAAAATTTTCAATCACTTCAGAACTCTTTTTTCGTTCGGAAAAGAAGCAAAACCCTCCTTTTCTATTTTGACTTAGAAATACATACAAAAGCCAATAGTGAGAGGCAAAGCAAAGGAATCAAACCCATCTCCTTGACTACCTCTTTCAAAGCTCTGTTTTTTTTTTCATAGAGGTTATGTTGTAGGGTTTAATCATGTCAATAGTATGCGCAAGCAACGGGGTCGCGGCACTCGAGTGTCAGGGTATGGAGTCACCACTACCTCAAGGGGTGCATGTAGACACCTGGTTTAATTTTAGCTTGGTCTGCTATTAGAGATTCGGGTAAGAAACCCAGTTGAACTAGGGAAGTCCGTAGACACCCCAATTTAACCCATGTTAAGACGGATTCCCTTGGTTACCCAGTCTAGACTTATCGAGTCAATCATCCGAATACAGCATCTCTCTTTTTGGGCCGGATTTGGGCCGCATGGGGTCTCGCTTGATTTTGTTCTTTTTATTCATGTTTAATCCAAGTGAAGCGATTCAACTTGGGTGGGCGTCATTGGAAGGCCCACAGGTTCATGGAAGGTCCAAGGTGGAGCCTAAGTCCATAAAGAAAATGGGCCATGCTAGTGTCCACTTAAGTGGTGATTAAAGTTGTAAATCTAACCCAAACCATCCAAAGCCCGCCCAACCAACCCGAATAAGAGCCCAAAATAAGCATTGAGTTGGGTTTGGGCTAGGCTTCATTTCTAGCCCAAAGTTGAGTTTAGGTTAAATTAGGGTTCATGCCATACAACCCGAAAAGCCCGAAGATGAGTGAGATGTGCACACTATCATACATATATTAAAGTGAGTATTTATTATGTATATGCACTATTATTTTCTTTTCTTTTACATTGTCTTTGTAATTATATAATCAACTATAAAACATAAAAAATTAGTAACATGTGATAACAGATTTATGAAATTATTCTCAAATAAATAATTTTATACTCACAAAGACATGTACACTACAATGAATGTAATATTTGGGAGCACATCCTTGACAAAAAATATTGTGCAACCACATATACAACGAGCATGTGATTGGCTCATTACAATAAAATTAATTTTTTAAGAAATAAATTAATCTTTTTCCAAATTCAAGAGCCAATTAAGAGGCCGTTGTACGTTAATAGACGATTTCACTTAATGATATTCCAACATTTGCATTCATATAAAAAACAAAAGAAATATTCAAAAATTTACATTTTGTGTGGGTCAACCCGAACCCAGCCCGAACTCAAATGATAATGTTTGGGTTGGGTTTGGGTTTAATGAGTTTGGGTTGGGGCAAGCCAATGGCGAGTTTGGGTTAGTGAAACTTAGACTGGATTGAGCCCAAACTTAACATAACCCGACCCAACCGGCCCTACTTACAGCTCTAGTGATTTTTGGAATCACTTTTAACACAATTGAAGGATTAGGTTTGAGGATTGAGGGAGGACTAAGCCACCATTTGCTTGGGAACCGAATTTCCCAGACTTGGTTTTATGGCATAATCATCCTCTATTGAGGAAGACGTGACTTAGGCTCAATAAGCCTACCATCACGGCCACACCACACACGCCATAAAGGAGAGGATAAGCCATGAAACAGACAATGATACAGTGCTCTTGTGTGCATGAGTGTGTAGATGAGCATGCTAGTAACATTCAAAGCATAGCAATCCGACGAGTGTGTGCTTGTGTGCATGAGATCATGCTTGGCAAACGACATAGACATATGGATGTGTGATGGTGTTAGCTCAATCACCCAAAAAGAAAAGGAATGGGCTCAAATTCCTCAACCAATTCAGTGGCATGTCAATGACAATTTCTTATGAATTAAGAATATGAAAGGGAACTCAACCACTTTAACAAAGCAATGAATTCTACAGTTCATTCCCACTTCAGTTTGGAAAACGGCCAAATGGGGGTGTCTAGTTTTTTTAAACCAAACATCCCAATTAGAAACTTCAACATTCAAAAGTAAACAAACCCCAACTGATGTATTGTAATTCCAAGAGTCTTGAACAAAATAATATAGATTTCTGAATTTTCAGATAGCTATAAATCCATCTAAAAATTGCTACTCATGGTCCTGCGTTTGGAGTTAGAAACCGAAACGAACAACCTGATTCGGTTTCTCAGACAAACACCTCGTTTTAGAGGTCAACACCCAAAATCTTGCATACCCATTTTTATATGTCATGCTAGGATGGTTTAGAGTGCATAAAAAAAGTTTTTCGAAATTTTGACCGGGTGAAAAGCCCTTATTTGTGCAAAAAGCGAACTACCACATGCTGTACAGAAATGTTCAATTCCTTAGTCCAAAAATCCACATTTTGATGCTCAAATTCACATTAAAGAGAACTACAATCAAATTACTATCAGGTATTTGGGCATTACAGAACAGGAAATTTGAAGTTCCAAGACATCTAAAGGAATGAAAAATTAACAAACCTGAAGATGCTGTTTGGGTCTGGTTTTGGAGCTCCTGCGATGTGAACAGCGAGTTCTCTTTAGAGCTTGTTTCTCTTTCGAGAGCAATTCACCGCACACCAATGAGGTGGAGGAAGATGAGGTTTTTAGGGAAAAAATTTACTCTCAAAGAGGAATAAGATATCACATTCCGAGACCTTCTACTTCCTCCTGCGTTTCAGCCCTCTTTGAGTTTTTTCTATTCTTTTTTCTCAAGTCTCCTCTTTCCTCTTTCTCACGCCCTTTCCTCCTCCTACGCAGACCCCTTGTTTCTTTCTCTATCTCTTCTCTCTCTTCTCCCTTCCCTAATCTCTTCTCCTCCTCTTTCACGCCGCCTCTTCTTCGCTGTTGCAGTGTTGCACCCCTCGTTCTGCTTTTCCTTGCCCAAGGACAAGAGAAGAAGTGATACAGTGGGTGACCACGCAGGTCACCCCCTCCTCCCTCTCACATCAATTTGATTTTTTTTTTTTGGGAAATTATGGGCACCTTTTCCTAGGTTTGAGTAATGGGCCGGCCCGGCACGGCACGGCATGCCCTGGGGGCACAGCCCGCCAGGGCACGCGGGTCTTGTGCCCATTTTACCCCCCAACAGCCATATAACAGTTATATTGGGGGCTATAGTTGTAATTGATGATTAAAAGACATTTTCTATCCTTCCAACTGCAAAAAAACAGTCATATTGAAAGGTAGAGGTAGTAAAAAGCCACTTTTAATTTTCTATAGATAGCCACTCCCTTTCCCACTCCAAACCATACCTTTTCTACAATCTCTTACTCTCTTCTAATTGATTATCAAATAGTTTATTTGTTTTAATTGTTGTAATTGGAAATTGGTGATACTCAATCTCTTCTAATTGTTCAAGCATCAGAAGTGGGAAATTGGACTCTGGAGGTTGAAGGCTTCAATTGCAAAGTTCAAGATTCATTCTAAAGAGGTATTCTTCTATTTAATTTTTCGATTTTAAAATTAGTATAAATATTATTATTATAAGTAAGTCTCTCCTTTTACCTTTCTTATAAATTAGTATCACTAAATATTTATTATAATATTATTTATTAAGAATTTTTTTTCCAAAAATTTGATAATGGACCCTAGGTATCCTATATTTTTTGACACTAAAGAAAGGGAATATCTTAGACCCCTTTCTGACCCAACATTTTCTGATGATATAACCTAACCCCAATATAATGACCCTCCCATCCAAGATCTTGAAACTGAATTGCCTTCGCAAGATATGGAATCGTTTTCCCTACCACCTAGGAGCACCAAGAGGAGTAAAACCTCCAGTGTTTAGCTCAATTTTACAATTCAAAATGTAGGGAGTGAAGAGAAGGCAGTGTATAACCATTGTAAAAAAAAATTTAGTTGTAAAGGAAAATGTGGTACAGGCCACTTGCAACAACATTTGCAGAAATACCTTCCAAAACATGGCCAAATTGATCCTAGGCAAACCC
The DNA here is from genome assembly GCA_947561395.2 of Buxus sempervirens. Taxonomy (NCBI): domain Eukaryota; kingdom Viridiplantae; phylum Streptophyta; class Magnoliopsida; order Buxales; family Buxaceae; genus Buxus; species Buxus sempervirens. Next base: position 40,501,906 of record OX387183.1, on the reverse strand, counting down.
AAATTTCTACTAGTAGTGTTACTATGAGTAATTTTGTTTTTAATCAAGAGGAAATTAGGCTTGAAATAGTAAAGTGGACCCTTTAGATTAATAGATTCTAAAAGATTTAACCGTTTAATAACTAAATATTTAACACCACAATTTAAACCTTTTTCATGCCACACTTTAAAAAAGAATGCTATAAAATTATATGGAAAAATGAAAATTACATTAATAGAAACTTTTTCAAACAATACCTTTAAGATAGCTTTAACCTCAGATATTTGGACAAGTAGACAACAAATAAGTTACTTAGCTATAACTGGACATTATATTGATGAAAATTGGAATATAGAAAAAAGAATAATGACTTTTGAACCACTAGATTCTAGCCATACTGGACTAAATATATCAAATGCTATAAGTAGAAATCTAAGAAATTATAAAATACACAATAAAATAATGGTTCTAGCACTTGATAATGCAAGTGCTAATAATGTCGCAGTAAGAATATTAAGACAACAATTAAACTTAAATATAGATGGAAGTTTATTTCATGTTAAGTTTGCTTGTCACATCCTTAATTTAGTTGTGCAACATGGATTAAAAATTGTTCAACAACATTTAATAAATATGAGAGATGCAATCAGATATATAAAACAGTCTAGCACAACCGCTAGAGAATTTAAATATTTTTGTGAAACTTTAGGAAAGCAATATAAAAAAGTACCCTAGATGTTGAACATAGGTGGAACTCAACATATTTAATGCTAGAAGTTGCACTAGGATTAAAACAAGAACTTGCAATATTTTATAAAACTAAAATGCCTGAAAGTGAATTAGAGGAACTTGATTGGCAAATAGCCGAAATTTTAAGAGATTTTTTAAAAGTTTTTTATGATACAACATGATATTTATCAGCGGTTTATTACCCAACATCCCCAAGTATTGTAAATTGTTTATATCAAATAAGTATTTGTTTTAAACAATATAAAAATGTACCCATTGCTAAGGAAATTTGCCTTACAACGGAAGCTAAAATTTTAAAATATTGGCAAGAGATGCCTAATTTATATTGTTTAGCTACTACAATGGACCCTAAGATTAAATTAGGAGTTGAAGACTTAATAGATGGAATAAATGAAAATATGAATTCTATTTTTCAAATAGATATACGTAAAATAAGAACCCTATAAGAAAGACTTTTGTGAATACGATACTAGTAGTAGCATACAAGGTCATACGCGAACCCAACAAGCACTACTAGATAATTCCCCTTGGAATTTTTTAAGTGGGATAAGAAAGGGAAAACAACCAGCATCTAGTAGTGGGGGATCATCTGAATTAATGATTTATTTAGAAAGCCCCTCAATGAGTTTTAATACTATGGAAGAGCATAATGCTTTTAACATTTTGACATGGTGGAAGCAAAATCAGGTTAATTATCCTGTGCCTTCTGCCATGGCACGTGATCTACTAACGGTTCCGATGTCCACAGTTGCATCGGAATCAACTTTTAGCGCAGGTGGACAAACTGTGGACGACTACAAGAGCAGATTAACGCCGGAGATGGTGCAAGTATGTGTCAACCTTACAGATTGGTTAAGGGCGGAACTGAGAGATTAGGAATATGAAGATGATCAACTTGCTGGAGACTTCGATGATTTGAATATTGATGAATTTAGTCAACCAGATTAGTCTAAGTTTTGTTATAATTTTTGTAATCAAAGCATAGGAACTGTACTTTCTCTTTTTTTTTTCTTTTAAACTGCAAATGAAAGATAGATGAGTGGGTGCCAACCTAGTTGGAATGTGCTTATACTATAGTGATGCAGTATTATTTGTTCAAGTAATTATGTAATTTTTGCAAAGTTGTAATTGTACTTGTGATAATCAATGAATTTATATTTTTTTGAGCAAAATATATCCCAATATGTGTAAGACAATTTTGTGAATAATAAAAGTATTTTTCAGTTTTTTTTGGGATTTTTTGCATTTTTTAAGGTTTTTTTTTTAAAATTAAAGGGGTTAGGCCCGCTAGCCCGGTGGGCTAGGCTTGGCAAAACGGACCTGCCGTGCCGTGGCCCACGCAGGCCCGCGGCCCACCGCTCACCCCTACCTTTTCCCCGCTAATGCCAAAAATAGGCAACGAAATTTCTTATTGCGCTAAAAAAGCAACTTTTCGAAACAATTTGCGGAATGGGGGGCCAGGTCAGATCCCCATTTTGGCCCCCCCCCAAACGTCAGCAAACCAAACACGCGGTCGCCTCTCTCCCTCTCTCTCAATTCGAACGGGTTCGTGTCTTGGCGGCAAGAGAGAGAAGGGAAAGCTCAAACCCCCGTTTCCAATCTTCCCCCTCGTTCCGACCACCCTCTCCGGCGACCTCGATCACAAAGATCCTCTTCGTTTGTAGCCGTGCTTGACGAGGTTACCCTAAGCACCTTCACGAACTCTCCGGCGACCCCCCATTTGAAGCAGATGCCGCCGACCACCGGCCGCCCCTTTCCCCAGTATTTCTATTGCTTTCGTGATTTTTTTCCTTTAGCTTCTACTTGATTTCTTTTCTATGGCTCTTTTTTATTTAGGGATCGAATGATGGAAACTTGTAGGTTTTTGGCAATCGGCCATTCCTTTTTCTTCTACTTGGTTTCTGATAATCCCTAATTTTTTCTGATTCTTTGCCCGTTGTCCAGTCTTGTTTATCTTCGTTGTATTATTTTTCTTTGAATATTTTGATGTTCGATTATTTGCCCGTTCACAAGATTCCTAACACATCTTTCGATTGATGAAACTTTTTTGTGAATGGTTTTAAGTTTGTTTGTTGGTTATTAGGTTTAGGATTCGATGAAAAAGTGTAAAAAATATAGTTTTAGGCATTAATCATCATATGCGAGAAAAAGGGTAAAAAATTTCTACTTTTTTCTGGTGTTTGTGGCATCAACTAACAGGGTATTTAGGTTTTTGATTGTTATGGAGTGTTAGAAAAGACAGAAAAAAATTCTTTGATTGCTTATGTCGTTTGAGGAAATAAAATTTATTGAGTCTCACAGAAGATTGGTTTGTTTCGGTACAAGTTGTTGTATCCTTTTTTTTTTTTGGAATTCTAGTTATCATCTTTTTATCCATTTGCATTGAAATATTTGCTAATATAGAAGAGGAATACATTAACCGAATAACATCTCTAATAGGTCCAATATAACTAACAAGAGAAAACCATCCCAGTGAACAGAAAGGATAGAAGAAGGGAAAGAAAACAAATAAGTGGGACCTCATCATGTCAGATTCTGAAGTTTTCTTTGATTTCCTAAAACTTTCTTGAATTTGTAAAGAATATATGAAATCATCATATGTCCTGCATATATTTTCAGGCCTTTGGCAAAGGTTGATGCTCATTGTCATTGACCCTTCTGTTTGCTCTTCCATATAGAGTACAACTTCATATAAGGAGGCCAGTCATTAGTATGAACACTAATTTCAGCAGTTTTTCCTCGTTGGAAAGGTTACATTTTTATTGGAGAGAAAAATTTGCAATTGAAGGAATTTGTGAAGTATATCAATGTTTTCTGTTGGACTAATCATATCAGGAATCGAAGAGACATGGTTATATACCAGTTGTTGAAAATATTGCATGATGTATCTATATCCTCAATTGCTCATTCAAGGCAAGTTTAGGAAATATTATCAAGAATAATGCCGAAGGTATGGCTATATTTGATTGCAGACAGCAATGATTGCTTTCAAAAGTGGATGTAATAGTTGTTAACTCTTTGAGTTGATTATCACATTGGAGCTGGTACCTATAGACTAATGTTGTTCATTTTTTAAGTTTTTTGGATTAGAGCATCAGAGAATATTTCTCTTCCATTGTGCTAGACAACTAGGCATTGAAGAAGTTATGAAATGTGATTATGTGTTATCCTAGCTCCCATATGAGTCTGTGGAGAAATCCTCTACTTGCAAGCGTATGGGGAACTACATTGCAATGATCTGCTTGGGAGCTTCAGGGTACCACTGCTTTAGCTTTTTGCAAATTGAGGATTCCCTGACAATTCATAATTGTTTAGAAATTAAGTGAATGTTCTACTATTGCTAAATATCTGTATTTTATGGATAAGTATTTGGAGGAAGGGGTAGGATATTCGAGTGATGTTTGCCTTGTTAGAACAATATTACTATAAGGGAATAGATACATGGAAGGAGACTTTGTTTTTGGAGTCTAGTCTTTGGGGTTCTTAAAATTTGTGTAATGTTCCTACGTTGTTGGTATTCAAACTCCATTGAGTCTATCATGTTCATAGATTCTTGTGATTTGTTTAGAGGACAAAAAGCATGCTTCTATCTCCTACCAACATGGAAGAAATACATGTTAAATTCTTATAGAGTATGGCTAATTATGGGAGTTTCTCTACTCGATGTTGCTGTAGTCTATGCGATGTACCCACACAACAAGGGATCTCTTCGCATCTTCAAAAGCAGTGGACCCAACACTATCATCATGCTAAACTACTACAAAGCAGGCTCCGTTATCGTGAAATAACAATTCCAAGACGAAGGTCCTTGGATATTGAGCATATTAACAATGACGCAGTTGAACGTGCATTGAAATTAATAAAAAGAGAAACTCAGCACATGCTCAGCCGTTTAAGAAGGCAAAGGGCATTGAAAATGTTTAGAAATGCTAAAGACAAGGGTGAGGACATTGAAGAGTGTTCATGTAAGGTATGAGATATTTATGGAGACACCATTTTCCAATCGAAGTCGGATATATCTAATGAAAGTAGGTCTGTTTTGGAACAAGATTCCGACTACTCAGACTTTGAATCGACTCCAACACAAGGACATAAGGTGGTTGAAGCATCTGAACCTGAAAACACAGATTCTGACTCATGTTCAAAGGGAGTTTAGATTATTTTTAGCAATCTTAGTATATATCTTGGTATGCAATGAACTTTGTTTATTCCTATTATAATATTGCGATGATTATTTTGTGGGAAATAATAACATTATGATTGTATATAATCGTCGTACTAGTAAAATCCCATATTTACTAGTGTTAATTTGTGTGTTGTACTGAGTAGTAGATTAAGCAGTTTTCGTTGTTATCATTAGTTCGGATTTTTTTGTTTGTTGTCAACGCCTTATGCTTCGCTTTATGCATTGCTCAAGTAGTCATACAAGGAAATTTATTCCGTTATTCTGGGTTTATTCTATGCATATGAAATTGAATACATGTGCAGATATAATTGATTGCTATGGTTGACGATGGGGATGATACACACTACAGCTGGAGGGATAGAGGCGGATTGCCGTCTCATTTGTACGAAGTAAAAAGTTGCTATAATGACATTGTGTTGAAGTTGTAATTGTTTCACTTTATAATCTTTCATTGCTGCTGTTGATGCAGGGCCTGCGGGTCCAGATGCACAGGATGGTGGCGGATACCACTGAGATGCAACACTGCTATACCTCTATCGATGCATACATCGAGAGACGCCTCCATGCACAAGGAGGTTTGAGAGAGGAGCCTACGTCCTCTGGTGATGTAGGAGTTGGTGTACCGCCACCCACTCATACATCTTTGGACAGTGGTGGCGCACCGACAGAGGATCCTACCACCTGTGAGGACGCAGGCGGGGATGTGCCACCAGATGTGGCTGCGCCTTCTGAGGAACCCCCCAGTTGCGCCCCGGTCCCAATTGCAAGCAGGAAAAGACGAATAAAGCAAATAGCAACAAAGCTTTCGTCTCCTTATGTAATGGTTTACAAATTCCCTCCACCAGGGGATGACGAAAAACATCTTTGCGATTGGGTTTATCTTAGCCGCGATGAAAAGTAAGTACTTCATTACCACGATTTATATTTATTATTGTCATATTTAACCATTCATTGTCAACATGTATGCGTATGTGGGGTCCACGGTTACATAAACATAAGAATTCTTATATGGTTGTCATATTTACGTTGTGCGATCCCCGCACTAAGCCGAATGACTTTTTTTTTTTGTATAGCACAACTGTTGTCGATCTTGACAGCACTCATGTGACGACGGGCGAGATTCGTTGCTTGATGGACAAACACATGATTGGGAGCTCGGTATGTGGGAAGCACTACGTTGTAACTTTTAATTATAATATAATATTTATATCTATATATGGTAAGATAACAGAATTGCGTGTTCTATGGAAATTAGGTCATGGCTGCCCATGGTGTTTGCCTAATGAGGTAACAGTTACGTCATTCTTCGACGCTTCGCAAGCAATATTGCCCCCCTATTCCAGTGTAAGTATATTGCCCTAGCTTTGAACTTGTATATTGTTCTTGCTCCTATGGAGTACTGATGTTATTATAAATTTTAGGAAGCAATAATAAGTGGTGAAATAACCCCGAAGGCTGCATTCCAAAAATTCTTCACTGTGGATAAGACTGGCGGGTTGCTAAGTCATTGCAAGTTGGTGCGTAAGTTTGCATTTTCTATGGTTGGGTGCTATCTTGTCTATTTGAAGGGTTTTTCATAACAGTATTATTAATGGAAACCATTGTATTTGTTTTCATGCTATGATTGTCTTGTAGCTTTTCGTCTCTGTCTGTCACAGGAACCACTGGTTCCTTGTTGTGTTCAATCACAATGAGACGAGGATCGAGGTGTTGGATTCGCAACAACACCGGTGTGGGCAACAATATAAGGGAATCATCAAAAGTCTGGTGCGTAATAACTATCATTGCACTTTAAAAGTAGTTAGCATTAGTTTATGTTGGTCCAGATAACAAAACAAGTGGAGATTTACTGGTTCTATATGCATATGGAACTCTATAATTTTGAATTTCCTTTTATGCACTCAGTGAGTACGTAGTTCATGTATGCAGGCGAAATTTTTTGATAAATTATTTGGTACATATGCCGCTGGATATTCAATTGGAATTGCCCAGTGGGCCGTCTACTATCCAAAAATGCCTAAGCAAGATAACGCGTAAGTGATTCGTTCAGGATTTTGTTTCAGCAAGCTGTTATATCTCTAACCTTTGTTTTGCATTGTGTAATATAGCGTTGATTGCGGTGTGTTCCTTCTTAAATTTATGGAGTATTGAGATGGGCATGCATTGGTCTCGCAATTTGCATAGGCAAGTATATAAATAAATATATGCATTAGGTTCGTGCTCTAGAATTCTTTTGCTATAATGATAAAGTTTAATGCAACAGGCGAATATCTGGCAATTTCGGAGGAAGGTTTTGGCGGGCCTTCTGCTAGATCCAGAAAACAAGTTAAGGGAGCAGATGGTGGCCCACTTGCAGGCTTCACGTGAATAAGGTACATCTCAGTTTGGCCTATTGAGGCACACGTAAAAAGCTCTACACATATTAGTGTTAAAGCATAACTCACTTAAGTTCCTAATTCCAACAATGTAGGTAACTAGCATAGTGAGCATGCTCATATCATGATATTATTTTTTGTGGATGGTTTACATCTAACACAACTGAGCATGCTCATATTAAGTTACATATGGAAGTTGTGTTAATTACAACTTGTATCTATTTCCTTGTAAAGCAGTGACTTCCGATATTAGCATATTTTATTTTGACTTTACTGGTGTTGAGCAGGGGATTAGAATATCTCCATGAGCACTGTGATCCCCCTGTGATCCATAGAGATCTAAAATCATCAAACATTCTTCTGGATTCCAAGTTCAATGCAAAGGTCAAATCCTCTACCTTTACTTGAATTTTTCATATTGATTTTAGAGCTTACATAATATATTCATTTGTCATCCTTTATGAAATTCACTAAAATGATGCTGTTTTTCAAATTTTTTTCCCTCATTCAGCTTTCTGATTTTGGTCTTGCTGTAACTTCTGGGGCTCAAAACAAAAACGTCAAACTTTCAAGCACTCTGGGTTATGTTGCCCCTGAGTATCTTTTAGATGGTATGCCTCATATTGCTAAATCTGTGGGTCTATTGAATGTGTCTTCCATAAGAATTGTTAGTATCATCCTGTTGTTTCCTCCCTTTTAATGACTTCTCTTCTTTCCTCCATAAAGGACATTGAACCATATTATGTGATATAGTAGAGCTGATATATGATATGTCAAACACAGCTATAGGATTAAATCAGAAGAATTGCTGAACAACTTGTATCTAATTATGACGTCATAAGTTGCGTTAATTACAACTACATACCTAGCTTATGAGTCTCCTTTAAAGCAGTTTTACAAGGAAATAGATGTGATGTTGTTCTGTCCCCCAAAAGAAACTTCTTTCAATCAAAGCACTGGACAATATTTTTTTCTTCATGCATATCCTTTTTCATTAGTGTTGAGTGCTCTCATAAAAACACCGAATTTTCTCTGAAATTGTTTGCCATATTCTTTTTCTCGATAGTTTTTAAGTGTTCCTTTGTTGGTTTGATTACTTCAGCCCCAGACAATCAGGATTAACCAATCAGATCAGGCGGCCGTGGCTGGTCAAACTCCCCAAAAATCTGCTTGCTATGGTTCTTAAGATGACCGAAAGATGTTGTTGGCGAGAGGCCACCGCATGGAATTGACGCTTTTAATTTGAAATGCTAAACTTTGACAAGAGAGTACAATTGGTGCTTTTATTTTTTACCCCCACGGTGATTATTTTGGACTTGGTGACAACTTCTTAATCCCATTCAGTCATCATGTTTATAATGAGTCCCTAATACTGACAATATTGTTTCCACGTCTTTCTTCACACAAATGTATCTTCACCCCATTACACTCATTTTGTTAAGTGAAGGCAAAACAGTGCTGGGAGCGGGCACTTTGCTTCTGAAATAAAGAGGAGCAGAAAGTTAAACAAATATGAATCCTGCAAAGTTAACATTACAAAGTTGAAGAAATGGGTTAAACTCCCGCGACCTTCAGTAATCCTTGATAACTTATACATAGTGTACACACCACAATCCCCTTAAGTCAGTTCTTGTATCACCCTAAGTAGAAGTGTGTATCCCCGTAAGACGATGGTTGTATCCCCCCAAGATTCTCGTAGTAATTTCCCCAAAGGTCTTCTTTTATCCCCCTAAGTAGAAGCTTGTATCCACCTAAGACCCAGGTTGTATCCCCCAAAGATTGTGCATGTATCCACCTAAGTCACTGCTTGTATCCCCCTAAGACCCTGATTGTATCCCCCTAAGACCCTGGTTGTATCCCCCTAACTCACTGCTTGTATCCACTGAAGTCACTGCTTGTATCCCTCTAAGTTGAAGCTTGTATCCCCCTAAGATCCTGGTTGTATCCCCCTAAGTCAATGATAGCTTCGTAATCTTTGCTACTGCTATGATTAGGAGATTAGTGCTTCTTCCTAGGGGGTTTGGTACTTGAAGTAGATAATTCGGATGATTGACTATTGGCCTTTTAAGGCAGAACTAGAAATCTGTACACATCCAAGGTTACTTGATCATAAGTCACTTAAGTTCCTAATTTCAACAATTGCGCATGGCACAATAAAAGTTTACAACTTGGTAATTACATGCACATTTCATTTTTCATACATACATTGTTAAGACTGAAGTCAACTAATCAATATGTTTATCCTTTAGGTTCATGTTGTCAAGGTCATGTAGCAGTTCTCGATAGATGTTTGCCATCCTCCTTGCATGGTCACACTCTTCTTGGAGCAATCTACGTTCAAGGTCACATATAACGCTTCTGTGTTGACTGTGTGTGGTATTACTTGCAGGAGATTTCCCCGATCCCCCGCCAGATTCATCCTCCAACCAAGAGAAAAAGTTGCAACCGTGTTCCTCCTACAACAGACAGTAATATCATATAAATGAAATCCAATTATCACTTGTTAAAAAAAAAACATCATATTACAGCTGTTGAAGGTTCTTGGGCATACCTTGAGCGGGCAACAATAAAAACGCCGACCTGCATTCCTTTCGGTTTTAGCGGTCATGACTCGACATGGACCCCTTCCACACTCACAAATGCGAAGCTCGTTGCACCATACGAAAAAGCCGCAACCATTATAGCCATCACCCTAACGGATGAAAAGATTGTTGGAGCGTAAAAATTGTATATGCCATAAAATATACATCATGTGAAACTTACTGGACATGCTGCAAAATAGCATCCTGGATTACGCGATGTATGTGATTGTTTTCGCTTCAGCATCCCTTTCCCACTGGGCACAATGTTTGTTGGACATCTTGAACCATAACGCGGTTGGATTCCATGCTTCTCGATCCTGAAAAAGCATGGCGTATGAGTATTTATAGAGAATTCAATGTCATTGTGCTGCTTTCACGCATGCAAAATTGATGGTGTGCCAACGTGCTTAATGGCGCGTATGGTGAAGCTCGGCCAACGTGTTTAGGGGGATACAAGAGCATCTGTCACGTTTTTGTAGGTACGGAGTAAATAAAATAGGTAAAATAATCAAAATCCAAACCGAATCACATGAGGTCAGTTCGGTTCGAGGGATACAACTAGGGTCTTAGGGGGATATAAGCAGTGACTTCGGTGGATACAAGCTTCTACTTAGGGGGATACAAGCAGTGACTTAGTTGGATACAAGCAGTGACTTAGGGGGATACAACCAAGGTCTTAAGGGGATACAAGCTTCTACTTAGGGGGATACAAGCAGTGGCTTAGGGGGATACAACCAGGGTCTTAAGGGGATACAAGCTTCTACTTCAGGGGATACAAGTAGTGACTTCGGTGGATACAAGCAGTGACTTAGGGGGATACAACCAGGGTCTTAGGGGGATACAAGCAATGACTACGGTGGATATAAGCAGTGACTTAGGGGGATACAACCAGGGTCTTAGGGGGATACAAGCTTCGACTTAGGGGGATACAAGCAGTGACTTCGGTGAATACAAGCAGTGACTTAGGGGGATACAACCAGGGTCTTAGGGGGATACAACCAGTGACTTAGGTGGATACAACCAGGGTCTTAGGGGGATACAAGTAGTGACTTAGGTGGATACAAGCAGTGACTTCAATGGATACAAGCAGTGACTTATGGGGATACAACTAGGGTCTTAGGGGGATACAAGCTTCGACTTAGGTGGATACATGCACAATCATTGGGGGACTTGAAAAAGTGGTCATATGATTTTTTAGTCAGAATTCAATGTCATTGTGGTTCTTTCACGTTGGCAAGAATGGATGTATTGCCAACGTGCTTAGGGGCGTGTACGGTGAAGATCGGCCCCGTGCTTCATGCCGCATACAAAAAACGGTCAACGTGTTTCACGTTGGCATGATAACACCCGGCACGTGCTTCACTATATAAAAGCATCTTGATGCGTCCAAATAGCGTATTCACTCGGTAGGTGCAAGGCGGCATTACAACATGTACAAACTACGCATTAGTAATTATGATCCATCACTACAAAAAAGTCAACTTTTACCAGCGGTAGAATCCTGCCGGTAAAAGTCAAATTACCGCCATTAAATATTTAACGGCAGTAAACCCTACAGCCGCTTAATACCGAGCCGCTAAACGAATCGGCAACGCCCACAACGGCGGTAGCAAAATTACTGCCGCTATTTCGGAGAAATAGACGGCGGGAATTTAGCGGCGGTAATTACCGCCGTTAAAACCCTTTTTACCGGCGGGTTTTTCCGTCGGGTAATAAGAAATTTTTAACGGCGTAAACATTTACCGCTGCTAATACCTTCTATTAGTGGTGGTAATTACCGCCGCTAAAATCGTCACGTGCTTCCATATGCCTTTAGCGGCGGTAAGTACCGCCGCTAATACTTTGTATAAGTAGAATACGACTCAGGTTTAAGCGTCGGTAATTACCGCCGCTTAAAACTTTTGGCTTTTAGCGGCAGTAATTACCGCCGCTAAAAACCTTTACCTGCATATACAAAAACTATAATTAGGTGGACCGAAAATCCTGTAAAATACCTCATTTCGTAGCAAATTTTATAACAAATAGAGCAAAACAATTACAAAGAAGAAAGTGAATTAAAAGAGATTCTAATAAAATTAAAATACTCCAAACATTCATGTCATATAAATTAAACTAAAGAACAGTAAATTAATGGTTTCCATTAACAAGTGATATTGCAACTTGTATCAATTTAATAGCCTTGCATGAAAATAAGAATGAATCATGCGTCAGTAAAATCCCGAGGAGGCCTATCATTTGCAGAAGTTTCGCCAGGAGACTATAAATTGTAACAAAGATCATTAAGTGTGGTATTTAAATATAAAGATGATATGAATTTGTGCTATATGTATTTTTGTAAGGCATTTATATAATACCTGTGTTTGACGGTTACTCATCATTAAGTTTCTAAATTCTTCAAATTCTCTGGCATGCTGTGCAATAGTTGCTTCAATTGTTTGTCGTTGTCGCATCTCTTCTTCTAGCCGCTCTTCTGTACGTTGCAATTGTTCTCGCATCCTATTAAATTCATCCATATCGACATACCGAGATGACGTACTCGAGGATGCACTACCACCCCACAGCCTAGTGGGCGTGTGGCCAAACCCACAACACCGCACCCTGCCATGTGTGTCATGCCCCATGACTTGAGTATATACATCATCTCGGGCTGTCGAATCTGGTGTGCCTTGTTCCATGATAGTTCGCATTTGATCCTGAAAAAAATATTTATGCAATCATTGAGTTATCAAAATAGATGCTAATAAAGTTAATCGTATGCTACAATTATACCTACAATAAGAGGAAATAACTTACTATCTTGTCAGTTGCTTCATCATTGATTGGTGTGCCATCTTTTCGAGTATGCGTTCTTATAAAAGTCTCAGCACGGCGGCTTTGTGAATGAGAACGGCGACGACCAAATTCCGGCAGCAAGCAACCCAGATTTATGAGAGAAAACGGCCGGAAAATGCAAAACACAGAGAAGAAAACCCCAAATCGCGTGATTTGGGGTTTTATACCTTTTTAGTGGCGGTAATTAGTTACCACCGCTAAAAATCAATTTCGCGCGACAGGGGCGATAACCTTTTAGCGGCGGTAACTAATTACCGCCGCTAAAAACCCATTTCACGCGGTTTGACCGTTCCTTTTAGCAGCGGTAATTAGTTACTACCGCTAAAAAACCATTCCATGCGGTAATTAGTTACCGCCGCTAAAAACCCATTCCACGCGGTTGGACTTCTTCCCTTTTAGCGGCGGTAACTAAAACCCCATTCCTGGCGAGTCAATTATTCCCTTTTTAGCGGCGGTAAGCTATTCCCGCCGCTAAAAATATATTTTAATTAAGAAAAAAAAACATAAGAAATATTGTTTTAACCGGCGGTAGTTTTTGTTATTACCGGCGGCTCTACCGCCGGTAAACAAACGCGCCAAACCTTCGCGCGGGAAAATGAAGCGCGCGCCATTCATTTTGCGGCTGTAGACCTTTACCGCCGCTAAAAACTTCTTTCAACGGCAGTAAACTGTCTTCCACCGCTTAAGTGTATTTAAGCTCTTTTAGTGGTGGTAATTGTCTACCGCCGCTAGAACCCTGTTTTTTTGTAGTGCATATGGTGACCACAATTACGGCATAATTTGGGCATATGACATTGATTATGAGCGTACAAAACGAGATCCACGCTTATTCTTCGAGACATTGAAGCATGAGTGGAAGTTCGATAATAATCTAAACGAGTGGTATGCGGAAGACTTGCGTGAACTTGGTGCACCAATCCCCAAGCGACGTGCAAAAGACATGCCCCGCACAAACGCGCAGGAATATGAAGCAGCCGTGAACTGCATATGACGCGAGATGTGCAGGATGTATATGCGGAAGGCTCGCTACTACAATCTCAAAATTCATAGAGAAGCAACGGAGGACCAGGGGCAAGGTCCGCTATCTAACGAAGTAGTTCAGTCCATCTTGGCCGATCCAACGTATTTGTTTGGGTCAGACATGTCGGACGAAGAGTGAAGTATCGTGTTCTTAACCCTATATGACTTAGCTTGTAGGCTGTATCCCCGCAAGAGTATGCTTATATTCGATGTTGATTTTGCTTGTATCCCATATTTAATTTTTGGGATTGGTTTGTATCAAGCGTGATGGAACATGATTTTCTGGTCGACTTCTGTTGCAAGCATCGTTCTAACATTACAAAGTTCTTCTAATTAATGCCATAGGCTACCAAAAAAAATCTAAAGCAACTGTCATCGTACAGGCTCAATATCCCAAAATTCCGAGTAAAGATCCTCCTTGCCCAAGCTTTGGTCCTCGTGGAGTATTGGGCATTCAGCCTGTTACATACACGTTAGTGGAATTACTTACATGGATTTGTGGACTGATTTGTGATGTTCTAACAATTCAAATGCCAATGCACAATATTACTTGAGTCGGGGGGATACACGTGGCACTGTGCTTTAGCAACAAACAAAACATTTAATTTTTCAAGGGAGAAATGGTATATCACTAGTGTTAGGTTACCGAATTGCATAAATACAATAGCAACAAACAAAACATTTATTTTATCCACAGACATGTTCAAATGATTGGTATTGTAAAGAATATTTATTCTCAACATAAATAAAAGTCGTGAAAGTTGTAATGCCTTCACTGTTAAAAAGTAGCCAACAAACAAACAATATTTATTATCAACACAAATAATTGTTCAAATGATCGTTTCATAAAGAATGACTGTCTTAATCCAACACGAAACATAGAAAGCGTTCTTAATTGTCCGCAGTCGAGCACTTCAACTTCGTCTTCCACCTATCTTCGTGGTTGTGTACCTACATATAATTCATGATTGCCAGAAATTAAGTTATGCATTAGAAATTTCCATTGTTATCAACACATAAGATTGAACGACCTTCGTACAAGCGTGCGACGCAGCAGCACATGCTCGTTAGATTGCAGCTCTACAAGTAGACCGATTGTGTCCTGCCCTGTGGCAACGAGAACAATTTTTTGGCCTCTTGTCTTGGAATTGAGACTCAATCCGCTTCTGCCTTGGACGGCCAGGGCGTCTTGAGGTCTTAGGTGGCAATGTCATTTGTGGCGTATCACTTGAATCAGCAACAGACTGAACAGTAATGCATTCTATGTCAGGCATGTCATGAGACTGTACTGGATGCATCAACTAGACATATATCCGCTCCTGCGTGCTGGTGTGGTAGCATTCTTCGACATAGTTGTAAACACCCCAAAATTGCACGATTTTGATAAATCTTGAAGGAGAGAAATATTTTATTGGAATTTTCAATTCTTTGCATTGGGTTTGAGATCCTTAACCCATTTGAATCCAAAACCGCAAAGGAAAATGCCCGAATTCAATCTTTTGTACAAAGTCAAACTTTTTCCGGGTGAATTTTGTTGACTTTTGACCCCAGAAAATGAAATATTTTTTAAAGCAAGATTTCAAGATAATTTTTCCCGGTAATCAGGTTTTTAGCCATGTTATTGCATAAAAGAATTTTTTGAGATTTTAAATCTTGACGAATACCTTGGTTTTAATATATTGAATCTTTTTACCAGGCCTGAAAAACCGGAATTTAGCCTGGAACTGGAAAGTTGACTTTTTATTCACTTGGAATTTGGGTTTGGAACTATTTTTAATGGGTGCAAATGGGGGGGGGGGGGGTGGGGTGTTTGCTTATTTACATGTAATATCTTAAGTAAATGGAGATTAAAAAATACAAGGACATTTACTTAAATGATATTACATGTAAATAAGTATTACATGTGTTAAAATTCGGATAAAAGCTTCTTTTTTTGGTATCCGACAGATAATGTCGAATACAAAACATCTTTATTGTATTCGACAAATAATGTTGGATACAAAAGATCTTTATTGTATCTGACAGATAATGTCGGATACAAAGAGAATTGCTTGTATCCAACCTGAGTTATCGGATACAAGGTTTTTGCTTAAAATTAGGGTTTTCCGAGAGTCTTCACTTTTTACCATCATATCCTTCATTTAAGGAGTGGAAATCTCGGAAATAACCCTAGGGTTAAGTGTGGGGGATTCTAGACATCATTTTGCGTCTACCATTAGGGTTCCCCATAACCCTAGCCTTTGCCTATAAATAGGAGGCTCCTCCTTAAGCAAATGACCAATAAGTTGGAGATTGAAGACCTCCGAGTGAAGAAGGGAACCGCTGCCGCATTGCTTTCAGACACCCAGGTAAGCCTAAATCCCTCTTTATTTTTTAGTCTTTACATTCTAGGGTTAGTTCTTTTCTTCTACCTTTCTATAGAATAATGGCCTAATCTTTGTGTATGCAAACCCTTCCTCCACTCAAGGTACCTCAAAACTCCCCCTAGCCGTAAAACGTGAAGGCGGTATCTAGGGGAAACGAGACTGAGGATTGATCCTTAGTGTTAGAACCTTGTTGAAAAGCCTTTTGATTCTATGAAAACCGTTTCAGATTCAACGTACCCCAAGATTATCTCGAAGAACCATTCAACGAGGAGAGAGAACTAAGGGAAACGAGAATGGAACGGAACCCTAGGTTTTTTTAGAACCCCATTTGATTGATATGAATGCTATGTGTGGTTATATTTGAAGAAATGATTTTTACACATATACACATATTGCACTTGTTTTTTGTCAGAATCGGCTGGTATTTCGGATCTATTGCATTCATTGTGATAGATCTGAAATAAATAGCCCCAAGCAATTCTGGGATGTATCTCAATGATTTTCAAAATGATTTTAAGCAAGTTCTTTTTGAGTATTGAAGACTTCTAGGTCTAACCTCTTGATTTTGGGCATTTTTGCTCACTTTTGGGGTTTTTGGCATATTCTTTCCAATCGGAGAGAATGGTGAGTCAAACTTGTGCCCGATTTCTTTCTAGAGGTTCTCCAATACTTTTTCAAGTGGTTTTGATTTATATTGCACGGATCACACACATCCAATCACTGATTTGAATTGATTTTACTTAAAAGTGGTAAAACGGGACAGCATCTGTACCCTAACTTCGGACACTCATAACTTCATCATCCGGATGCTTTTTGGAGTGATTTCAAACCCATGGGAAAGGTGCAGTTGTCTAGTTTATTCCTGTAAAATTTCATCAATTTTTATTTAGTGTATTTTTGACACCACTCAGTCGAAGTTGATTGGTCAGTTCAGGTCTGATTGTAGAACCTGTCACTTTGACTGAGCGCCAGGTGTTTGTTTTAAGTCCGATTCGAGTGATTTATGTTTTTGTGTTTTCCATCAGAAGTCTAATTTCAAATCCAGTTGGTTTCATAATTTTTTGATTTGATTTGTGTTGTGGGTGACCGATTTGCTCAGAACTGCTCAACAACACTTTTTTGGGTTAATCTGTGATCCTCGGAGCCTGTTCAGGAGGTCACCCAAGGCACATCCGGATGAATTTTGTATGAGGCTAGTTTCATTTGAAAGATGGCCATACATACTTAATTCATGCCAAATTTCACGGATTTATATGAGGCCAATTTTTCCAAATGAATTTCCAAAGTTGCCCACCTGTTACTTTTAACTATTTCCAGCAGCAGATTTCAAAGGAGAATAACTCCTAGGATTTTAACCAGATTTAATCAAAATTTGCATGAGTCTTCTTTTTATCATAATCTTTCAAATGGATTTGGTTTGATTCTATTTAAACTTGATTTGAATGATCTCAAGACAAATGACTCTGGCTTTCACCGAATTTTCCGGATTTGTCTCAACTTGGTTTTATTCAAGTTTTGCTTTGATTTCCACTTAATGGTGATATCTCAGAAGTGATACTAACATAAAAGAGGATCTGGTATTCATTGGATTTCTCATGTGAAAGCATCATACATTTGTTTAATCTTTTTTCAATGTTTTTGATTATTTTAGCAAACTTTCTTATTTTTTGAGCATGAACAACACTTGGCAACCACCTTGTGTGGGTGAATGGGGGTGCCTAACACCTTCCCCCATTCATAATCTAATCCCCTTACCCATCTCTGGATTTTATTTTCAAGTAGAATTATTTTTACTCTAGTATTTGCCTTTTAGCTCTTTTTGATGATTTTTGGTGCTTATTCACACCTTAAGATTGGATGGTGGCGACTCTCCCATTTTCGTTGAGCCCGTGTGTTGACGGAGGGAATCATCTTGGTGATTTTTCCATGTCTCACAATAGTCGTAGAGACTGAGGTTCTTCGTTTTCAAGACAGCACATGTATGTGCACACGGTATGCCAGTCATCTGCCACCGTTTGCAGGTACACTCGTACTTCTGTAGATCGACATAAAAATCATCATCATCAGTTCTAAATTCATATTCAGAATCTGAACATCGTAATACACCATAACCAAGAGCCCAAGGGAAATTCGCTTGGATTTTCTCTTCAATGTAACCACAAACAGGAGTCTTCCACGTGGAAATCTCATCCTTCTTCCGCACTAACATCTCTATCAATTTAATCCGATGTGCATATATAAAACGTAATACGTGCAATTTACGTTCCTCCACAATCCATGCTCTAGACACCTGATTTTTGCACTCCTAAAAGATAGAAAACAAAAAGTCAAACCTTGAGGGGTCAAAAATTAACTTTTTTATCTAAGGTTAATTGGCCATCAAACTTCATCTCATTAAAAAGAGCACTTCGACATGGTTCTAACGCAACTAAGTTTGCTGGAATCGAGGTCCGGATGAGAGAGTTATGAGCCAGTCAAACTTTTGGGGGGTGAAAAGTTGACTTTTTGCTCACCCCCAATTCAGCTACAAAACTTAATCCCACTGGATAGTGGATTCCGAGCTGGTTCCGATGACACTAAGTTTACTCGAATCGGAGTTCGGACGAAGAAGTTATGGGCAGTTGAAATTTCAAGAAAACTACCCATGTGGTGCAAAAACAGAAAAAGACAACAAAAATAAAAATCTTGATTAAAATAATGATATTCATTAAAATATCTTATTTTCTGCCCATGTGGCCCCCCAAGCTCTCTCCCCCTTTTCTTCTGCCTTTTCCACGTCCAACCTCTGCCCAGGCTCTGCCAAAACCCCGCCAACCCAGAAAATACCCATTTTGCCCTTATACCCTACCAGTGTCTCCTTTCTTCCATCCTGTCTAACTAAAGGCAACCGAACCCTCTTCAACTCTATTTTGGGAAATCAACGGGAGTGCGGAAGCGCTGCCAAAATCTCTCGGAGAACCTCCATACCTTAGAACAAGGTAGTAATAGCACTGTAAGCCTCCCCACAACTTTGTATTTAACATATATAAGAATCAGGCTATTCCGGCCACTTTGCTTTTAAGTTATTCTTAGCGTTTATTTTGTTATATCTTTGCTAACTTATTTGTTCTTCATTTGCACGCCACGAGAGACCCCACGGAAGGTGGGATCTCTACACAAGAATGGGAGGAGAGCTAAGTTGGTAAAATAGGTAAGGGATTTAATGAATAAGCTATGTTTAGCTGTCTTTATTTGATACTTTTTTATGGAGGGGTCTGTCCTCCTTAATATTCATGTTGTATTCGTTGATTCTTCACCTCTCTCCCTTCTTAGGTCTTTACCCATGCAGGTTTGCAAGCGGCGTAAATCGACGGGGAAAAGATAGGATCACTCCTTTTGGCAAAATATCGAAAAGAAAAAGTGAAGATGTAAAACTAAAAACAAGGCATTTCATCACTGTGAGATAACTGAAAAACCACAACAAAAGCTGCGGAACACCCCAAGAAGCCAACTAAATTGATCCCGGCCGAAATTAGTGCAAAAATATAAAATCGGATGGAGCCCGTATTTACACTATGGTCTGGGCGTGCTCGTATTTACTATACGGGCAGGCCTGAACTGTATTACATTTACGGGCTAGGCCAGCCCGTATAACAAATACGGGCAGTTTTGAAATAACTTAAAAAATAGAATTTTTGGACCCAGTTGGATCCGCTCCGACTCGAGCCGGCCTGACCCGACCCTATAAGGTTGTTTGGGCTATCCTGAGCCCATTGTTGGAGAAGGTGGAGGAGTTTTGGCATCTGGTGGAGATGGGCGCCAAGAGTGTGAAGGAATTTCTATTGGAGAAGCTGATGGAGTTTGTGCAGCTGTTGGAGAAGTTTTGGGAGTTTCTGCTAGCGAAGTTTGACGAGCTGCTTCCACCGGAGAGAGGGTATCGCTGGCTCCGAGTGGGGGTGCCTGTGGCCTTGGGCATGGCTCTTCTTCTGGCTTTTCTCTGTTGCTGTTCCCATTGTTGCAGGGCTAGGAGGGCTAAAATGATGAAGGCCCCAGGTAGGGATTATATGATGCTAAGGGATGACTTTGAGAGGAGCCCCAGGTCCTATTTCTGAGATCTTCAAGGATTGGAGTAAACCTCGTCCATGGATGAAGTCATGAAGATGCTTTAGATGTGGTTTATTTCTTCTCTTGTTTTCTTTTCCCTAGTTGCTCTTGTTATGTGGGTTTAATGGGTGGATTTGAGCTGTTTACTGTACTGGTAGTATATGTGTGGTATTTGCAGATCACGGATGCTTGTGATATGGCGCCGGATTGATGTTCAGATGGGGTTGATGATCCTTTCAGAGCGTCATTACATTTAATTATATATCAGTATATGCCTTTTTATGTTTCCAAAAAACAAAAAAAGGCTATCCTGAGCCCATTGTGGATTGTGGGCCTATATGGGCCCACAAAGGCATCCTGGGCCCATCTATGGGGCCCACATATCGACCGGCCCAAAACCAAGCCCGTTTTCAACAAACGGGCCCAAGGCCTTTGCTTAAATGCTATTGAGCCAAATCCAAGCCCACTAAGCCATTAAGATACATAATTGCTTAAATAACCTAAACCAAAATAGGGTTACCCAATAATCCTACTGGGTCCAAGCCCAAACTTGACAACCCACAGGCCTTCCAACGGGGCCTGTATTCGACCCAGACGGCTTAAGTAAAAAGATAAAAATGGAATAAAAGGGGCCCACACCTCCAGAGGGCCCCACCAGACCCAAAAGAAAGCATGCTGGTCTAGGAAAGGTGAATTTGACTCAAAAATCAGGGAGACCCGAGGGACCCGTCAAACCGACGGGGCGAGTCGGGGTGTCTTCGGACTTCCCTGGACGTAACTGAAGACTTAACTAGATCTCTAATAAGCCGCATACCAGACTTAGACCCGGATAGGCAATTCCCGTGTCTGCCTGTACCTTTCAGGCAGTGGCGACTCCGAAAGTCCCGAGGCACGCACGAACTCACGTGCACCCCGTGTGCGATCTAGGCATTTTTAGGTGCGCATACATGCCTTGAAAGATTCTGCTATGTTCGAATTCAACTTGTCCCCACGCCTCTTAAGGAACAGAGCATTTGCCCAATGCTCAGGACCATTGGCCTTCACCCACTCATACATCTCTACAGAAAATAATTTCAACTTATCCATTGCATCCTCATAATCCGCTGGCCAGCGTGCATAGGCAACTGAATCCAATATCCCCAAAGCTTCTTTCTTCTTTCTGCCTAGATGAAATGAATTGATGTTTAACACCTCGAACCCGGGTAAGTGCAAACCGGCACCCGACCCGAACCCGGTTCGCTACTGTAACAACCCGAATTCAGTTCAACAACCAAATCCGAGGTGTTACTGGCTCATATCAAATATACATAAAAAATATACCAGACTAAAGAATTAAATAATCCATTCAATTAATTAACTATCAGGTGCAAAACAAATATGTGCGGAAGTGTAGTCTAAAATCCTCAATAACCAATGTCGTTACTCATCGACATCAAAATCAAAGTCTGGTAAAATAAAAGGGTCACTATCTCTCTCATCTCTCTAGTACATCAAACCAAATGAATAATAGTCTAATAAAAAAAATACTAAGTCTATATCAATCATCCACCTCAAACAATATCCGGGTAAAAATAATCCTCCGGTGAATACTCAACTACCTCTCCCTGGAAATCACTATGATCCCCCTCTCGCGTATCAGCTGAAAAATGAAATAAAAGGAGGGTGAGATACGAATATCTCAGTAGGTAACACATGCATGATTAAACAGTTAATATAAGTAAAATAACAGTTCATGCACGATTAAGCAATATCGACTAATCAGGCTCGTATAATCATTCGTATCATTCATGACTACAAAACAGTATGATAAACAGTTCTAAAGATGAATTTTAGGAAGTTCTATTATAAGAATCAAATATCAAAATCACTAACATAATTCATACTTTGCTAGGATGCACTAAACAATCACATCCGATCAATATCTCAATCACATGCCTCCAGCATGTATACAGTAATAATAACAAATGTTTGTGATTTCAGTGTCATTGTAGGACTCACAAAGATAGATAAACCTTTTGAGATGATTCTCGACTAATTGCTATACCACCGTGCGTCTTAGGAGCAATGCTAGTAATGATACTCAAGTCCCATGCAGCGTAGCTTAGACAAGAGCCGTAGTCACTGACTTATTGCACACGTACCCATCAGAGTTGGGATGTACCACTAGTATGCAGCACCAGAAACAATACATGGAGATGGTCACTTATCCACATGTACAGGGAATCACCAGCGGTTCACCGGGGTGTCCTTCCAGACATAGGACCTTCCCAGACAAACTAACTTGCAAAGGAAGCACATCACACATGAGAGAAACTCAACCCAAATGACATATCCCTCAGCTATCTAGCAACAACTATGGATCCATAACCAGCTATACCCACTAGACTCCAAAATTCCCTAAAATATAATATTTCTATAAGGGTTGGTGCCTAGCGGCATATAAAGGTTAAATCTGTCAATTACCTCAATATTCGGGTCATCTGAGTTCTGAATTCTTTTTATGAAGTTTTCTGGTTTATAGTGTAATTTAAAAGGTGTTCTAGTAATTAAATAATAGTTAGGTTTTCCAAAAACTAGATTTCTCAATTACTTTCAAAGTTTGGCAACTAATGTCCTAAATATTTTCCTAATTTATTTTTCTGTAAAACAGGGAATTAGATAATTTATTTTGGTCTTAAAACATCTTAATTAATCATTAAAATTGTCTAAAAATAGTTAGGAATTGAATCAGGTTCGAAATTACGAAAATCTGCAAATTCTGCACAGAGCGCCTAGGATCGTTCAGGATCGCCTCGCCGGTCTGTGGTTGGCGGTAGTATAAAATAGGTCGCCGCCGATAAGTCTTCCAGCGGTCTTCGGCGGTCTAAAGTTTATAACTAGCGCCGAGGATCGCAGAGGATCGCTGAGCACAGTCGAGGTCGGCGATCTCCCAAAAACGAATAGAAACAGTTTCAAAACGTGATTTTTCTCGTCCAATATCATTCTAACATACTTATAACATTGTTATCAAACTAAATACATCAATATATCTCATAAAAACATGTTTTTACGATTAAACGAACGTAAATACCAAAAACGAATGTAAAACAGTGTCACCTACCTCTGTTGACGATCGTTTCTCCTTCTCTTCTCCAACCAACTATACTCACAGACGTGAGATAATCCCTAGACGATGAAGAACACAAAACCAGCACCCTTCCTTCTTCCTCTTCTTCTTCTTCTCCTTCGGTCGCTCGGTTTTCAAGTTTGTCCCTTGCGGCTGAAGAATACAAGCGAAATACCAAACGTATATGTTTAGGTTATTTAATTGATATATATACTCTTTGATCCCATGTATCTCACATACACAAGGCTCCATACACACGCCCAATCATAGCTCTTAAAATTAAAGTGTTAATCATACCTTGATATCTCATGATCGAACGGTCGGATCTGCGTCCAACTCTAGATCTCCACTAATTATATCATCCTCTACATTAATAAAATATTTCCATCAATTATAACTCTCAAGAATATTATTTATTAATTTATTTTATTATTTAAGGAAAATTCGGGGTTTTACATGATGAATTTGCTGAAATTTTCCTTCAGGTGTCGGAAACAATGTGAATGGTTTTGAATCCCAAAGGTATTACTCACAGCATTAATGATTGCTGGATTCCTATCACTTATAATCACAACTTCATGTCTACGATCGATAGCAGTATGAAGTCGATCAAGAAACCATAACCAATTTTCATTATTTTCGGACGAAACAATTGCGAATGCGATTGGAAACATGCCATCATTGGCATCAAGTGCAGTGGCGGACAAAAGAGTTCCTTGGTATGGCCCACTAAGGTGTGACCCATCAATGAAGAGCAAGGGACGGCATCCAACTGAAAATCCTCTCAATGAACATCCGTACGCAATGAATAACTGTTTGAATTTCCCGTCTTCTGTAGCAGTCCAATAGGCCAACGTCCCTGGGTTTGTCTGCATTAACCGCTGACACATCCAAGGTATAAGCTTGTATGAATCTTCAGCATTGCCATCTATCTTCTTCTTTGCCTTCTCCTTACTCCTCCAACTTTGATGGTAAGTTAACCTCATTGCATGATCATTATGGAAATCCTTGCAAACTTGGCGCGGGGCGTAATTTGGGGAGTCCCTAATTCTCTTCTCAATCACACCCGCCAACCACTTGGATCTCATCTTAGGCTTAATTGCTAAATCGTTCTGTGCCGAGTGTTTGTGTGTATCGACAAACGTCATCACCATCATCACGTCTGTCTCTTTTACGCAACTCGCGTTCAATTTCCATTTGCAGTCCCTAGCGGAACATCTAACAGCCATATACCCAGGAGTGTTTTTCTTGAATACATATCTAAATCTCTGAGCAAGGGAATGCTTAGAGATTGATTGCCTCAACACATCTGGACTTGCAAATGTGTGGCCCTCACCAATGATTTCCGACCGCCATAAACTTGACACAAGTGGAGCCATGCTGTGTGTGGTGCAATCAACAGTAAACTCCCCCTCTACGACGTCACTTGCGTCAACTTGAAGTGGAAATTGTTGACTTCTTGTGGAGGTCCTCCTAAAAATTAAGAATTTCTATTATGCTAAATTCACAAAAACCGCTAAATTGAAATATTGTAGTGTACCATGAATCACCTTGTAAAAAATGGATCATCCACTAATGGGCCCTTGCCGGTTTGTAGATATACGTTGGCAGCGCGCTCATTGCCAGCTATCAATTTCGATAGCCCTACTTGGTTGGTCAGCGCTAGTAGTTTGCTCTTGTCAAACATGAGCGAGAACTTCAGAGTAACTCCCGCCGAGGATAAATTGAATAATGCACATCCATCGTTCACTAAGTCCTCATATTTTGTACTCTCAGTGATCATTAAGGCATCTATGCTACCCCCTCTGTATGACAAGGAACTGGTCTCCTCGTTTATTACAATTTCCCCTCCAAAATGGAAATATCACCACACTTGCTTCCCCACCATATCTGTTACAAATTCGTTAGGCCATTCTACATTGTACCAAACCCCTGACCATCTACACAGTTTTAACTTCAGCTACGCAGTGAACAACATAGTGCCAACTTTCATAATCAAGTCAATCTACACAGTTATAACTTGCCTAGAGAATAATGTAATGGCAACTTTCATAATGAAGTCAATCTAGCCACACCATACTCCCCATTAGACAATAAACTTATACCAGATTATGATACGGTGCCCCATAAATTGAACAAGACAGGAGTGGACAACTACAATTTGAGAAAACTAAGACACCTGGACAACAAGGTTCATATCATGGAATTGATTCAACAGTAAAGTAAAAAACTTAGCATAAAAATGGAATCAAATATAAAAACATTAACAACATTTTTTAAACATAATGACAGCATTCCATAAAAAATGAATAAGAAAAGGATCATACAGCATATAGCAGTACACGAGACAGTGAACAATCACACAGAGCCCTAATAAGACCATAAAAGGACTCCAAAGGATAAAAAAAGTCCCAAAAATATAGCCCGTTGTAACACTGTCTCATCTGATTACATAATACTAAGAGCCTTTCAATGATAAACTATATCTGATGCAAACCATTACCTTACGATAGCTGTATCCCCATAAGCTTGTGCATGTATCCATTGAAGTACGAGCTTGTATCTCTTTAAAACATGTTGATTTAGCATATAAGATTATGTTGGTATCCCCTTAAGTCAGTGCATGTATCCCCCTAAGTTTTCGCTTGTATCCCCTTAAGACCCTGCTTGTATCCCCTAAGCAACAGCTTCTATTCCTTTAAGACCCTGGTTGTATCCCTCTAGGATTACGTTAGTATCCCCCAATGATTGTACATGTATCCCTTTAAGTCACTGCTTGTATCCCTGAAAGTAGCAGCTTGTATCCCCAAACCATTACCACACTTTCTTATACTAACCCAAGACAAACCATCGGGAAAGTATAAGGCTAAGGACCATCTCCTCCCAAATAATACTTGCTTTAAATATATTCCCCTTGTGAAAGCCCCTACCAAACCCAATCTTGGCTAGACAATCACCAAGACCTTTGTTTATCTATGCCCATGTTACAAAAGGAGTTTAGTATGTGTCAAGCAATATTATAAGCTGCTACATTAAAAAGAAAAACTCGAATTTTCTATTCAAGAAGCTCATCAATTTGAAATAAAAGCTCCTGTCTTGCCTAAACTCTGCCATATGTATTGGTTGGTTGCTCACAAAAACTCTCAAGTGTTTGAGATTGTACATGTGTATGTGTTGGGTTTGTCTTTGTCACTCTACACTGTGAGATCGTAGTCTATGAGACAGAATCATTAAATTTCATTCTGAAGTTCTGATGGGTTTGAAGCAAAAGTTCCTTACCTATTGAAGTTCCTTTTCAATATTTTCATAGTTTGTTAATAAATATTCCATACCACCTCAGGTTCTTCCTGGTATATGTATGGTTTGTCTTGGTCTCTTCCTTTTTGTTGGGATCCTAGAAGATTTATTACTGAGTTGGATGTATAGCATATGAAACAATCAGAGATGTTCCTATGTTCCTGGTATATGTAGGGATTACTATGGTCCAATGTTCATTCTACACCCAATAACTTCAAAACCTAATTTATAGTAATTGTATAGTGGAGTATACGCTTTCACAAACAATTGTTTTCTGTCTTTTCTAACACTCCATAATTACTATAGTAATTTATAGTAATTAAGGGAGTGTTCATTCTAACACTCCCTTAATTATAGGGGGAATACATTTCTAGACTTAATTATAGAATTCCAAACAAAGGTATCAAGTTTTGGTCTGAACTGCTATATGATTGGTTTCAGCACATACAATCAAACACCTAAATACCCTGTTAGTTGATGCCACATCAATGTGTCTCCATTGTACTGGCATATGTGAACCACTGCAGAGGAAAACCCCAGAAAAAAGTAGAATTTTTAACCCTTTTTCTCGAATTATCCAAAGTTCCAATCCGGGTGATGATTAATGCCTCAAACTAAATTTTTTACACTTTCTGAATGAATCCTAAACCTAATAACTAACAAACAAACTTGAAACCTTAAACCTACAAGTTTCCATCATTCGATCCCATGAAATAAGAGAAGAACAACTGTAGAGGAAAACCCCAGAAAAAAGTAGAAATTAGGACTCAGATAAAGCATAAGAAGAAAGATGCGTTAGGAATTCTGTGAAGCCTAAAAAATCGAACATCAAAATGATTCAAAGAAAAATAATACAACGAAGATAAACAAGACTGGACGATGGGCAAACAATCAGAAAAAAATAACAAGTGATTATCATGTGAAAACATTAAATAAAAAAAAGCCCTAGAAAATAGATGGGAAAATTATCCCAATTTGTAAACAGAGCGACGGCAGGGGAAAACCGTTTTTGAAGTTCAAAGAGGAAGGGATTAAATACAGAAAGGCTAGAATGGCCCGCTTTGTGTGAGCTTCACTCTATTGGTAAAGAAAAACAACAATGGTCGAGGACGCTTACCAGGTGTAAGCACCTCATTTTTGCGCTCCCGGAAGAGCTGGAAATGCAAACCCTAGACAGAAAGTCAAGCCCTAAGGGGTGGAAAATTGACTTTTTCATCAAGTGATAATTGGCCACTTTGCTTTATCTCAATGGATAGAGAATCCCGACACGAGTCCAACGCAACTGAGTTTGCTGGAATCGGAGTCCGGATGAAGGTTCGGTGGGCCGGTCAAACTTGAGGGAGAGCCGAAAGTTGACTTTTCCTCGAACCCTCGTGCCAAGTGCTTAGCCCTATGTCATTGAATATAGGGCTCCGATACGAGTCTAACACAATTGAGTTTGCTCAAATCGGAGTTCGGATGAAGGAGATATGAGCAGTCGAAGTTTCCGCGCAGCAAAACCGGAAACTGCACACGTGGCGAAGAAACTGCACACGTGGCAGCCAACGCAGCAAAATATTCAGGGACTAAATCTTAAATATCTAAAAATCTCAGGGACTAAGCCAAAATTCGCAGGGACCAATCCGTAATTGCTCAAAAATGTCAAATCAGTCGAATCGGTCAAGTCGAAGGGCAAATCCGTAAATTTTTTATTTGTATCCGGTCAAATATATCGGATACACATAGGTTTGTATATAACCGACATTAAATGCCGGATACGAAGAGATATTTCAGCGAGATTCGCGCCGGACGCCCGACAAATTCGCGGCGGATACAAAGAGGCACCTGTGTAACCGGCCATAGAGGCCGGTTATGAAGAGGGCTTAGTGTATCTGGCCTGAGTTGCTGGATACATTAAGTTGGCCTATAAAAGGCCAACAGCAGCCCATTTCCGGGGGTTGGCTTTTTTTTTTGTTGGTTTTTAACTTCCTTCCCCCACCTTTTCCACCCGAATCCAGTCTTCCACAACCTCCCTTACCCTCCACCACCTATCCACACTACCCCAAGCCACTTCCACCCTTCCTTTACTTCTTCTTCCTCACTTGCATCCCACCGAGAGGTGGAGCTATTGCTGCTGCTGCCAAGGAGGGGAGCTTCCAGCCACTGGTCAGCCACCAAGAGGTGTCTCCATCCTATACAAGAGGTTAAGAGCTGTCAAGTAATGTTCCTCACCATGTCTTATTGCACATATGTTAAAATAGGAATTTTATAAAATGATTTCCAAGTTTGACTTCATTCTTTGCATGAACTCATTCCTATATCTATCTTCAAGCATGCATTTACCTCCCTTTGCATCGCATGAGGCCCTCTAGAAATAAAGGTCCACGTAGGTTTTCTTTAGTGAGCATGAAGGTCTATTTTTACACACTTTGCAGCACCATGTAGCTGTTGTTCTTGGTTTTATTTCAAGTCTCTTGCAGTAGGAGTTTGTTCCTCGACTTTTATCCATTGTACCCGTGTAAGCCCCCTTCTCCTTCCCTTCTCCATATGCCGTGGGGCTAAGCATGAGGTTTGGGTCGAGATGCTGCCAGAAGACACGGGGTAAACACGTGTGAGACTGCTTCTTTTTTGGCATGAATATGGCTTTGCTGATGTTTTTTTATGTATGTGTGCTCGCGGGTGTTACTGTTTTCTTATTTTATTTTATTTATTTTCTTTGCATGTCCGGATTGATGTTTGAGTTGTCAGCATACTCCAGCATTGCATGCTCTCCAACCCATGGTTTCTTGTTGAGAAAGTGTGACCCCCTCCCCCTTGTAATTGCTGAGTATTGCATGATAAAATCCCTGGAACAGCTGCTGTCCCTAGCAGGTTTGTTCACTTGTCAAGGCCCCTAAAACCCTTCCGTTAGAACCTTGTTTGAAGGTCGTCCACCCCCAAGCACCGCGTACCAATGCGGCCTTTCCTCCCATAATCCCCGTGCACCTTGTTTGCACATGTCGCAGCTGGAGATGGCAGCAGACCACTGCTGTTGGTGGCTGTCCTCCACCCTCCAGCAAACCTGCCTAGGTACCTAGACACTCCCCCAGGCCCAGACCACTAACCCATACGTCCAGGCTTCCCTCCCCTTCATATCCGTGTGTTCCACCCCCCGTTGCATGTCTAACCCCTCCCTTGGTTGGGTGCTGTACCCTCACCTACAGCAAGTTTTTATCTCTTGATTAGTGCGAGCGTTCATCCTCTACAGCGGGGGCTGTAAACAGCCCCTCACATTCCGTGGGGGCCCCACCATTCATTTGGGGGCCCCACACCATACATGTGAAGGGCTGTTTACAGCCCCCGCTGTAGACGATGCCCATTCGATTAGTGCATGCATGATGTGCTTTGTTTTGTTGAATTATATTGGATATGTGTCCCTTTTAGCTTGTCGCTTTGTTGGAATCAGGAGACCTAAACAGGGATGCATTGGTCCCTGCTTGGCTGCTGTAGATGGCTCAAAAGGGAAGGGGAACAACCTCCCAATCTCCCCTCCCCTCTTCCTTCCTTGCTATAGGAACCACCAAAGGAAACCAAGGGGGGATATACCCCAAAACCTGAACCAATGTGGGCCTTCCCATGGGCCCACATGACATGTAGAAATCTCTAGGAAGCCCCTGGAAACAACCCCCATGGCCAAACCCCGAAAAGAGGCCATTTCAAGGTGATCCGGCAACTCAGGCCGGATCACCTATGGCCTATGTGTATCCGGCAACTAAGGCCGGATACACACAGAAATGTCATTTTTTGTGTCTTCTTGATCCTTGGCCGAATTTTGTGATGATTTTTACCAAACCAAGCAAACCAGTAGGGTATCCGGGCCACCCGGAAACCCAACTTGGGACATGGACCACCGGTCCAACTTGGAATACCCGTGGGCCTTCCAACGGGGCCCACCAAGCCCGATAAACCCTAAAGCATGTCACCCCAGCAAGTTAAGTAAAAATAGCTAATTGAACCGGGCGGGCCAAACCCAATGCGGCTCACCCGAACCTTAATGAATGGAATGACGTGAATTGCGTGGTTTGGCCGAGACCCAGGGTTAGGGCCTATCAGGCCCGCCAAAGCCCTCTAATCAAACCAAAGAAGGGTGCAAGCCCTAGACTTCAGAGAACTGGGCTTCCAAGCCCGAATCTGGATCACGGGCCCCAAGCCCAGTGACCAGCCCATTTTGTCAAAGGTAAATAAAGATAAATTAAAACACTTTGGCATCCATCATGGGGGCCCACCCAGGGGCCCGCAAACCAATGCCGACCCACTTAATGCATGAAAATCACATAAGGCTCCAACTTGAGCAAACTAAGTAAAATCAATTCACTTCACCAAGGCCCACAGGGCCTCCTAGGACTAGACAGAGGCCCACCAAGGGTACATGGGCTTACTCAAGTCCGCCAAGGACACCGTGGGCCTTCCAATGGGGCCCACCCAGTCAGACTCAGATTACCTAAAATAAACATGATAAAATCAATTGAAGGGACCCACACCACTCAGGTGGTCCCCCCCAGACTTAACCAAAGTTGCATATCGGATTAGGAATCGGGTAAAACCAAGTAAGCTGACTCAAACCAGGGAACCCACGGGACCCATCATCCGACGGGGTGGATTGGGGTGTCTACGGACTTCCCCAGACCGCAACCGAGAACCGACTTAGAATCTCAAGCCGCAGACCAGACCAATAGACAAACTTAGGCACCCAGGTGTCCGCCTGCACCCCATCAGGCGGTGGCGACTCCGAACTTTCCCGTGCCGCGTTTCCGACGCGCGCACACCAGGGAAAGGGGCGGTCGGTGGTCGGTGGCGTCTGCTTCAAATGGGGGGTCACCGGAGAGTTCGTGAAGGTGCTTAGGGTAACCTCGTCAAGCACAGCTACGAACGAAGAGGATCTTTGCGATCAAGGTCGCTGGAGAGGGTGGCTGGAACGGGGGGGAAGATTGGAAACGGGGGTTTGAGCTTTCCCTTCTCTCTCTTGCCGCCAAGACACAAACCCGTTTGAATTGAAAGAGAGGGAGAGAGAGAGGTGACCGCGTGTTTAGTTTGCTGACGTGGGGGGGGGGGGGCAAAATGGGGAGAACAAATGGGGATCTGACCTGGCCCCCCCCCCCCCCCCCCCCCCCCGACCTCCATTCCGCAACTTGCTTCTAAAAGTTGCCTTTTTAGCAAAATAAGAAATTTCGTTGCCTGTTTTTGGCATTAGCGGGGAAAAGGTGCCCCATTCGATAATTTTTCCCCTTTTTTTCAATTTTGTTTGTGTTTATTTTTCCTTTGATTTGATCTTTTTGGATTTTTTTGGTTTTTGAGATATTTAAAGTTTTAAGATTTTTTTTGTTACTTTTCACTTTCTACTTTTTAGCTTTAAATTCACCTTTAACTTGCCATGTGGCAAATGCACTTGCGAGTATTTTTTACATTTAGCAAATTAACTCAAAGTAATTACAAAATTGTCCTTCATATTATTTTAGCCCTAACTCTTCCATCTAGACCCCAATTTATGCATAGTCAATGGCGTTGGAATCGTGTTGAAATTTTCTATAAAATGGTGCAAGAATTATGGGCTTACTCAGCTTTGGCAAAAGACTATTTTTCTAGTTCAGGGGCTTTAGCCAATTCTTTTAAGTTTTTCTGGAAATTTTTAAAAGGTGCAAAAATTAAGTACTTACAGGTGGCAAATAGGATATTTTCTGATAATGGATTTGATATGAATTTGACTGGGGGAATCAAGCTGCAAAGAGCTTATAGTCCAAAGAGTGATTTGATCTCAATGGGGAATGTTCGTTTATTAAAGTTGGGAAAAGGATAAAGAAGAACAGTAGAGAAGTAAAAAGAAATCATTCAGGGAGCTCCTAGTTTGAATCTACCATACATAGACGGAACACTCTTTAGTTTCGCCTCATGCTCGTCCCACCGTAATTGTTCGAGGCTCCGGTGTTCAATAGGTAGCTTGCCTTCTCTATCCACGCAAGCACAAAGACCTGAAACCCCCACAAAAAAGAAAAAAGGGGAACGCTGGCTTGATATTCTGGGTTTTATCAAAGGGGTAAAAATATCCTAGAAAAGAGTCTTCTTAAGTGACGCTGTTTTTGTCGTTTTAATTCAAATTTTAACAGTGTTAAGCTTCCAAAGTTACAACTGACAATAAGGGTGTTATCTGTGTATTTTTTGTGAAGTGAAGGAGTGTTGGGCCTTTTTCCAAATGTTGGGGATGTAGTTTTGGGTGTAACTCTAAGATTCCCTTTCATAACATTAAAATATTATATTTATTCTAAAAATTAATATTTTAGAATTTTATTGTATTGTTGGGTCAATCCGATTCGCTCCATTTCTAACACTGTAGGATTAGCAGTGGGTTTGATATTGGCTAAATGCTTATATGGGTGAGTTAGGGTTTGTCAAAACCCATTGCAATTCCTATTAACAAATGTTTAGTGAAATGTTGCTTTAGCTTTTCAAAAATACTTTTGGTTTTCAAAAGAAAAAAAAACACTTTTTAAAAGCAAGAGCCGTAGCAATATCTTTGAAAAGGTTACTTCTAGTTTTGCTTTTGAAATTTTTTTTTTATCTTCCAATTCTAACAGTTAAAAGTAATGTTTGGCTAATAAGTTGTGAATTACATTTTTGCTTTGATTAAGGAGCAAGAAAAAATAAAACTGTGTTTGTGTTGATAAGCAAAAAGCCTTTCCTTCTCAATAAAAGCCAAAAAAAACTACTTTTTTACATTAACTTTTCTATGAGATGTCAAACAAATTTTATGGGATCATTTTTTGTTTTTGCTTATTACTTTGACATCAAGATTTTTGAAAGCAAACAAAAATGGAGCTTTAATTAATAAAGGAAAAGAAAAATGATCTACTAGAAGAAAAAATAAACCAAATTCGTGCGATTTAGGTGGACAAGTGTAATATTGTATAATTTTGCTTATGTAATTATGTACTTTGTGTGGTTTAATTCCGTATATCTTAATTGACCAATAGCATATCTCTATTTCAATTTGACTTGGTATACGTGTAAGAATGTTTACATTGGTGGTGCGGATACGATGGTGTGGTGCTACATCAAATAGTAAAGTGTTTTTCTAAACCCCAAGCAGGCAGGTAAGGGTTTAGTATACATGTTTGAATTTTTGTGAACTAAAGAGAATGATAGCAGCTGTAGGAAGAGAAAAGGAGAAGAAGAGAAAAAAGGAGGAGGGAAGGAGAAGAAGACAAGAAGAAGGGAGAAGGGAGAAGGGAGAGGAAAGAGAAAGATTGAGGCAAGGAAATCCCATTAGACTGTGTAGTGGTGTGTTTCTAATGATTTAAGATTTTGTATGTTGAAATGAAAAGTGTATGATTCTGAGATGGTTGCTGTTGAGTTTACTTTTGATGCTTGTTTCAATTGTGGAAATTCTGCTCTATGAACTTGCTTGTAATTTTGATTTTAGTGAACATTTGATTAACTATGTAAATGTGTTGTAAAAATGGATGTATGATGAATTTGTCGCTATGAGTGAGTCGTATTGATATAAACTCAATACTAAAGTGTTATGGAATTGTTAGGAGAAGATTAGAATGGAAATAAAGACATTTGGAACGGGCTTAGACTGGAAAAACGAACTCAAAAATTGTTGTTCATGACTTGGTGATTAATCACAGGGTTGCCTGATGATTAAACATGAGATTCACTAATTAATCCTGGGTAAATAATTGATTTTTGAAATGTTAATCATGATTGAACAATTAATCCTGAAACCTAATCGTGGAAATGTCAATTAATCATCGATACTAGACGATTAATCCTTGCAGTAATACAGTGCTCTGGGAGGTTAAGCGTGGTGGGCGATTGATCGCCACACATAATCGCGAAGTCGCGATTAATCGCAGGAACTGGGTGATTAATTGTTAGGTTTGAATATTTTATATGTTTATCATGAGATTGTTTGTATTTAATTAATAGATTATTCCTTGAATTCATGTACAATTCTTCTTGATTCTTGCACATGGATTATTATGCTTTTATTGTTAAATTATATGAATTGATAAATGATATGAGATTTGATTAGATAATATTTGCTAGTGGTCGTGCATATATTGTATCACCTGAATTTGATGGGCTTTTTGGGTGACTTAATAGAGTGCATGACACTTGTTTAGGGATGACATGATGTGACTTCCAAGGGATGATTCATGTGTTCTCTAAAAATAGGGGGAAGAGAAAAAGTACCCTTGGGGGTTAAAAGACCCCTAAAACCTGTGAGTGGTCACACAAGAGTAGGAGGAGGCTCCCACACTTCCATCTAGCTAGGTCTAGTTTGGTCATATACAAGGGCGGCTCAAACTTTTTTGGGGTCTTAGGCAAGGACACAAAAATGAGGCCTTTTGATTAAAAAAATTTAATATTAAACCATAAATTTATTTCTTGCCTTTTTAGATGCAAAATTATTAATTAAACTTTTGTATTCAAGTTTAGCCAATAAATCATTTTCGATAAATAAAATTGCTAAAACGTTTAATCTATCTTAAGACATAGTTGTTCGTAAATAATTTTTTATAATCTTTAGTTTTAAAAAGCTTATTTCTGCAGATGCAACTGTAATAGGTATGGTAAGTAATATTTTACATGCAATAAAACAATTGGGAAAACAATCGAGTTCTTTTATTAGATTAAGTATTTCAATTACAGTATTAATTTCTGTTTTTGCAACTTCTTTTAAAACCTTTAATTCCGAAAACGAATCCAAACCATTAATATCAAAATGCATGTTATGCTTAAAAAAATTTCAAGATCAAGACATTTTATTTTCTAAATCACAATCAACAAAAGAACTTAATCTATCAAGACCAAATAAAAAAACCAAATATATCATCATACTTTGAAAGTAATTCAAATCTATCCTGCATTGAAGATATTGCATGATCTACTATGTAATAGAAATAATCAATTTTGAAAGATTCCTCTGCAGAGTTCATAATCTCAACAACATTTTCATCAAATTGCTTTTTCGATGAATGGTAAGCTTTTTACAAATGTTGGCTCTATTTCCATTTCTAGTGCAACTTGTTTAGACAAATCTAAAACAGAATTAAAACCATTTTCTTTGAAATTTTTGAAATAAGAAATAAGTCCCTTTAATTTATCCATAGCAAGATCTATACACATATTTTCAAGCTGTAAACTCTTACTAACTAAATTTACAACAAACAATATCCCATACCAAATATTCATTCCCAAGAAAAATTCAAAGTTTTCCATCTCATAAGTTGCTAAGCATTTGGCTTCACTCCCTTTTTTAGGATCTTCACTGACTTCTACTAATTTTAATAAAGCATCCCTAATTTTTGGGGCTTGAAATTTTAAAGCTTTAACACTTTCAATACGACTTTCCCAACGTGTTTGGGACAAAGGCTTGGGAGTCAAAGTAACATAACATAATAAAAATTTCCATCTTTTTGTTGAAGAAGCAAATAAAGAATACATATGTTGTACGACACCAAAAAAATGATATTGCTTTAGAGCATGAATTAGCCATATCACAAATAACTAAATTTAAACTATGGCATCCACAAGGAGTATAAAATGCTCTATAATTCAAATCTAAAAGCCTCTTTTGCATACCTTGTTTGTTACCTTTCATGTTAGATCCATTATCATATCCTTGTCCTCTAGCATCGTCCAAATCAAGATCATGTTTAGCATACTTAAAAAGTTCATCAAAAAGTCCTTTCCTGATGTGTTATCTATCATCAAAATCTGTAAAAAGTGCTCATTAATCTTTATTGGGCTCTTCCGTTATCGGCACCGATTCTTGCGGGGATATTCGTTGAAGATTTGCAAGGAGACTAGGTTTGGGTCACCTTTGCACATGAAGGTATTCCTGACTATTGTTTTTATTGTGGTTTTTTAGGGCATACATTGAACAGTTGTTCCAAACTTCGTCCGGGATATCACTTGAGCATGCCATTTGAGGAGATTACACCATTGTACTCGTTGAGGAGCTCGGCCGCGATTCGACGACGAAGCTTGCCGGCAACATTGAATTCTAGTGGTTGACATGTTGCTGCTGACACATCGGTTGCTGTCCCGGGTTTCTTTTCATGCTGGTCTGATGTCCCAAGTCTCTCCACTAGTGGGTTGGGTATGGTTCAAGGAGCTCATTTGGGTTCTGGAGACACTATTTTTGAATTTGGGCCTGTTGGGCCCCTTCTTTGAGATTTGACCACTTATCCTGATCTGTTCTTGGGCCTAGCAATTGAAGGAAGCAATGAAAAAACATCACGGGGGCCTTCTTCATCGTGGGGAGTCTCATTGGCTGAGTCCACTTCATCTTTGGACTAATCTCTTGTCATGAATAAGCCCACTACCCTGATATCATCCTTCACCTTCTTGACGACGTGCAGCCCAAATGCATTTAAGGACGAGAGCGATGAGTCTACTCCTGTTTGACTTCTTTCCTAGCCATTCACAAGAGTTTATAATGTCAAAAGACTTGCACCTCTTAGCATCTCCTCACCTGTCTATTTCAAAGATCCCTGAGAATCAGACCCATAGACACCGATGGCGGCCCAAGACTTCAAGGAACCAAAAATGAGATAAGAATACTACAAGCATGGAAATAGAGTCTTACCAGTCAAAGCCCAAGGAAGTTTTTTCTTCTCAAAAAAAAAAAAGGAAGCTCTCACCGAATTTGATCCCCCTCTTGACTCGTCAGGAAGTACTGGTCAATGATGTGTTTTTTCTGGAATTGCCATGGCATTGATCAGGCCATGACATAGTTCCACTTGAAAGACCAACTTTTGAAACATAAGCCTAACTTGGTGCTTCTTTCTGAGTCTTTTGTGTCTACATCTCTGGCTGATAGAATAGTTAGAAAAATGTTTTTTAAAAACTCTTTTATTTCTCCTGCTATTAACCATAGTGAAGGTTTTATTATTATGTGGACTTTTGACTTGTCTATGCATAATATATCCAATTTTTATTGGGTTGGTTTGCTTCAGGTTTCAATGAAAGGTTTAACATGGTTAATTTTTTTTTGTTCATGCAAGTTCTGGGACTGACATTTAATATGAACAATGGCGGTTTATTGAAGATATGTGAATGAGTTTCAATCAACCATCGCTACTTATGGGTGATTTCAATGCCATGTTGGATGAGAATGAGAAGAGAGGTGGCCTTCCTTTTGACAAGCGCTGGATGGAAAAATTCAAAGACTTAATAGAAGGATGCAATCTCTCTGAAATTCAAATGAAAGGACCAAAGTTCACATGGTGCAACGGACAACAAGAGTAGAGAAGAATATTTGAGAAGATAGACAGAGTGTTCAGATCAATTGATTTTTTTAACATGTTCCTCCGGTTCATGGTTATCTCTTAGCCGATCATCGCATCCGATCACTGCCACTTCATGCTGGACTTCTTTCTTCTAAACAAGGGCTGAAGACCATTTAGATTCGAGGCCTTTTGGATAGAGGAACCTTCATTCCACAACACAATTTCTAAATCCTAGTCTCAGATTACAAACTCAGGGAGGGAAAGAAATTTGAGGTCCAAACTCTCAGCATTATCTAGGGAACTCTGCCAATGGAATAAAGAAGCGGTGGGTAACATCCATAATCGGAAGAGGGAACTTCTACAAAAAAATTCAAAACATTCAAAGGGCCATCAATGAAAATCCAGATGTTGCCCTAGCACAAGTGGAAAAGAGATTGCAGGGGAAGTATGCTGATGTTCTAACACAAATTGAAACTTTATGGTTTCAAAAGTCACAAATTTCCCAGCTTAAATGTGGAGATGGTAATACCAAGTTTTTCCACCAATCCACTGTCTTTCGGATACAAAAAAATCTGATACAATCATTGAAGGATGCAGAAAATAGAGAAATCACAAACAAACGGGATATCGCAAGAATGGTGGAAGCTCACTTTCGGGAAACATATTCTTAGCCCCTCAGTATTGTGACATTGAATTGACTGGCCTCATCCCTACAGCAATCAATGAAGAGCAGAATTTATCTCTGTCCCTCATCCCGCTTCCGTCTAAAATCTAGGCTGCAGTTCAAGGTATGGATCCTTTAATATGTTCTAGGCTGGATGGCTTTTAGGGTATTTTAAATCATTCTTTATGGGACATAGTGGGCGGAGAGGTTGTGAATAATGTCCAAAGGTACTTCAGGGATGGTGTAATGCCCACTGATCTGAACCCTATGTACGTTTATCTTATTCCCAAGAATGATCACTCCAGAAGAATCACTGAATTTCGTCACATTAGTCTCTGCAACCTGGTCTACAAAATAATTTCAAAATTATGGTCAATTGGATGAGACCCTTACTCCCCAAGCTAATTGCCCCGGTTCAAGCTACTTTTTTTCCTGGAAGAATAATTAGAGACAACATCCTAATCCACCATGAGAGCATGCATTGCTTTGCCAAAAAAAAAAGGGTAAGTCAAGATCCAGAACAAGCCGCATGATGGACAAAGGTATGTATGCCTTAAAGCTTGATTTTTCGAAGGCATATGGTAGATTAAATTGGAATTTCCTTCAAAAGGTACTTCTTGCTTTGGTTTCAGCTTAACTTTTGTGAAGTTGATTATGAACTATGTTAAGTCTGTTTCATATAGCGTTCTTTTTAATGGGTCAATTGTTGGCAAATTTAATGTTGTGAGAGGTCTGAGCCAGGAAGACCCATTATCCCCCTATCTTTTTATTTTATGTCAACAAGTCCTTTCTTATGAATCAATCGGGTTGAAATTGATGGCAGGTTCAATGGGATAAGACTAAGGAATGGAGGTATGCAAATTTCTCACCTAATGTATGCAAATGACATTAATTTCTACGGTTTTACCTCGGAAAGAGAGGCTCATTCGATAACTCGGATCTTACGCAGGTATTGTGTTGAATCAGGACAAACGATCAATGAAGACGAATCCTCCCTGCAATTCAATAAAAATACATCAAGGATCAGATTAGCTCAAGTGCGCAGAATTTTTAATGTTAGCCGATCACAAGGTTTCAACAAGTACTTGGGAAGGCTTGTGTTGGGAAGGAAAATAAAAGTTTATGATTGTGGTGAACTTTTGATGAAAATGAAAAATCGGTTAGCAGGATGGAAAACTATGATGCTCTCCCAAATGGGCAGGTTAACCCTCATTTACTCGGTCTTGAGTGCTCTCTCAAACCATTACATGAATTGCTTTTGCCTTCCGAAGGAGGTCACAAACCAGAATGATCAGATGGCTCGCAACTTTTTTTGGAAAAGAGGATCACAACAATCGGCTCTTCATACTGTTTGCTAGGAGAAAATAACCCTCCCTTTGAGGAATGGAGGGTTAAATGTGAAGAGGTCCTTTCAGATGAATCAAGCCCTTGTTCTCAAATCAGCATGGCAATTCAGAACCAACCATGATAATTTTGGGGTAAGCTCATGAAGAATACATATTTTCCCCAATTTGATTTTCTGTCTGCTCTATGTAGGTCCCAAAATTCATATGGGTGGAAACAACTTCAAGCCTTAAAAAAATGGGTTAGACAGGGGAGTGGATGGACGATATCTTCTGGAAGGGACATCAACATTACGGAAGACTTTTGGGCCCATTCCCATTCATCCAGATTGCAGGTTCAAAAAAATCAGGACAGATTCAATCTCACCATGGTGAGCCAATTGATTGATCAACAATCAGGGGAATGGAACCAGAACCTACTACACTTCTTTCGGGAATCTGAGTTGGTAAGCAAAATTCAAGCGACTTTACGAGACATGATTAATGAGAGCGACTGCCGCTTCTGGGCAAGCACCACTTCCGGTAGATTTACTGTTGCCTCAGCTTACCGTTTAATCATAGGAATTCCAGAGAACACTTCAGATCGGACATGATTGAGGATTTGGCATGCTTTCTACCCCAATAAACTGAAGTTATTTATGTGGAAATGTTTAACTAACGGGGTCCCCACTGTAGATTTTCTAAATTCCAGAATTGGGCTTTTAACTCATGTTGTCCACCTATGTTAGAGAGTTGGAGAGGATCATGAACACTTGATGTTGCAATGTCCATTCTCTCAGGCAGTGTGGTTTAAATAATTTGGAGGATCCACTCAAACATACAACCATCTTCCTCCTTTCGGCTCCGGTTTATTAACTTTATTAGTTTAACTCCTCCTCTTCAACCTTTAAGTTTTAACAAAAACTTTTTCTCTCTCATATTCTTAATTTTGTTTGGGCTATTTTCAAGGATAGAAACACTGCCATCTTCGACAGAAGAAGCCCATCAATGGAGAGAACATGTGCTAATCAACTCAAGCTAAAGGAAGATTCGGTTTTTCTGGAAAGTGTGGAAGCAAACAAAAGTGGAGGAAGACAACAAGTGGAGGTCATATAGAGTAAACCAGAAGCCCAATTTGTTAAAATAAACCTTGACGAAGCATTTCAGCAATCCACTAAAGCTATTGAAATTGGTGGAATAGCTCGAAATGAATTTGGTAACTTCTTTGCAGCATTTGCATCAACGGTGGAGGCATCATCTAGAATTCAAGTGGAGGCACTGGCAGTCTTGGACGCAGTCGAACTTGCAGTCGCATTGTGTCTAACTCATGTGGTTTTTGTAGTCGAACTTGAACTCGGAGTTATTATGGATGGAAAAAGGGAAAATATCAAATTAATAGAGGAACGGATAAGAGTTTAGGATCAGAACGGTTCATGCTTTTCGATCGCTGTGAACCAAATCAAATCAAAACAACATGTGAAAATTCTGAATGTTTTATCAGAATCACCGATGTGGCTTTCATTTTTGTCTCTCTCCATTGATGATATTGTCAGCACCCCATTTTTGCACCATAAAATTGTCCAAGAAGCATATCTTAAACGGGCATATATGTGGGCACGTAAATCGATGTCTTAATAATGGAACCGTCTTTTTGAAATAACAAGCCCATAATAAAGAGAATTCCGAGCCGATTCCGATGCACCAAACCGTGCTCAAATCGGATCTCAAACGGCTAAGTTATGAATAAAAGAAATAAAGGGTAGTTTGGGGATTTTTACAAAACCAAAATTGGATGCCACATGGCAGCCACGTGTACGCCATGGTGGCTGCTATGTAACCAATGATAAATTAAAATTTTGTGGGGTTGTTTTAGTAAATAAGTAAGTTTCCTAATGGGCAAATAAATAACAAAATTAATAAAAGTTTAAGATTAAAAAAATAATAATAATAAAAATAAACAAAGAGAAATGAGTTGGATGAATTGGTCCAACTCATATTCTCTTGAGATATTGAGACAAAGCTTAAAAATATATATAAGCCTAATAAAAATGTGGGACAAAATAGACTTTGACCAAACCTAAATGAATGAGAGTGTTTAAGAGAGGAAGAGGAAGAATTAAGGGTTTAAGAGAGGAAGAGGAAGGGTTAGGTGTTTAAGAGAGGAAGATGAGGAGTTAGGAGTTTAGGTGTTTAAGAGAGGAAGTTAGGGAGAGGAAGAGGAAAGGTTAGGGGTTAAGAATTTGAAGGGGTGGGAATTCTCTATAAAAGGGCTTGAAGTTGGGAGCAAAAGGGAGGAGAAAAAGTAAGAAAGTTCTTTGAAAAAAAAGGCGAAAAAGCAAGAGAGTTCTTTGAAAGAAAAAGCAGCAAGTAGGAAGAAGTGGAGAAAAGAAGAGGGACGTCTACTAGCAAGGAGGGAGAAAGAAAAACTGCTGTTCACGACACACCAAAGTTCCAAGACCTGATTTGAAGTGTCAATCCATAACAGGTGAGTCATTTGTTTAATACATTGTATGAGACATCTCTTTCATTACAATTTTTTGAGATAAGATTACATGATTGATGAGAGACATGTATATATGTTTGATGGCTTTGGGTAATTTTATCATGTAAAAAAAAAAGACAAAGATGTAAAGTTCTGAATTTTTTTTTCCTGCATTAGGTTTGCACATGTTTTCCAGATAAACCAATTTTTTTCACCTTGTTCTAGTTTGATTCAAGTCTGGAGTCCTGCATGAGATTTGTGGTATTTTTATTTTAGTTTAATCTAAAAATATGCTCGAGACCTTACACTATGAGTAGGTATTTTATTTTTAATTTTCTTTGGTTCAGATTTTCAATTGGAAATGTCTAATAGTAAAATTTGGAGCTTCATATCTCTTAAATGAAAATGAATTTTTGAAAACTGCTATAGGTTATTTTAGTGTTTAAATTCATGATTCTAAGGAATCAAATTTCGCACAATTTGGTTAAGAATTGAGGGAGAAATGAATCTTTGAATGTGGATAGCGTAGTAATTCAGGTTGTTTCATTTTTTTGTTTCCTTTGTAAATTATTAATTAGGCCATGGTTAAAAGTAGTTCAGGTGGTCTCATTTTCTTGCCTTGTAAATTAGTAATTAGTTAATCTTGCATGATAAAAAAATAGAAAACAAAACAATACAAAAATAATAAATAATAAGAAAGGGAAAAAGCAAATGAAACAAGCATTGAAGCGATGATTCTTTCTTGTGGTTGAAAATTGTTTTAGCATGGTTTCGTTTTGTTCATATTGCTTTACTTTCGATGTAATTTCGTGGAGGCCTTGTACATATAGATTAATATTTGTTGTACACTTAAAATGATAAAAAAAATTAGAAAAGAAATAAAAATAATAAATAAGAGAGCCCATTAAATATCCAACTAATTTAAGGGAACCCATTTCGGTGGGGCAACCCAGGGTGTTCAAGGACTTCCCTGGGTTGTAATCAAGTCACTTATCCGGAATCACTGGTGCAGACCAAAAATCAACAAGGTGTCTACTTGCACCATTTCAAGTAGTGGTGACTCCATAAAACATGTAACTAGAGGTGGCAACGGGTCGGGTTCGGGCGGGTCATAATCGGGTTGGGTCGGGTTGAACCCGATTAGTGGCGAGTTGGGAAAACCCCAAACCGAACCCAACCCGCCACTAATCGGGTTCAACCCGCCAACCCGATTATCTTTTTTTTTTCTTTTTAAAAAAAAAACAAGTTTTACACTTTTAAAAACCAGTTTTACATCTTCGGATTTGGCCGATTTGCCACCATTTGTCAACAAAACTTGGCCGATTTACCAGTTTTACATCTTTGACGCCCATGGGCCATGGCAATTGGCCATACAGATACAATCATACAAATACATCAAGTTGAACTTTGACGCCCAAAGTACACGATTACAATAAACCTTTTACCTGTTCAACCACAGGTGATTCCACCCCCCACCCCACCCCAACAAAAACCAAAGAAAAACACAAAACAAAGTAGATCACGCTGGGGACACCTCCTGCTGCTTGATGCAAGCTATGCAACTTCATACTTTGCCTGCATATCCCCAGA
Source organism: Buxus sempervirens (assembly GCA_947561395.2). Taxonomy (NCBI): domain Eukaryota; kingdom Viridiplantae; phylum Streptophyta; class Magnoliopsida; order Buxales; family Buxaceae; genus Buxus; species Buxus sempervirens. Next base: position 40,458,017 of record OX387183.1, on the reverse strand, counting down.
GCATTAGTATAAGCACTCCACGAACTAATGTTAAAATTAGCTCTGCATACACAGAAATTTAACATAGACACGATAGGTTATTCCATGCAAGCTTGGGTACAATGGTAAGTAAAATAAAGAAACATTGAGCAGGAAGAATGAGCTTGGGTACCTTAAAAGAGTTCCAAGCTTGTAGAGGTTCTGCCAATCCATTGATAGTGCGACCCTGATTCATTGCGGGCAAATATTCTGCATGTAAATAGCACTAATCACTTTAAAGGTACTCTGTTGTATACAATGGTAAGTAAATTTTTAAAAATTTACAAATAAGCAGTAATTTAGTTTGCCCAGCTTTTGTTTTGTTTCATTCCTTAACCATTAATTTAGTGCTAGAAAAGTAGGCGTGTATGGCATGTATACGGTATCAGCAATTCAGTATTCAACTTTTCATATCACAATTCACAAGTATAAAATATACTGTGTTATTCAATACTTCTTATCTTGATCATCCTCTACAGCAATAAAAATGCATAGCTACAAGAATAAATAACTCATTTCCTTACTCTTTTTGTTACATTCAAAAAGAGTAAGGAAAAAACTGAATTCTCAAATACAGTGAAAACAATTTGAGAATTCAGATAAAAACTGAATTCTCAAATACAGTGAAAACCATTTGAGATCAATACATGTGCTTACATGACAATGAAAACATGGAAATAATGAGTCAGGGGTGCTCACATATTTGGAACCTGCAAAAAAATAACGATGGAAGATGAGTCAGGGGTAATACCAAAAAAATAACCTCCTGGTTTCAACAAAGATGACACATTATTCAGAAGGCTCCTTGCTCTCTCTTCAGTTTCGAAGCATAACTGCAAAAGTGCAAATATACATGGTTCTCAAATTTATAGGAATAACAAAAGAAAGGTGTGGAAGGAAAAATCAACAGAAGTTGGAACCTGCAAATGATGCAAGCAGCAAACAAGATCTACTGGGATGCTCTTGTCCTACAAGTATGATTCTAAGTTTTCCTGTCAAAACAATACAGCATTTCAATTCCAAAAGAGGATAAAAAATTACTGCCATCTAAAATGAGCAGGAAACCCCAATTAAGTGTACAGAAAATTTCAGTTACCACTATTTTTAGATACATGTCTGCCATGAATCAAATTCTTCTTCCCCATTCTCTTAATTGTTCACATAAAAGAAACAAAATCCCTCACAAAAGAACATGAAAACACATGAATTTCACTGTTCATATTACAATTTAAACAGCTGATCTAAACAAACTACCAAAGCCAAGAAGTATTAATAACAATGGAAGGATAAAAAAAACAAAAAGAGAAAGATGCACACAATGCAATCACAACCAATTCCAGAAAGGAGTAATACTCAGGATAAAATAAATTCAACAAAAGAGAAAGTCTACAATTCCAGAAAATGGAATGAGAGTCCAGCTGAAAAAAAAAAAACTCATTCCGATCCTTTTCCCCGCAAGTCCGCAACCAACCTGTAACAAGAGAAACAGACATTCTTTAAGAAAATGGAATGAGAGTCCAGCTGAAAAAAAAAACTCATTCTTTCTTAAATTACTTTATCTACCCTCATTACTAAATATTAACAGGGTTAGAAGCTACCGATGAAGATGTTGGTTCCACAAGATTCACTTTCAATAAATCTTCCATGCCATTATCCACATATGCAGATCTCTATCCCCTTCATGCTCCACAAATTGGAATGGGTAACTATGCTTGATGATTACAGTAGCCAAAGTCTCACGATATAAGTCTTGACTCAATTGAGAGCTTCTAATTGACACCCCACTACTAGTTTGAGACATAAACAACTGACCTATATCTTTTGTGTCACGTTTAGGACAACTTAGAATGTGACGTTTCATGTTGGAAGTCCCATGACTACTTTCACCAATATAAATCTTTCCACATCTTTTACACTTTGCCTTCAGTTTTTCATCCCCAACTTTAGGAATTTTTTCAAACTCATCCCACACATAAGAAGTTTCCTTTCTTATATGCTTTAAATTTGTTTGAGATAATTGGGAATCCATTCCTATATTAGATTCTTCCTCCTCAATTCTAATTGGTTCCATAACTTCTTCTTCAACAGTTGCCATACTTAAAGTCTTAATTCCTACTATGATACACAAAAGGAAAATAACAGACTGGAATTAGAAGATAAAAGATTGAAAAGGAACATCAAGCATACTACAATACCACGAAAATTTATGAATTCACATCAATAAAAGTGGGCATATGAAAGACAGTTTGATTGATACACATTGATAAGAAAATAATGAACTTATGAATGCAACTCTTAGCAATAATGTGCATAATTATCACATTCCCTCAAGCCATTAGAAAAACAAGAAAACACAAATAACTAAAAATTTTGAACTTCAGTTCAGTCAAATCACAAAAGAAACTAATTCAAACCATAAAATCTAATGATTTTAATCTATTACTCTGTTCATATCAACCTCAAAAGAACGATTTAAACATAAGATAAAGTTCCCATCAAGCTTATATCATTCTCACAAAGCCTATATACAATTCATGCAAAATCTAATGTGCATAATCTAATGCTTGCATTCTTGAGCATATCTACTTGTCATCTCAGTGAACTGTGCCAATACCTACCAAAATTCAGAATAAATTTAAGAAAACTAAAACATACCAAAAGTAATCTTATCAATTTGAATTTTCATAATTAAGTAAAGTTGTACCTCTCTGTACTCTGTCTCAAACTTTGAAAGCTCCACCCTCTTGGTTAAAATCTCAGCTTCCACAGCCCTCAGTCGTTCTTTTTCTTCAGAAAATGATGCAACACAAAGAGCTTCAATTGTATAGAACTTGAGAGATCAGATATTCAGATTTCCTTGTTAAGGCAAGCATACAGGGACGATCTAGTAATGCACACTCACTTGGGTTCTATTTTTATTCCCATAAACTAACTAGTCCACATGAAAAATAAGAACACACTAATGCAAATTAATAGCACCTGATCCTTGTGCACAGGAATGAAAACTAAAAGACATTAATGATCATCTCAAGAACCATTAATTCCCATAAACTAACTAGTCCACATGAACAACAAGAACACACTAATGCAAATTAATAGCAAAATAATAAAAATCTTTCTTAGTTGGTAAACCTGTTTTGTGTTCCATGTAAACATCAACAAAAGCTATATAGACAACTAACACATTATTTTCAAACATGCATGCAGGTATCATGAATTCATCAATTCATATGTAAAAGCTAAGAAAAAAACATTTGATAGATGCTCCATTAAGCAAAAGCTGCATGATATTTGTTGGAGGTTTTTCTTTAACACGGGTTTTGGGTTTCCTTTCTTTTCTTCAGGAGAGTTCTCCATCATGGAGATGTAGGGTTTTTTTTCCATTTTAAGGAGATGTCTCCAATATTGAAAGGCCTTTTGGGTGTATCATGTTGCTCTTTAAGGAATGGTCGTTGGCTCTTGGGATTAGAATGTGGTTCTTCTTTGTATTCGATTGGACGGCCTCCAATTAAACGGATGGCTTCCAGTATCTGATTGTTCACATCTCACATGTAGGGCCATTGAGTTGGACGTTCCACAAAATGTTCACTTTTAAGACAAAATATGAACTATTGTTTCCTTGACAAGCAACAGAAGAAAAGACTCCCTGTCACATACTTCTAATCCACTCATGAAAGCACAGTTGCTAAGATTCATTCATGACTTTGAACTACAATAAAGCAAAATCATATGAGATTCTGTGGCTAAGTACCCTTCTAACTTACAGTGGCTAAGTAGTAAGTACCCTTCTAATAGGAGTAAAAGATATGGCCCTACTGTTTATTTAACAATCTTTCTTTCATTTCCATTCAATTAGATTGCCAGAAATCTAGGCACTGTTTCCTTCTATCTTCTTCTCTTTCTCTTACCACTGGCTCAAACCTTACAAACACAACACAAACGAGACGACCACAACACAACTACACATAATAAACAGATCTGAAAATGAAGAGTCTCCAAGCAAAAAAAACTTACAAATAATATGACGACTTGAGGAGCACCGAGCGGCGAGAAGGCGAGAAGAATGCGACCAAGATCTGAAATAAACAGATTGCTTGCTCTCTTAATGTCATTGATGGGGTTTGAGGATATCGTGTCATCCACTTCAGTTCAACAGTTGCATGAATCTTTTCACAACTAACCAATCATATCTCCCACGAGTTTGATTTGGAAAGAAAGAAGGAAGGAAACAAATCCCAGTTGCACGAAGTGCCCACTAGCCAATTCCTCAAGTCCTTTACTGCTCCATAGCTTGAGGATATAGAAATCCTTTACTAAACATTTCTCACACTCAAGTTCCTTCCCACGTAACAAGCCATAGCTATTTAGGTAGGTAACTGGATCAAATGGGTCATGGGATTCTGGCGAAGACAAAACCTAAAGAGTAAAGACGATTCTGGTTCTACCAAAAAGGCAAAAACAGGTTGTGGCTGTGGCGATTCTGGTTCCACCAAAAAAGAAAAAGGCTGTGGCGATTCTAGTTCTACCAAAAAAGAAAAAGGCTGTGGCGAATGGTGATTCTGGCGAAGAGACGAAGAGTCGAAGACAAAAAGATGAAAACCCTAAACCTCAATGCCACTCCGTTGAAGGCTAAATATGATTTGAAATTTTCGAAAATTTCGTAAACGTTTTAGTCGGGTAACCCGTCGGGTGCACGGGTTGACCCGATTTCGGACGGGTTGGGAAAACCTTAACCCATACCCAACCCGTTTATAATCGGGTTAGTCGGGTTGACCCGTCGGTTCGTGTTTTGTCGGCTCTACATGTAACCCGCTTTTTTAGCGCGCCCGAGGTGCGCACAGATATGTTTTTTTTTTTTGATACAAAGCCAGGCTAATTGATTTCATTAATGAGAATCACAGATACATCCATCTCAATTACAACCCAACTAAACTGAAAAACACCCAAAATGTTACCATAACTGATGAAAAGGCAAAGCACCATGGATGCTATACCCCAATGCATACTTGCAGAAGTTTTCATAACAGAGACAAGGCAAATGGACGGAGCCATAACTCGCAATGGAAGATCGTTGAGAAAGCCTAAAGATGGGTCCACAACTAGGCGGATTGATAATCCCTCGAAAGGGGGAGCCATCGACTGTGGAAGCCAGACAGCAAATGGGGTTGTGCCTAGAACCCCGACACAACCCCGAACAAAAAACTTCTACAAATAAGACAGGATAACAACACCAATAGCAACCTGCACCTTCAAGCTAAACACAAAAGAACCTAAAAAACAAAAGCTAACACCAAACTTGGGATCTCTCGGTTGATCCCGCAAAAGGGACCAGGATGAGTCCTAAGGGGTAACACCACCACAAAAAAGGAAAAATCTGTAACCTCCTTCCGAGCTGTACGTTGGATCTTAGCCAAAAGCAGCAAACCACAAAACGGATATGGAATAGAAGCAAGCTTTCTTTGGTCGACGCCACTCATTTTGGGGGAAGTGGGGTTGGGGTAGCAGATCTCTAGGATCCTTACACAGAACCAACACAACCACCAAATGAACCCATTCAAACACCCAAACTTGCCTTCTTCTTCATCGTCCCCGCCATCTTCATTACTGTCATCGCTTTCTCCAACCGTTAACATCTCTGCGGAAGAACAATCCTATGGAGGAGACAAACCCCTAAGGTAACCCACTGCGACTCCCCTACTGTAACCTTAACAAGAGAGGAAACTTCCCTTCGTTGGAGGGATCCCTGCGGAAACCCCCGCAAAGAGAAGAAAAGCCCTTACCGAAAACCCTTCGTCAGAAAACCCTTTGGAAGAAAACCCTAGGTTCACGCTTCAATCTGCCGTTAACATCTCTGCGGAAACCCTCTCTTTCTCTCAAGGAGGTTGTCTAAATAAAACACAACTAGCTGTTATGAGCCTAAGCTCACGTAGATAAAGTGGCTAGAGGAGCTAAGGCGGTTGTCTCTGTGGCTAAGGTCGTTACGATCAAGATGTTAGTTACTTGTTATTTGAATAAGGCAATTGAAGAGTGAGGTGTATTCGGTTGCCTAGAACTAAGGATATTAGGAGATAAGTTTATCTCTGAAGTTGGATTTGTTATTCAGTTGAGTAGGAGATGTTTATCTCCTTGTTTTTGGTTATTTAGTTGAGAATAGGAGACGTCTGTAGATAAACTTGTCTTTAGCTTTAAATGTAGATCTTCGGATCAGTAGGAGGGGATCTGGAAAATTGAATTAAAGTTAAGCTTTTGGGAGGAGGAGTCCCTTGAAGAACTCCAACGGTTTGTTTAGACTTCTCTGTTTGTGTTAATTCACGTGAAAGCTCTTAACATTGGTATTGGAGCGGAAGGTCTGGGATGGCGGAATCAACCAGGAACGCCAAAATTGATGAAATGATGGCGATGCTTAAGGAGATGGCATCGGAGAGAGTGAATCTTAAGGAGATGGCGGAAACTCAAGGAAAGATTTTGAAGGAACTAACAGAGCGAGTGGCTACCATGGATGAGAAAATGGGGGGCTTGTCACTGAGCTCAAGCAAGGATAGAGGAGAAAGTTCAGATGGAAGAGCTTGCAGATACCATACAGATGAAAATATGGTGGATGGTGAAAGACTGATGCATACACGAAGTACGAGACTAGAATTCCCAAGATTTGATGGTAGCGAGCCCTCGGGATGGTTGTACAGAGCGGAGCAATTCTTTTTGTATCAACAAACTCCACAAACCTAGTGATTACTTGTTGCATCATTCCACCTAGAAGGAAAGGCGCTGCAGTGGTTTAGGTGGATGGAGAAATCGGGAGCAATTGTGTGTTGGGACCAATTCACCAAAGCTCTCCAAATACGGTTCGGACCGTCACAGTACGAAGATCCTACAGCATTGTTGTCTAAGTTGAGACAGTCCTCCTCAGTCGAGCATTATCAAACGCAATTCGAAGAACTTGCTAACAGGATGGAGGGTCTCAATGAAGCCTTCATGATTAGTTGCTTTATTGGAGGCTTAAGGGAGGAAATCCGCTTAAGTGTTCAAATGATGAAGCCAATTTCTTTATTTGATGCAATTGGGCTTGCAGGAATGCAGGAGGAAAAGGTCATATTGCGTGGAAGGCAAACACAGAATGATCCACCAAAGCCCTAGCCTTCGCATGGAGGAAATCAAAGAACCACAACCTTTCCTATCAAGCATCTAACACCAATGGAGATGAAGGAAAGACGGGAAAATGGGCTTTGTTTCAACTGCGAAGAGAAGTTTGGCCCGGGACATCGATGTAAGGCACAAAAACTCTTCCTCATGGAGGGTAGCTGGCCCGAAGAAGTGACCAAGGAGGATGGTGAGCAAGAGTTCGTAGAGGATGAAGCCACGGTCGATGAGACTCTACATTCTGCAGAAATCTCTTTGCATGCTATCATGGGAAGCCAAACGCCTCAAACTATGAGGGTAAAAGGAAGAGTGGGGAGGGTGATGGCCATGGTACTAGTTGACTCGGGAAGTACACATTACTTCTTAGATCCAAAGGTAGCTCATAAAGCGGGTATCAAAATCTGTACTGAGGGTAGATTCATGGTGATTGTGGCAAATGGAGATCAAGTCCCTTGTGTGGGAACATGTGTAGGGGTGAAGTTATGTTTGCAAGGTGCACCCATTCTAACTGATTTTTTCTTGTTGGGGTTTGTAGACACCCCCAAATTGCACAATAAAAATGATGAATAATTGGCAAAAATCATCATCTCCTTTGAAACCAGCACAAAATTTGAGAAAACAGGCATTTTTCCTTGTATCCGACAACTCAGGTCGGATACAAGCATACTTCTTCATATCCAACAGAAATTGTCGGATATGAGCAAGCATTAATGTATCCAACGACACATGTCGGATACATATATATATACTTGTGTATCCGACCTGATATGTCAGATACATGATTTTTGCTCAAAATTAAGGTTTTCTGAGAGTTTTCACTTTTTACCATCATATCTTTCATTAAAGGAGTGGAAATCTCGGAAATGACCTTAGGGTTAAGATTGGTGGGCTTTAGACATTATTTTGTGTCTACCATCATGCAAACCCTAACCCTAACCTTTGCCTATAAATAGGAGGATCCTCCTTAAGCAAATGGCCAATAACTTTTGTAAAGAACTTCATCCAAGAAGTTGGAGATCAAAGAGCTCCGAGTGAAGAAGGGAACCATTGCAGTATTGCTTCCAGAAGCCCAGGTCAGCCTCAAACCTCTCTTTATTTTTCTGTTCTTACATTCTAGGTCTAGTTCTCTTCTTCTACCTTTCTGTAGAATAAGGCCTATTCTATGTGTGTGAAAACCCTTCCTCTACTCAAAGTACCTCGAGACTCCCCCTAGCCATAAAACGTGAAGGCGGGATCTAAGGGAAACGAGACTGAAGATTGATCCTAGTGTTAGAACCTTGTTGGAATAAGCCTTTTGATTCTATGAAAACCGTTTCATATTCAAAGTACCCCAAGATTATCTCGAAGAACCGTTAAACGGGGAGAGAGAACTAAGGGAGACAATAAGGGAACGGAACCCTAGGTTGTTCTAGAACCCTATTTGATTGATATGAATGCATGCTATATGTTGTTATATTATTGAATAATTGATTTTTACACATGCACACATAGCACTTTTTTGTCGGATTCGGCTTATATTTCGGATTTATCGCATTCATTGTAATAGATCTAGAATAAATAGCCTCAAATAATTCTGGGATATTTCTTGTTGGTTTTTAACATGATTTCAAGCAAGTTTTGTTGAGTATTGAAGGCCTCTAGGTCCAACCTCTCGGTTTTGGGCATTTTTGCTCACTTTTGGGGTTTTTGGCATATCCTTTCCAATCGGAGAGGATGGTGAGCCAAACTTGTGCCCCATTTCTTCCTAGAGGCTCTTCAATATCTTTTTAAAAATGATTTTGATTTATTTTGCACGGATTCCACACACCTTGTCACTGTTTTGAGTTGATTTTCTTTAAAAGGGCTTAACTTGACAGCAGCTGTACCCCAACTTCGGACACTCGTAACTTTATCGTCCGGATGAATTTTGGAGTGATTCTAGAGCCATGGGAAAGATGAGGCTGTCTAATTTATGCCTGTAAAATTTCATTAATTTTTATCTAGTGGAGTTTTGACACCTCTCTGTCGAAGTTGATAGGTCAGTTCAGTTTTGATTGTAGAACCTGTCACTTCGACTGAGCGTCATGTGTTCGTTTTAAGTCCGATTCGAGTGATTCTTGTTTTGGTGTTTTCATTTAGAAGTCTAGTTTCAAACCCAGTTGGTTTCATAATTTTTTGACTCTATTTGTGTCGTTGGTAACAGATTTACTTAAAACTGCTCAACAGCACTTTTCTGGGTAAATCTGTGATCCTCGTGGCCTGTTCGGGAGACCGCCCAAGGCACATCTGAATGAATTCTTGTATGAAGCTAGTTTCATTTGAAAGATGGCCATACATACTTCATTCACACCAAATTTCATGGATTTATATGGAACCGATTTTTCTAAATGAATTTCCAAACTTGCCCACTTGTCACTTTTAACCATCTCCATCAGCAGATTTCAAAGGAGAATATCTCCTAGGATTTTAACCGGAATTGATTGAAAATTTGCATGAGTCTTCTACTTATCATAATCTTTCAAATGAATTTGGTTTGATTCAATTTAAACTAGATTTAAATGATTTCAAGACAAATGGCTCTATCTTTTACCGAAATTTCCGAATTTGAATCAACTTGGTTTTGTGCAATTTTTGCTTTGATTTCCATCTATTGGTGATATTTCAAAAGTGATATTGACATAAAAGAGGATCTGGAATTCATTTGGATTTTTCATGTGAAGATATCACACATTTGTTTAATCCTTTTTCAAGGTTTTTGATTATTTTAGCAAGCTTTCTCATTCTTTTTAACATGAACAACACTTGGCAACCACCTTGTGTGGGTTAATGGGGGTGCCTAACACCTTCCCCCATTCATAATCTAATCCCCTTACCCATCTCTGGATTTGATTTTCAAGTAGAGTTATTTTTACTCTAGTATTTGCCTTTTAGCTCTTTTTGCTTATTTTGAACCTTTTGGTGTCCATTCACACCTTTGAATTGAATCGTGGCAACTCTCCCATTTTTGTTGAGCCCGTGTGTTGACGGAGGGGAATCATCTCGGTGATTTTTCCATGTCTTACAGGGTTAGGAGGTTGTGAGGGAGTCTTGGGCGCTCAATAGCTTCAAGACCTAGGACCCATAACGTGGGATTTCAAGCACTTAACCATGTCTTTTTATATTGGTGGAAAAAAAAATACTTGTTTCAGGGGAAGCAAAATGTGAGATAGAGGTGGTTAACGAGGAAGGCATGCACAAGGTAACTACTAATAGTTACATGTTTTTGCAGATTTATAGCATGAACGCCATCCCACAACAGGACAAAATTCCTCCTATGGTTCGTCCATTATTGGATGAATTTCAGGACGTATTTGCAGATCTAAAGGGGCTTCCTCCACCGAGAGAATTTGATCATCGCATTACTCTGAAGCCCGGAACCAAGCCTGTCAATGTTCGGCCTTATCGCTACCCTCACTATAAAAAAAGTGAGATTGAGAAAATCATCCAAGATCTCTTACAGAATGGAGTGGTGAGTCCTAGCCAAAGTCCTTTCTCTTGACCGGTGTTATTAGTCTGAAAAAGTGATGGTTATAGAGCTTTAAAACGGAAAACCATTAAAGATAAATTCCCCATTCCAGTCATAGACGAGCTTTTGGATGAACTCCATGGAGCTACTATTTTTTTCTAAACTTGATCTGCATTCCGGGTATCACCATATCAGAATCCATCCAAACGATGTGGAGAAAACTGCATTCAGGACGCATGATGGCCATTATGAGTTCCTCGTAATGCCCTTCGGGTTGACTAACGCTCCATCAACGTTTCAAAGCTTGATGAACAATATTTTCAGGCCGTTCTTGAGGAGGTTTGTTCTAGTCTTCTTTGATGACATCCTACTGTCAGCACCCCATTTTTGCACTATAAAATTGCCCAAGAAGCATATCTTAAACTGGCATATATGTGGGCACGTAAATCGAGGTTTTTATAGTGGACCCATCTTTTTGAAATAACAAGCCCATAACAAAGAGAATTCTTAACCGATTCCGATGCACCGAACCGTGCTCAAATCGGATGTCAGACGGCTAAGTTATGAATAAAATAAATAAAGGGTAGTTTGGGGATTTTTACAAAACCGAAATTGGATGCCACATGGCAGCCACGTGTACACCATGGTGGCTGCCATGTAACCAATGACAAATTAAAATTTTGTGGGGTTGTTTTAGTAAATAATTAAGTTTCCTAATGGGGTTTCTTATGCAAATAAATAACAAAGTTAATAAAAGATTAAGATTAAAAAAATAATAATAATAAAAATAAACAAAGAGAAATGAGTTGGACGAATTGGTCCAACTCATATTCTCTTGAGATATTGAAACTAAACCTAAAAAATATAAGCCTAATAAAAATGGGGGACAATATAGACTTTGACCAAACCTAAATGAATGAAGGGTTTAAGAGAGGAATAGGAGTTAGGAGTTAGGAGTTAGGAGTTTAAGTGTTTAAGAGGAGAAGTTAAGAAAATGAGAGGTTTAAGAGAGGAAGAGGAGGAGTTAGGAGTTTAGGTGTTTAAGAGAGGAGTTAGGAGTTTAGGTGTTTAAGAAAGGAGTTAGGAGCTTAGGTGTTTAAAAGGAGAAGTTAAGAAGTTGAATGGGTGAGAATCCTCTATAAAAGGGCTTGAAGTTGAGAGCAAAAGGGGAAGTAGGAAGAAGTGGAGAAAAGAAGAGGGACGTCTACTAGCAAGGAGGGAGAAAGGAAAACTGCTGTTCACGACACACCAAGGCTCCAAGACTTGATTTGAAGTGTCAATCCATAACAGGTGAGTCATTTGTTTAATACATTGTATGAGACCTCTCTTTCATTACAATTTTTGAGATAAGATTACATGATTGATGAGAGACATGTATATATGTTTGATGGCTTTGGGTAATTTTATCATGTAAAAAAAAAAAAAAGACAAAGATGTAAAGTTCTGAATTTTTTTTCTGCATTAGGTTTGCACCTGTTTTCCAGATAAACTAATTTTTTTCACCTTGTTCTAGTTTGATTCAATTCTGGAGTCCTTCATGAGATTTGTGGTATTTTTATTTTAGTTTAATCTAAAAATACGCTCGAGACCTTACACTATGAGTAGGTATTTTATTTTTAATTTTCTTTGGTTCAGATTTTCAATTGGAAATGTATAACAGTAACTTTTGGAGTTTCATATCTCTTAAATGAAAATGAATTTTTGAAAACTGCTATAGGTTATTTTAGTGTTTAAAGTCATGATTCTAAGGAATCAAATTTTGCACAATTTGGTTAAGAATTGAGGGAGATATGAATCTTTGAATGTGGATAGCGCAGTAATTCAGGTTGTTTCATTTTGTTTGTTTCCTTTGTAAATTAGTAATTAGGCCATGGTTAAAAGTAGTTCAGGTGGTCTCATTTTCTTACTTTGTAAATTAGTAATTAGTTAATCTTGCATGATAAAAACAATAGAAAACAAAACAAAACAAAAAAAATAATAAATAATAAGAAAGGGAAAAAGCAAATGAAACAAGCATTGAAGCGATGATTCTTTCTTGTGGTTGAAAATTGTTTTAGCATGGTTTTGTTTTGTTCATATGGTTTTACTTTCAATGTAATTTTGTGGAGGCCATGTACATATAGATTAATATTTGTTGTACGCTTAAAATGAAAAAAAAATTAGAAAAGAAAAAAATAAAAATAATAAATAAGAGAGCTCATTAAATATCCAACTAATTTAAGGGAATCCATTTCGATGGGACAACCCAGGGTGTTCAAGGACTTCCCTAGGTTGTAATCGGGTCACTTAACCGGAATCACTGGTGCAGACCAAAAATCAACAAGGTGTCTACCTGCACCATTTCAGGTAGTGGCGACTCTATAACAGATTGTAACGCGCTTTTTCCGCGCGCCCGAGGTGCGCACAGCTTGGCGACTCTGCTGGGGACCGATTCTTAAATCGGAGACCAACTGGGTGAACCCGGAGGCGGCTATTTTTAGCCCTTCCCCTACGGAGACTCGACTTGAGTCCAAAATTTGTGGCACCTGGCGACCGATTCTTAAATCGGAGACCAGCTGGGTGAGCCCGGGTGTTGTTTTTTAGCTTACCCCCTGCAGAGACATAAGTCCAAAATTTGTGGTGCCTGGTGACCGATTCTTAAATCGGAGACCAACTGGGTGAACCCGGAGGCGGCTATTTTTAGCCCTTCCCCTACGGAGACTCGACTTGAGTCCAAAATTTGTGGCACCTGGCGACCGATTCTTAAATCGGAGACCAGCTGGGTGAGCCCAGGTGTTGTTTTTTAGCTCACCCCCTGCGGAGACATAAGTCCAATCCCGTGATATTGAGTTCAATTCATTATAAGCAAGCTCCGGTTCATTAGGGCATGAGCCAAGAGGTTCTCTTTCCTTGTCGTAAGCGACTAAAATAGATCAAATTCTTTAGGTTCTCTTTACTTGGTGACTTGACGCAGCTAAAACAGATCAATCCCTTGGGTTCTCTTTCCCAGTCGTCCACAAAACGACTAAAATAGACCACTAGACATTGGGTTCTCTCTCCCAGTTGCCTTTGTGCAACTAAAATAGATCACTACCTTGGGTTCTCTCTCCCAGTTGTCCATAGACGACTAAAACAGACCAATAGACATAGGGTTCTCTCTCCCAGTTGTCTTTTTACAGCTAAAACAGATCATTCCTTCAAGTTTTCTCTCCCAGTTGCCTTTGTGTAACTAAAAAGATACATTTTCAAAGATTCCCCCTAAGTTGCTTCCACACAGCTAAATCAAATCACAAATTTGATCTAGATTGACCATGGCAAAGAAAAAAATTAACAATATGCAAATAGATTCCAAAAGCAAAAAAAAAAAAAAAAACAAACAAACATAAAAAAAAATGTAAAAATGATTAATTGCCAAATAAATGCACTAACTTGTAAAATGATCAACAGGTATCCAAAATTGCTCCAAGAAGCCCATACAATCTTCGATCTCGCAAAAGATTGGATATGGATGCACAAGGAAATCAGACTCCGCCAGCTCAGTACCAAGCGGAATCTAGTGAAACCCAAGTGGTTAATGACCTAACCCAAAAGATCGAAAACATGACTATGGTTATTCAGTCCCTCATGGCAGAGATCAGGGATCTGAAACAAGTTCAACCAATAGTTCCGATCACTCAACAGCACCAACCACCACTTCCACCACGAGCAGAAGTGCCAGCAGTACCGCTTCCGCCACAACCAGCACAACCTCTACCTATGGCACCGCCACATCCGCCACAGCAAGATGTTCCATTCCCACCTCCTGTAGTAGATCTTGTCCACCCGATACAGCAGCAAGAACAATTCGCGCCCGTGCAACTGGGGCAGGATGAAGAAGACTGGTATAGAACGCAAGAAGCTCAATTCGAGGCCCGTCTGGCGGCCATGAAGGAAGATCTTCTGAAGCAGCTACAGCCAAACACGGTTCAAAGTGAGGCTACTCTGGAAAACCTCTGTTTTTTCTCGGACATACAACTCCCTGCCAAGTTCAAATGTCCTGAGTTGCACCAGTTTAATGGCACTGGTTGTCCACTAAACCACTTAAGGTCGTATTCTGGCGACATGTGCCAATACGCAAAAAATGAGAAAATCATGGTACAGTTCTTTCAGCGGTCTTTAACTGGGGCTGCTTATTATTGGTTTTTGAGCTTAGACAAAGCCAAGATAAAGACTTGGAATGATCTCGCTGCGGTGTTCATTCAGCAATATCGTTTGAACAGCCAGATGGTTCAAACAAGGGCAGAGCTGCAAAGGTTAGCAAAGAAGAGTCATGAATCAGTTCGAGACTATGCTAAGAGATGGAAAGAGTTGGCAACACTGGTCCAACCACCACTGCTAGAACAAGAGATGGCATCTTTGTTTATAGCATCACTTGGTCAACCTTTCTTCACTTTATTACTGGGGCAAAGTTCTACAAGTTTCAATGACTTGATTTTGACAGCTGATAGAATTGAAGATGCAGTAAGGTCAGGAAAGATAGATAGCAGTGGGCAAAATGCCACTCAGAGGAGGCCAATGGCGAATCAGGGCAATAGAAGCCAAGGACAAGAGCAACCATGGAGAACTGAAGGGCAGGAAGTGAACCATGTTCAACCTACTCAACCTTATCACATCTCCCAGAGGTCCCTGACAACAGCTCCACAGAATCAGGGACAAATGGCCGTACCATATCAGGGTCCACCAAGAAGGACAAGAGAAGAAATGGAGGCAAGGCTAAAAAGAGTATTCACTCCACTTCCCTACACACCAGCTGAGTTACTACCCACATTATTAAAAGGAGGGTATTTGCAAATCAAGCCGCCAAATCCTAGAACATTCATCGGCAAGAATTACAATCCTAATGAGAGATGTGAGTACCACTCAAGGGCACCGGGACATGACACCAACAGATGTTGGGATCTGAGGCATGATATCCAAGACTTGATTGATCAGAAATGCCTCACCGTAGACCCTCCTACTCCAACCAACACACCAGCCACTGCTGTGACTCAAAACCCTCTTCCAGATCACAAGAGGGCATCTTCAAGCAGGACAAGTTGAAGAAATCAAGCAAGGTTGCAAGGCACAACCAACCCTCAGACACAGTTCTCCTCCAAGTCCACCATTTCAAGGCTAAGTTAAATTTTATTTTTTTTGCACCGACCATCTCGAGCGAGATCAGTCATTTTGTAAGTGTTTTTGCATACCTTTACTTTCATGCAAACTTTAAAAACTTTTTAAAAAAATAAATAAATAAGAAAAGAAAAAAATTGGCAAGTGTTTGGTCGATGATGACATCGCTCTGAGACCACTACCTTTTTGGCATGAACATGATCATGGAAAGATGCCAAGTTGCTCAAAAGTGTCTTCAGCTGGGTGCAAGATATTGCTCCCATGAGAACCTTTACTGAGCCAGTGGCCATCCTTTCCTGATCCAGACCCTGATTTTCCTTCCACACCTATTTTTACATTGGGCTAGAGCGATCCCTGAGAGCAAAGAGAGGAAAAGAAAAAGGAAGAAAAAGTGCCTAAACCAGCTAAGGGTCAAGGCTGACTTTTGCATCATGTCTTTGAGAAAGGATGAGAGGCCATCCTTCTGCATCCTGAATCAATAATCGCTAGTTAAACACTTTGGGCTTGTTCGTGTTATTCAAATACCCGTATTGTGTCTAGCCACCCCACACTGGGGCAGAGCCAAAAAGAATAAGAACAAAAGGAAGCAAACTATTCCTGAACTAAATTTGCATCGAATACCTAAACCAAGTTGTCACAACTTCTGCAAAATGATGAAAGGCCATCCTTGATTTAATCTATCAAGTCTTCAAAACAAAATCCCTAGTCAAATCAGTTGAGCCTAATTTTTTTTTTTTCTAACCCATTGAGTCATGAGCCCTAAACATAGTGCTTAGAATGAAAGAAAAAAAAAGAAAAAAACATGGATGTGCAAAAATGAAGCAAAAAGAAAACAGAAAGCACACTAGGGCATACGAATCAAGGTGGACACCCAAAGCAAATGAAAGAAAAGGCCAAGGAAAAGGCGAAGGTCGCAAAAGACCCAAAAAGAAAATGAAAGAAAATGAAAAGGCATTGACAAGGCCCAAGCAGTCAAGAAAAGGTTCAAAACATGACTCAACCCATTTGTAAAACTTTGAGCCATCTTCCCTTTCTTCCAAAAACCAAGACCTCAGACTTCATCTCATCCTATGAGAAAGTCCTTTTAGATTGCAGAAAATGTGACATTTGGATCTATGTAGATCAGTGATGAAGGAATTCAAAAGAAGAATCAGCTTTAGCAAGACACAAACCATTAACCTAAGAAACACAAGAACTTGAGATTTATATCCCATCATTTCTTAGACTTAAAACTCGGCCAATGTTTCGTCCTATTTTAAAGACCTCTTAGATCTAAAGGGCATGATGCATGAAAGTCAGTTTAAACCCTTAAACTGGGGCAGGCACTAACCTCGGGGAGAAAAAGAAAGGGAAAGCCTTCAATTGCAAAATCTTGAAACCACTTAAGACTGGATCAAAGTGAGAAAAATTAGAACTGGGGCTGGGAAATCATTCCTTGAGATGATCATCATTTTAAGCCTTTGTAGAACCTCCGAGAGTCAATGAAGGCACAAGTCAAGAAATTCATGAGAAAGCGTGTCAGGCACACTGTCTCAAAACACCTCAAGCTAATAAGGCAATTTACCATGGTCATTGGTCTTGCCTTTCCCTTTTAAGCACTTGCACAAAGTTTCTAAGAAGAAGTTTTTTTGAAAAAAAAAAAAAAAAAAAAAAAAATTTCATTTCGTTCCTATGCATTCACACACAAAAATAACCAAGTACGCCACAAGTGCTTACATTTTGAATTTCAGATACCTCACTATTATCTTGAGAAATTTGCAGGCCCATGCGAGGCAGGAAATCAAATGGTTTTGATACTGGAGCTAAAAAAAAAAAAGAGCAAACAAGCAAAGGGAAAGAGAAGCAAACAAGGGGAATCCGCCACAAAGAAGATGAGTACAGTCAAAAGGACACACAAGCTTCTCATCCAAGACCCCACCAGAGAATGCCGAAAAGAAAGCAAGAAAGGTGACACCTTCCTCTACAAATGCCCAGCGGAATTTTCCTTGTCAAGAAGAAGTGATTACCCAACAGAAGAAGAATACCAATTGAAGAGAGAGACATTGTCAGAACATGAAAACCTCAGATAGGCAAAAGAACAGCGCCATTCTACATAGAGACACACTGGGTGAAATAGAATGATAGATGAGAAGGCTCTCATAAAATTTCCAGAAGAATTTTCCTTTAAAAGGGAGTCTTACAAATCCCAGTGGAGAATCATCAAGGACAATAAAGCTCAGGCAAGCTCAAGAACAAGAGGAGAAGACATGTTTTGAAGATTTAAAGGGCAGAGAAGGCCCTCATGTAATTTTCATTTTCCCACTTTTGTATCATAGGATTTGAACCAGGATTCGGATTTCCTCGGTGTGCTGGGCAGCAGTGACTCTTAGCCAAATAGATTTAGGGGGTAGTGCACCTACATGGGGGATAAAGAATTTCAAACTTTAAAAAAAAAAAGTAATAATAATAATAAAATAAAATAAATAAATAATAAAATAAAAAAATAAATAATAAAAAAAAAGTGAATAAATCTGAAAAGATAAAAGAAGAAGTCAAAAGTCAATGGAATAAACAAGAAGAAAAGAGCATTGTTGAAGCACTTTTGCATCAACGCCGAAACAAGTCGATGAGTCTAAGTCCAATCAATCATTTTCAACTTAAACTAAAAAAAGGGAACAATTCCAAACGCCCAATGGCAAGGAAATTCCCCAGAACTTGGAAGTGAGCTAAAGCAACGCAGAGCTTGCACCGGCGCTTCCACATCTTTGAAAACATTAAAGGACTTGACTCGTCGGTTATGTCGACAGAAATGCAAAATGCAAAAATAGGGTTCTTTTTATTCTTTGTCATTCATCACCTTGGTGACTCTGACAAAGAGGGGCAGCTGTCAGCACCCCATTTTTGCACTATAAAATTGCCCAAGAAGCATATCTTAAACTGGCATATATGTGGGCACGTAAATCGAGGTTTTTATAGTGGACCCATCTTTTTGAAATAACAAGCCCATAACAAAGAGAATTCTTAACCGATTCCGATGCACCGAACCGTGCTCAAATCGGATGTCAGACGGCTAAGTTATGAATAAAATAAATAAAGGGTAGTTTGGGGATTTTTACAAAACCGAAATTGGATGCCACATGGCAGCCACGTGTACACCATGGTGGCTGCCATGTAACCAATGACAAATTAAAATTTTGTGGGGTTGTTTTAGTAAATAATTAAGTTTCCTAATGGGGTTTCTTATGCAAATAAATAACAAAGTTAATAAAAGATTAAGATTAAAAAAATAATAATAATAAAAATAAACAAAGAGAAATGAGTTGGACGAATTGGTCCAACTCATATTCTCTTGAGATATTGAAACTAAACCTAAAAAATATAAGCCTAATAAAAATGGGGGACAATATAGACTTTGACCAAACCTAAATGAATGAAGGGTTTAAGAGAGGAATAGGAGTTAGGAGTTAGGAGTTAGGAGTTTAAGTGTTTAAGAGGAGAAGTTAAGAAAATGAGAGGTTTAAGAGAGGAAGAGGAGGAGTTAGGAGTTTAGGTGTTTAAGAGAGGAGTTAGGAGTTTAGGTGTTTAAGAAAGGAGTTAGGAGCTTAGGTGTTTAAAAGGAGAAGTTAAGAAGTTGAATGGGTGAGAATCCTCTATAAAAGGGCTTGAAGTTGAGAGCAAAAGGGGAAGTAGGAAGAAGTGGAGAAAAGAAGAGGGACGTCTACTAGCAAGGAGGGAGAAAGGAAAACTGCTGTTCACGACACACCAAGGCTCCAAGACTTGATTTGAAGTGTCAATCCATAACAGGTGAGTCATTTGTTTAATACATTGTATGAGACCTCTCTTTCATTACAATTTTTGAGATAAGATTACATGATTGATGAGAGACATGTATATATGTTTGATGGCTTTGGGTAATTTTATCATGTAAAAAAAAAAAAAGACAAAGATGTAAAGTTCTGAATTTTTTTTCTGCATTAGGTTTGCACCTGTTTTCCAGATAAACTAATTTTTTTCACCTTGTTCTAGTTTGATTCAATTCTGGAGTCCTTCATGAGATTTGTGGTATTTTTATTTTAGTTTAATCTAAAAATACGCTCGAGACCTTACACTATGAGTAGGTATTTTATTTTTAATTTTCTTTGGTTCAGATTTTCAATTGGAAATGTATAACAGTAACTTTTGGAGTTTCATATCTCTTAAATGAAAATGAATTTTTGAAAACTGCTATAGGTTATTTTAGTGTTTAAAGTCATGATTCTAAGGAATCAAATTTTGCACAATTTGGTTAAGAATTGAGGGAGATATGAATCTTTGAATGTGGATAGCGCAGTAATTCAGGTTGTTTCATTTTGTTTGTTTCCTTTGTAAATTAGTAATTAGGCCATGGTTAAAAGTAGTTCAGGTGGTCTCATTTTCTTACTTTGTAAATTAGTAATTAGTTAATCTTGCATGATAAAAACAATAGAAAACAAAACAAAACAAAAAAATAATAAATAATAAGAAAGGGAAAAAGCAAATGAAACAAGCATTGAAGCGATGATTCTTTCTTGTGGTTGAAAATTGTTTTAGCATGGTTTTGTTTTGTTCATATGGTTTTACTTTCAATGTAATTTTGTGGAGGCCATGTACATATAGATTAATATTTGTTGTACGCTTAAAATGAAAAAAAAATTAGAAAAGAAAAAAATAAAAATAATAAATAAGAGAGCTCATTAAATATCCAACTAATTTAAGGGAATCCATTTCGATGGGACAACCCAGGGTGTTCAAGGACTTCCCTAGGTTGTAATCGGGTCACTTAACCGGAATCACTGGTGCAGACCAAAAATCAACAAGGTGTCTACCTGCACCATTTCAGGTAGTGGCGACTCTATAACAGATTGTAACGCGCTTTTTCCGCGCGCCCGAGGTGCGCACACCTACTTTATAGTCAATTATGGCAGGCACACTTGGATCATCTCAAGTTGGTTTTTAACATCCTTCGACAAAACAAGTTATATGCTAAGGAATCAAAATGCCAATTTGGGCGATCGACCATCGAGTATTTGGGCCATGTTATTTCGAAAGATGGAGTTGTAGCGGACCCACATAAAATCTCATGTATGCTGGATTGGCCTCTTCTCAAAACCCTTAAATCTCTGAGGGGCTTTCTCGGACTCACTAGCTATTACCGCAAGTTTGTACAAGACTATGGCAAGATTGCAAGACCTCTCACTAATATGTTAAAAAAGGATTCTTTTTCATGGGCACTGGAAGCTATTCAAGCTTTTGAACTTCTAAAGAAAGCTATGCCAAGTTCGGCAGTATTAGCTTTGCCCAACTTTAATAAGCATTTTACCGTGGAGTGCGATGCATCCAGTATCGGCATTGTAGCAGTATTAATGCAAGAAAACCAGCCTATAGCCTTTCTAAGTCAAAGTTTGAAAGGAAAGTCACCATAGCTTTCAACGTATGAAAAGGAATTGCTAGCATTGGTGTTGTCGGTCTGGAAATGGCGTCCATATTTATTTGGCAGGAAGTTTTTAGTGAAGACCGATCAGCAAAGTTTGAAGTATTTGTTAGAACAAAAGATCGGCACTCCTTCAAATCATAGCTGCTTTGATACGATTTTACAGTGGAATATCGAAGTGGACATCTCAATACAGTGGTCGACAACTTTTTCCAGAAAGCCGAAAACATGGAAGGGTATGCCTTGACTGTTCCTAAGGCTACTTGGTTGGACGAAGTGGAGGAGGAATCCAAACAAAGTCCAGAGATAGTGGATAAACTAAATCGGCTCAAAAAGGGGGAACTTGATCTTACTAGATATATATCTCATAATGGGATATTATTCTATCGAGGTCAGATTTATCTTCCAGTTAATTCTTCTTTTAAGAACAAAATCTTGTTCCATTATCATGATAGTGCTTTGGGAGGGCATTCTGGTTTCCATAAAACCTATCAAAGGGTGAAGATCAACTTTTATTGGGTGGGTATGAAGAAAGATGTCCAGCAACATATCCGAGAGTGCGAGGTGTGTCAACGAAATAAAACAAAAAATGTTTCCCCTGCCGAACTTCTTCAACTTCTTCCGATTCCAAATCGGATTTGGTCCGACATATCTATGGATTTCATAGAAGGCCTTCCTCGATTGTTCAACTGGGACACGATTTTGGTAGTGGTTGATCGGCTAACCAAATATGGCCATTTTATTACTCTTTGTCATCCATACATAGCAGCAATAGTGGCTAAGCTCTTCCTCTATCACGTTTTTAAACTCCACGGCATGCCAACATCAATAGTGAGTGATCGAGATCCAACATTCATTAGTCATTTTTGGACTGAGTTTTTTCGTTTACGTGAGACAACATTAAATTTTAGTTCAGCGTACCACCCACAATCCGATGGGCAAACGGAGATTGTTAATAAATCTCTTGAACATTATCTTAGGAATTTTTGCAACCATCGACCAAGGGAAAGGAGAAAGTGGGTGTCATTAGCAGAATTTTGGTATAATACCAATGTTCACTCTGCTACAGGTCTTTCCCCGTATGAAGCCGTGTATGGCGTACTTCCACCTCGACTTTTATCGTCAAAGGTGGCAGCAGTCGAACAGGCTTTACGAAGTCGGGATCAAGTGTCAAAGCTTCTCAAAGACAACTTAGCAATATCACAACAACGTATGAAAGTTTAGGCCGATAAACATCTAACTGAACGATCTTTCAAGGTTGGTGAGTGGGTTTTCTTGCGGCTGATCCCCTATCGACAACAAACGGTTGTTCTCCGAAACCATCACAAATTATCGCCCAGATTTTTTGGGCCATTCCAAATCACCAAGAAAATCGGACCTGTCGCTTATCAGCTCCAGCTTCCAAAGGGTGTTCGAATTCACCCTGTATTTCATGTCTCCTACTTGAAGAAGAAGCTGGGAACCAAGACTTTGGTTCAGACAATCCTACCAGCTACTGATGGTGAAGGCAACATCAGACCGCAGCCACAGAAGATACTGGATCGAAGAGTGGTTAATCGTCGTGGAAGGCCCGTAACTGAGGTGTTGATTCAGTGGCAAGGATTAGAAGAAGACGACTCAATGTGGAATCGTTTTACAAGATTCGGTCACAATTTCCTGACATTGAGCTTGAGGACAAGCTCTAGCTTCAACAGGAATGGAATGTTATGAGCCTAAGCTCATGTAGATAAAGTGGCTAGAGGAGCTAAGGTGGTTGTCCCAGTGGCTAAGGTTGTTACGATCAAGATGTTAGTTGTTATTTGAAAAAATTTGAATAAAGCAATTGAAGAGTGAGGTGTATTCGGTTGCCTAGAACTAAGGAGATTAGGAGATAAGTTTATCTCATAGATTTGTTATTCAGTTGAGTAGGAGATGTTTATCTCCTTGTTTTTTGTTATTCAGTTGAGAATAGGAAACGTCTGTGGATAAACTTGTCTTTAGGTTTAAATAGAGATTTCGGGTCAGAAGGAGGGGATCTGGAAAATTCAATTAAAGTTAAGTTTTTGGGAGGAGTACCCGAAGAACTCCAACGGTCTGTTTAGACTTCCTGTTTTTGTTAATTCACGTGAAAGCTCTTGACACTAGCCTCCATTGATGATATGTTAGTCTCTCTACAGCACCAAAATCATTTTGGGTCGACCATTCATGGCTCCCGCCGCCTCCGGCATGGCCGTTATGACCCTTGTAGAACAACCTCTCTCCACCTCTCTGCCGCCGGCACCGGAAGCCCTAATCCCTTCATTTTCTCCTCCTCTGCCGTCAATCATCACCATCAAACGGTCCAGAAACTCGACAACAACGGCGACAGCACGGGAAGCGATGCTGAAGTTCTCCGGAAGCACAATGCCAAATCTACGATTCTCTTACATCAACGCTTCTCCCAACTACACCAACAAGAACTAGAAGAATTGCAGAAAAAAGACGAAGAAGAAGAAGAAGAAGGGGAGGATAAGATATCAGAAGAAGAAAAGGTGAAGGTATTAGAGTTATCTCTCGTAAGAAGAAGAACTCCTCAATTTCCAGGCTCCATCTATATACAGCCCCAGAGCGAATCATCTGCTCCGCCTCTTCAACGGCTTTTTCCAGACGGTGGCGATGATCTCGTGGATGACGATCAATTGCTAATGAAGGCACTCGAGATACAACGCATGGTGACGACAGAAATTTTCAAGGAGGCAATCCGTCGTGGTAAGTTTGGCATTACTTACTCCGCTAATTTGGTGTCCATGTTACCCGATTTCATCGATCATATCATGATCGAAGCTGCGGCAATGAAGCAGTTACCTGAATTCATGCACTCAACATTCAATTTTCGCGCCAAGACGTTCATAAACAACTCCAATGTTGCCCCTTGATCAGGTACAACGCTTGGAATCCTGGGAAATAAGTTTCCTTCGGTTTTGAATCATTGCTTGGGCAGTTAGAGCATGATTTAAACCTTGGAAGAAAAAATTGTGGGTATGAGCCCTTCATATCAAACGCGATTAATGATTCTGTCCTTCAGGTGGTTGAAACACAATTCATCTACATATCCCCAAATTGCGAAGCTCATATGCATGTCGCGTGGAAATCTTGAGTCGATAAGGGATATGGCCGAGTGGTTGAAGACGATTTATGTGAAGGGGATGTATCTAGGACTTGTGCCTGTGAAGGCAGGAGGAGCTGTGTTGGAACGTAGCACAGAGGAATTGGATGAGATTGTTGGATATTTGGAGAGTAATGGAGTTAGGAAGGAGTGGATGGGTTTTGTTGTTAGTCGCTGTCCTCAGCTGCTGTCTTGCAACATGGAAGAAGTGAGAACTCGTGTCAACTTTTATTTGGACTTGGGTATGAATGAGATGAATTTTGGGACAATGGTTTTTGATTATCCCAAGGCACTTGGCTTCTTTACTTTGGAAGAAATGAGTTGTAAGGTATCCAATTCACTTGCCTTTTTAATAGTACTTGATTACTGAAGATGTCATTTTTGATTCATTGTCCCGCAATTGGAAGCTATGCTGTAACACTATATTGGCTTCAGTGATATGTGTTTTTGGAGTAGTTGTTAGTCTTGTTTATAATTAGGAAGAGAAATATCGGTTGTATGTATTCAGGTTGAATACCTTAAGGCATTTGGACTTAGTAATGAAGATGTTGGGCGATCGCTAGCCTTCAAGCCACAGTTGATGGCCTGCAGCATTGAGGAAAGATGGAAGCCCCTTGTAAAATATCTTTACTACCTTGGGGTTCAACGTGATGGTATGAGAAGGATACTTACCTTGAAGCCGATTGTTTTTTGTGTTGATTTGGAGGCAACCATTGTGCCAAAGGTATAAAGCTACTGGTTTTTTTTATATGATTGAATAGCGTGTTATTAATGACAATAATATCGTAAAAAACTAATATACATTGTCAAAATTATATTTTCAATTAGGAATTCTCTTGATCAGAACCCTTGCTGCCCACTACCTTCCATTTTCTTCGTTATTTGTTACTCCCTTTTATACTTTTTCCTGGTGAGAATTTTTGTCAATATCTGTAGTAACATTGCTGACACATGAATTTTAATTTTTCATTTTGAAGGTACAATTCTTACAGGACATAGGCGTTCAAGAAGAAGCCATTGGTGGTATGCTTGTAAAGTTCCCATCATTGATAACATATAGTCTCTACAAGAAAATTCGCCCAGTGGTTTGTTCTTCTTTTAATTTATTCTCTTTAAGCATTAAATATGATTTAGTTAATTCTGTATCTTGAAGAATATATGTTTCGCTTTATATGGTTTTTACCAGTGAAACTTAATTTCAATTAGAAAATGTGCTTGACTGTTTTCTATTTTTTTTTTTTTTGGGTGCTAATATGTATATAGAGCCTGATAAAGAGCATATATATATATATATACATATAGATATGGAGCTTTATAAAGAGAAAGCTAGGATAAACTAGGGCTGTCAACGGGTCAAGTACGATATGGATCCATTCAAATCCAAATTCGATCCAAAATAAAAACCTAACTACCCCTATTTGAATCCACATTCATTAGATCTTATACACTTCAATCCAAATTATATGTGATGCTCAAGCTAAGTTTCAAGCTCGGATTCTTTTAATGAAAAAAATCTAACTTAAATCGACATGGGGTAGGAAAAGTGAGATAAATTATCATTTTGGGCAATATATAAAAGGAACAAACAAGGAGAGAGAGATTTGGGAAAGGAGATAGAGGGAGAGATAAGAAAATAAAGAGGGTGAGAGAGAGGACACTCAAAGTAGCATTATCTAAGCTATTAATTATTATTTAAGATAGCTATCTTCCATGATAACTAGAGGTTTGAAGACAACAAGCACGAATAACTGATGACCACACTTTCCCTTTGTTCGTGACTTTGTGTTAGAATGCTACGATATAGTCATTAGGGTAGGGTTAGTAGAATTTATACTTGCTTTGAAAAATGACCATAGTAACCTTACTATAATAAAAGTACTACGCCTCATTCGATTCGGATCTTATATGGGTCAGATTCATATTTATATTTGGGTTTAGTCAAATCCACTTATCCATTTCCATAACCATGGATCCTCAACTTAGATCCATGTTCAGTTTTTTCAGATCGAATCCAAGTCAAATTCGGGTATGGATCCAGAACATTGATATTCCTAGGTTAAACCAGTTTGAAAATCCTAGGACATCTCGACCTAGTGGAAGCGGGAAGAGGGTCAACCATCATGGCTTCTAGTCGATTTACAAGATCTCTTGGATAAAGCATTATCCAGTTGCTGTCAATGGTTGAGTGATTAAATCAGGGAACGTAGAGAAAAGGATGGGTTCCATTCAATAGAAGGAATAGGCACCTTAGTTGTGGGTTTCTTAAAAAAAGTTATTTACTGACCAAATTGGCGTATTACCATAGATGCTGGTATATTGAGGATGAGCCTGTAACCAATGGTTAACGATGGCTTTGATCGATGATTTCACTAGAATAAGCAATAATGAGATCACTATTTCAGTAAATGTTGTGGAGAAGGGACATTGATCCACAGGAAGTTCAGAAAACTTATGAAATAGCTGAAGCTAACTTGAGGAGAGCTGATGGCAAGAGATGAACAAAAGCAAATCTAGCTCCTTTTATTGACAAAGTGAGCTAGGATCCAAGTAGAGTCTTCAGTTTATGCACCACTCTAGTTTTATTTTGCTGATTATATATATATATATATAGATGGAGCTCAGTTGAATGAAGGCATCTGCAGAGCACTTGATTAAGAAGTATCTTTGTCCTCTAATTTGTTTTGCTACTATGACTCTTTTACATTTTAGTAACATCATTCAAGGTACATGTAGATTGTTAAATTGCGTTTTATGGCCATCCTTGTTGTAGAGTCTTCAGCAGTTAAACATATTATTCTATGTTTAGGCTTTTTGATGAGGGAGCAGATGGTAGCTTTATTCTCTTTGTTGTTTACACTTAACTTTCCTAATGAAAAAAAAAATCTATACACTTGATTGACATATATTGGTATCTTTGTGTAGCTTAATGTTTGTATCATGGCTTGGAAGTAATTGTTATCTGAAGTGTTAATCTATTTAAGGGTTGCATTAGGCTTCTCAAACCAGTGGGCTAGAGTTATCGTTTCATATAGTGAGCGCTAGAGAGAAGGCTTGTTCATCACCCGTTGTTTTATTCAGTTATACTAGGAGAATTCTCCTTGCAATTTTTTGTTCTAAAGAAATGTGATTTCTTCTTTGGCCTGCTACTGGAAAAAATTCAACTATATTTCATTTGGAAAGGTGAACTATTTTGATTTTCGTCCGAAAAATGTCCTGTTGATACTATCTTGGCAGCATGAAAGACATGACATTTGTGTTCATTGGCAGAACCTCTGTTTGATGCCTCTACAAAGGCCTCCTAGTGCATTTTCACTCATTTGCTGATATTTAGAAGTTTAGAGCCAATTCTTATATCATCCATTATGTGTATGTTTGTTGAATATGAAAACCTCTCTTAGGTCTATTTTCATACCTTGCACCTAACATATATATAAGAAACCATTTTCTGAACTCAGTATGTTGTACAGGTCATTTTCTTGATAACAAAAGCTGGTGTAACCCAGAGGGATATTGGAAAGGTGATAGCCTTAGGGCCTGAACTTCTGGGATGCAGCATTGCGCACAAGCTTGAGGTTAATTTGAAGTACTTGCTGTCATTGGGCATTCGTGTTAGACAGATAGGTGAGATGGTTGCTGATTTTCCCATGTTGCTAAAATACAATTTGGATGTCCTCCGTCCAAAGTACCACTATTTGCGGAGAATTATGGTACGCCCATTGAAGGATCTCGTTGAATTTCCAAGGTAAATGAAATCACTGGCCACCAAAAGTTTCCTGCATCTCTTATTGGACAAATTCTCCTCGCTTATTCTATTTTATGCTTAAAATCTGTTTGTTGATTAAAAAACTTTCCCCTGCTTATTTGGAGTAAGCTTGGTTTGATATCTTCATTTCATGGTTCTATGGACTAACATTATCTTATCCCAGGGAAAGAAGGGAAAAATGGAAATTAGAATTCCAAGTTGAGACTAAAAAATTATTATTTATGAAGAAAAAAATCATTCCACAAATCTAGGAGCCCTGAATTTCGGTTCAGGGTCCTTTGATCCATTTATTTCTTTCACCCCGTGGGAACAGAATGCATCTTAGCATATTATTGGCTGATATCGGGTTTCTGCCTTGCATTTTCTATTCGATCTATGGCAATTTGAAACTTACGGGAAAGAAACTTGTTTCAGGTTTTTCAGCTATTCACTTGAAGGAAGAATAATTCCGCGGCACAAGATCATGGTGGAATCTCGGGTAAATTTTAAACTGCGATACATGTTGGCAAGCACTGACGAAGAGTTTGATAAGAGGGTTGAGGAGGCAGTGGAAAGGCGCTGAAGGTTTGAATCTTCTGCAACCAATGACCCTAATTTTGATACTTGAGCAACCGAAAGTTCCATTTAAAGGGAGGAAAAAGTTGAATTCTCCGGAACTATGTATTCTCAAAGGAAGCTGGCTAAACCAGAGCTTGCTTGTGCTGTTCCTTCATTTCATTTTTCCATTTTTTTTCCCTCTTGGTGACTAGTAGGGGGTGTCAACAAGCATAGGTTGAGCTCTATTTTTGGGCTCAAGAGCTGAGCCTGGGATGAGCTTGAGTGGGCTCAGCTCAATTAAAGCTTGGCTTATTAAGAGTGCATGTTTGTATAGATATATATATTTATGTCTATGTCTATGTTAAGTGTTATATTAAGCATATATGTTGATATATAATTAGTAAATTTTAACTCATAATTAATTATTTTTTTAGAATTCAGAAGCTAGTAAGTTAAAAATAAGCCCCAGTTAATAATTATTTGACTCAAATCTATATAAAGCACTAGTTAAAAAGTAAATATTTATTAATCATACGAGTAGATTGATATTTTCTGTCCCTTTAAAATATATAAAGCACAGACTGGAGTCATATTTAGTGAGTGAGAGGCCTTTTGTGCGCCTAGAGATTAAAGTCATTTTTAGTGAGTGATGCTTAACCCTTAATGAGGCGAGCTTGAACCCAAAATTTTGTAAAGGGACTGAGCTTATAAGCTTTAGCCGAGCTATAAAAATTATACAAAGCTACCGTCACCCAGCTGTAATGGTGAGAAGTGTTAAAAGTGCAAAAACCCTACACATCCTTCTTACATTCCGAAACTAAAACACATTCACCCTATCCCAGCAGAACATAACTTAATGAAACAACGATTGGTGAAACCAAGGCAGCTTGCCACCTGATACTGTACACTTCTAACGAGTTATAAGCACCACGAGGTTTCTACGAATAAAACGCTTGAAGTGATACGTGTTGCAAGAAACCACAATATTTCATTACAAGAAATTTCAAAATCGATTACTGAGTACCTCGTCTAGTTCTCAATAAACCTATCGTTGTTCAATGAGGTGATAGGGCAACAATTTGTGCCAACACCATTGCCTCAATTAATAAATATTTGAAGGATATTAAATTAGTTATAAAACCAAATATATGATATCAGATATGCCCAAATGCTCAATCTATTCCATTCCAAGTCCAAGGCGACAGACAGGATTTCGCTTGATGAGATTCAGATCCACCTGCAAAAATCAAGCGTGAGATTGATTCCTTTAACGTAACAAATCATAGTCATACGGTCATACCTTGTGCCCAAAGAGATCTCTAATGTTGTCTAACCCGTACAATATCATGGTTGGCCTGTTTCACAAATAAAACAAAAATCAAACTTTTCATGAAAATATTTTACCCATATCTAACCATTGATGAGCAGCCACCACTTTAACCAGGTCAAGGAAAATAAGGACTTTTAACTACCATAATGATATTCTTAACGGCTGGAAACCATGGGTTGCCGTTTGAAACATCATTAGTGGATTGGTGCTTTCACGGGAATAGACACTGATGTTGGTCATGGCTTACATCTAATCAATCAAACTTGAAAATTACACTTGTATTCACTCCTTCAGAAATAACAATAATGGTATTATTATTAACACTGTAATAATTATACTTCTTTACCTTTCAAGGGAAAGGCCCCATGCAATAACCCGAACATCTTCTGGAAGCCCCATTGGAAGCAGCATTTCAGGCCTAAACATGCCAGAATTTCCAATCTCCATCCATTTCTTAAAACCCTCATGATAAC
Organism: Buxus sempervirens; assembly: GCA_947561395.2. Taxonomy (NCBI): domain Eukaryota; kingdom Viridiplantae; phylum Streptophyta; class Magnoliopsida; order Buxales; family Buxaceae; genus Buxus; species Buxus sempervirens. The sequence continues at coordinate 40,427,593 of OX387183.1, read as the reverse complement.
TAAGCAATGAAAGTTGCATACATCAGTTTCCAGACTACACCACAGCATGCAACAGAGGTGATTAATGTATAGAAGCAAAATTTTCACCTGAAAATTTCCATGCTGGGTTCAGTATATGGATTGTAAGCAGGTTTGAACCGTAGCTTTGACATACCTGAACAGAACTTGGAAAAGATAAAGAACATAGCGAATATTTTTCATCTTTCTCTTAATGGATTTCTTCAATATCTTCACAAATGTTAGCAATATCCTTCATAAAACTTCTCATTTCAACATATATGGATTCTCTTATTGAAAAGATAAAATACATAACACAAGTTCCATTCCTTCCATGCATTTTTTAATTTGTAGAAACAACTGAACTCTTGATATATAATGTAAAAACATAGCCGCAGAAGTTTAATGTCAATGAATTTACCAAGACGTGAAAAGAAGTCATGCAAGACTCCAATCAGGTCACCAAGAGTGAGATCTCGATCGCATACCAAGCCTGAGCACAAAGGTAGTAATTTAGATGGCCCCATGATTGAAAAATGGAATGGGAAGTCATTTTTTCTGAACAATAAGATCTATCACTAAACACAGGTAGAAACAATGGCTCAAGGATAGATATAAAAGACATCTATAACTACCTTCTATCTGATGGAATTCTGCAAGATGAGTTCGATCTACAGCTTCATTTCTAAACACTCGATCTATAGAGAAGTATTTTTTTGGAGCAAATGGTTTCTGAACACAACAACAACAACAACAAAATCATCAATATTATCAATAATATTGATGATTCTCATTTAGAAATTAAATTGAATCTCACATCAAGATATGGAGAAATTAGATTTTAACCTGGAAAGAAAAATACTAACTAAATGGAACAAAAAGAATTATACCACAAGCTTTCCGGATAAAAAGAATAAGGAAAATTCAAGCATCTCACTGATTTTCAAATCCACGCACAGACAAACCTTACATTGTCCAAGTTCCACTTTTTCTACAGCAATGAGCTATATAACCAGAAAGGCAGAAAAAAAAGGGGCCCAGGATTCTAAGAATAGCAGTCTCTGAGTTTGTATTGATTAAATAATATTATAAGCAACATGGAGATCTGAGTACAGCATTACGATATCTCCCTTAATTGTGCGAAGGCACTAAAACTCTGGCAACTTTTGGCTGATCCAAACTCCACATTCATGTATGCTCTTGTTTCACCAACGCACAGGTCCAGTACCAAAAATTTTAAAAAAAAAATATTCAGATCACTACCAATCTCAAGCTACCATCATGCTTAAAAGGGTATATCAGGGCTATTTTGCACGTAGGTCCACTAAAATGATAGTGAATATGAGACAAAAAGGATAATGAATCCCTAGTAACAGCTTTAGATAATCACACAGAGTTCAGGTCTCAAGGGTATACCTGTGCAAGCAAGTAAAGCATCCTTGACGAAACGGCAGTTGTGTGTGTTCGGAGCAAGTTTTTGTCAGCTTCCTCTCTCTTCCAATCATACCCATATCTACAAAGTAAAAGGTGTTTTGTTTACTAAGAATGAACAGTGGCAGAATAGAGTGTGAAGTAACATACCCTTTGGATCCATAACCCCCAGATTCATGAACATGCTTCACTCTCTCAACATAATCTTCAGGGAGCTTCTTAGTAGTGGCAGGAACTGCAAATTTAAGAACAAGATTATTAAACTATCAGAAGGATGCAAGAGGTGACAAATTATCAGGCTCATTCTCAATGCAATCACACCTTGTAGAAAGAAGGTATCATGTGAATCACGAGCCGGATGTTGCTGTGGTTGAAATAATGCATCAAAATTCCAAAAACTGCGAAATAAAACACCAATGCTCAACCACATCTATACGAAATACAGCCAACAAGTTTTAAACACCTAAAGAATAATGACCATCAGAGTAGCAATACTAAGAAACCAAAAAAGAAAAAGAAGAGATGCATTGCAATAAAGCAAATTTTAACATGCATTAGCTCTATGAAAATCTTTGGAACTACCAGATAACACTGGTGGCCAATCTTTTAGAACAAGTACCAGTCAACAATCATATTAAAAATGTTGGCGGTACGCAGACCATGGAAATATTAGCTACCTGCTTTCAACAAAGTTGTTTGTTGGCATCTCCTCAAAACTGCACCCAATAACCAACCATATGTCAAGCTTATAAAAGTACTACTCACATAAATTCTTAGTCTCAGGACAGAACATGTCTTACCCCATTTGAAGGAAGATCATTTTTAATTGCGTTCGAACCTGAAAGAAAGAGATAACTCAGAAGGAAATAAATAAAGAAATTCATGACAACAATTTCAGCTTCCATATATAGGTAAAGATAAAATCAGAACTTGAAGTTTATATGAACTGAGCATAAACCTCAAAACAGGTATGACAAAGTACATGAACATCAAAATTCTCCCTCCCTAAATGAACATCACACCTCCCTTTCTCCCTCCCTCTCTGCAACCTCCCTCCCTAACAGGCAGTCAGAAGTTCATGAACATCAGATCTTCCTCCATCTCTACAGGAACACCAAACCTCACTCTCCAAAGAGAACATGGATTAATTTCCATCGTAGCAGTCAATCATCTAATGCAACATTACTCCTTTGCCAGTATTTTGAATTATTATTTTGATTGGTTTAGGGTCCAGGTCATGTCAAGGGCAGTAACTGAGCTGGCAAACGACATATCAGAGGTTATTTTTGTTGGAGACCATGCCCTCAAGCTACCATTTAGTGCCTTTAGATGTATGTGTGTGCGCGCGCGTTACAGAATTGTGAGAACCTAGAGCAGTTGATTGAAAGAATGAACGACTACAGTGAATGACTCAAGCTTTCAGAATTGATTATGCACATTTGTAAATTTTCAAAGTTGGTCTAAACTCATGGTCTTAGCTCTTCCCAGCTGCTCTTATATAACTTTAAAATGTTAACATATATATAGAAACTTGCACTAGCTAAATTAAATAATCTATCAAAAGGCACCAGCAAAGACACTTCTATTTGTGATATGTGCCAACCAAGGCTATTATTCCTCCCCCCCCCCCAGCACAGCACTCCACTGTGTATTATTAGGTTACTTCGCTTTCCTTTGTCAAACAAAAACAAAACAAATATTGGAAATTTATTGATCTAAATTCATGAAAATTGAATTGAATTACATTTTAAATCATCTTTTATTGGGCCTTTCGGAAGCTGTATTCCATTTTTGAGTTCCAAAAAAAAAGGAACTTCAAACATAGAATAATGAGCACAAGATGCATTCCACATCATAGATTCAAAATGTAACAACCGAAAACCTTGGATCTGTGATGGGTTTAAATGCATCTTTTTTAGTTCACTTAAAATCTATGAACCTGCAAACCATCCCAAAGAAGATTTCTATCATTACCATTGGAGGAGAAAAAAACACTAAATCAGTTGCTTGATGCTGAAAAAACACCACAAATTAAGTATAAAATGTAACAAGCAAAGACAATTCCGTGCCTTGAGCAAAGGATGGATATGGCCACCTTCTGAGGGCTGACCTTTAGCACTGAAATTATACTCCTTGAACTCCAAATCCTTCCAATCACCCCTGAGAAGCACATTATAGCAAATAACACTTTTAGCGTCATCAAGGCATGCTATTTGATGAGTTCTCTCATATGCACTATTACTTATTTTATATGCATATAAAAACACACAACATATAGGACACATTCAGAAGTACATGTATGGAAGTGCATGAGCAGAGCAACCAGAAAAAATGCTTGCAAACTAATTAGCTCTCATTCATGATATTTTTTTGAAAATTATTAAAGAAGAAAAGAAGACCATTTAAGTCAATTCTCCTTTGTTTTGGCCCCTTCCAAAACAATAAAGCACCCATTTATCTGCCAGAAGTAGACTGGCGAATAACATTCCACAGACATCAAACCCATAAGGATCATGTTAGCAATAAATAACACTGGCAGCCCTGTTATCAACATTTGCTAGCTTACTGTAATTTACTGACAAAAAATACTTCTTTTATATGTCAATAATTTGGACTACCTCTGGAGATGTTCTCGAGTCAAATCAGTTGCAGCCTTCTTTCTTTTAGGAGTGTACTGAGGACCTTTCCTTAATGAATAACCCTTCCACGTCCTAAGAAAAGCAGTGAATAAGTCAACAATACAAATAAATCATTCTATGCATAGAACACAAAGCAGGTTGATGCAACCAAATATATGAAGCTCAAAATGGATATGGCCAATTTTATCAGCAAAAATTGCAACACATACAACCACATATTAACGATATGACAGTAAAACCAGAACAAGTAATTAGAATGGAAAGATATGATCATTACTCTTGTGTAATCAGCTTTCTTCGTTTGAGAGCATCAAGGTCATCTTGTTCAATAACCTAGAAATGAAAGAAAAGTCACAAAAATGAGTGAAATGGTTATAAAAAAAGAAGAAAAAAATGTTGCAGATTGTATTTCTGAGTATTAGGAGGTCTCTAGTTTGTTCTTGTTTGAAATCCAGTTTTTGCCCTTTTTTTCCTTTCCCATTACAAGTACAAAATGAAATTGATTAATAAAAAGAAAAAGGCAAGAACTATAACAAATTTTCTCAGATAATTAGCTTTGGCAACAAAGTTCTTGTTTTGCCATCCAATCTGTCACCGTATCTTCAGTTATATTATGTGTATCCAAATCATTTCTAACTTATTTGAAACCAACCAAAAATACAATAAACAAGTAGACAAACAGCATGCAAAAGATTTTCATGGCAGCCAGAGAAAGATAAGCCATATAAAAGTACGAAATTCACGAAAAGATCCAGTCTCCTAAGAATGAAGCTCGTCACTTCCGTTAAACTCCTTTGAAAAGGAGGAACAATACTTTAAACAACAAGAGGACATTGTGTCCAAGAGTGGGAAAAGTGGGTTTGGAAAACAATGGGTTTGGTATTGTGAGTAAAAAGGACACATTAGAAGAGTGGCATTTTCTTACATAAAAATGACTTGAGTCTTACAGTGAGAGGCAGAGGGTGCTTTATAAAGAAACGGATATGATATGTCCTTCACTGGTTTATTTTTAACATATTGACAGTTTCAAGTCATATCAATATGCATCAGGAGCAAGCAAGCAACAACTGATAAATGTCATAAACAATATAATAGTTACCATTTCTTTTATACTTTTTAATTATACCAAAAATAGAAGAAAAAATATCAAAATAGAAGAAATTTCAAACCGTGATATCGGAACAATTTCAAAATCCTGTTTTCTAGTGTATGGATCTAGGAAGAAAGCTTCACCTCAATCTCCGAGCAAGATATATTAAGTGCCATCAACTTTCATTCTGTTTTAGGAGTGATCAATACAGAACCACAAACAGCATGATGGAATTTTCCAGTAGGGCCCGCATGAAGGTTGGTCAGCTTTTGAAATTCACAAATGCAGAGAACAGGCCTTATAATATTCATTGAGTAAATAATATAAAGAGTTTCTCAATAACTCCAAATAAAATAACCATGGTTTCAAAAGTATAACGCCAACAATATTCATGAGTGAATATGAAAAAAAGAATTATTAAATGGTGAAGGTTTAGCTAATATGATATTGATGACAGGAATCTAATCACAGCATATTGAACCTCTCCGTTTTGTATCCGTATAAGCAAATCTTTAACTCGGTCCTCCACATGTTGAACCTACAAAAAATGATAAAGCATCAAACTATGACCGTAATGGCATATAATTTTTACCAATAAAGCTAAAAATGGTATAACACTGCTCTTAAAAATGCTTAAAAAGATACATTTGGTTAAGTCCTTGCACCTGTTCACCAAGACAGATTTTGGTTTCACAAGTATGTACCAAATTCTTCATGTTTAAAGTTGGTGCAAGTGACTATATCAGCAATTCAACAACCTATTCCACAGTCATATATAAGAATTAACAAATGAAAATGAGAAAGCCAAACAGCTCTTATTGCAATTTATCCATTCCATCTTTGGAATTGTAAGATTGACATATTTCTTTACTCAATCCAACCATAGATTTTTATACAAATCTCTGCACGACCTATTACGAAATGTTCCATGTATTATGGGTTCCACATATCACATGTTTTAAAATTGTTGAATGGTGTGCAAGAAACAAATATTTTTCCACCAATAGCACCTAAACAAAAAAAGATACTAAAAGCCTATTGGTGTGTGAATTTTCCTCTGTTCTTTAGATTCCCTGTCAAATTTAGGTTTACAGAGATGGCAAACATCCAAAACATCTGCATATAGAGTACTCGCTTATAAACATCTCTTGGGTTGAACAATCAGTCGATTATTCCCAGAAATTAGAATATTTGATCTGTCTGTCAAGTGAGATTACTGCAACCTCAATGAACATATCATTCCCAAAGATGCCTTCATCCACCAAAAATTTAGCAACAACTCAATTCGGGTTTCTCTGGATAAGGTAACTTAAGGTTAAAATGCATAGACTTTTCCTCGTTACATGAAGAAGAGAGGTCTGTATCACCTATCAGTGACATAATTTCAAGAGGTTTTACTGTGGAGGCTGGCGACTATCCTACAAGGGTGCTTGAAGACCTTCCCATAGAAGATGACTTCACTGAATCTGAGTTCTCAATCGAAGAAGTTAACGAGGCGGATTTCTGGTCGAGATGTCCAGGAGAAGAGCTACAGGCGTTGTTCAATGATAATAATAATAAAAACATAATAGTTGAGGAAGTGGAGTATGGTGGTGACGACGGTGTTCGTGTGGACTACAGCCAGAACGTGAGCGGATGGAACGAGAGTACAGATATAGGTGATCGATGCGGGGAGTTTACAATTAAAGGAGTGCTTGGATCCCCAGAGTTGAAGCCAAAGTCAATGGAAGAATCTTCTTCACATGAAACAGAGCAGGAGACACAGCCATCACAAGACTCTATTCGTGAAAGGGACTTTAGAGAGAATAGAAAGAATGGAGATTGTAATACGAGAGGAGCAGTACTTACTCAAAGTAAGGATACGGAGCAGAGTTTGCATGAGGATTTTGAAGTTGGGAGTGATGGTTTTCAGCCTCGGTTGACTTCGGAAAGGTTTGCTTCTGGTGGTGACAGCGCCCAAGTAAGTTCGAATCTTGATGTTGTTAGTTTGGGGGATGATCAAAACGGGATGTTCTCAGCTGCTAGCCCAATCTTGCCTCAAGCCTCTTCATTTCCCTGTGTCAGTCCTATTCCAGAAAATCCAGGTATGTCGTTTGGTACTCAGCAACTATTAGCTTCTTCTTCCGCAGTGTTTTGTTCTTCTCAACGTAGTTCTGGTGAAACTTTGTCCCCCTTTTATCACGAATCTAACCAAGCTGTCGGTGAAGGTGGCATTGTAGCCAAAGAAAGACATCCCCATGAGAAGGGGGGTGCTGGTATTGGGGATGAGAGTACAAGTAGGTTTTTTGAAGATGAATGGGAAGGCATGCAGGTGCTATTGTCTAGGCTTAAGTTAGAACTGAAGGATAGGGATGGGAACAGCATATCAGTCCAGGAGGCAGTTAGCAAATTCAAGGGTCAAAGGGAGGGTAAAGGAAGTGGTAAAAAGGGTAAGTCCAGGGAACTAAGAAACCTGGAGTGGTCAGTGAAGTATAAAAAGTAAGTGTATTGGTGCTCATTGTGGTGTGTTAGTTAGCTTGCTATTGGGTACTAGTTTTGTTTGTCAATGAAATTGATTAGTTGGAACATTAGAGGTTTGGGGGGTTCGGATAAGAAAAGGGCTGTTAGGGAGGTTTGCGTTAAGGAAAAACCTTGGTTGTCTGTTTTACAAGAAACAAAGAAACAAGGCTGCTCAGAAAGATTGGTCTCTTTCTTGTGGAGGAAGGCTTAGGGAATGGGCTTGTCTCCCTTCCAAGGGGGCTTCAGGTGGTTTGATTATAATGTGGGATCCGGAGTTGATTTCTGGAAATGTAGTTAAGGTTGCTGACTATTCCCTATCTCTGATTTTCGTATCTTGCGACGATAACTTCAGATGGGGATTTTCTGGAGTGTATGGACCAAACACATCATGTAAAAGAAAGTATTTCCTGATGGAAATTGAGGATATTGAAGGAGTAATGCCACAACCTTGGTGTTTAATAGGGGATTTTAATATGTGCAGGTTTGAGAAGGAAAAGAAAGGAGGTAGAAAACTGACTAGAAGTATGAAGTTATTTTCAGAATTCATTGAAGATAAGGGTTTGATTGATTACCCTCTAAGTGGAGGTAGGTTCACATGGTCAAACAACCAAGAAAGGGTGATATGTAGTAGGATTGACAGGGTGCTGGTGACACCTAGTTGGGACGATCAGTTCCCAAATGTGGAACAAAGTGTGCTTCCTAAAATAGCATCCGACCACTGCCCTGTTGTGGTCAATACTGTTGCAATGTCTTTGGGGGGTCCTATACCCTTCAGATTTGCCAATATGTGGCTTGGGGACTTATCTTTTAAAGAATCAATTGTTGGGTGGTGGATAGAGTCAAAGGATAAGGTGGATGGATGGGCCGGTTTCAGATTTATGAGATCTCTTCAAAATCTGAAAAAGATTCTAAAGCAGTGGAACAAGGAGGTGTTCGGAAAAGTTGAGAAGAGGAAGAGAGATTTGAAAGATTCAATTGAGTTTTTTGATCGAATGGAGGAAAATAGGGAGTTATCTTTGGAAGAAAAAATGATGAGAAAGGAATGTCTAGGAGGCTTAGAGAAGGTATTAAGAGATGAAGAAAGTATTTGGAAACAAAAATCAAGAATTCAGTAGCTTAAGGAAGGCGACGGAAATACTAAGTTTTTTCATAAGATTGCTAATGCAAGGAGAAGAAGAAATGGCATTAGAAGGCTGAATGTTGATGGTACTGTTGTGGAGGACGAAAAAATGATGTTGGACGAAGTGGTAGATTTTTTCTCTAATCTGTATAGGTCTGATGCCTCGGTTTTTTGTGGGTTAAGAGGGTTCGAAGGGCCTAGTATTGATCAGCATCAAAGAGAGTGGTTGGAGAGGGACTTTGATGAAGAGGAAATTAGGAGGGCTGTGATGGAACTAGGTTGGGACAAGGCACCTAGACCGGATGGGTTCTTAATAGCTTTTTTTCAAGATTGCTGGGATGTGGTTAAAACAGAGGTGGTGGAGGTTTTCAAAGAGTTTCACAAGTTCGGTATAGTGAATAAGGTCACTAATGCCACTTTTGTGTGCCTTATCCCCAAAATTCCTGGTGCCTCAGAAATAAAGGATTTTAGGCCTATTAGTCTTATCTCTAGTTTGTATAAAATTATCTCCAAAGTATTGTCAATAAGGTTGAAGGAAGTGATGGAGAGCATTATTAAGGGAAATCAATGTGCTTTTGTTAAGGACCGTCAAATTTTGGACTGCTCGTTGATTGCAAATGAATGTGTGACGGAGAGAAGAAAGAGGGGCCAACCTGGTTTGGTATGTAAGGTGGACATGGAGAAAGCTTATGATAGAATTGAGTGGAACTTCTTGGTAGAGGTTTTAAGATGGAAAGGCTTTGGTGGCAAATGGTGTGAGTGGATCAGGGGATGCTTACATAATATTAGTTTTTCTTTTATTTTGAATGGAAGGGTGGGGGGTCAAGTCCAGTCTTCTAGAGGGCTAAGGCAAGGAGATCTGCTATCTCCGTTCCTTTTTACTATGGTTAGTGATGTGCTTAGTAGGTTAATGGATTTTGGGGAGCGTGAAGGGTTGATTAGGGGGTTCAGTGTCGGGAAGGAAGAGGTTCCTTTGTCCCATTTACAATTTGCAGACGATACCATTTTGTTTCTGGAGGCACGTAGAGACACAGTGTTTTGGACTAAATGTATTCTTAGGGTTTTCGAGATGATGTCTGGGCTTAAGGTTAACCTATCAAAAAGTAGCATCTCAGGGATTCATGTTGTTAAGGAGAGGATGGATATGTTTGCAAATCTGTTGGGTTGTAACATTGCCGATTGGCCTATTACTTATCTTGGCTTGCCGCTGGGTGGTAGTGCTAAGTCTATGTCCTTTTGGGAACCGGTTCTAGAAAGGATGACGAAAAGACTGTCTATGTGGAAGAAGAACTATTTGTCAATAGGGGGTGGAGTAACACTAATCAAAGCTTCTTTGTTTAATGTTCCTGTGTACTTTCTTTCTTTGTTTAGAGCACCGGTGAAGGTGGTTAAAGAGATGGAAAAAATTCAGAGGAATTTTCTGTGGGAAGGAGGAAGGAACAAGAAGAAAGACCATTTGGTTAGATGGGAGGTAGTGGGGAGGGAGTTCTGTCAAGGGGGTCTTTCTTTGGGTAACATGCAGTTGAAGAACTCTGCACTTCTTAGTAAATGGCTGTGGAGGTTTGGTCATGAAAGGGGGGCTTTGTGGCATCAGATTATTAAGAGTAAGTTTGGAACTCACTACAATGGAAGGGAGACTAATTTTAATGCTAAAATATCTTACGATTGCCCTTGGAAATCTATTTTGTTGTTATCTCATAGCTTCTTTCCATTGGTGTCTTACAAACTTTGTATGGGTGATACTTTCAAGTTTTGGTCTGATGTGTGGTGGGGGGAGTCTACAGTTGCATCTCTTTTTCCTCGTCTGTTCCGGATTCGGGTTTTAAGGGATCCAATGGTGTGTAATATTCTGTCTTGGTTGGACAAAGGTCTAGAGTGGAACCTACAGTTTAGAAGGGATCTTAGAGTCTCTGAGATCGATGATTTGGGGTCTTTGCTTGATGTTCTTAAGGGGGTGGTCATTCATGATAGTGAGGTGGACGATAGATTTTGGTCTCTTGAGTCAAACAATCAGTTTTCTTGTAAATCTTGGGTGACTCATTTTAGAAAATTGAGGGTCACTCATACTCCTAGCTTTCCTACTTCATTCCTTTGGAAATCCAAGATCCCCCTAAAGGTGAAAATTTTTGCTTGGGCTGCATTGCTTAACAAGATTAACACTCTTGACAATCTTCAGAAGAGGAGGAAAACTTGGGCTTTGTCACCACAAGTTTGCATACTCTGTAAGAAGAATGCTGAATCTGTTGACCATTTACTAATGCATTGTGAGGTTGCTGATTTTATTTGGAAAAGGTTATTACATCTTGCAGGAGTCAAGTGGGTTTTACCAAATACAGTGGGTGAGTTGGCAACACAATGGAGGTTCCCTGGTATGTCTTCTAGAGGAAGAAGGCTGTATGATGGAGTGTTTTTTGCTTCTTTATGGCTTATGTGGCTAAACCGAAACAGATGCATTTTTTATGACATTTATAAGAGTCCAGACGCACTTTTAGATTCTGTGATGGGTTTGGCTGCTTTTTGGGCTTCGGTGACCCCTGAATTTGATGCTTGTGGGGTTGGGGAAATTGTTAGAAGCTGGGACCAAATGTTACTTTAATGTCTCCTCAAGTTTTTTTCAGGTTTTTTCAGTTTTCCTTCAGTTTATGCTTTGAAGCATAGTTCGGTGGGGTGTTGGTTTTAGGACCATCCTACTCCTCATGGGTTTGGGGCCTTGTAACCTTCTTTCTCTTTTGTAGCTTGTAACACTATTTGCTTTTATATATATCATCTATCATTACTGATTAAAAAAAAAACAGAGTCAAAACTAGAGTCAGAACAAGTTATTGGGTTATATGCATGTAGCTTAAGCTTTAATACTCTCTCTCTCTCTCTCTCTCTCTCTCTCTCTCTCTCTCCCTCTCTCCCTCTCTCCCTCTCTCCCTCTCCCTCTCTCTCTCTCTCTCTCTCTCTCTCTCTCTCTCTCAAATATATATTATAAGGGTGGAAAAAAAGAATCAGTATGCCAAAATCTATACATAAGCAAACACTGACTGCAAAATAAGTTACCTTTCTGGAAACTAGCTGCTTTCCCATCTCCACCCATTTATTCTTTATGGCCTGAGAGCATCCTATTTTATACACTGAGGGGTCAACTCTTTTCTGCAGCCAAACAAATTGGTTTTAATTATAAGGTATCAGGACAGAGGAACAGCTAATCAAGGAGACAATACCTACAAGCTCAACTTACAATCATGAAATATGGACATATCAAAGCCGATGAACAGTAGAGGGAAGGAAAAAGGCAAAATAATCTCAATTTGACTTTTTTCTTGAACTGAGCAGTCAATATGCAGAAATAGAATATATTTTCATAGAATCTTGATACAGTACACCATAAAATTCCACCAATTACTTCTTTTAAATGAGATGATGCACAACCTGCAATTCTTCTCGAGAGATGCCCTCTGGTGGAATGGCCAAGAATAATTGAAATTCAGGTGATCCGGCAACGGCATATGATTTCCCTTCATCAGTAAGAACCCACTTCTCCCTCTTAATGTCCTGCACATGTAAACAGATCACAAGTACACACACTATCATTAGCATCACCAATTACATGAAACGGCAGTCCAGATTGAACAAAAAGAAAAATGAGATTTCAAAATAATAAAATCTCATCATCTTCACGGCCATAAAAAGATATTTGAATTACCATATGGGATTTTCTTTAGACACAAAATAGAAGGAAAATACATTTATTGCCAACAATATGAGAAATTATAGTTTCTTGTACGGTACCATCTTCGGAGCCAAGCTCGATTGCATCTAATAACATGAAACATTGACGGCTAGAAACAAAAATTACTATGAATCCAAATTAATGGAGACGAACACCTGAGCATCGACGAGTCTGAAACCATGGAGACTCTTGATAACATTTACGATCTCGTTATGGTCGATTCCGCATTCCGCTGCAAAACGCCCAGAATCTGAGATTTCATCTTTCGTTGACAGAAACCCTAGAATTGCGTCTTCCGCCATCATTTTTCCGCTCTCCCTGATGAGGAACAGTAATCCAGATGTACAAATGAATAGATTATGCATATTGATGAGGAAAACTGGGATTTAATGAGCAGAATATACATAAGGTACTCCTTATGAAATGGGATCGGTGATGTGTACCGTGTATCTTGATAATAAGGTACTCCTCTATTGCCGGCGATGTGGCTGATCGGAGGTGAGGACAATATCGCCGGAGATAATAGCAAAAACCAATTGTTGAGTCTGATGCGCCTCTTCGGTCAGGTGGTGTCGTCTTCGAGGTGATTTGCAAAATGGAAGAGGCAATAAAAAGAAGGGGAAAATGACCGTATAACCTGTTTTTTAAAACCTTATTCCAAAATATACTTCCTTCACAATCAATTATCAAATTTACACTAGTTTTATAAATAAAATGACGAAATACTCTACTACATATGTCAGAGACAAAAAAATGCCCCTTTCACCCTCGGTTTACAACTCACAAACCCAGCTTTATACTTTAGGATGGTTCATACAAAAATAACTTACCAATAAACTGGTTTTAGGTTAAACCGGTTTCTTTTTAAAAACCAAACTCTTTTGTTCTTCTTCAACCCTTATTTTTGAAACCATCCTTCTTCAACATCCTCCAACCTAGAAGAATCTACCTTTGATAACCCTAGACTCTCTCTGTCTTTTTTAAAAGGCTTTCATGCGTATGCCTTCTTGTCATGCCCAGCACCGGCCAACTTTCTATTTGAAGAAAAGTGGTAATAGACAAATTCTCTATAGCTTATTCTTATACAATCAAATTCACTGCAAATAAATCTAAAATGATGAATGCGCCAATGGCAACAATCAACTTGAACAACTATAATTTCTGGGGACACACCGATCATAGAATACCCTTAGAAGACTATGCACTGTGCTCAGTGGGACTTCTTTTTAATGTGCCAAATAAATCCCTTCCGTCGCCATCATCATGTGTGAGAAATGATTCCGTGTTGTCATAAAAAAAGCCCACATCTCCAAAATGTTCCAAGTCATCCTACAAGAGAAAAGAACATGATCAACAGAATTATTTGCACATGCATATGCAGTGGTTGTTTCTGGGGCTACACAACTTGGAACAAACTTCCAGAATTAGAAGTAGGCACCTAGTGTCAGATAGTGATCCCAGTAGACCCGATAAATATGAGTGTTGATCAGTTTTTTTTTTGGTATCGATGAGTGTCCATCAGTCGATGCACAAACCAGGGATTCTGCTCTATAAAGAGGGACCGAATGACACTCAAAGGGTGTGACTCACATGCAAGATCTTATCAGGAAGTTTTTGGTTTGCTCAAATCTTAAGTTGTTAAGTCAAAGTTTTCATTGTTAGAATGGTCTCCAAGGATGCGTGTCCAAGTTTTGTATCCTGTAAGTTGGTGTGATTCATGGGCTCTATAAAGGGAAGTTGCCCTGTAAGTTGGTTATCAAACCTATTAGAACAGAATGATTGAGAAGAGAGAGAGAGAGAACACTTTAGGTTAATCATTATCTTTTCCTAACAGTTTCTAGTGCAGAAGCATCAATGGCGAAATCCCTAACAATCTCCACCAGAAAAGTCCTCGGTTTTGCAATCTAGGTTGGAGGATGTTGAAGAAGTTTGGTTTTCAAAAGTAAAGGTTGAAGAAGAACGAAAGAGTTGGGTTCTTAAAAAAATACAGGTTTAACCTAAAATCGGTTCGTTGGTAGGTTATTTTTGTATGAAACACCTTAAAATATAAAAATTGGGTTTGAGAGACGTAAATCGGGGGCAAAAGGGGTATTTTTTTTGTCTCTTGACATATGCAATGGGGCATTCCGTCATTTTGTTTATAAAATAAGTGTAAACTTGGCAATTAGTTGTGAAGGTAGTGTATTTTGAAATAACATTTTAAAAGACAGGGTATACTATAATTTTCCCTAAAAAGAAGTGAGGAAAATCAATATTACTTTTTGGAAAAAATGAGGCAATTTTGAAACAAAAGATTGACTCACCTGTCTTTTGTGTTACTGTTGCATTGTTGGAATAATGATTCATTGCGAGTTACAGAGTTGGAATGGTTGCATTAAATTAGAAAAGTAAATTTGGAAGTTGGAAAAAAAATTAAGACAATCTTTGATACATTTGCTTATTTCTCTTATTTGGACCCCTTTGTCATTTGATAATGGTGTAATTTCTTCTATAGAATTGACAAACTAATTGTCAAAAGCAGTCATAATGGTAGTTCCCACATACACAAAGACATTACCCAGGCAAAACATTTGTCCAGAGATGTGGAGAGCGAAATGCATTCAACCAAGAGTCATCCTAGTCTAATATGCTACGAGTAAAAACCAAATTAGGGTACGGATGACGGTTTTATATGTATTTATAACATGCCTCCACGGTTATACCTATACATACACACTTGTCTATATATATACTAGTGAATATACATGTGCAAGACTGCACGTGGAAGGAAGGAATGGAGAGAGAAGATGTGGGAATAGAGGGAATGAAGAGAGGAGAAGCGGGGGCAGTTACAAACTAACTATTTTTTAACGAAAATGGTAAGTTGAGACAGGTATAGTCATATATTATTGAAACCAAACTATGCAGGGGATGGGCATTTTAAGAAAGTTGTAAATTATTTTGGGCATGCTTCCCAAAGGGGCGCCTCACATTATATATATATATATATATATATATATATATATATATGTAGGCAAGTAACTATCCGTAGAACCATGGTGATCACTAGATCAACACAAATCCTACATGGGACTTAAATAAAAATAAGAGTTGTCACCATCTAAGGGGTTTTGGTGTGAATGGTCACCAAAATGTGCATAAATCTCAAAAAATGAGACAAAATAAAGGGTTAAATTATGAGTGGGGGAAGGTGTTAGGCACCCCACTCATCCACCAAGGGTGGTTGCCAAAGTTTCATCATTTTAAACATTGCCTACACTCATAGCTTTGCCCATTAAAACAACAAAAGCATATAAGGATGTGTGGTTCTCCATTAGGATCATCCAATTGATTTGGATGCTCCCTCTGGATTTATCACTTTCAAGACCCTCTAAACAAATCAAAATAAACTTCAAGAAAAAAAGAAGAAGCAAACTTTAATTTGTCAAAATCAAGTTGAGGATGCTATTTGAACAGTGCACATTCAATCAAATATAACTCACTCAAATGAATTCAAAAAATTATGAAATCAGTGCCACTAGAAATATGATTTGACATGTAAAACACTGTAAAAATTTCATTCAAAACAAATTAAAATCAAGAGCAATATGCTTGATTCAAGTTACTATTCTACATACAACAGAAACATTGTTGACCATCATACATTCTCAAGCATATTCGTAGAGATTTACTCCATATACATTCATGAAAATTGGCATGAATGCAGTAGGATATGCCCTATTTCAAATGGCATAGGGCTCATCCAATAATTCATTTATACGAGATTTGTGTGCATCCTCAAACACCTCAAGACTGTGTGAACTGCTACTAAGTAGCACAAGGTCAATTAATCACACAGAATTCAAAATTGATCTAAAAATCATGAAACCAATTTGTTTTGAAAGAAGACTCATTAAGGAAAACTCAAAAATAAGAATCATTTAAATTTGATTTCAGGTGAGCCCATAGTGCTTAGTTAAAGTGACAGGTTTTGCAATCATAGTTTAGCAGACCTGTCAAACTTTAACTAAACATAAAGAATAAACGGCTCCATAGAAAATCCTCAAAATAAATAGGATTGAGATAGACTCTTATGCCTGTCATAAGAAATTGAAATCATACAAAAATTCATCCAGAGGATGAAGTTATGAGTTCAACAAGTTCATATTCAGGTACACCTCAGATTTGGGGAAAAAGAGTAAAAACAATACCAAATATAACACAATTACATAATGAATTTTAAGATCGATGGATATCTGGCCATAAAGCCTTCTCCATGAGATCTATTTTTCCTAAAAAGCTTATCAAAGGGTCAGAGATTTTATTTTAATGCCAAATACTTAAATCTACCATATTGATTATGATAGGTCTAAGGATTAATGCATAAAATTAAAAATAGCATGTAAATGCTTGTGTGCTAAAGTGTGAAATCATGCATAGAGAGCCATGGATATGGAGGAATTTTAGATCTAAGATCATTAGTTGATCTAGATCAACGAAATTCCTCTTAAATTAAAGAGGAAATTGTAAAATCCCAAATTTTAATGAAATTAAAATTTATTATTTTAGTAATTAATTAATGCCAAATTGGAAAAAATTAAGCAGAATCGGAGATTGAAAGGGTTCGATTGGGGTTCTCGAGTGAACCAAATTGGAGAATTTTAATTATGAAGGTAAGAAAAATTATTTAGTTTTAATTGGAAGGTTAAAGATGGTTTGATGATGTGGCAAATATGAGATTAGGATCAAACAAGGTTGCTGGTGTAGGGAGCTTTGGTGGAGTGGCGCGCCATGGGATCGTGATTTAAGTTGCCGAAGGTGGCAACTATAAAAGCCGAGGGAAATGCAATTCGTTGGTTTTGTTTGGAGCCTGAACGAACTAGAGATCTGAGATTCCAAAGGAACTGATCTAGGGTTGAGGAGTTATCTGGAAACTCTTGTGATCATCAGAGAGAATTTGATAAGAGAATTCATCTCTGTTTGGGTGGAGGTGCAGAGCTCTTGCGGCAGCAGCTTCTGATCGCCCAGGAGCTGTGTTTTCATTCAATTCAATCCAAATTCCAGGTAAGAATGGTTATTTAGGTTAAAATTTGTTGAGTTTTAATTGATGAGCTTAGATCTATAGAGATCTGATTAGGTTATTGCTAAATTGTAGAAGAACTCAATTGCTGGTTGGAATTGGAGCTAGCTTCACCTGCGAGAACAATCCAAATGCATCAAGAGTAGATTAGTTTTGCAAATTCAATGCAACTAAGTAGGTTAGCATCAAATCAGAAGTTTTTAATTCAATTTTAGTACTCATAGAAATCAGATCTTAGATCTGATACGTGCTAAATGAATTGAGACTAATTTTCAGAAGAGAAGTTGGCGGTTGAGTTGCTGTTGGGCTATTGAGATTGTGTTGGACGAATTGAGAGGTCTAGAGCTATAAATTGTTTTCAATCAAGTAAGTAGCACAATTTGAATTGTTTTAGATGATTCAATTGGAAATTAGGTACAGCTTTGAACATGAGATCAGTCGAACCCCTGTTTCTACAATTTTTTAAGCCTAGGCCTTGAGCAATAGCAAACTTGATTCAATTAAATTCACAAGCATGTTTACTGTTTAATTAGATGAGTTTTGATTTGCTGGAGGTGGAATGATGAAGAAAATTAGATCAGGTTATATATATACAGTGGTATTTATGATTGTTTTTGCTGAAATTTTGATTGAAAAGAATGCATGGACGGCTAAGGTATGTGACTGTGATTTTGTAATTCAATTAAAATCAAATGAATGCCAAAACATCATTTAGTGGGTTAGGATTGTGATGATAATGGTTTGGAAGAATAATTTTAGGTCAGTCCTAGATGAAATATATCAACCGCACTCCTCACATTGAAAAATAGGATGGGCGCTGAGTACGGCTGAGTGTTGCTGAGGGGCGCCAACCCTCCCAAAAGTTGGCGCCCAGCTTCATTTCAATTTTTTTTTCAATTGTTTTAAAAATCTGAATTGGGGTTCCTTTAAAGAATTTATCTAATAGTTATTAAAGATGGGAGACACTGAAATGGGATCAAAATTGGGAGCTTGATTAGGTAGAGATTATATATTCATAGAATAAATTTGTGCAAGCATAATCTATGGGAAGTTCAGCTAAGGGACAGTTGCATCTGAGATTAATTAGAGACTTAATTAGGGGTAAACTGAAGTATTTTGGATGAATAGAAGGTGCTGAGAATGGGAGCATACTTAGGTATTAGCTAATGGAATCAGAAATATGTATTAGTTAAGAATTGTGATTCTTAGAGTGCTGAAACTTTTCCAGCACATTCACATTTTAAATTATAAAACTTAATTGGGGAAATGATTTAAAAGATTATCTAGAGATGACTAAATGGGATTTGAATGAATAATGGGATGCTGAAATAAGTGTATAAATGTGGAGTTTTAATCTAATGAGCATGGTGAATATTTTAGATCTGGTATAGGTGATCTAAGAGTATTTGAGTTACAAAGTAAAAAGTATATGAATGTCTCTTTTCAGGTTTAGATCAAATCTTAGGTTGTTTGGGAATATATTAGAGAATAAATTCGGAGATTAAATTTAATATAAGGAGTAGAGCTGTGGGTTTCATATAATCGGATTAGAAGTATTAGTAGAAGGTATCAATAGTCTATTTTAAGTATGTGAACTAAGGATACTACCCGTAGTAAAAATCTATAGTTTTGAGCTTTAAAGGAGTAGAACCTATCTAGATTTAATAATAAGACTTAATCAAGAGATTTTGCACTCGAAGTTACCGGTTTAATCGATATTTGACAGTTTTACTAAATTTTGACTATAGAGGGGATTTCATACAAAACTTTGGAAATTGACTTTAAAACAAAATATTTTGGTTTAATCTGATTAATTGGATTCCTCCATGTACTTGGAGGAGGGTTTTATTGTTGTTGATGAATTGATGGATATTTATCTCCGTGTACTCGGGGATGCCCCATGTACTTGGGATGTTGATTCCTCTATGTACTCAGAGATGCCTCGTGTACTCAGGATGATGTGTATGAGTTTGGAACAAGTTGAGATTACCAAGATTTCAGTTTTGGCTTTAGCTTGAGTCCAGATGGCGTAGCTCGATGTGGATCCATATTTGTCAAGTTAAGAGCTAGATAGTGGAAAGGATTATTCTTTGCTAGTCGTAATACTTTGTTCACGCACGCGTTCCATCATGTACTCGATGAGGACTTCTCTGTACCTAGTTGGCTGCGGCCATCCCTCATTTTATTGTGTATTCGGACTATGACTAGATTAGTACATACCAACCCATTACTGTATCTGGATGGGTTCTCACGCAATAAAACGATGATCGTGTACTCGGCTTCACACCGAAGCTGGGAGGTGGCATAGTGGACATTGGCATTACATTAATTAAAGGCAGTCTTATTTCATGGGTCCACCTGGGACTTATTTCTGTTGATTGCACGTTATGATATTTTCTTTATTCATGAGACATGATTGTACTCGGATTACTCCGATTACTCGTAACTGATGATTATCGCTACTATTGCATGTTTTACAGTTGAAGCATGTTTTAGAACTGTTATAAATGTTTTGTAGCATGCATGTGCTACTTACTCGGATATTCGTATCTCATCACGTTTTGTTTTGTTTTGTTTTCAAATCCTGGTAAGGACGATACCAACGGGTATATGCTTGGTTCAGGTGAGTTGGGGATTTATAGTTGACTCTAATCATAATTATTGTTTAGTTCATATATTCATTCACTCTGATATAGCGATCCTGTGTGGATAAGTTAACCCTTCGGGTACGAGTTACGCTTTACGACATAACCCGGATCCGGGGTGTTACAAAAATCACTCGAAAATAACAATCACATCTCAACAAAAAATTAAGATCAATGTCAAAGCAATCAAAGTTCTAGTTTTAGGATCCATTTCATAGATCCTTTTCCCTCACTTTCTCTTCACGTTTTAAGCTTGGAGAAAGGTTTTAGGCGCTTTGATCTAGGTTTGGGGCTCCATACCTACAGAGGCTATATCCTAGAGAAATGTAAGATGAGATTGCTCAAATTAAAGAGAGTGAGTTGAAAATTAAAGAGAAGTATATCTTGAGAGCCTTTGGAAGCTTGGTGAGGTTGAGTGCACAATTGAGCAGAGTTTTCCCTCCTTCAGCAAGAGCTCTTTATCAGCAAATTTCTAGCCCTTTGGAAGGAAGAGAAGCTACTCTATTTATAGGCACAAGGAAGGGCAAGAGATGTCCAAGGGTATGAGCTAAAATTATCTCTAGATCATTCCAATTAAGGATTAAAGCATGCATTGGAAGAAATTAGAGGGATTTTTTAGGATAGATTTGACAATCCAAGGCTCCTAGAGGGAGGTACAAGCTGTGAATATGCCAGAGATCTCGGCATTTTACGTTTGAGCAAAATTTATGTTGCACCATATATATAGTGTGGTGCGCCATATATGTAGTGTGGTGCACCATGCACCGCACTTATAATACGATTCTCAAACAAAACACATGCACCATATACTTAGCACGGTTGCATTTCTGTTACACTCCCATGTGGTGCTACTGACGTGGCATAACAACCCAATCTTCTATACTCCACATCAGATAACCAACTCAATGCGCGTGCATTTGAACATGCATTGAACAACTGTATTATATATACGGTTGCAGATTGTATTATCAATATGGTACAACAGAAAAAGTGGCAACCATATATTATATATGGTGTACTGAGAATTAAATGATGTTGCAATTATAATACATGTATTTAAACTCAAAATACTTATACCATTTTTTCATATTTTGGTGCAATTTGGAGTGTCTACACTATGGGGATAGTTTGATGATTGTTATATCCCTAGTTTAAATTATACTGGTTAAGAGGGATGTGACAACAAAACTTCTCAACAATCTTTTCCTTCAAAGGAAGAAAAGGAGACAATGGGAGAGGGATTGATTGAATGTTAATCATTTAAAGTTGAAAGCCTTACAGTACACGTTATTAACAAATAAAAAACTATTAAAGCATAATGGAGTAAAATACATTAAGTTCATGATAATTTTAAATTTGGATGGAATGAAGAGGTTAGGATTATGTCAAGATATGACCTGATATGATTTCATTAACTTTTTGTGCTCACTTCTTCCTCTCTCTCTCTTTTTTGTTTTTTTTATTATGAAGTGTTTACTTTTTATTTATTTTTTTCCGCAATGTGTTAAATAGCATATATACTACTCTATAAAACAAAGACCAAGGTTTTGGCCGTACATTTGATTTCTTTTAATACCCTTTACATTTTTCCAAAACACTCCATATTATACTTTGCAACTACCTGCATTGCTAGTGAGTCTTTGTTTATGCTCAAATGTAATTGACTTGCATTTAATTTCTAATGTTTAGTAAAAATTCTTCATGAAAAGTTCCCAATGCTAAGCATAATACTACATGGAAAAATTCCATGTAAATACTCATAAATGTAAGTGCATACATTAGTTTTATGATAATAAGTGTTCTTAAAAATTGAAATAATCCAATAGAAATGTATCAGCAAATGGCTCTTACATGCAAAGATGACCATGAAAGATGTGGACTTTGATAGGCTTTCACAATATGAAATATCCAATAGAATTATATAATAAAGATGATAATGAGCTACTTGATAATGCTAGTGGTATCAAAGACATTATATTGAATGCCCAAAGAAAAGGAGCCTAAAGGGCACCACCTGCTCTAGTGGTAAAGACATGTGCTGGTAATAGCTAGGTCTCGGGATCTAATCCCATCCTCATCCCAAGCGTGCGTGAGTTTCGGCTATGTGTCGGTCCCTGTACCCCTAGGCCTTCAATTCATAGGAAAAAAAAAAAGAACACCCAAAGAAAGAAGAAATAGTTTTTCAGAAAGTCAATTGCAAAGCAAGTTGGAAAGCATGAAAACTGTCTTTAAAAAAAACCCCGATAGGGCTATTAACTTAGAAGCCTACTTGTTCGAGTAATTCTGGTAACTTGGCCGAGTTATTAGCCTCCTTGTTATCAAAGCAAGTTAAAATTTTAATAGATAAATAATGAATAAATTAATAAATTATATATATATTTATCCAGTAGCTAATTAATTGGCCTAAAACGCATTCAAATTTTTAGATTTACATTATAAAATTTTTTGGTTGAGTTTACCCAGTTTCTAGGGCGAGTAAACTCGCACATCACCCTATCCGTGGAACTTTGGTGAGTAATCTAAGTTACTCACAAGTTTTTAAACATTGCAGGAAGAGAAGGTGTTGGGAAAATGTCTTTTCCCATGTGACAATTGAATGACAAAGGTTCATGGAGTCTAATAAAATTTCTGTTAAGTGTTAAAAGTGATGACATGTGTTGAATGAATCATGAGTTGAGTCAATGAAGTTTGTTTAAGTTGATGGCTTTAGTTTGCTACCGGCAGGTTTAAGTGTTACTTGGTATAGCTACAGACCTAACAGAAATCTCAGGTGAATACGAGAATCTGTTAGGTTCTATTAGTTAGTTACAAAGGTTGTTGAGGTTTTTGGGCAGGTAGTTTTCAAGATGGTTGGACCCTTGATTTAAAAGGGGAACTGAAGGTTCTTGGAAGCTGATCTTTTGGAGTCCAGAGGTAGCTTGGTGAAGAGTGCAGCTGGAGAAAGATCAGAGATGTTGAGGTTGCTGTAGAATTCTGGAAAACTGGGAAAGTTTTTAGAACAAGAACATTCCAGATCTGTGTACGATTGGAATGGGCAATCTCATTGATCACATCATGTTCGTGTGAAGTCTTGAAACTGCTGGAGAAGATGAAGATCAAGTTGTTGCAGACAAAGGTTGTGGAATCAACTTTGTAAGTGAATTTTTATGGTTGTTAGAAGTTCACTGTATGTCTGAATTTTTGTAAAGAACATTTCATATGAATAAAGTGTTTCCAGGCGTGGTCTTCCTAAAAAAGACTCGAGGTTTTACCTAGATTATTGTCTAGGGTTTCCTCGTAAAGATCTTGTGTCTTCTTGTGATTGTTTTGTCATTTAGTATTGTAATCTCTTCTTGTTGTTTAGAATCCTAGAGAACAGGGACCTGAGATTAGAAATCTCAATTGGTATCAGAGCCACTCCACTCAAATCTGTTAAAGAGTGAGATCTTGGTTCTCTATGGACTACAACAAAGAAGGGGCTTCTTCCTCTAGGCCACCCCTCTTTGATGGGTCAAATTATGCCTATTGGAAGGCAAGAATGCGAGCCTATCTGAAATCTTTAAATGAAAGAATCTGGTTATCTGTCTTGAATGGATATGAAGCACCCACAGAAAATATTCAAGGTGTTCTTGTTCCAAAGGCTTATGATAGGTGGAGTAAAGGAGAGTTTGACAACTGTAGCTGGAATAATAAGGCTATTAATGCCTTATTTAGTGCTGTTATTGTTGAGGAATTCAGAAGAATCTCAACCTGTGAAATTGCTAAAGAGGCTTGGGATATTTTAGAGGTTACTCATGAAGGTACAGCTACTGTTAAATTGTCCCGGTTGCAACGTTTAACCATTGCCTTTGAAACAATTCAGATGGATGAAGAAGAAACCTTCGACCAATTCTATTCAAGGTTAAGTGACATAGTTAACACTAGCTTCAATCTAGGAGAGAAGATTCCCACATCCAAGGTTGTAAGGAAAATTCTGAGATCTCTACCTGAGAGATTTCAACCCAAGGTTACAGCAATAGAAGAAGCTAAGGATGTTGATGCAATGAAAGTAGAAGAGTTGGTGGGCTTTCTACAAACATTTGAAGCTAATCTAAAAATTTCCAGGAAGCAAAAGGGGGTTGCTCTTAAGAGTATAAAGGAGGATAAAGATACAGATTCAGATGATGATCTTGAAGAGTTGGTCTCACTTGCTAAAAAGTTCAGAAGTCTCTTCAAGAAGAAGCAATCAACAAACTCATTAGTGAAGCCAAAAGATTTCAGATCTGATAAGAAGAACAGTGAAACAAAGACAGAAAGTAAGAAAAAACTGAAGGAAATCCAATGCTATGAATGCCAAGGCTTTGGCCATATTGCTGCTGAATGTCCTAATAGAGTATCCAAGAAGAAAAATGCATTAAAAGTAACTTGGAATGACAGTGATGAAGAGGAAAGTTCTGATTCTGGAACAGAGGAAAATCAAGAGAAACTCATGGCTTTTGTTGTTACTAACAATTCAGACAGTGAGTCTCCAAGTGAATGTAGTGAAGATGAAGATTTAGAAGAGAATGGTGATCTTCAAGAAGCATATAATCTCCTGTATAGGGAGTTTCACAAGCTGCAGAAAAGATGCAAAAGAATTTCACTCCAATTAAAAAGTGCTGAGATAGAGAAAGAAGCTTGTTTGAGACAAAGTGAAGAAATGGAAAAATTTGTCTTCAAAGCCAAAATTAGAGAAACCTTTCTGATATCTGAAATTCATGGTGCTGAACTCAAAAACAAGGAACAAGCTACTGAGTTAGAAAACTTAAAATGTAAAATCTCTTTGGTCGAAAATGAGCTCAAGTTGTCTAAAATATCATTTGTAAAATTTTCTGCAGGAACCAAGGTTCTTGATGGAATGCTTGAAAGCCAAAGAAGCAACAAAGATCTAAGTGGTCTCGGCTATGATGCTGAAAACTCACTGAATCAAACTCTTAAAGAAAGAGAAAAAGTAATGTCAAATGAAGAAAGCCCTTCAAAAGGCCTCCCCAAGGGTAAAGCATTACATGGTAAAGATCTTTCTTCACATGAAAAATTCAATTCCAGAAATTATGTTCATAGAGGTAATGGTAGAAACAAACCAGAACCTAAATCTTTATCATTTGTACCTATATGCCATTTTTGTGGAAGGAAAGGACATATCAAACCTAAATGTCACATCCTTCATGGGTTACCTAAGAAATATGGTGACAAGGAAAAATTTCAGACTCAAACTAAGTCTGAAATTTTCTTGTTCAACAAGTTTGATGCTCTTTTGAGAGAAACTGAGCTGCTGTCTCAAAAATTTCAGAACTTAAGAGACACTAAATATCCCATAAAGTCTACCCAAAAATTGCAAAAGAATGCATCAACACCTTCAAGTAACCCCTACTTGAGAAATAAGGTCCCTAAAGTGAAGAAAATTTGGGTTAAGAAGTCTGATCTTGTTGGTGGAGATATTTTTCACAAAAACTTTGAATGATCAAAAGTTTGAAACTCTTAGGAAATCCTTAGGGATATGCTCTATGGAACATTAGGTCTATAATATCTTGACACTTATTCAACTCTCCAATCAATGAATTTCATAAAGTTGAGTAAGATATGTTCTATTGTGCACACTACAGACTTTTTTACAGCACATGATCAAATGAAAAAAACCACAGAAATTAGTAGTGTTATATTTTCATATCCTTGAGTTCCAAGTTCTTATCTCTACTATTATTTTTCTTGCATAATAGAAATTAAATTCTTGAGAACCTAAATTCTGCTGGTTGTGATCATTGGATGTATTTGTGGATTTCTGAAAAGACAAGCTCAAGAGATAGAGTGAAAGTCACCTGAGCCTTTTAAAAAAAAAAAGAAGAGAGAGTGGTGTGAGTAAGAACATGGGATGAGCTGTAAACTCAGACATACTAAGTTCAAAGTGTGAGTAAGGACATGGGATGAGCTGTAAACCCAGACATACTATGCTCCAAGTGTGTGTAAGAATTCTGGGGTGAGCTGTAAACTCAGACATCTTGAATTCAGTGAAATATAAAAAGGCAAAAATGGGAAGGCTACCTATCTTAATGAGTATAAGTCTAGAAGAATACCACAACCTCTTTGTCACTCAAAGTGGAATCATCAAAATCAAGTATTCTTTACTTCTATAGCTCATTAATAATAGTAGTTTTTAAAAGGACTCACAGGGATATTACTTATCTTACTCACACTCAAAAATTTCTGCAAAATTTCATCTCATATATATTAAAGTGTTCATGAGTTGATCAAGGGTGCCTTGAAGACCAATCTTGCACTTTTATGTCTATTAAATGATTGTTGAGGTGAATTAGTAGTTAGGGTTATAGCCTACACTACTAACAGAGCAAGAACTCACTGATTTCTCAAATTGCTTCATTACTTGATAAAACCAAAAGGTTGTGCTAAAATTCTGTTTACTATCTGTGTTTGGATTTCTAAATAGGCTATGGTGTGTTAATACCAATGATAAATTCTTACGGATTTCATTCCTTGTGTACAACATTAATGCAATACAGAAGTCTTGTAGCCTCATCAATTTTTTTGGAAAAATTCAGACCAGGGGTCTGTCTGCTCTGTGTTTTTTTTGCAAAGAGAATACTCAGTTTCGGCAAATCTATTTGTTAAGCTTCTTGTACCTTTATTTGCCTACTCCTGCTTATCATGTAGCCTCCTATAGCTACTCTATGGTATGTATATAAGTCGACCCTTAGTCTTCCAAACCCTTATTCGACTATTTCTTAATTCTCTCACTCTCAATGAAGAACACGAATTGGGGGTTTTTGCTCTAAAGCCCTAATCTCTTCAGGTGCGTTCAACATTTTTTCTCAATTCATTTCTCTTACTGTTTCTTACATTATTTTTTGAACTCTCGGAAATGGCATTCACGGATTGCTTTCAACATTCGACAGAGGTTCTTACAAGATTGAGAGTTTCTTTCTTTATTTCTTCTCTAGTGCAAGGTACGTCACCCTCTTCCTATCTCTTCTTTGATTTTTTTTACCTACTTCTAGTAGTATGCGTATTCTCTGTGTAGTTTTTTTTACTGCTCTGTTTTTTTTTTTGTTGTTGTTGTTGTATGCGTATTTTCTGTTTTTTTTTTAGTCGAATGCCTACATTACAGGTTACATTACTAGTTGTTGTTGTAGGTCGTATTCTCTGCATATTTTAGTATTCTTCTACTATTTGTGTTGATTCTAGTAGTATGTGTAGTCATTCTTTGTGTATTGCTTTGTATTTTAGTATGTTCATGATTCTTATTCTCTTGATTTCAGCCATTGTACAAAACCCTCTCAAAAGAGTCTTTCAATGAGCATATTAAAGGGTTTTTTGTCTTCAGATTTCACTGTTATTTGCACATGGCTAAAATTCTTTAGATTTTCATCTTAATCTTTAGAATATGATGAGTTTTATATTTTCTCTAGATCTCCAAAGATGCATGGCTCTTTGACTTTCATTTTCCCATTTTATGTATTGCATTTGTTAATTTGTCTGATTTGGAGTGTTTCTTTGGGATCTTAACTGGACATTGGATGAGTAGAATTTTTCCTCATAGTTTTGAGTTTTTTTTATCAAAGAATTTTCTACTTATATCCTTCTTTAATCTTGGCATGAGTTCTCTTGTTAAGCACTTGTATCCCTTGAATCATTGCATGACAAAAAGGGGGAGAATAGTACTTTTCTTGAGGGGGGAGCTGATGAAGTGGTATTGCTGGAGCTAATGGAGAGGTGGACTTGACTTGAGGGGGAGATGTTCCTAGAGGGGGAGAAAGAAAGATGATGCCAAGGGAGAAGGTAAGGTAGATGGTACAAAGGGGGAGCAAGCAAAGAGGGAGCAAGGAAGAAAACTAACTTTCTAAAATGACTACAGTCTTTTTATATACTGATATTCTTGCTTACTTAAATGTCACTGATGTGATCTATGTTCATATTTTGATGGTGATGTGATGATAAATTGAATATATGTTGGTTATCTTTCCATGCATACAGTTCAATGCATTCATTCATTAAATTCGTTCATAAATTGTTAAAGTTTTGTCATGCAATTGTCAAGGGGGAGATTGTTGGGAAAATGTCTTTTCCCATGTGACAATTGAATGACAAAGGTTCATGGAGTCTAATAAAATTTCTGTTAAGTGTTAAAAGTAATGACATATGTTGAATGAATCATGAGTTGAGTCAATGAAGTTTGTTTAAGTTGGTGGCTTTAGTTTGCTACCGGCAGGTTTAAGTGTTACCTGGTATAGCTACAGACCTAACAGAAATCTCAAGTGAATACAAGAATCTGTTAGGTTCTATTAGTTAGTTACAAAGGTTGTTGAGGTTGTTGGGCAGGTAGTTTTCAAGATGGTTGGACCCTTGATTTAAAAGGGGAACTGAAGGTTCTTGGAAGCTGATCTTTTGGAGTCCAGAGGTAGCTTGGTGAAGAGTGCAGCTGGAGAAAGATCAGAGATGTTGAGGTTGCTGTAGAATTCTGGAAAACTGGGAAAGCTTATTATTTTTTTCTAAAAAGCACAAAATAAAATGTTTTCACGATAGTGGAGCAACTAAGAAAGGTTAAAGCAGCAATTAGAGACTTGATTATAATCCATATTACAATTTTTTTATATGAATAACTAATAAAGATTAAAGACTTCAAGGACGTGATCCTTGCATCAACTTTTATCTACATCATCTCCACACAAAAAAAAACTTTTATCTACATCATACAACGCAAAGACATTGTGCAAGGATTCCTTGCCAAGAATGACAAACTTAGAAAATGTTAGGTCATAGACATTTGAATTAAATAAAATGATGCAAAAGCAATGGTGGTCAGTACATTTTTTCTTTAATACTTTCAGTCTGTGATATGAATTTGTCATTTTACTAATACTTGTACCTTTATTTACAATTGATATTGTATTAGACTATTGCCAGAGTTAGTTTTCTTTTGTGTCATGTTTTTGGCTTTATGTTTTTATCCATTAATATTTATTTTAGCAAGCTTCTTCAAATTTGTATAAATATTTATTAAGTCAAATAGTTCTAGCAAGTTTCAAGTCATTTTCTTTGACCATTTTTGTTTTCTTCAAATATAAGAAGGTGGAATATACTCATCATTAATACTATTTTCTAAAATCCAACTGAACAATATTAAAATCAAAATTTTCCTGAAACATTTTACTTCGTAAAATATTTTTCTTGGAAAAACTTTGTCATCAAACCAAATAGGGCATTAGTTTATTAAACACCTATCTATTTATGCTATTATAAAAGGAAGGCAAGAAAGTCTAGCCTGAAATCTATGTATCACTTCCCATGGCCGGCCTAAGGACTTTCTTAAAAACCTAGGACTCATGAATCAAATGCTCTGATACCACTTTGTAACACTTTGAATCCGGGTCAATTTTTTTTTTTCGGGATCAAGGCATTACTTGGTGATCCAAATCAAATTAGCTCAAAGGAATAGGAATAAAAGAACTAAAAGAATATTAGAGTGCACTAATAAATTATTCTACTCATTAAAATCTATGTTTGCATTACATCAATACTCAAGTAAAAAGGGCAACTAGAACTTTACTAAATAAAGGGATCACAATTTAATATCTTTGATTCAATCCTATAATAACCCTAGTTTTTCAAGCCCACTATCAATTTAACCCATGGCGTCCTCTCCAAGAATACCTGAAAAATAAAACATTTGAAAATAAGAATGTGATATAAAATTTCAGCAAGGCAACATGCATGAAAGAAAACAGTTTATATATATATAAACTACAAATTTCAGTATATATATATATATCATTTACAAATCTTTCATGAATTACAAATCAATATTACAAATACCATTAAAGCAAGAAGACAATGCCGTATAAATCAAATCTACAAGTTTCCCAAATTAATACAAATAGTTTTTCTTAAAACAATTCAATATGTTAATAATGAAATTTTACTATCTCTTTTCAAAACCGTTCTTGTCAATACATGGCTAAACCGATTAATCTCTTTTATTAAAAAGGAATCAAATCATTCAAAATTAATAATTAAATCTCACCTTCAAAGAGTAGCATATCTCTACCACAGGATGTAAGCACATAATATCCACATTTTCCTCGTAAGAGAATGCACATCTCAACCACAGGCACCCCTTGTAGGAGATAGCATAACTCAACTGCAGAATGTAAACACATAGTACTTACATCTCCCCTGCAGGAGATAGATCACCTCACTCTCAGGTGGTAACATATACACCCATCTCCCATGTAGGATGTAATCACGTAGCAATCAAATCTTCCTCACATGAGGTATCTCCCCTACAGGATGTAATCCCATCTGGACTACATCTCCCCCACAGGAGGTAACAGGTCTATCCAGCAGGAGGTAACTCACACACAAATCTCTCCTATAGGATAAAATCACATCATGATTATGTATTCTCCACAGGAGGTCTCTTCCATACAGGATGCAATCCAATCTAGACTACATCTCCTCCACAGGAGGTAACACATCTCTCCCGCAGGAGATAACATACATATCTCCCCTGTGGGATGCAATCACATCGTGATTACATATCCCTACAGGAAGTAACACATCTTTGCCACCAAGTAGGTAATACACATCTCTGCCAACTACATTGCCATCCATGGCATATAAATCATTTCATGATACATGGAAGAGCATAAATCCTCAATCATGGTATTACAAACACACAATACTCACATCTTTACCACGGAAGAATACACACCTCTACCATGGGAGAATACACACCTATACTGTAGAGGATTACCCATTTCTACCATAAAAGGCAGCATCAACTCAACCACATAAGGCATCATCAACTTAACCAGAGGAGATGGAACAAGAAATTCCTTTAAAATCCAAATCATAAGCTCAATATCTCCAAATCACGTATAAAATATCTCTGATCAATTCCACAACTTAAAATACATACAAAACTAATTTGTACAACTACTGGAATCAACCAATTCTATTTATAATCAAGTTTGGAACCAAAACTCTCTTTTAAACCAAAACAAGACCTATTTCAGTATAACGTGCCCAAAATCTTTATAAAATTATTTTGAAACAAATAGCTAGTGAAAACAACTCATAAACATTTAATTCTTATTCGTAGATGGGTTGAATTTGATTAAAAATCATTTTGTAGTAGAAAATTCCATAAAATCATCAAAAACTGAAAAACTGAGTTGGGTTCTTGACCCCACGCTCGAGCAGTCGTTTTGGGTAGTCTCTAATGTCCAAATTTTGAATGAGCACTCGACCCTTGTGCTCAAGCGATCATGTTTAACGGTTGTTCATAAAAATAATACAAGTGAGACGCTTGACATGGTGGCTCGAGTGACCTGTCAGGTGCTTGGCCAATTTTCCAGTTCGCGAGTTTTCCAAAAATCCTGATTTTTCCTATTTCAATTTTTAATCATAATTTTATTGATTCAAATCACATCCAAAGCATTCAATATCATCTATACAACATATCAAATTAAACCCAACGAATTAAAACATGATTTTCTATCAAATCGAATACTTTTAACACAAATCTTCCAAATAGTACATGAAACTCTATGTGATCAAACCACATGTTCTACAACTTATTCTTCTCATATTGAAACATCTATAAGCACGAAAAATATTTGTATTATCTTCTTAAAACATCCATGAATCTCAATCAAACGAATAAACTCAGAATCAAGCAATGATTAATCAAAACGGGGTGTTACTACTTGCCTCTTAGAATGTGAAATCCTTCTTCAAGGTACAGTCGAAATGCTACTATTATTGTACTATTGTAGAGACATCCAAACACCATCTCCACTGTTCAAATTGAAGCCCCGCCAGTCATGAAAAAAACCTCCAAATTTGAGGCCGATCCAACGATTGAATCTTTCTAGTTTGCACTTTGATGACCCTTGTCAAAAATTTCTGCAGCTACTTCTCTATCTAAAAGTATCTTATTTTTCTCTCTCTCTCTCTCTATTTTCTCCAAACGTGAACTTCACTTTTTTCTTCCTTTTCCTCCATTCAATTTGAATTAGAAGAAACCCTAAATCCTACTTTCCTCCTTCTTCTATGCACACCCCACAAGGATTCCTAACCTTACTTAGAAACTTTCTATTTTATGATAACTTCTCCTTCTAATTTTTTCTCTTAATTCTAAATAAAAGAAACTTCTATTTTTCCTAATTTTCGTGCTAATTAATTCTTCTATTTTTAATTATTACTAAAACTCCCCAAAATTCCTCTTTTTCTTCAACTTAAGGTTCCTAATTAGCTATAATTACCAGCATGCCCTTTTCTCACTTTTATACCATAAATCAAGCTATTTAAATCTAAATTAAACCTAACTTAGGTCTAGCCTGATTTCTCAAGTTTATTAATTATTTAGCTAATTAGGAATTGACCAAAATACCCTTATCTTAATAATTTCATATCTAAACATTGGATCTCTTCCAAAAGTTCCAGATTTATTCCCTTTAATATTTTTAATTGAATTTGGGCTTTTCAAATTAGTACACTAATCCCCAAATGTCCAGATGTTGATGTAATCTCCCAACAAAATGATTAACTTTTAAAATATTCATATTTAATTCTATTTATTTATTTACTGAAAATTCATGGTTTCACAATAACTTGCACCTCGTAATAATATTTGAAGTACAATGATTAAAATATTCATATTTAATCATTAACTTTTCTGCATTGACTTTTATATTTCAATTAATACTTACACCCATGCACCTGCTAGTGTACTTAAACCATATCATGATTAAAAAGGATTATAGGTTGGTTATGGGAACAATTGGGTTTTTAATAAGATAAAAGAAGGTTTTGAAAAGTATGCTTATGTATAATATCTATACAAGTTTTAAATGTTCTCATAGACTTGTTCACAACGTACGCCTATGTGCTCCATGTGCCACTTGCTAATAAGGTTGCAAACGGGTTGGATCCGATACGGATCTGTTAAGATTCGAATTTGATCCGATAAGGAATTCTGATTTTCGAATTCAAATTGATTATCCGATTGATCTTTTACATCGGAATTTGAATTCGAATTCAACCGATAATTCGATATCCGAATCTGAGTAGTTTAATATTTGAAAAAAAGATCAAGATACTATAAACCTCAAGTTAGTGGATCAAATAGGGGATGTGTTAGTTCAAATCTGTTCTATATTATAACCGTTAATTAATAAATACTATATGGAACCTTCATTTCTTTCATACTAACATTTAAAAAGACTTAAAAGGCCTAAAAGAACATAATATATATATACAAAATAAATGATTGGATCTTCATCGGGTTGAATATGTAGGGTTTCCTATTCGAATCCAAATCTAATTGGATCCGACTTATTGAATCTAAACTAAGACCATGTTTCGATAATCGAGCCGATTTTGGGTTGGATTTAGATCTTTATCCGAACCATTGACAGCCTTGCCCACTAGTACTATCATAAAGCAAACCTAAAAGATTTTAGCCCATTGAAAAATACTCTTTCGCAAAATTTTAAAAAATCTCATGTCTCCTAAATAATTACACCAATTTTTCTTTTGAATATTTTTATTTAATTATATATATATAACACATGTATGTTGTACTTTTTATTTTAGCAAAGTGAGTAACCTCATTTTATGTCATTTCATAAATTAAAAAATTCAATATATAGTAGGGCCTACAAACTATTTCTGTAAGGTGATTTTCTTTGGGTTGAAATTGTTTGCCGCTAGGTTGCTATGGCAGACCATGCAACCACCGTTGGATGTTGCCACGTATAGCATCCAATAGTAGCTATTCACTTCAATGTGAAACATCATTGAGGTGACATTTCACATTGAAAAATGTGAAAGAGCAACTGCTATGGGATGCTACATGTGGCAGCTATGTGCAGGGTCGCACTGCGAGGCGCATGGGAATGCGTGCCTCCTAAAGGGTAAATCGGGAATTTGGAGTTGCCACTGCCTGATGAGGTGCAGGCAGACACCTGGGTACCTGAGTTTGTCTATTTGTCTGTGGCTTAGAGGTTTTGGTTAAGGTCTTGGTTACGGTCCGGGGAAGTCCGAAAACACCCCGATCTGCCCCATCGGTTGACGAGTTCCTCAAGTCTCCCTGGTTTGAGTCAACTTTGGTCTATCTCACCAAATTTCCTATTCCGATACGCAGCACTTATGTTGAGTCTGGTGGGGACCACCTGAGTGGTGTGGGTCCCCTTTTATTTAATTTTATCTTTCTTTATTTAAGTGACTTCGGTCTGATTGGGTAGGCCCCGTTGGAAGGCCCATAGGTTCAAAGATGGGGGAAAACCCCATTTTTAGCCACTTTGGCTACACTACACATTTTACTCAATAAAACAGCAACCAATCCATGAATCAACGGATTAAACAAGCTATGGACAACAAGTGAAAATGTGTGCGATGTGCTCATGGTTGCATACATATTAATGGAATGACCTTGAGAAGAGAGGGGAGCCTAACATTCATTCTAAATGACTATGCATGTGTATGCGGGTGAGGGGATCATGCTACTCATAGCTCACAAGTAGAACTTCAACTTTAAGCAAGCATACATCATCATGCAACATAACCAAAGAAAAGCAAGAAAGTCACTTAAAAGAAGGGATCATGGGGGGTTAATAAGGGGTACAATGGACTAAGAAGGAAGGGAACATGCTCCCTTATTTAATGAAAAGCAAACAGTAGCTTAGAAACCTTTTAACCATGGAAAAAGTCCTCTCTCATCCTCCCTTGAGGTCATCCGGACACTCCCCCTTCTCATGGGGTCAAATCCAATTTTTGAAGGACATGAATGAGGGAAAAGCAAGACAAGAAGAAGGAGGGAACATGCCTCAATAGAAAAATAAGCATTTTATATGTATGAGATGAATCCAAATACTACGAACATATTTATTTTTACATAAGATGGATAAAATACAATGGAGAACTTTACCTTAGGGTCTATAGACCTTCTTGAAGTGTTTAGGATTCCCTTGAGTAGAGCTGGCAAAAAGTGAACCGAACCGATGGGTCAACCCGATTATAAACGGGTTGGGTTGACCCATTTATTAATTAGGTTGGGTACGGGTTGGTCTTTTCTCAACCCACCAATAATCGGGTCAACCCGATTATAAACCGGTAACTCGGCGGGTTACCCAATTAAGCTGCTATTAGAGCATCTTGTGCATTATCAAAGCCGCTGCTGTTCCAAAAGGGCTTTGGAGGAGTGCCGATTCTTGAGTGATATAGAGCTCCTAGAGCCGTCGGAGAGGAGAAATAGCAGAGTTGGATGGAGACGACGCCGGTGGAGTCACAATCAGAGCAGGAGCCACGACCAGTGGCTTCGTGACCGGAGAAGGTGCCAAAGCCGCGCGAAGGAGAGGCCTTCGGTGGCGTTAGCTTTTTTTTAAAGGATCACGTGTCCAGCATGAACATTCTCCGCCAGAGGTTACCGTTAGAGGACGCGTTCGACTGTTGTTATTTTCGTTACTCGTAAGTCGTGAGAGCCTCTGTGAAGATTTTGAGTTTTGAAAGCAAAGTTTAATTTATTGTTCCAATTCATGGCATCCCATTTTCATTTCTTCGCCATTACCAAAAAAATCTTAATTTCTTCTCTTCTGATCCCGAAGCATTTGGAAAGGTAAGTTTGATTTACTCTCATCGATCCCGAAACCCTATTTTCGTCAATTTCTTTGGATCATCTGTTATTAATTTTTTCGACCTCTTCTGGATCATGCCCAGATCGTAATAGATAGATCTGCTAAACTAAAATGGGTAGGTTACAAGAATTTATGAATATTTGGCTTGAAGATTTTTGGCTTTGAAGTTATTTTTGAAGATGACGATCCTATGATTTAACGGTTTTAGTTTGTTTCCCGTGGATCTCATTTGAGGGAATTTTTCTTACTGTTCTTTCTTCCGATTGTTCAAATGATTTTGATACATCGAATGGCTTCAACGGTGTTTTGCAATTTAAAAAATTTGATGTGCTTGATTTTGGGGATCTGTTTTACTGTTCTTGAACGCTTCGCTTCCTCTCCCTCTCTTAAGACTCACGCAGGAGAAAAAAAAAAGATAATCGGGTTGGCGGGTTGAACCCGATTAGTGGCGGGTTGGGTTCGGTTTGGGGTTTTCCCAACGCGCCACTAATCGAGTTCAACCCGACCCAACCCGATCATGACCCGCCCGAACCCGACCCAACCCGACCCGTTGCCACCTCTACCCTTGAGGCAAGAACTGTGCTGGACTCTTCCTTTCTTCAAGCCAACAACAACTCCACCATCTTCCAAGTAGGGGCGGCAATCGGTCGAACATGGATCGGATATATGTATATTCATATTTGAATCCGAATTTTTTTGGATCTTAGATTTTAGATCCATATTCGAACCACGGATCTAAATCCTATATTCGAATTCGCCAATTTCAGTTTCGGATATATATCCCACTCATTACTAGCCCTACTCAGAGAGGGATTTAAATGAGAAATGGATTTGAACTTCAAATTTGAAGTACCACGCAACAATGGATATTGAGTGACTAGCAAAAAAATCGTACCATAGAACTTAGAACAACCGGCTTGTTCTGGATAATGGAATTTCAGAGCAAAATAGGGGGTTTTGGAATTGGTTCTTTAAGTGGGTTTGCAGGTACCAGTCGCCGGAGGGTGGCAGCGACAAAGAGGAGAGAGTTTAGATTTAGGGCAAATCGTTCTTTAAAGTTTTTGGTTTTAGTTATGATGGTTCAACCGTAGTTTATAAATGGTCTACAATCTAACCAATGTCTGCTCTGGATTTATGTATAGGATATATATGATCGGTCGGATCCTATTCGGATCGGATATATGTATATTTGTATTTGAATCCGAATTTTTTTGGATCTTAGATTTCAGATCTGCATTTGAACCACGGATCTTAGATTTCGGATCGGATTCACCAATTTCGGATCGAATTCGGATATATATCCGACCCATTGCTAGCCCTACTTCCAAGGTGTTAAAATGGGGAAAGAGAGTGAAGAAAGGGCTTGAAGATGGTTTGGGAGGCTTAAGAGAGGAGGTGGGGAGGTGGAGAAGGGGGTTAAAGAGAAGTTGGCAAAACCAAGAGATTAGTCGAAGGAGCTCCTCTCGCTAGAGCACCCCTCCCTCCCACCTTTTATAGGGAAGGTTGTGTAGTTGTTAAGAAAGACCTTGTTTTAATTATTGTTGTTAATAATGACTTTCTTATTATTATTTTTTAAGAATGACTTTTCTATTATTATTTTTTAATGAGTGGTTAAGAAATAAGAATGACTTTTTTGTTATTATTTTTTACTTAGATGTTAAGAATGACCTTTTTATTATTATTTTTGTTTGCTTAGTGGTTAAGAAAGGGTGATGACCACATGTCACAGTTTTCTGAAATTTTGCCATAGGGCTTGAACTGCTCATAATTCTTTCATCTAAGCTCCAATTTTGGCAAACTCAGTTACGTTGGAATTAGGTTGAGATTTTCTATCCACTGAGTCCGAGTATGACAACAAATTCAAGTTTTTAGCAGAAAGCTGAATCCGCGTTCGAAATCTTAATCTGCTCATATCTCCCTGATCCAGATCCTGATTCTGGTAAATTCAATTTTGTCGGAATCGTGTTGGAATTTGCTTTCTTCTAGGACAGAGAAAGCAGTTAATCTGGGTTTGAGCAGAAAGTTAATTTCTGCTCCTCCGAGACTTGATCTGCCCATAAATCCTTCATTTGGATTCCGATTCCGGCAAACTTAGTTGCGTTGGAAACCTGTCGGGATCCTCTATCTGCTAGGATAAAATTGGGCAGCTGGTCTGGGTTTGAGCGGAAAGTCAATTTTTGTTCCCTTAGGTTTGACCAGCTCATAACTTCTTCATCCGGACTCTAATTTGAGCAAACTTAGTTGCGTTGGAAACGTGTCGGGATCCTTTATTTGCTAGGATAAAATTGGGCAGCTGATCTGAGTTTGAGCAGAAAGTCAATTTCTGTTCCCCTAGGTTTGACCAGCTCATAACTTTTTCATTGGGACTCCGATTTGAGTAAACTTAGTTGGGCTATAACCGTATCGGAATCCTTTATCCATTGGGTAGAAGCATGGTAGCTGATTAGTACTTGATCAAAAAGTCAACTTTTTTCCCTTTAGGGTTTTACTTTTCAGTTAGGATTTTTATTTTTGGCACTTCCGGGAGGTACAAAAATGAGGTGTTTACAGCAGCATCAACGTTGATTGCATGGTCTGCCGTAGCAACCCGGCAGGAGACGATTTCGTTTCATTTTCTTTGTTTATAGGTAGTGTGCCCTAATATTGTGGAGGGTTGAAATCTTCTGCCACGTAGAGCATTTTAAGGTTGGTGTTTTTTCCTTTTTTAACTGTTGTAAATGTTCTAAGTGTAAGCATGTCACGGCCAAAACGAGCCAAATCACGTAAACATAGCAGGTGATGTCATTCGTGTTGGCTCAGAGGAAATGCTTTCGTTTTCTGGGTGTCCCTGTGGTCACAGAGTCTTACTCATAGATTCTTGTTTCTTTCTGTTCGAACCTCGTATTTGAGCTTTCATGGCGACGGCGAGGGGTTCGTACGAAGGCGGAGCTGGGGGTCCTTTTCGCAGGAGGTCATTCCGAAGAGCGGCGACGCCTTATGAGCGACAAGCTATTGCTCTTAGAAACGCCGTTCAATCTGGAAAGAGTGGATGGCTTTCGAAGCTCGTCGATCCGGTTTCAAGAATCATTACCAGAAGCACCCAAAGATTCTTCACTTCGTTGTTCCGAAAGAGCTTTCCTGCTAAAGAAATGGTATCAGGTTCGATTGGCTCTCTATTTTTGTAATTTGTTTTGAATTTTAACTTGATCGTTTTAGGGCGAAGTTTTCTGGTTTTTGCGTTTCTAGATTGATTCTTGGTAATTCTTTCTAGGGGTTTTCCTTTTTGAATAATATCGTATTTGAGGGTAATCTCGGTGCTTAAATGGTCGGAAATATTTAGAAAACTAGTATATAATTTGTGGAAAGTTTGGACCAAAAAGGAAACTTGGGGAAAGATATTAGGATAGCCTTAAACAAGATGAATTTAGTATGT
This sequence comes from Buxus sempervirens, assembly GCA_947561395.2. Lineage (NCBI taxonomy): Eukaryota > Viridiplantae > Streptophyta > Magnoliopsida > Buxales > Buxaceae > Buxus > Buxus sempervirens. The sequence goes on along the minus strand of OX387183.1, from coordinate 40,388,336 downwards.
TGTAGATCAGTTTCCTTAACCGCAGAGCAGTCAACAAGTTGAATACTAGTTGATGAGGTCTGAAAAAAATGTTTATTCATACTTAAAAAAGAAAAAGGAAAAATATATGAATATAATAGATAATTCGCAAACCGATCTTGAACTAAGTGTTAATGTCATATGATGTATACCAAAGATATAATCAACTATGGATATTTATAATTCATAGACTGATCATATAGATTTAATTGGATTATAAAGTATTTCATTTGATATGAAAATTATTTACTTTGGATTTTAAAATATATATAATGATTTACAGAAATTAAAACTGAGAGGGCATCCAAAATGGCAAAACCTTCTCTTTTGGGCTTTGGCCTTCCAAGAGGTCTGAAAGGACCATACACATGTGCTCTCTCTCTCTCTCTCTCTCTCTCTCGCTCGATCTATGTCTTTGTGTGTGAACATTTCACTGTTGGAATTCTAATAGACTAGTGGGTGCACATGCATACTGCACATACATAGAACTTAGCTGTGGGTATTTATTCAAGGGATAAAATAGTCTTGTCAATTTTGTAAGGGGCATCTAGAGAAATAGGCATAAGTAGGCATAAATATAGTTGGTAGTTGGAGACATTGAAGTTTAGACTGTTAATGGAGCATATTAAGAAACCAAATGTCTGACCAGAATCTTTTGACTTCTCTTTATATAATAGTACATATATCTTAAGCTCTTCAACTACAGTGTTGTTTTATCTTCAAAGTACTCTATAAACTAAAGGCAAAAAATAAAAAAAGGATAATGAGACCCACTTGGAAATAAAAAAAGAAAAAAAAAACTTTTTGGTTATTTCATGTAAAAAAAGGGATTCTTGTGGGACTCAATCGCTGAAAAAAAAATGGTTATAGGCATTTTATAAAAATGCAAAAACCGAAATAAAGAAAATAAGGATTTTGGAAATGTGGATGCATGCCTTGGGGTCATTTTTTTAAGTCTCGGTCGATACTGAGAAGTATTATCAGAGTCAACTAGGTATTGGCACGCCTCCATCGATACGAGATATTTTGTTGGGACCCTTTTAACTCAGCCAAAGTCTCCCTACTTTGGCTGAGATCGATACGACTAGGGCGATATTGTGACGTATTGGCCGATACTACATGGTTTTGCCTGAAATATATCGGCTAACTTGGTACTGAATTTGGGACACCATTTTTGGCTTTTTGTGCTCATACTTCACAATACAATCCAAGAAAAAAACAAGCATTTGAAGAAGAAGAAGATTTGAGCTTGGGAAATGGTGATCTTGAACTTAGTTCTCAAGCCCAAATTTCCACAGTAAAAAAAAAAAAAAAAATTCTAAAGAAGTAGAAAAAACGGGGTACTTTATATAGATGAACAAGCATGGCAGCTCCAGATTCCAATCCCCCCCCCCCCCCCCCCCCCCCCCCCCCTCCTCTTCTCCCCTTATTCTTTCCCCTTTATTGGTAAACAATGAAGTGAAAAGTCTTAACATGGCATCTTAATAAGGCATTGTATTTTTTTGTTCAGCCCAGTGACCCAGTCGACCTGACTTGACTTGCCCATGACTCTGCTAATACTACCCCTATCCACTGAGTCAACTCGGTCTTGGATGTGGCTGATACTAAGCCAGAGATCGAGTTTTAAAACCTTGCTTGGGGGGCCTCCACTGTTCCCACTAAGATTCTTATAATAAAATAAGGTGGTAGTAGTTAAGTGTTTTGGAATCTATCTTGCTTTCTCGGTTGAAATTTGGAATAAAAACTCTGTTTTATTTTTCTGTAGTTTGTTGCCTGTGCTTGCTTATGGATATATGGTTGTGTTATTTAAAGTATGGCATGATTAATGATTGAAATGATTAATAGTCAACAATTTTTTCCATGTTATTATTATTCTATGGTTTTTTTATTATATATATGGTTCTATAATTAATGCAAAATTTCCTTAAATGGGTTTTGTGTTTTTCAAACCCTTCTAGTGATCTTATAGTTGCATGATATTCCAAGCTTAAGATAGTGTTCTTGTCTGTTCTACTTTAGTTCTATTGTGCTTTAATTTAAATGTGTAGCTACATATCTAATCATGTCATAAAATTTATTGTTTGAGCAGAAGCAAGCCAGGAATCAAGGGATGAACTTAATGAATCAGTTACTGCTGTAAGTCAGTACATTTTTCATGATCATGGTGTTTTGAAACAATAATTTAAGACTAGGCCATTTATATTGATGTTTTGGCTCAAAGTTTTAATTATCTGGAGGTCGCACTTTTGCAACGTCACTAATGATTACTCACGTTGTTGATACCATCTTTTGATATCTTAATTTATTTATTTTTGACATGAATCATAAATGTAATTTTTGAATGGCAGTTAGTGCTTTTACTGTATTAGATTACGCCTTTCCTTGATTGGCTTCATATTTTAATGCTTACTGACTTGTCAGAATAATCCATTGGTTCATTTTTCTCATCCAAGTGTTTTTTTCTCCTTTTTTTTGGTAATTGAATTTATTTGTCATGATAATCACATATTTATAGTTGTTCTTACCCAGGAGTCCATGTGTATTTCAGACTTTTTTATAACTCATGGAATATTATTGCCTGCTGGTAGAGTGAGTTCCTAATATGACTTACGTTTTCCAGAAGCTTTCGATGGTAAGATTCTTGACTGATTTTCCAATATCAAATTTGAGAATACATAAAACTCTATTGAGAATCCATAAAATTCTATTGAAAAATAAATATTTTTCATCATAAAAGTACAAATTATTGTCAAAATTCCTCGTTCCATTAGAATCCTAAAGGAGGTGTCTGACTATGTTAAAAGTATTAACTTTTTAGATTTTAGTAATAAATAAAAAATAACAAACCTTTAAAATTCTTTACTTTTAATTGGGTCCATATTGAAACATTTAAAAATGGTTTTTGAAAATTTTAAGCACGTGAAAAAGATCGTAACAAATATCCATACAAAAAAAGGCCTCTTAACTTAAAAAAAAAATCTATTAAATCTTTTTATAAGTTTATATAAATAATTTTTCTTAAACTCCATATTATTATTTAATAAATACTTAATGTCTAGAACTAACATCCTAATTTAATAATTGGAAGAATAGTTTTTTTATAGGTAAAAAGGAAATTTTTTAAAATAAGATCAGTACAACGGGGAGGTGAACATGAAGTGTGTAACCTCCAAGAAGACTTTTCAGGACATTAGGTCCTAGACAGAAAGACAATTCTCCTAATATAGATGACTTCTCAAGACTCAAAGGTCTAGGAAGGAGTCACAATTTAAGAAATCCTCCAGGGATAGATCTGAGAAACTAGGCAGAATTGATGCCCAACTGAATATTAATTGCAAGACTGCCTTGGACAAAATCTCTACTGGCTTCTCTTTGCCTCTAAAAATTCTACAATTCCTTTTCCCCCATAACACCCACAAGCTTGCTCAACTATTGGAAGAACAGTTGATAAAAGAAATTATGAAAGGGTTAGATCCTACAAACATAAATATCTAATTGCAAGACATAAAAGTTCTAACTAACTTAAAATTATTTTTTCCAATTTTAAATACCCAAGATGTTCTTTTCTAAAGAGGGATTTTTAATTTTTAGATTTTATTTAGGATTCTAATGTAAGCCATATTTTTAAAATTCCCCTTCTTATTTACAATCCTAAATCACTAAAATATCTAAAACTATTAAAATGTATAGTATAACAGTCTTTTAATCTAATTTAAAATTTATAATATGAAAAGGTCTTTTAATATTTTAAAGATTAATCAGAATAGAATAATTGCAATTTACAGACTAAAAAAAAACTAAAATTAAAACAAGAAATATAAATTTTTGAAAAATTTTAAAATATAAAGTCTTTGAACATAACAATAATAATTAGAATATATTTAATGTTTTGTGTTAATAATTAGAAGTCAGTTAATCAAATATAAAAAAACGCAATAAAATCAATCTCAATGTGGTACGCACATTTACAATTGCTAGTATGTATAAAGGTTTAGTGATCTTTGATACTGTTTCTTTAAGCTCATAAAGAATTTATGTGAATATCAGATTCTATCCTTATCTTAGATTCTAAATTGTAACCGTGTTATTAAAACTGATTTCCACGGTGCTTAGGTGCCCCCTTAGGCAATTGGCCCTTTTTTTAGAACCAAGGTGATCTTGTTTAGGTAAATAAATTGTATAATTTGGGAATTTTTATTTTATAATTTAGGTTGAAAAACAGTTCAGTATTAAGTTGTTAGTAAGAAATCATTACTTAATTATGTATTAATAATTTATTAAAACTAATTATTATTATTCAACCATTTGTTTTAAAAGCCTATTAGGGGCTGCAATCACTAGAAGAGGAAGGATCAGCGATGAGCCAATCAAAGTAAGGCTTTCTTTCCCTTTATGTTCCTAAGCTATGCTGGTAAAATAATACAATTCATAGTAGAAGCTTTATGATTTGGTTCAATTGTCCCAGTATTTATTAGAATGAGTGAAATAACTGGTTTGATTTATGAATCATATGATTCATATATCAGATCTTAGAATTTTCTTTCTACAATTTAATCATAGAATTATTATGACTCAATTCAATGTTTCAGCACTGAGAATATAAAACTTTCTTAATTTTTTAACTGAAATGCTTCCCTTTTTTCACATGGACCTTATTATATAGAATGTAATACTCTAGAATGATCAACTATACAGAAAGAAACATAGTTTATGTTTTTTAATAACAAAATATCAGAAAGTACCAAAATCTAAACCCCAAACTTTATCTCCTAGGAAAATTATTATGAATTTTATGATCTAAAATTCAAAATTGCAATTTGATTCTATGACTCTTGATTGAATTTACGGTTTGATAACCTTTTATTCCTAACATTGATCACTATTACTTTGAGTCCTTGAATTTTTTTGTTTTCTTTTTTTATGGAAAGCTTTCTCTTATCTTCTCCCCTTATTTTGATCATCAATCGTACCATTTTAATTTTTACCTTCGTGCTTTTTACAAGAATTTAATCATAACCCACTGCACCACCCAAAAACAGGTGCATTGGCCACAGTCCATATTCATAGTCTGTTGTTGACCTTTTTTTTCCCTTACTTTCTTTTTGTTTCTTTGAATGCATTTATAAGTACGTGCACATACAACCTTCTTTTTCTTAGTTACAGTCCTTATAGTTATTTTTGTTATTGTTATAAAGGGTATTTTACTTTTTAAATTCAATCCATAATTTCAGTTTGTTTATTTATTTGTTATATGTTTCTCACTTCTAATATTCATGCTTTTTGCTTCTTATTTTTGGGTTTTATGTATTGTAATTAATTTAATGTTACTTTGACTTCTAAGGACTACAATAGCATACATTCCCTTCATATAATGGCTTGCTACCAATATTGATTGCTTACTGTTTTATGATTTATCAATCGAATGATTTTTAAATTCTTTTACTTGTTTTTATTTATTGGAATTCATTTTATTCAAAGTTCATCATGTGCTATATGTTGCTTGTTTTCTTTTAGAAATTATGCATATATTATTTTACTGCATGTTATAGAGTATATAAAAATGATGTAAAATTAAGAGCTTGTTGCCTGGGAGACTGCCTAGTTGTCAATGTGACTGAAAGTTCTATTGCCTAACTTCCCATAGGCATTTTAATAACCTTGTTTGTGTTACAATATAATCTATAGGTTTCAGAAGAGATTCCACTAAGCTTAGGAGTCTGAGCTGTGTCTGATATGAATATTTCACTTATTTACTGTTGTCCTTTTCCATCTACCTTGGATCCTTATATTTTCCTTTTTCTTTACCAAATTGCCTATATATTTTGCTTGTCAACTAGAGTTGCATCTTATGCAGCCATCTAATTTATCAAGATGGTATCACTATATCCCAGTTCAAGATGACCAAGTTCTTGCCTGATTGCCTGATGTTAAATATCTTTATTTATTTATTTATTTTTTCATTCTTCTGTTCTATGTGATATTATCTATGCAGAATTCTTCTGGAGCTCAAGAAAGAGTCAGCAATGAAGTTAATCCTAATAATAAATGTGACAATAATGGGTTTACTGATATTGAGAAAATTCTAAAGCAGAAGACTTTTACCTGGCAAGTACATTTTTGGACTTTATTCTATCAATTTTGTTCTATTAGCATGAAGTTTAAATTGAAGTTCTTATATATGATGATCACCTATAGGCTTTTGAAGTTTGCCATGCCACAGTTTCCTGGTGAGGGATATGTAATAGGCATGGCCTAAAGCACTGGAATGATTTTGCTATCTGGATTTCCATGTGTAACAAATATTTTGCTTGAAGATGTAATAATTAAGAGCAGTGGTGGCCATTATAGAGGCAATGTCCTCTGTGATTTTGGGTGGGTTCTATTGGAAGTACTCTTTGTGAGGAATGAAGTCGGGATTGGTAGAAAACTCTTCCTCTTGCAAGTTCTGATGCATGAAACAGGATTTGGACCATCACTTGATGTCTCTTTATACTCTTTTAGGCATAGATGTGCCTTAAAGTTTGAACTTAACTCTTCGATATTTATTATTATATCTTACCTATTTGTCATTTTCTGTTGAATGCACAAATAATGCAGTGCATTGGATCAAACTGGGGACCTCTCAGGTTGCACCAATGGTGACTGAATGGCCTTGCCAAAACATTCACTTACATGGGCAGGGAGGAAAACTTCCTATCTTTCTGTCGTTATATTGCTACATATGTCACAATCTTTTTCCGCACATTTAATGCAGTTTAAGTAATCCCTTGTTACAGTAGTAAATGTAATTAACTTTAATTGCTGTACAGAGCTGAAATTGATCGCCTGACAGAACCATTGCAGTCAAGAACTGTGGATGTTCCTATGGAGGATGAGAAGAAAGGGTCTGAACCAACTGCATCACAGATGATTGCATCTTATGACAGGCAGAGACTAAATATTTCACTACTTGAAAATCCTATTGAGTGCCAAAGAACGTTTGATAGCATTTCATTCCCTGCTGTTAATTCAAGTGTAGGAAAAGAATCCTCTTCTCTCCTTCATTTGGGATTTAACTTGAAGATGCCTTTTGGTCATTTGCACATGTTTATTATCAGACAATTTATTAGTTGTCATTGATTACTATATCTCCTTTATTTGTGTTTATTGAGTAAATTCTTTTCCAGATTCTCGAGCAGGATGTTGCTTCACCTGCAGAGCTTGCAAAGGCATATATGGGCAGTAGGCCTTCTAAATTATCTCCATTGGCATTAGGTTTGCTTGGTCGAAGATTCGGGGAGGATGTAGCTTTGCTAAACAAATTTCCATTTTGTCAGGAGTCACCTGCGACATAGGCACCAAGGTCTTATGTACACAGTGCTGGTTCTTTTGGGGTCAGTAATGTGTTTTCAACCCCAAGAAATCGAGGAAGATTTGCAGTATATAGCACGTCTCATACTCCATAGTCCAGGTTTAATTCAGTTCTCACTCCCAAGGTATAGATGATTTGAAATATACTAATATTTCTATTATCCCTTGTTCTTTGGGATTCAAACTCATGTTGCTCACTTACCTGGATGGTGAATCCGCTATGTTTGGATATACTGGGCCATCAACATCATCTCAAAGTAAAGGGGATAATAAGTCATGCTTGCTTTTATCATGGTTCTTGTTTATGATCACATTACTGGTTTTCATCTAAATTGATTTGTATCTCTCCAAAAAGTAAGAGCATATTGGTCCCTGGAAGTCCTCCAATTTCTGGAGCTGTTAAGAATATGTGTGCGATTCAGAATGCATTTCTACTGGATGATCCCAACCATAATTCCTCAAACATGGTTGTGGAAAATGTGGATATTAGCATTCCCAATAAGAGTTTTGCTTCTGTTTCTACTCAGTCTAGCGAGATGGCCCAAAAAATATTGCAGCAGCTTGATAAATTAGTCCCTTCTCCTAAAGAAAAATCATCCGAGATCAAGCAAGCTACTGCAGGGAAAAAATCATTTACGGAGTTTGCACGAAGTATGTTACATGGACAAGATTTTGGAAGTGCAGAGAATGTTGATTCATCAAAATATTTGCATAATATCAAAATTAATGATAATTTGGACTGTCTGGGGATTTCTCGTTTCCCTGCTGCTTGGGAATCCAGTTCTAAAAAGCAAGACAAGATTGAAGAAAAGGGGCCCTTAAAGATTACCGTTACTGAAGATCAGTTGGATGCTGGGGTTCACTGTAAAAATAATGCATCTAATGCTAAAACTATAGTTTCAGACATTTCCATCCTTGCCTCCGCAAAACAAACAAACATTTCTGATGAGTGCACATCAGGTAATGTTTTATTTTTCCTAGTAGATTTTGATTTTTAAGAACTATCACTCACATTTACTTGATTGGGTTGTTTTCTTCTTTGTCTACTGTGGTTTTCTATAATACTGTCTTTTGTTTCCCACTATTATATATCCACGTAAGAACAAAATTGTTGGGAAGATAGAAATCCTAAGACAATCTTCTAAACCACATTCTACATGTGGACCACTACATATGATGTGGATCTTGCCAGCCATTTGGTGGCAACTGGTAAGTCCAAAGTTGCTTAATCAGAATAGACACATTTTGGGCTACTCAGATGCTCAGAAGAAGAAGGCTATTCCAGATAAATATCTGAAATAAAATTAATAATTTACATAAGATGAAGACATGATTATGCCTTTAATGCAATATACCTTCCATTCTATTCTAATGTCTTTTGAATTAACAACTAAATTCTAATGCCTTTAATGCAATATATCCTCCCAGTATTATGTCTTTTGAATATATCCTCCCATTCTATTCTATTCTAATGACTTCTGTAATGTATGTATTCCTGTCATGCATGCAGTTTATGGGACCGCAAAGAGAAAAAAAAAATGTAGTTACTGTTTTCTCAAGAGGAAAACAAAGTTTCTAGATCTTCATTGCCTGTTTTATTTTCACCTGTGGATAGTTGCAACATTTGTCAACATTCTCCTTTTCTTGTTGAAGGATTCCCTGGGGCTGGATGATTCTGGGTATTGTAATGGGCGCCCATCTACAGCAGTTACTGCTGAAGAAGTAAAGCTGGATACATCCATGGTCAAGAGTAATGACACAACTGTTGCAGACAAGTCTTCATTTTCTTTCTCTGGAGACAAACAGGAATGTAAGTTTCATGTTATTCAAGGGAACTGAAGCTAGAATTTCTGATGGGACCATGGCTTCTCCAAAAAGCACTGGCCATGTCCCACCTGCTCCAAGCAGAGTCACCCAGCCAGCTACCCTTGCTTCTCAGTCAGTCTTGTCTTATGAAGGAACGGTTTCACCAAGGGAACAAGTTGCTGCTACTGTGTTTAGCTATGGATCTAAAAGCATTAATGATTCACCATCTACATTTTCATGCAGACAAAAATCTGGTGCACGGTTCAAATCAGAGCTAAAAACCTCTGGCAGGTCAGCCTTCACTCAAAATTTATTCATATGGAAGCTAGTAATTGTTTTTCATGCTTAATATCATGAAAATTTTCATTTGGACTCGAAAAAAAAAATTTCAATTGGACTTTGTTATGGGCTAAGTTGCAGGGTGCTTTAAGACAGGCAAGTTGCTGTTGTAATATATGTAGAAGAGAAAACAGAAAGCATTCATTAAACGAAACTTAGACAGATCTTTGATACTGAACAAAGGTCACCGGCACAGAAAAGTTAAGGGAATCATACTTTCTTATTGACCTGAGTAATCAATGTGCATGACTGGGAAATTTGATAACTCACCATGGTTCTATTGGTTTTGTGGAGCGTAGGTATTCAGTGAATCAGTATTTAAGTTGTGACTTGAAAGTCTTATGCATTTGCTTATATGTTCTCATTTCTGTAGTGGTGCTTGCAGTGACTCTTCCAGTGATTTCTATTGGGTTGGAGACTTGTATTGCATTGTCCATTTTCACAAATGCAACCAACCATTCCCAACCACCACCAACAACCCCCCCACACCCACAACACCCCCCCCCCCCCCCCCCCCCCCCCCCCCCCCAAAAAAAAAAGAAGAAGGAACAAACCAAGCCCAAACCCACACACTCAGTCATATGATATTATGTATACACTCTGTCATAGTTATTAAAAGCGGTCGCCTAGGCGACTAGGCGTTTCCTTAAGGCCCAGGCATGGTGTTGCCTAGGTGAGCTGTGCCTAGGCGACCAGGCGACCGACTGTTCGCCTGGGCGAGCAAACCAAAAGGAGAAATGAAGAAGAAACAGAAACAGAGACAAGCTTCTCCTCCATTGCCTTCGTTGAGATCCATCATCTTCGTCGAGCTTCTTTGAGCCGCAAGGTATGTCTTCTTACTCTTCTCTTCTTCTTCATAGAGCTTCATCACTGTCTTTCTTTTTTCTCTTCTTCTCCAACGAACAGAGCGACTGGACTATCGCGCTCTTGCTATCTTTCTCCGTGCTCTCTCTGTGTCTAGCTCTCTCTTTCTCTGTCTCTCTCTCTCTCTCCTCCTTTCTTTCTCTGTCACTCTCTGTCTGTCTCGCTCTATCTTTCCCTGATGCTCTCTCTTTCTGTCGCTCTCCTCTCTCTCTCTCGCTTCTCTTTCTTTGTTGCTCTCTCTCTCTCGCCTCGCTTTCTCTGTCGCTCTCTCTCTCTTTCTTTGTCGCTCTCTCTCTCTCTCTCTCTCTCTCTCACCTCTCTTTCAATGCAGAAGACATTGCCGTCATGTTTTGGTTGAAGAAATAGAGGAAGAAAGGGGAATAAGATTGAAAAATCTTCCCCTGACCTCTATCCTTATCTGTAAGTTTTGGTTCTTTCCCACCCACTCCATTTGTTAGATTTACCCACTCTCCATTAGACATCAAATATCTTGTTAACCCCTTCAACTTATAAATTTGATTCATATTCAAATTCATTGGGTCCTTGTCATCATTAATTTCTTACTGTGTTTTAGTTGCTAATTTCTAGCTAGTCATAGGACTTCCGTTGCAGTTGCTAAATCTCCTTTAGCAGAGAATACTTAAATATTGATAATGATCATTGTTCTTGTTGGCATTGCAAAATGTGACTCCTTCAGATATTGTTTTTCTTCTCTAAAATTTGTACTATTTTTTTATTACTTAATAAAAGTGTTTGGTGTTTGTCTATTTGAAGAAATAGCATATAGACCTTTTGATACTTTAGATCTTTTTGATACTTCCATCTACAATGGATGATGAACATATTTTGATTATTTTGAAATGAAAAAATTGTTGTATAGTCAATCGCCTAGGCGGTCGCCTAGGCTACAGGCAGGTCTACCGCCTGGCATCGCCTAGGCGTTTTCACAACTATGCACTCTGTCATATAATATTATGTCCCGCCTAGGCTACAGGGCAGGTCTACCGCCTGGCATCGCCTAGGAGTTTTCACAACTATGCACTCTGTCATATAATATTATGTGTAGGTATGAGGTCAGGAAGAAAACCACAAAAGGAAGCAACCTTTGTAGGATGGGAAAAGCTTGGCACCCCAATATCTTATTGAGTTTCTGGCATAGATTGAGTTGAAAAATGCCTTGACACCCAATATCTTCTGTTACTACCTGATGATGGTGATTAATGCAAAGAGTGTTCCTTGAGGGGTGTTGATGAGTTGATCTGTCAATCATAGAGATATATTCTAAATAAGAATCTCCAATTGCAACATTCCATATTTATCCAAATTGTCTTGAACTTTGTTTTTTTTTTTTTTATACTTTTATTTGAGATTATAATGAAACATTTGTCGTCCAAAATATCGTATCAAGGTGCCTTATTGTTATATTAAAACTGGTATATTGGGATGGGTATTGGATACATGAATAAGTGTACTAAGATCATGGGTATTGATGGAAAAATTATGGATGCTTAAAACAAAATTTAGATGCAAAGATAAGTGAAAAATATAATAAACTAAGACGAAATTTATATTCTGTGCACAGAAGTAATATATATTACAATGGAAACAAATCAGTACGTATGCAGGTACATGGAAATTTTTAAAGCTTGGTTAAATGTAAAGGAAACCGTAAACATATCATGTAAACTAATAAAACACAAATTAAATCATTCATATCTAGTGGACTATACCTGTTAATCATATAGAATAAGATATAATTTGTTTCAAGACATATAATCATACTTTTAGACATCAAAGGAATATCTTTCAATGAGGAGAACAAGTGTTATTGCTCAATCAAACGTTACACCATATATTATCAAAAAGGCTTAAGTACTGTAATCAGTTACCTACAAGCTCAATGTTATTCTACTGATATATACCTGATGGCACATTACATAGCATTTTAACATTTTGACAATAGGGTGCGATCTATATAGTTTTGATAAATTGATGTGTACTCCTGAACTGCTCATATAGTGAAGAGGATGCTCTAATGTCTAGTATTGATCAATGATCTTATGGACCTATTTATATAACTTGAGGCTAGTAGCTTTAATCTGCGCCTTTATTAGCTTCATGGTCTTGCAAATGGACCCCATGATAGGAAACAGTTTATATCAACTACATTTAATACATGTTAAAGGGGCTTCATAAGGCTGACAAGGTTGTGACACCATTCTGGAAAGAATTCTATGACATTATATCATCCATTTTCATGCCCAAAGTATTATGGTCCCGAGGGCAGCTTTTTAAATTATTTCATATAAATAATGCCATCAAATCTGTTATGTGTCAAAGAATGTTGTTCAATGTGATGTAATTCATCGCAAATCATGTGATATTCGATCTCACCATGTCTCTACAATAAACCTCTTTCATCTTTGCTAGGAAATATGAGTGATTCCAGACCAAGTTTTATCAATATTATAGCTTCTTCTATGCTCTAATCCATCAAGTATTGTTGCTAACTATATTAACACACGAGTTGTTTTGGATGAGGTCCATCATAATCCTAGTTCTTCTAAGACATTATGGACATTTTCCTTCTTTGCAATCCTCTTCAACATCAATTCTATGTAATTTTTTTGGCAAAAGTAGTCTATTAGAGCTTGTGCCTTTGAATTAGTGCGAGGAGCAAAGACATTACCATTGCATGTTACAATCTGTACTTCATTATTTATCCAACTTGTTTGATGACATCTTTAAGCAATCTAGTCATATAGGTAGCATCATTCATCTTATTTCATTTGTCAGCCATGAATAGGAATATTGCTTAGACCTTAAAAATTACCCATGATGTTGATAATAGAGAATTCCATGAGCCCTGTCTGCCCGTAGGGCATGATAGTATTTTTGTGTTCCTTATGATGCTATAGACTCGATGTATTTGTTGATCTAACTCCCCTCATTCAAATGCTTGCCAATTAGCTGATGTGCGGTAGGGGGTTACTTCCTACAAGGAAGTGGGCTGCTATACTGGCTAATATGTGACCGAAGATGAAGATAATAGAAATTGTTTTCCCATCTTATCCCAACACTGATGCTACTCTCTGTATTTCTTTCATCACTTCTGTCTCAAATTTTTTTGGCTTAAAAGACGGTGGATCTATAGGTGGATCCACCAAAATGAGTCTCCTGAGCAGTTTTGAAAATCTTGTTACTGGTACGTACCACTGGTACTGGACATTTGTGTCCAGTATTACCGGTGCGTTCTTCCTTTTTCTTCTCCTCTTTTCTTTTTCTGGTTTTCTAAATCAAGAAATTTGGTACCTTCATTTAATACCTAGTTTTTCTGCAACAAGACTTCTGGTTTTTCTGAAACCAGATTTCTGGTTACTCATTGAAGAACTCGGGCTGTATTATCAAGTTGGTACTGCCCGAGTTTAGCCAAGTTTTTAAACCATTCTCCTGGGCATGCATTATTTTAATGCTACCAACTCCTCCATTGCTTCCATGGGCCCATGTAATTGAATGGTTCCTACATTGAGCATGCAAACTTTGGACAAATGAAGCTTGTGTGACGCAAATTTTTTGGATTTGTAAGAAAATATACAGCAATACATGGCGTAAGTCCATTTGGATCCATCATAACAGACAGTGTGATGTTGGCAGGATCAATAAGTCCATGCAAGAGCCTGAAAAACAAGGGCCATTTTGAGTCCATCTCAGTCAAAGGGCCAGGATTTGGGTGGAAATTTATTGGGCCTTCTAATCTATAGGATATGTTTGGAAACTTGGATTTTGCTGTTTTTTTTAAAACATCTCATATTCTTAGATGATGTTGGTTGCTTTCAACAAAAGCTGACAGAGGAGAGAGGGGGAGGGAGAGAGAGAGAGAGAGAGAGGGAGGGAGGGAGGGAGGGAGGGGTGGTTTCGGTTCATTGGAAAATGTGGGCCCATCGGAAATCACTTTTCCAAAAGAGCCTCATATTTCCATTAAAAGACTTAAAACCTTTGCTCTCAAAAGTATGGGAAACAAAGGAAAGGAAAGAAAAATGATATTTTACTTTTCTTTCTATTGTTTTCCACCTAACCAAACACAGCCAAGGAAAAATTTTTAACAAGTTTTGTTCCTAATCTGTATCCATAGTTCCAACCAGATCAGAGAAATTGATTATCTTTGCATTTTATATCTGTTCTCTCAAATCCAGGGTTCCAAACGCAGCCTCTAGTGGCGAGTTGAAAGTAATTTCCCCATCAAAGTGATGGTTTGTAGACCATGGTGGTGAGTCGGAAATATATTCCTCATCAGAGGGAGGGTTCGGGGCTTTAAGTATTCCACTGAGAATACGCATATGTTTGGACTAAAACAGAAGTTGCCCCACCCTCCCTTCCTCCCTCCCTCCCTCTAGGGAAGGGGTTTTTGTCATGTGGGGAGAGGATGTCATGGGTGGTGGGGGTGAGGGGAGATAGTAGTCTGAAAAATTGCAGCTGGACAGTTAAATGTGCAAGGACAAAGTTTCAAAAGAAAGGATTCAGATATTATGAGGACGATTAATATAACGAGTGATTATGGAGAAGCTCAACAGTTAAAGGCATTTGGTTATTGATATTGAATCATTGATATGGCAAAGCTCATCAAGGGAGTCTGAAGTTAGTGTCAGTTCGGAGCTAGGACAGGAACTTCTTTATAGTAGTCAAGACACTCACTTCTTATATCCATTTGACCTCTCTTGTAAGGAAGGGTTGACATCATAGCGATCCAAATTAGTTAATTAGGGATTTTAGATAAGGGGATTCATGGTTTTTTCATAGTATAGTTTATTTGCAGGCAGCGATGTGTAAAATGCAAAGTTTTGGGCTACATTTTGTTTGAGAAGTATGAGTATGCAAGCTATTTGATTTTTTTTTTCCAAATGCAAAAACCAAGCTTTGCAGTTCTGCATTTTATAATTTTGGATTTTATATACATCTTTTAAGAGATTTTTTGGGGGCTTTTTCATGGGAATAAGCCTAGACTCATCCAGTTAGGATGGACTGGTCTGGAACATCCAATACCAGTATGTATGGCCAGTTTGTAGTATTTCTGGATGTGATAACTCAGTCCCTTTTACAGTAGCAAAATATTGGTCGGGGATCGGTTTTATAGGAATAATGTTAGTGATGATTGGTGACATTAACAATATTAAGGAGAAGACGATTTTATGGTTAAACATTTGTGATATCTGGGCCCTGCACTTTTCTGGCTGTACCAATGTTATATACAACTAGGCATGTGTTTTTCTATGGGACATTTGCTTAGCATTCAAATCAGTGTCCGTTTTAAATGAAATTTTTGTTAAGTTGGCTATACTTGGATCTGAGATATACTACAAGTTTTTAGGGCCATTTAAGAAGGATAAAATAATTATAGTCGTGTATAGTCACTACAAGAAAAGTGACTTTTAGTAACAGTCAGTAACCGCTACTAAAAGGGCCTTGATTGTTACTAAAAGTCACGGCAGTAGTTGTACAACCGCTACTAATTCAGGGGCTGCTAAAAGGTTTTAGTGGCGGTTATATTAACAATTGCTACTATTTCTATTTACCTATAGTAACGCATTTTTCAATAACTGATGCTAATTTGTTAAGGTATGAAGCACATGAAAACCGCTACTAATTCATTAAACCGCCACTATTTCCTTCATTAAATAGCAGCGGTTTACATTATTGTTACTAAATCTTCAAATATATAGTAGCGCTTATTTGATGAATCGCTTCTATTTCGTTGAATGTATAGCAACGCTTACTAACAAAACCGCTATTAATTGCCTCCAATATTTAGTAACAATCAATAAAAAATTGATACTAATTCCTAACATGTTTAGTAGCAGTTTGTGTTGACCGCTGCTAAAACCTTCTTCATCCCCCCACCCCCAAATTAGTGAAATGCTATAACAAATCATAAAGAACCTGTGTCACCAATCATAATTTATGCTACTAAAGAAAAACTATCTAGAATGAAAAAAAATAATCGATCTAATGAATGGCATGGGGACGAAAAGCTCGATCATCTCGAACTAACAGCAAGACACGCAACTGTAAGTCCAAATCATAAAGCTCACCTGCAATTCAAAAAAAAAAAAAAAAATAAGATAAAAATTGTAAGACCAAAAAAAATAAGTAATCATGTTTTATAAGCAATCAACTCAACACTGCTGAATTGGGAAAGATTCATGAAAACTAGTTACCTGATTCTTTAATTCCATGAGATTGCTTTAGCCAACAGAAAGGAAGTTTGAATCTAATAAACGCTTCAAACCATAATTGCATATGTAAACTAAAGAATTTAAGATTCAAAACGTAACACTCATCACAAAAGAAAACATAGGAAGATCCAAAAACAAACTTAAGGCAAGCACAAGTCACAAGGTAGTCCACAAAACATAAAATCAAGTTCTTGAGAATTAGGTATATATAATCCCTAGAAGTTTATCATTACTATTCTTGTATTTATTGCAACTGTTGAAAGCCCGCTCACTCAATTTATTTATTGCCTCTATTCCTGTGCAAAAACAGAGGAATAAAATCATAGTCATTACTATCATCTATGTAATTTAGCAATTATCCATATGGAGAAAGATACAATCAATTTTAAGACAATTATCACATTCTCTATTCTACTAAAGAGAAAAAGTAAAAAGGAAAAAAAAACTTCCCAATACATCCTTTTCAATCCAATCCAAGGTAAAACTAAAAGAAATTTAAAAACTAAAACACAAAAGCACATGTACATGATCAAGTTTATAAACAAATAAAGTTTAGCATATGCATATCATGTGAACACAATTGAACTCAGTGATCAGAGAACGTAATGCACCAAATAATAGTGATTGAGAAAGGAAAGAGTTCAAACTGAAGAAATATGGGTCCATAAGGGGTGGTGCTTGCTCCATCTCACACTGCTTCGCTTTCTCTCCAGACCTTTCTCTCCTTCTTATAATATTGGAAAATACCGATACTGACGAGTTACTTCTTACTCCCAAACTCATAATCAGCAAACCAAAGAAAGTATGATATGGTGTCACCAACATTAATCCCATAAAAACCATGAGATAGTCAAAGTAATGTGAACACTCCTCCATGGCTAGTTTGGATTCTATGGGATTTGAAGAGTAGGATGTTCTGCTGTAATCATGAGTTTCTTTAGCTGTGTTTGTGGTATTGACTATTGAGATCAAGTCATTAAATGGATTTGCTGGGTGTATCAACAACATCATTAAATACCTGCAAATAAGTCTTGGCCTTTAAAGAATCAATGGCTTATATTCTGCCTACCAATCTGGCAAGCCGTAATTGTGAATGAAGGGGAGAAAATGGGCTGACCCATCTCTTGGTGGACTGTCAGGTTTAACAAACCCTAGTCCTATTTTCCAGTTTTCCTGACTTCCCTTACAGGTCAATCAAATATGAAGATTGACTGATTCATTGATTAAAAAAAGAAGAAAACAATACTCACGTTCTCTGTTCTTCTAAAGAGAATAAGTAGAAAGGAAAAAAAAACTACCCAATGTGGCTTGTGTCAGGGCTGCCGGTGATGTGGCCCTGTCCCATTGGCTGCTGGATGCCCAGCAGTGCTGGGCACCCAGCAGGTGATGTGATTCCATACCCAAAAGTAACGAACAGCTCTTAATAAGAACAAATTTAACATCACAAAAGGGAAGGCTGATAACCGAAAGGACCCTAATACATGATGCAAGTTAACTCTCCAGCCAAGCACTGCTTATTCAGTTAGCAATAGTCACAAAGAAAATTAGAAACTCATCATCAACCCAACCCCAATTGTGATACTGCCATTCACTATTCTGACATAACATCAAAACAAACAAATGCCCTCATAAAACAAAAGATCCATGAAATAAACATACAAATGGAAACTAGAATCATTAGCATACTAAAGGAGGGTTATAGTTAGACACCACCCAATAACCAATAAGCCAAGTACCCTACACAGAGCCTATTGAGAACCTAAATCCTAATAAAATCCTGAAAAATCAAAACAATGAAAGAGGCTTACTGCAATGGACTATCTCTGATTTGAGTATCACTTTGGTTTTCGGAATCAGAAAATGCATATGTGTAAATATAAGCTTGTGATCATGATTTAATTATATTTTTTGGCTTAAGTCAGCATGATAGTAGTTTTTGTGATTAATGCATTTTCTAATCAGTATAATTAGCAGACTTAAAATTGGAAAAAGAAAGTTTAATAATGTTTAGCTGTATGTAATTAGTAAGGATTATTATGAGTGGCTGAAATAAAATTTTTGCACGGTTAAGCATGCACCTAATCCTATTATATTGCTTAGGCCTGAAGTTTTCTTAAGTACCAATTAAGGAAGCTGCTGCTGACTTTTAGTGATGGCGCGTGCAGGGCAGGTAGCAGCAGATTAGCTATGAGATTAAGTGAATTAGTGAGATTAAGTGAGTTTAAGCCCTTGATTAATCAGAGAATTGAAAAATAAATAAATAAATCAACTTAATTTAATACAACAAAAAAGTGGAATAGAAGTTTTCAAGAGTCTGTCAACAGAATTAGGACTCTGGGTGGAGGAGGAGGTAGGGAAGAAGAAGAGAAGAGAAGAGCAGTAGAGTAAAGAAAAAAAATTGGAAAGAAAACTATCATTAGCTCCTTATGCAACTATTTGAAGTCTATGGAAGAAATATAATATCTGAATCATCATAGAAGAATTTAACCAAAAACTTATCTAAGCCCAAAATTAAAGTTATCTATCTGAAAACAGCAGAATAAATGAAAACACAGATACGGAGTTTCCTAGTAAAGTTTGAAAAAAATGGAAAAAAGCACTTGATATCATAGGTAGTGATATAACCTTGCTAAAGCTGCACACAACCCAGTATGAATCGATTCATATCATTTTACAGGAACCAGAAAATGCAAAGCTAGAAGTGCTATGATTCATTTCCATTGTAACATAGTTTTGGAATTAAGATACGAGTTGGATAAATAGTTCTCTTTTTTCATGAAGCAGTACTTCAACCACTTGAAATAAACATTGTCTAAGAGGTGCATATATCCACATTATAACATAAATTAG
The DNA here is from genome assembly GCA_947561395.2 of Buxus sempervirens. NCBI lineage: Eukaryota > Viridiplantae > Streptophyta > Magnoliopsida > Buxales > Buxaceae > Buxus > Buxus sempervirens. Next base: position 40,368,879 of record OX387183.1, on the reverse strand, counting down.
GCTACATCAGACCTTAACACCTTCAGGAAAACAGAAGGAAGTTAAATCCTTGTGACGCATGGCAAAACTCTTCCCAGGAGGATATGTGAAAAGAATCTGCAGGTTGGAAAAGGATATCACATCTCTGACTTAGAAAAGAAAATGGTAAAGAACTATAAATCAAATTCAGATTTAAAGTGACCAAGCAGAACAATGAAAAACTTGTTTATAGTTAGGCACAAAGAATGACGACGTACATAAAGTGGAGCAAAAGATATAACAACATCAACAAAAATTCATTATCCCCACGAATTCTCTTGCAACACAATCTAAAGAAAATCATATCTTTGGTCAGATTCGGTATATTTAAATACTTCCCAGCTCCATCCAGGTCAGAAATGAGCGCAAATCCCATAAAATTTCTTATCATAAGAGCAAAAACAGTGCAAGTCATTAGCTTAAGTTTGGACTTGGTTAAAATACCTGTATGTCAGTTGAATTATGTTATGTCAGAAAATGGATGTTTAATGTCCAGATCACAAGTATATCATTACAAGATACACAAATGAAGCTAAGACATGGTAAATAAAGTTTTCCATAAGAAATGAATCAGAATATTTGGTTGCTTATTCTGGGGGACCCTAGATTGGTATAGTGGCTATGTGGACCCAGCAGTACTATCTTCTATTTTTTCACATTCTATCTTCCCAAAAGTTCTTATCATGTAATCCTGTCAAAGAAAAATCATATTTATACATCAGGAGAATCTGGGACTAATGCAGCTGTAATAAGAGGTGCTTTAAGAGCAGAGAAGCCAGAACTGCTTACTGTAATCTTGCCTCAAAGTCTAAAAATGCAACCCTGTGAGAGCCAGGAATTACTTTCTAAAGTAAGTTGCACTAAACTCCTTATTTTCGTATTTGTTCCTTCTATATTGAATTTGTAATCTTCCAACTAATATTCTCATGCTTTCTATTGTGAAAAGATAATACCTGATTACATATGAAAAATCAGTCTTAGACTGAACTGTCTTATGCCAATCATTTTTAGAAACACTTGTTCCTTTGGACTTATGCTTTGAAAACCAGAATAAAAAGGAATAAGAATCCCTCATATGACGGTTACAGCTGTGCATTTTTTTCACAAAAAAAAGGCTGGAAGGTACAGAAACATGCTCAATGTTATGGTCCACAGCTTATTAACTATAAGGAACTCAGAATGAGACAACTTATTTAACAGTTGAACAAAAGTTGAAAATTGAGTTGGCACCATTTCATTATTATAAGATCTGATCCTTACCTGAACAAGTACCCAATTCCATGCATTGAAACTCATATCTGATCCTAATTCAGGGTCTTCCCTTACATTAAAAGTCCAGTAATAACCACTTAATGAGTTTCCTAAGTAATCCCCAACTTAGAGTTGAAAAACAATTAAACAATTGCTAAAGTAATATCTTATTCAATTGATTAGAAAAATAAAATCAAAGGTGTCCAGTAGAGCTTACCTATGACTCAAGTTAATGATTCCACCATCCTCATCAGAAGATCCCATTTGCATCCAAATCCCCAGAGTTCGAATACTTGAAGAAGATATTCACTTGGTTCCTGTCAATTGTATATAATCTTAGATAAACAAAGAGAATGGGATTTCAAGCACAAAATAGAGCTGAACCTCACAAGAATTTTGTTATAAATTTTAATTACTATCTTTATTCTCTGTTGCTTTAATTTCAGTAGTGTTAAGTTTACTCACTCTTGGGAATTCTTTAAAGAGAAAAAGATTCTTTAAAAATTAAAAAAAAGGGAAAAGAAAAAATAAAGATCTCTGATTCTTGTTTTGAAAATTAAAAAAAAAAGGGGAAATTTTTTTTTTCCAAGTATGCTTTATTGATGAATGCAAGAAAATAGCAGAAAATAAGGTACCAAAAATACCATGCTTTGGAGACTATGACTTAGCTCAAAGGCACCCGTATCCCAATCAGTATGAAACTTGATCAAACCCAATCTCATGGAGGTACCCTGTTTTTCTTCCAAGGTTGTGTACTTAACAACCTCCAAACGAATGGCAAAGAAAGTGAACTGCCATAACAGCAGGTGCCTACCATTCTTAGAGTAAGATCTCCATTCTGAAAAAAAAAGGTTCTATAATATCTTTGCCACCACCCAAAACACTCCAAATTTTTTCATTGTAACATTCCATACTTCCAAAGGTGAAGGAACAATGAACTAGGAGATGATCAATTGCTTCCTCTGCTCCACTAAAAGGAGAACACCTATTCAGAATCTCCAAAACTGATGACACAAGCCATATCAGATCATTCAGAACTGATGACACCTACTCATCAAATAATATCATCAATTAGCTTATATGCATGCAAATCGTTTCTAAATGACTTTGTTCCAGTTCTCTCTGTTCTCAATCTACTGATATTGCTTGGCACAAGCCTAGCTTAGGATTTTTGTGTTGGGTTTGCAGCTAGCATAAATTTGCCAAATCCCTTACCATCATGAACCTTGAAATCGTTTCCAACAATGAACCAGAATAAGCCCTTAATAAGGTACATAACTGGAACAACTAACCAACTACCCAAAAAAAATTTTTTTTTTTACTTCAAGATCAAGATTTAAGGGAAAAGTGCTCAGATTCCATGCCATATGATGTGTTGTTGTCAGAGAGATTTTGCCAAGTATGATGCACCTATTAATCCTTCTTTAAGGAACCTTTCATTCAATGTCTTTAAGAAATGAAAATATGATAAAATTTTAAGCAGTCAGACCAGAAAATGAATGTTGTGAAGTTTCATTTCTTTACTAAAAAAAATATTGTGCACAGTAAGAACACTTCAAACAGTTAAAGCAAGCTCATAATTATAAGACTTTACTACATAGAGATCAGTAAAGGCAGTTGCAGTTCAATGCAAAGCAAAAAGCAGAAGAAAATGCCGCAAGAAGCATACTTTGGAAAAGGTGGTTCAAGTTTTTTGAGGATGATGGCTGAGGTTTATATTTCAGATAGAAGTCCACTCGTGAGTTGTTGAAGCAACAATTCTTGCCTGCAAAGTGATAAATTTTCTTCTTAATCTGATGACACAAGCCATATCAGATCATTCTTGCACAGAATTGTAATGCTGTGCAAGTTTTTAACAATAAGCCACCAAGTTTTTACCAGTAGCCTGTGCACTTTGGCTAACCAAGCATACTTTTTCATACTCATATGCATACGTTTAATTAATAAAAAAAACCATTATTTAATAGATTTCACTTGTTTATAATGAATTTACAAAACAATTTTTTCAGGTTTGACATTGCTGAATGTTAGCCCTGATCTCAGCTTGAGATGCAGCAGCTCATTCCAAAATACACTGTTGTTAACATTGCTGAATGTCAAAATTATTTGCAATGTTAGATACCCATCTCGATGTTTCTGAAGTTCCCTTCCCATATGTTGGTACCTCAAGAAAAGTTTGTGTGAACACATGGTTTGTGTAAACTATAAATGTATTCAAAGTTCTTAAGATAGTGACACTAAATTGCTACACAAGGGAAGTGCCAGAAATAATATATTTACATATTCCTCAAGACTACATTATAATAGGATCATTGGATGAGATGCACACCTAGTTTGGTAACATCAAAAAAATAAATTGGTTCAAGCTTTTTGACAAATAGTTTGTGTGCATGTTTTTTTAAGGCAAATTCATTAGTTCATCTTGGTTTCTTTCAACTCGACAAATTATCAGAGTTATAACACGATGCCTGGAAGCAGTTAGACAATATCAACAAACAAGAAAACACCAAAATAACTTGAAAAAGAAGTAACCATTCCAATATTCAACAAAAACAGAAGGCTTCTGATTTGTATAGATGATACAGACAAATACGATTGATTGAGAGTCAGTCTGTTCATGAGAGTGATCCCTTCAATGAAGCTTAGAGAGAGAGAGAGCGCAATTGTCTCAGAGTTTGTTGGAGTTTGGTTTCACTTGGATCGGATTTCAGATTTCTCTTCTTTGTAGAAGGATTCTCTGTAGTCGGACTATAGAACTCGGTCTGATTCCTAATTTCCAGGACAAGCGTCCTTTCTTGAAGTCATAGGAAGAAAAAGCGGAAATCTGAGCTCGAATTCGATCTGATCAGATGAAATCGAGAGAGGTGAAGACGAAGGAAGAATCAAAATGAAGTTCTACATATCGACTCGAGGGAAGAGAGTCACGATCTCTTACGGTTCGATTTTAATTACAGTGATCTTACTTGGTGTTGTTTTCCCCTTTGTTGTCCAAGACATCGACCACAACTTCTCAGATTCCAGGGAGTCATTTGATGGCTTTCTTGACAAATCCAGCACAAGCGGAACAAGTCATTCCTATAGATCATTCCAATATAAGCCAAAATCACCGTTAAGGGCGACGGTAGACCTAAAACCCTAGATTTTCAATTTCAAATTCAGAGTAGTCAAAAACGAACATACGAAACTAGGAATCAATAGATCAATCCTGAAACAGCTAGCACAAGATCTAGAAAAGAAATAGAAAGACATCATATCAAAATACTAACACTTAGTCGGATTCTCCAGTTCTCTCGAATACTTCACCTGAAAAATTAATACAAGAGATCTATTCGCCGATTATTAGAAGAAAAATCTAAGCAGAAAAACAAGAAGACACTGCAAATGATGGTTTCAACGGTAATACCATGACTGTTGCTCGGCTCTGCCGCTATTTGCCTATCCTCTTCCTATCTTTCGCTGGCGACGGAAATGGTGGGAGGCAGCGTCGAAGCAAAGCTCTAGTGCGATAGTGTTCAATCTCGACCAGAGGCGCGAAGAACATAGTCGCGCGCTTTTTTGGATGACATGTATAGTAGCGGTGGTTTATAACTATATGAGCAATTGTTATTAAAATTGCTACTAAAACATGGTTATAGTAGCTGATAAAAATAGAACCGTTACAAATAAATGTTAATAATATAATTAGTAACCATTTTATACAAACTGCTACTAATTATATCTTATTGTAGCATCTAAATTATAAATGCTACTATCAACTGCTACTAAATGTCAATTTTCTTGTAGTGAGTTTTACTATGTTATCCCATTTATGTTTCTATATTTGAGTTTTTATCTCCTTTGGTTTGCAGTTGAACATGATCATTAATGTGATATGGCTAATTTTATACTATTATCTTTTTAAAGAATGATGTGCCCATGACTGTTCTTCGTGAGTCACCTTATCCTTTGATAGGGTCTCAGATGCATCTGGCGCCTAGGCACACAACCCACACACAAAACCTGTACCCAAGTCCATGTGGCGTAGTTAACTTTGATAAAGTGATTTGGTCAGGTTGGATATGGGATAGTAATTAATTTATTTATGGGATATTCGGATTAGAACTGGATATCAGTTCTTTTTATGCATTGGATTGTCAGATTGAGTAGTGATCTATGAGATGAATTATCAAATCAAACTGAAAGTGCTCCATTCTAGTCTTGTATGGTCTCTTAACCATCTTATGGCTCAAATGAGACATTTTAATGTCTAATGATGTGATGATGATACCATTTTTATCCAATAGTGGTTTGTCTTAGTACCTGAGATAACTAAGATGATGTGATTTTTTTTACCTTACGATTATTAAAATTAATTTCGTTGCTGTTCCAGTGAAATTTTGGATATGACTTTGTATTGTAGTCCCTGACTGTTGTAAAACATGCAACTTATGCTTGTTCTTCTTAGGATAACGAAATACCCATGATTTTTATTGTGAATTAGTAGCAATGCTCCATAGGTATTGGTGGTTCAGCATGATGAATTGATGCGTCTTCAGTGTGGTTACAGGTTTCCCAAATGGAATTAAAATTAAAATTTAGAAGAAAGGATAGATACACTGACCGTGTTCGTACTTATAAAAAGCGCACAAAAATATTTTGTTCCATATTACGATATTCATTGTATGTATGTTGTCAGTGTGGTCCATAACATTTTGTATCATCACTTTTGACCTTTTTTATGGAAGTTGGTGTCATCTTGGTGGAATTTGACTGAGCTGAAAGCTGCATTACCTAGTCTGGCGCTATTATTTGTGAGATATATGTTCCCTGAATTTTTGGAGCCAAGTTTATGCCAACCATAAATAGTAAATTAAAATACCTCTTACTAGAAAAGCTTGGTCACGAGTCAGACATGTAAATTTAATGGCTTGTGTATACTCTACAATACAATCCAATATATCCAATTTTATGCAGGCTAAATTGCATAAAACATAGTAATTTTCATATCAAGGCTGAACCATGACTTGTTATTTGTACATGCTGCTTCTACATGCATGAATCTGTTCATTTCTGCTTCAAACTTGCCTATGCGATTACATGTGTTGATGCATGGATTCATTGCCTAATCCCTCAAATTGACAAAATATAACTTGATAATTGAGAAACTAATGTATGGTTAATTATGGGTCTTGCTGCTCTGCAGTCCATGAACAGTGATTCTTAGTGACATCTTTGGTCCTCGTAATATTCATGCTGTTATCCTGAAATGTGGTTGTGCTTTAGTTTTTATATCTAGGTTAAATAATTTGTTAGAAGTGTAAGTTCTGTGAGATCTTTCTCAAGATTCTTCTTTTCTGATGCAGCTTTATTGTTGGAGCTGATGCTGTGACGAAATCCGTATCTGTAATGGCAGAATCAAACACAGGAATTAAAGACAGTTCTCAGATGTCTAGAGACTCATTTAGAGAACCAGACACTGCCATTCCATATGATTTATCAGTATCTACAATGAGCATTTTATCTTCTGGTGCATGTACGGACATTTCGAGTTTGGACGATGGGACACTTGCAGCAGGCCCTACCATTTTTTCAGTCACTGCACCGTCAGTTTCGATTTTGAATGGCTCTGCAAGTTCAATTTTCTCCGGTGAGCCTACCACCCCTAAAACCAATGTTTGGTCCAGCAGCAGTTCCTCCATGTCTGGAGCTGCACCTACATTTTCTGAACTACCCATATTCCAATTTGGGTCCAGCACTTCATCAGTTGATGTGGAAAATTCTGTTTCATCATCATCAGCTGCCAATTATATTGTAAACTCTGCAAATGCAGAGCCCAATACCAAGAAAGTTACATTCCAGTTTGGGTCTGGCACCTCGTCAATGGTTCTTGCAAAATCTGTTTCATCATCATCATCAGCTTCTTCTACCACGAAAGTTATATTTCAGTTTGGGTCTGGCACCTCGTCAATGGTTCTTGCAAAATCTGTTTCATCATCATCATCAGCTTCTTCTACCAAGAAAGTTACATTTCAGTCTGGGTCTGGCACCTCGTCAATGGTTCTTGCAAAATCTGTTTCATCATCATCATCAGCTTCTTCTTCCAAAGATTTTAGTCAACTGAATTCTCTGTTTGTCACATATTCCATATCTGCAAACCAAAGGAGCGACGTTTTTGGGTCCAATGCTTCAGCAGAAATAAGTAATACAAATTCTTCACCCGTTAATTGTCAGTCTCAGAGTTCTAATCCTTCTGTTTTTGGCGCTGGATCCTTTCTGGGTGCACAGGCAGCTGCTGCTGGAACCGGGGTCACATGTTCTACATCAAAAGTGCCGAGTCAGATGGACTCATCTTCTTCGTCTCCTATGTTTGTATTGAGTAAGATTTCTTCTATAACCTCTGGCAGTTTTCTTTCCGGTTCAAATCCTGCTGCTAAACAGTTTGGTGCAAGTTCTTACTCTGGATTCAGTTCCTCAGGAACTGTCTCTATGGGGGCTAACTCTATTAGTTCTGGAAATGGCACTACCGTTTTTTTTGGTTCCATTACCCAGTCTACTGCATCCGGAATTGGCTCCACACCTACTGCATCCATCTTTATTTCTCCATTTGGCTCAAAATCTTATCGGGCAACTGGTGTTTCATTTGAGGGGTCATCAACTGCTACAACTGCTTCTAGTGGTGCGCCAATGGTGTTTGGTTCAACCAGTGGTGCCTCATCAGGTTCCATTTTTTGGTTCACTTCAGCCGCTGCTTCCACTTCTTCAGCCTCTTTCAGCCAACCACAGCCTGTGCTTGGAAACCCAAATCCAGTTGCTTCATTTTGTTCATCTTTGCCCAGTAATGATCAGATGAGCATGGAAGACAGTATGGCTAAGGACACGGTACAAGCATCTGCACCTGCAGTTCCAGCATTTGGCCAGCCAGCGGTTTCACCTACACCCTCCAACTTCATGTTTGGATCTCCAGCCTCATCAGGAGGATATCCTTTTCAATTTGGCAGCCAACAGAGTATAGCAACTCCACAGATCCCCTCCCCATTTTACGGTTCCTGGAAATCTTGGATTTGAAGCTGGTGGAAGCTTCTCAATGGGAATTGGGGGTGTGGATAAATCAAATCGGAGAACCAGGAAAGTTAATAGAAATAAGATACGGAGAAAGTAGATACAATTCCATAGGTTTTCTTCCATTCAAACTTCATCCTGTACGTTCTGGGCAACGGGCGTTAAATCTACAGTGCGAAATAAGAAGTGCAGGTTTGCTGTCTCATTATTGTTTACTGGATTTCTTGGTACTTGCATATGGCAAGTCATAACAGCTATGAATTACCTTTCACATTTTCTTTATTCCATTCCGACTTTTTCTTTTCCCTTCAACAGTCCCTTTTTTCATTCTTCTATTAGGATAAAAATGATATTTGAAAAACTTCTTACATGCTGAATTCGATGACCGTTCAATAAAATTGCGATTATAAAGACAACTTGGATAAGGCTTAGACTTAACCCAAGGAAAAGAAGGGAAAAAAAATAGTTAGGGTCTATGCCAATCTTAGATTTGGGCATAGAGCCTGTACATGATCATCCCAATAGGATGAGGGTTTTGTGCGTGATTTTGTGTGTGATAACTTATTTGGAGAATCCCACTTGCAAGTTATGTATTAGTTTTGAAATATCATAAATTTAATGTTATATTTAATTAAAAAAAAGCCTTATTTAACCATGCATCACTTGCTGATGAGACCTTCTTAAAAAATCTATTTTCAATCTAAAACATTATATAAATCAAACTAATGATTTTAGTTTGTTAAATTTCTCTTAAAGAACAAGATATCGTCACCCAAAAAAAAAAAGAGAGAAAAAATTTTGTAATGTCACAATAGAATTAGTTTTTTTTGTTATAATAGGATTATTTTTGCTAAGTGGCTTAATAATTTTCTCAATCCAGGTAATCGTTTTGATTTCCTAATTTTGCTATGGTTTCCTAATTAATTTAGATTGAAAAAGAAAAAAAAATACTTGTTGGCTTCAGATGATCGTTTATGGCATTTTTTTAAGCTTCAAAAGGTAACGTATAACCTATGATTGATTTATTATACACTAGTTAGGGGAATGCACGCGCTATGCGTATTGAATATTAGAAACAAAGAAGAGCTTTTGCTTTTTTTAAGTGAGATGCTTCCACTTGGAGCTTTCAATATTACTATTTTTTTTTTTAAATGCAGGGCCCATTTAGAGTAAGACTAATTGTTGAATGATCCACGTGGAAGCATCCCACTTTAAAAACAAGGGTCAATTTAGACCCAAATTGTATAGGGTTTTATCTAGTTGGTTATGATGTGACATGAGATAACAAAACTGTATATTGAAATTACTTGGAAGGCATTTTCGATACAAAATGTAAACCCCTTTATAAAAGTAACAGATATGTGAACCAGCGGGCCCCTTTGTTCTTCAAGTACCAATTCTCTTCTTGGATATGGAAAGCATTAATGACGGATAAGGTTTATGGTTTAAGTGTTACTCTTGCAAGGACTATTATACGTGGATTGCAATGAGATAAAAAGGAAAGATTTTGGGAAATTTAATTTTTAATAATATTTTATCAAACTATTTAAGATTTAGTCGGCAAAGTTTTGAATTTTAACTTTTAATACACCTTTATCAAAATAATTAATTTTTAGTGTCATTTCACTATTACAAATCAACTATTCCAAAAATGCCCTTACGTCACTTATCCAAATGACTTGTACAAGTCACTTTATTGACTTGTACAAGTTAATTTTTGACTTGTACAAGTCATTTTATTACTTGTACAATTATAAACCATGGCTGAGATTGAGAAGCATGCTTTGATGGCACTTGCTAAAAAATCTTTGGGAAATTTAATTTTTAGTGGTGCTTTATCAAAATATTTAAGATTTAGTCGGTAAAGTTTTGAGTTTTAACTTTTAATACGCCTTTATCAAAATAATTAATTTTTAATGTCATTTAAATGTTACGGATAAATTCTTCCAAAAATACTCTTATACAATTTACTTTCGAGACTTGTACAAGCAATAAATTGGCTTGTACAAACCATTTTAGACATATTTGGATAGAAAGAACTGAAAGAAACTTTCAAAAGAAAGACACCCACAGGAGTTGGTATCTGCAGGTGCAGATGCTTGTACCGTGTCCTTAGCCATACTGTCTTCCATGCTCGTCTGATCATTACTACTGGGCGAAGATGAACAAAATGAAGCAACTGGATTTGGGTTTCCAAACACAGGCTGTGGTTGGCTGAAAGAGGCTGAAAAAGTGGAAGCAGCGGCTGAAGTGAACCAAAAAATGGAACCTGATGAGGCACCACTGGTTGAACCAAACACCATTGGCGCACCACTAGAAGCAGTTGCAGCAGTTGATGACCCCTCAAATGAAACACCAGTTGCCCAATAAGATTTTGAGCCAAATGGAGAAATAAAGATGGATGCAGTAGGTGTGGAGCCAATTCTGGATGCAGTAGACTGGGTAATGGAACCAAAAAAAACGGTAGTGCCATTTCCAGAACTAATAGAGTTAGCCCCCATAGAGACAGTTCCTGAGGAACTGAATCCAGAGTAAGAACTTGCACCAAACTGTTCAGCAGTAGGATTTGAACCGGAAAGAAAACTGCCAGAGGTTATAGAAGAAATCTTACTCAATACAAACATAGGAGACGAAGAAGATGAGTCCATCTGACTCGGCACTTTTGATGTAGAACATGTGACCCCGGTTCCAGCAGCAGCTGCCTGTGCACCCAGAAAGGATCCAGCGCCAAAAACAGAAGGATTAGAACTCTGAGACTGACAATTAACGGGTGAAGAATTTGTATTACTTATTTCTGCTGAAGCATTGGACCCAAAAACGTCGCTCCTTTTGTTTGCAGATATGGAATATATGACAAACGGAGAATTCAGTTTACTAAAATCTTTGGAAGAAGAAGCTGACGATGATGATGAAACAGATTTTGCAAGAACCGTTGACGAGATGCCAGACCCAAACTGAAATGTAACTTTCTTGGTAGAAGAAGCTGATGATGACAATGAAACAGGTTTTGCAAGAACTAGGGGGTGGAAGTCGGGCTGCAATAAAAAACCGAACCGAAGCTAGTGGGAATCAACCCTAAACTGAACCGAATTAAAAATCGATTGAATTAAACCGAAAACCGAACCTAGTTCAAATAAAGAAACCGAAACCACATAATAAATTTGGTTCTTTTCAAATTCAAAGGTGAGAGATTATAAAACGTTTAAAAATCAGGCGGTTCAATGCCATGAACCACAAATTAAAAGTGCAATAACCCACGAGGGCTGGTTCGCAGCTCACTCGAAAATGGGCCTTAAGCCTTACCTTTATAACTAGTCGGCTGGGGAAGATTCTCTCTCCCTAGCCGATGTGGGAAGTGGGAGATCGATTCCCTACGCTCAAGCCTGCCTATAACACATCCTCTAGAGCAAACATATCCTAAACCAACCCTATAAAGGTTCATAGCAAATCGACTCTAATTCGAGCGGGGCGAGCCCGGTTGACCCGAGTATAATATAAAATATTAAAATATAAAGGATTTTAAATAAAATATTTAAATTAGTATTATATTTTTTTATTTTTAAATAGATATATAGATATCATTGTAATTAAAAACATTTTTCTTTTATACATTTTTGATACAACCGGGCCAACTTGACTTGCCCTGTTGCAAACTTAGTAGGCCGGGTTAAAGGTTTGGTATTTGCAAAGCTCTTACGGGGACTAGTTCGGGTTTACTAAAACCTACCTGAAGTGCCCCGTTGCCATTCCTACTTCTATCTCTTAGTCTAAATTTTTAGCCCAATTCTTTAGATTTTTTGAACACATCCTAAAAGAATATATATCTATTCTACATATAAGCAAAGCCAACTTGGGAGAATATTCTCTAGATTCTGGTTCTTTTCTTTTATCAATTGCCTTCTACAACCAAAAGAATCCTGAACTATAACCATCACCATATACGCCGTTCTTTCCACTTTCTAATTTAAATTAAATCCTACTATTATCTCTATGTTACAATTATTAGGTTTAAGATGTGCCACCACTAATCTATACTGTATATAACGTGAGGCGCTCCCTTGGGAAGTGTGCCCAAAACAATTTAGAACTTTTCCAAAATACCCATTCCCTGCATAGTTTGGTTTCAATAATACAGGGTTATACCCATCTCAATTCATCATTTTTGTACAAAAACAGTTAGTTTGTAATTGCCCCCACTTCTCCTCTCTCCCCACGTCTCCTCTCTCCATTCCTTTCTTCCATGTGTAGTCTTGCACATGCATATTTGCTAGTAATTATTAAGCAAACTCAAAAAATTCTATTCCTAAGTACACATTACCCTTACACACTATTTCGAACTCTAACAAGTAGCTATTGATTTGAACGGACAGGATGGTTTTCCTTAACTGTAACCAACGAAAATCCTCACGATACTTAACCTCTAGTGTTGCAGACTGTAGAATCTTTTACCATATAAAATGGGAAAAAGGTCAAAATGATCACTTTGGTCTGTGTGCGAAACGTGGAGAGAAGACATTTGTCCGTCATCCATTTACACGCTTTAATGTCTTGAGTGTTTTCAATTGAACAAGAACATGGCCATCATCAAATATACATCGAAAAAAAAACATGGCCATCATCACTAACTCTTTGATGCTGGAAATTATAGCGTGTAGCGCATTGGTATCATCCCCTTTGTATGGTTACTTTCTCACCCACCCGAAGTGGTTGGTATGCTACATATCTTATTTAACTTATACACTAGCAATGTGCACGTCGATTACTGCATGTCATGGGAGGGAATAATTTTAAAGGTTTTTGAAAAATTGAGGCATTTTTTTTACCATTATTAATGTATCTTCACTGATTCTTCAAGATGGTGTGTATGGGCTACTATGAAAAGTCTTGCATTTTGATTGGCACAAATTCCAAGGGGCCGACTCTCATTATATATATATATATATACTAGGGGACTGCACACACTATACATGTAGTATATTTGTAGGGCCCACTTAGATAAACAATCGGCTCTGATATCATGCCATTCTAAATAGGTTGTTATGGCATGTTTAAATTTGAATATAAGAAAATCAATAATGGTATAGTAGAGGATTGTTTTGTTTGAGGAGGAAAATCTTTGGAAAAAAAAAGAGGGACCAGAATTTAGAGGGAATATTTTCCCATCTTCTCTTTACTAATAGTATATATATATAGTATAGATTGTCTCCAGATTTTTGCTTGTAATTTTCAAAGGGAGATCCTTCTATTGATCCCAATATGCTGATCAAAATTTTTTTACATCCTTTTGTTCACCAAACATTCTTCTGTTTTCTTTTCCCCGATTGTTATAATCTGCGATAATGATATATTGTATCAATAAGAGAGAGGATTTAACCACAGGAGCCAAGTCGCACTAAAAGATAGAAAACAATGCGTTTGTGCGTTTAGTTTGGCAGCAATCCTACATTAATTACATAAGTCGTTGTTGGATTCTAGGTTTTTATGTCAAGCTTGTTGTTCGGAAATAATGAATGAGATAGCAAAATACATAACGAAGAAAAAACAAATCGATATCACAAAAAATGCAAAGATTTATGTGGGTTGGCTTTTAATGCTTACATCCATACAAGTGAAGATGATGAGAAGATTTCACTACATTACCAAAAAAAAAAAAAAAAAGGAGAAGATTTCACTAAAAGCAAAAATACAACTGCACGATGCTTGTATCTTGTTATCAGCCATGCCACTTTTCGTGTTCATCTGATCACCGCTGGGAAGATGAACCAAATGAAGCAATTGCGTTTGGATTTATAGATACAAGTGTGGTTAGCTGAAAGAGGCTGAAGACATGTTTTAATTTACTATTTAGGGTTGGCATAAACTTGGCTCCAAAATTAATATACACTTTTTTGATTTGAAATGATGTTGACACTTTTAAAGTGTGTTAAAACCATCATTGCACCTATCTAAAAACTTAAGTTGATAGGTGAAGGTGTAACTAAACATATGTAAAATACTCCTCCCTCCCTAGTCCCTACCACAATACCCCCTCCCTCTCCTTGTGCATTTTTGCATGGGCACACACCCTGGTTACAAACAGACAAATAAATGCCAAGAAAACTTGGCCCTAAGAGTTGATGAACACAATACCTTCTGCTTTGATACCATGTTAATAGTCTTTGCACCTCAAAGCTTAATTGATACCATGTTAAACAACTATTGGACCTAAAATCTTGATATTATGTTAAGCTTTTAGGTGCAACGGTTGTGTGAAAAGCCAACATGGAAAAGAATAGTTTATCCAGCATTCAACTTGAACCATAAATGACGAAGTTCTTTACACAAGATATAGGGTACATAGTAAAGAAGTAGCCTCTAAGGTATTTGGGGACACCACTAGATTGGGACCCGGGAAGGCTTTGGTTTTTTGGATATGATTATAAAGAAACTAAGGAAAGGCGTGGAACTTCTTTTGGTATGCAAAGAGCAAAAGAAAGACAATCTTGTGAAGTGGGGTCTAGTTACTCAATCATGCTTCTTGGGGATGTGGCATTAGGAGATGTCCAAGTAAAGAATTAGGTTTGTCATGCCCTAATTTCAACTCTATAAAAATCCCTAATTAATAATAAATATAATAATAGATACGATAATACCTTGAAGACTTAGAGATTTGGAACGTGACTGCAGTTTCTATTCTCCCCAAAATAGAAACCCAAGCAGACTCACTCTATCACATGTGCACTTAGAATTATAAACGTAAATGAATTGAAAAACAACAAATAGGATCATTATACTTTGAGAATATGAACAATTAAATATTCATTAAATACAAATACCCATAAGTACACCAAGGTTAACATAAACCTGACAATTCATCTACGTATACTATTATGATACTGAAAACACATCCAGGGTGACAATCTACATCCTATGCCATGATTTTGTTACGTTACTTTGACTTTGGTAAAAATGTGCAACTGCAATATAGTAGGGGTGAGCACAAAGCTTAGTAGGTATTGTGAGACCATGGCCTTGGGTTGGTTGGATCGTCAAACCATTTTGGTTTGGAGTCGCCACTATTCATCGGGTCATGGGAAAAGTAAGTCCTTCACTTATCAAGAAGGAAACTTCTTGATAAGTGAAGGAGACAATGTTTGTCCATCGTATGAATCCTTCTCTTATTAAGGAAGGATTCATTTAGTAGATAAGTATGAAACCCCCTCTTCCTTCTTTCATTTATCCCATGTGTTTCATATCTTTCTTTCCCACGTTTTCCATCACCTTCTTTTAAAAAAAAAAAAAAAGAGAGACCGAGTTCACCTGAGTCAAGCTTGGTTCATCTGTTCCCTTGTAGTCCAACCCAAATTGGGGGTGTCTACAGGTATCACTTCTACGTACAAATCAAGTCCCAAGTAGAACCCCATATGTAGAAATACACCTCTAACAATAATAAATAATCATAACAATAATGCCAACAAGAGGAAACGCGATATACAAGTAGATCAGTAAGCAATTAAAGAAGTAGAATTATCATATAAACACGTACACAATGCAAGTAGATAAACAAGTAAATTATAATCATATGCTTGACCCCTAATACTTCTATATGAGTTTATATGTATAATTCCCTAGGAAAACGCTATATGAAAGAAACACCCCAAAATACGCAAAGTCAAGCTCAACCAATCATGCATGTAATGAATGCAGTGAAGTACGTATAAAACCTCTAAAGACATTCATCTTCGCTTCATGAAGTATCTTAGAATTGCAAGAAATAAGGATCATGTAACGCCCCGAATCCGGGTCATTTTTTTTTCTCATTTTGACTCGGATCAAGGCATTAACTTGTGGTATATTACAATCAGTTCAAATATAAGGAAATAAAGAACTAAAATTTATCAGAGTGCTAGGAAGCTTAAATCATTTATTAGAAACTGAATCTTCCTATTACATCAATTTATCAAATGAAAGGCAACTACAAATTAACTAACTCTTAATATCCTACCAAATCATCTATTATGATTCCAATAAAATAAATACAACTATATAAAATTATCCTATTCTTTTCATATGGAATTTCTAGACTTCACCCCACTATTTGTCTAACCCGTGGCGTCTTCTCCAAGATGACTTGAAAAATAGAATATGAAATAGGGGTGAGATACAAATATATCAGTAGGTAACACATGCATGAGGAAAATCGGGTTTATATATATATGGAAAATAACAGTGGTTTCATGCTCAGTAAAATAATCAAGTAATCACAGTCGGTAAGGTAAACGAATAATCACGATACAAACAAACATTGAATCAATGCCCGAATTAAAGGAAGTTAATCATGTGCATTTCATTTCAATTTAAAGGACAATGTATTATATTTCACATTCCCATGGTTTCTGGTTTATTTTCCTTAGTGTCTTCTTAAGAACAATTCTACATTTTATTCATGATTCCATAATATTCCATTTTACAAGTTCACATTAAATCATAGCAGTTCTGTTTAATTATGACATTTCAATATTTCCTTTTTAAATAAACAATCCATCAACCTGAGAATCAATCATTATATCAGTAATAAAAGCCAACCTTCAGGTAGTAGCCTATCTCTACCACAGGACGCAAACAAATAGTATCCACACAAGTTCTGCAGGAGATGCACATCTCTAAGACTATAGATACCCCCTGCAGGAGACAGCATAACTCTACCGCAGGATGTGAACACCTAGCATCTACCTCTACCGTAGGAGATAGCTTCCTCACCTTCCAGTGGTAACTCATACACCCATCCTCCATGTGGGATGCAATCACGCATAATTACATCTCCTCCACATGAGGTACCTCTCCTGTAGGATGCAGTCCATCGGAAATACATCTGCCCCACAGGAGGTAATGAATCTCTCCCGCAGGAGGTAATGTCTCCGCCACCAAGCGGGTTATCTCTGCCACCAAGCAGGTTGGGTCTTCGTCACCAAACGGGTTAGGGTCTCCGCCACCAAGCGGGTAATCTCTGCCACCAAGCAGGTTGGGTCTCCGTCACCAAACAGGTTAGGGTCTCCGCCACCAAGCGGGTAATCTTTGCCACCAAGCAGGTTAGGGTCTCCGCCACCAAGCGGGTTATAATCTCTGCCACCAAGCAGGTTAGGGTCTCCGCCACCAAGCGGGTTATAATCTCTGCCACCAAGCAGGAAATAATCTCTGCCACCAAGTAGGTAATATACAATACATCTCTGCTACCAAGCAGGTTATTAATAAAACTGGCCACCAAGCCATTATATCAGAAATCTGTATTTCATAGTTATTTATATCGTTGTTGACTCATGTTTCAATCATTAATCCAAAATCTTATTTCAAATTCAGTTCATTAGTTTGTAATCACAATGCCCGGTCTAGTTATATGACAATTAAAGGTTATGTAAAGTTATAAGGTAATTTAGAGAATAAAGTTTAGGGGTAACAAGATACTTGCTATTTACGTAAGTTTATGGTTCTTGCTATTTATTAAAGTAGTTCGGTAACATTTAGGGATGTGACAAAATATAATAAGGTAGGTGTTATTTTGGTAGAGAAACTGAATGTAAACCAATTCAATTAACTAAGGTATATAGGGTCCTTTCTCCAATGTCTATAAGGTAGTTTCTGATTTAAAGTCTCTATTTATAGAAATCTGGTTATTTATATATAAATCAATGTCTCTTAGTTAATTAATCTAATTTATAAAGGTTTATCTGCATTAGACTTAGAATTTCTTATTTAAGATTAAGTTAGGCAACTAATTACCTAAAACAATTCCCTATTTATTTTTCTGTAAAACAGGAAATTAGATAAATTATTTTGGTCTTAAAACATCTTAATTAATCATTAAAATTATCTAAAAATAGTTTGGAATTGAATCAGGGTTTGAAATTATGAAAATCTGCAAAATCTGAACAGAGCGCCTAGGATTGCTCAGGATCGCCCCGGTGGTCTGTGATCGGCGGTAGTTCAAAACAGGACGCCGACAATACGTCTTCCAGCAGTCTTTGGCGGTCTAAGATTTTTAACTAGCGCCGAGGATCGCCGAGTACAGTCGAGGTCGGCGGTCATCCAAAAACGAACAGAAATAGTTCTAAATCATGATTTTTCTCATCTAACCTCATTCTATCATACATATAACATTGATACTAAACTAAATACATCAATAGATCATATAAAAACATGCTCTTGCGATTAAACGAACGTAAATACAAAAAACGAACGAAAACAATGTCACCTACCTCTGTTTCGAACTGTTCCTTCTCCCTCCTCCTTCTCCTTGTGTTGATGACGATTCTCTACTCTATACAGACACAAAGCTCCTTCTTCTTCTTCTCTTCCAGTCGCTGGTCTCTCTCTCGGTCTCCCTCTCTCTTTCGTTTTTCTCTTTCGGCCGACGAATACCCCAAACAGCCGAATACTAACACAAATACTAAAACATATTTTCTAGGGTATAAACCCTATTCTTTTATATCCCATGATCCTACGCAACGCACATGCATCCCCCATTAGACACCCATCCAATTAGAACACAGTTTCAGATTTACTTAATTCTTACCTCGATCTACCACGATCCAACGGCCAGATCTGTGTCAAACTCGGATCTCTTCTATCAGTGTAATTATAATTAATATCCTTCTATAAAATTCTCATCTCCTTGACTTAAGGCTCCAAATCGACTATATTTATCATTATGCCCTTATTCCACTTATCAAACTATAAATATCATTATTAATTGGAAATCTAAACCCAACTTAAATCTATCATTATTTCTCAAGTCTATTAATAACTTAATTTATATATTTATTTATTTACCAATAATTAATATGAATTAGCCAAAATACCCTTCCCTTGATAATTTACATCTACTCACTCGATTTCTCCCGAAATTTCTAAGTCTATTATCTAATTTATTTTGATAAATATATGGACATTCAAGATATTCATATTCAATTATTATTTATTTATTTACTGAAAATTCGGGGTTTTATAGATCAACCCCACACGCCTCTTTATAATTGTTGTGTTTGTGAGATTGTTTAGATACCTCCGACCCGACACACATTCCAACCTACAGACACAACTCGGGGCAATCTGAAGTATCCCATGTGTACACCGTAGTTCTACAGGCTTTCAACCGATCAGAGCACTATGCCCAGTGTGCGCACCTAAATCTGACCTAGATCGCACACCGGGCGCACCTGCAGTGCGTGCCTCGGGACATTCGGAGTCGCCACTGCCTGAGAGTGCAGGCAGACACGGTGATTGCCCTATTCGGGTCTAAGTCTGGTCCGCGGCTTATTAGAGATCTAGCTAAGTCCTCGGTTACGTTCGGGGAAGTCCTGAGACACCCTGGCCCGCCCCGTCGGTTTGACGGGTCCCTCGGGTCTCCCTGGTTTTTGAGTCAAGCTCACCCTTCCTAGACCAACATGCTGTTTATTGGGTCTGGCGGGGCCCTCTGAAGGTGTGGGTCCCTTTTACTTTGATTTTATCTTTTTATTTAGTGGAGTGGGTCGGACCCGGGTCCTGTTGGAAGACCCGTGGGCTGCCATGGTTGGGCCTGGAGCCTAATTGGGTTATTAGGTAACCCATTTGGTTATTTATTAAGCTTTATTTATTTACAATTTGTTTGGGCGTAATGGGCTTGGAATGGGCCCATTAGCCAAAGGTCAAGGGGCCTGGGCCTGTTTATTGAAAACAGGCCTGGTATAGGCCAGTCCAAATGTGGGCCCCCTTAGGTGGGCCCAAGGTGATCTTGGTGGGCCCATCTGGGTCCACAGTCCATAAATGGGCTTAAAATGGCCCAAGAAGTCTAAAGGGTTGGTTCAGGCCGGTTCAAGTCGGCTCATGTCCAACCGGGCCGGAAATTGAGTTTTTTACATTATTTTTACATCTGCCCGTATATGTTATACGGGCAGCCTTTGCCCGTGGATAAAATCCGAGCCGGCCTGCCCGTGAAGTAAACACGGTCCCGCCTGGACCGCTCTGAGTTTACGGGCGCAGCTTGTTTTGCACTTTTGCACAGAATTTGATTAGGATCAACTTGACGACCTTCAGGGGGTGTTCGCGACCACCCACTTGAATTTTGTAGTGCTCCCCAGATGCTCCATTTGTTTCATTTGGCTTAAAAAGCCACTTTTCTTTGTCTTTCCATGCTTCCCAAGAGCTCATTTTTTTCTTGTAGTCCCACATGACCATTGCCAAGAGAGGAGAAGGGGGAGATTACAGGGATGTAAGGGATCTTTACAAGGGAGTCACATCTCTTTTTTGTCAATAAGCAAAAAGAATTAATAAAGTATCTTAAACATTAGTTAAAGTGTCCATTTTTAACTTAAGACATTTTT
The DNA here is from genome assembly GCA_947561395.2 of Buxus sempervirens. Classification (NCBI taxonomy): domain Eukaryota; kingdom Viridiplantae; phylum Streptophyta; class Magnoliopsida; order Buxales; family Buxaceae; genus Buxus; species Buxus sempervirens. The sequence goes on along the minus strand of OX387183.1, from coordinate 40,348,237 downwards.
CTTTCCTTAAGAGGAGTTTCCTCCATGTTGTGGAGAGTTCATCACCATGCAAACAAAAGAAAACAGGTGAGATAGAAATAACAAGATAAAAGCATGTTTAAGAAGCCTTAAATTCAATGTATAATGAACAATACATTACCGAAAACATTTCTTTGCTATTACCTTGTTCTTGGTGATATGTGATGGTGCTCCGGGAATTTTGACAGCGCTTCCGCCGCGTCTCCACGGATTCCTCGAATGGGTTTTGGAAAGGGTCTTGAGGGGTTGTTTATGCTTGCAGAGTGAAAGGGGTAAGGTTTAGGCAGCAACTCAGGGGCAAAATGGGTATTTGGTGCTTGGGATTGGGGTGGCGGCACTTGGGCAGAGGTTGGCCGTGGAAAGCATCAAGAGGGAGTGGGGGTAGGCCAAAAGGAATCGGCTTGTTGAAATGAGGGGGTGGCCTCTCTATTTATAGGCAAAATTTTCGTGCCCGTATTTGAAGTACGGGCATGTCTTGCCCGTAATTTAAATACGGGCGTGCCTTGCCCGTAATTCAAATACGAGCGAAAAACGCACATTTGCAAATCTCGCGAATCAGCCGTACGGGACGCGTGTCCCGCCGTACAGCAACGCGTGTCTGCTTAGAGAATCTTGCCCGTATTTGAAATACGGGCATGCCCTGCCCGTCATTCAAATACGGTCCAGCACGTTTTTAAAATGTTTGGATTTCAAACCTTTATTCAATTTGGTTTTTTGCAAGATTCTTATTCGATTTTTTGATTATTTTATTAAAAAAGCGAGATTCTCTTTATTAAAATATTATTAAACACATTTATCTTATTTATTTTATTGGTTTATTCCATTTTTGCTGCCTTTTTTGCCACATGGGCAGTTTTTCTGGAACTTCAACTGCTCATAACTTCTTCAGCCGGTGTCCGATTTCAGCAAACTTAGTGTCGTTGGAACCGGCTCGGAACCACCTGTCCACTGGGGTCAAGTTTGGCAGCTGAATTGGGGTCGAGCAAAACTTTTTGCTCCCCAAAAGTTTGACCAGCTCATATCTTTTCCATCTGGACTCCGATTCCAGCAAATTCAGTTGCGTTGGAATCGTGTCGAAATGCTCTTTTTAATGAGATGAAGTTTGATGGCCAAATTTACTTGAATTAAAAAGTCAATTTTTGACCCCCTAAGGGTTTGACTTTTAGTTTGACTTTTCATTTTTTGCCATTTTTAGGGGTGCAAAAATCAGGTGCTAACACCCAGCCACTATTTTCGGAATGGAGACCAAATCCCAAGATGCTTATAACATCTTTGTGCCGTCTAGCTCTAAACAGTAACACGGTCTCAACCTATTAATGCCTCTAAGAGATTTACCCTTCAAGGACTTACATAAATTGGTAGCCACATTTTACAAGCTAGGTCTTGGACTCCATGAATAGTCCTCATTACGACATGTAAGGATAACAAATCATATGAACAAGGACTGTTGGTGACTATTAGAATACCCTCATACCTCACCCGTTCAAATAACAATGTCAATGTCATGCTGGATTCATGCAAGAAATACAATAAATCCTATCTAATGCATAATGCAAGCCACACATGGTTTTCATCGACAACCATATCAAATCATCTCCATAAAAATGTCAATATTTAATTTAAAAGGTTTTTCATTGATTAAGAATTAGTCTAGAAGCTCATAATCATGTATTTAGACATGTATCAAGGCATAGATATCAGTAAAATTACACAAATTATGCAAAAATACACAAAATCACAATTCTGGGTTTGGTCGCTTAACCTGGTGCTCGAGAGTCCATTCACAATCAAACCTAGAAAACCAGCACTTGAGTGCAGGGTCGAGCGGCCATATAATAAGACAGGGCTGTAACGTGGCGCTTGAGTGCTATGTCGAGCACCCGCTCGATAAAATTCAAATTATGAATTTGGATTATCCAACTTGAATTTCTTCAATCCATTGATTTAACATATTTTTAAGCATTCAACAATGATTTTCTAACTATCCAAACACACCAATTTCACCCGGATTAAAGTTTAGGTATATAACCATTGAAATCCTAAAGTTTTAGGCTTTGGTTTCATATTCAACTTTCATGATTTCAATCAAACACACAAGCAATCATACAAATCAACCTAGTAGTTTCTAAACATGTTAAGAGCAAAACCCATGAATAATAACATGATTTAAGATCTGAACTTAAATATCACAACTAACATGCTAAATTCTATAAAATCTAAGTAGGCATGCAACAACCAATAATTTCTCAAGGCATACCATGAATTCTACATCATCTCATGTTTCTATAATTTTTCAGAAATATGTTTAGGCATTACTTCTTTAGTTAGGGTTCTACAAACAATTTGAAGTCTATAGATCCACCTACCTTTGATCGCTAAAACCTCTTTTTGTTTGAACAATAGGTGCATCTACATTTTTGCTAATTTTAGATTAAGCTAGACAGCTCCAAACACAATCTCCACCGTTCAGATTAAAGAACTAGATGTCAAGAACACATCCTCCAAGTTTTAGCTCGATCCAACAGTTGAAACTCTACAGATCGTGTTTTGATGAAAGCTGGACATGAATTTTCTGCAACACTTTTCTTCTCCCTGGAATCCTCTTGTTCTCTCTCTAGACCACTATTCCTCCTTCTTATCCTTTATCTTCTCCACGACCAAGCTCGTAGGGTTTCTCTACACCTTCAGATCTCCATTGATGGGCTAAAAGTCTTAATAATAATCCCTAGCTTACTATTTATAATGAGGCCTTAGAGTTTCCTATTCCAACTAGGAATTAGGTTTCTTACTATGATTATAATCCTTACTAGACTTCCTTAATCTAATTAAGATTAGAATTTCACTTAATCTCTAACTTCTTATTTAATTAATTTTCGTCCTATTATTAACCCTTATTTTTAAATATTGCCTAATCACCCCAAAACATCAGTAAATACGCGGGAAAAGTGGGTGGTTTTCATAATATTTATTGCACATCTTGTACCATACGAGATCACTCTCAATTTCGGACAAAGGTAGGACTTGTGCAAGAAACATGGATACAATATCAGCTGCTATGAAGTTGTATGTTTTGTGTCCAAGATATAGATTTAGGCCTAAACCTAAAGTGCTCTTAGAATACTATCCCAAGAATAATGTTCTTGGTGAGATCCAAACTCATGATAACATAATCACCGAGGTTGATATCAAAGACTACCACCCCGAGGAACTTATAGGTATATATCTTTTTTTTAAAATTTCTTTCTGGTTTTGGAATATATATCAAAGACTTCCTCCTCAACCAAAGAAATCAAGGAAGACTCAATTTGTAAGTTCCTTAACTTCACCGTTCCTTCCAATCCTTATAGGCTTGAACATGGAGACAATCCTATGGTCAGTCTTGTTACCTATCTCCTCACTATAGAGAATTTTGTTACCTAGTCTTGCACCATGAAGAGATCTCTTTGTGCAAAGAACAAACTTGGATTTGTAACTGGAGCAATTTGAACACCTACAAATCCAAATGATCTGCTTCTACTCTGCTTGGGAACGCTGCAACGATATAGTGGTTTCCTAGTTATACAATTCTGTAAGTGCATCTGTTAAAACTAGTTTGACTTTTGTTGATGATGCGCATGAGTTATGAACTGAATTGCATGAAAGGATGTCTAAACAAAATGGTCCAAGAATTTATCAGTTGAAAAAGTCCTTGAGTAGCTTTGTGCAAGGAAGTGATTTTGTTAATGGTCATTATGGCAAGCTAAAAACGATATGGGATGAGTTATCACTGTATGATGCAATGCTTGAATGTGCTTGTGGACATATGAAAGTACTAATGGATAGTGTTAGCACCTGATTTTTGCATCCCAAAAAATGAAGAAAATGAAAATTTCAATTAAAAAGTCAAACCCCGAGGGGGCCAAAATTTGACTCTTTGATCCAAAGAGAATTGGCCATCAAACTTCCTCTCATTGAAAAGAGCATTTCGACACGGTTCTAACGCAACTAAGTTTGCCAGAATCGGACTCCGGATGAGGAAGTTATGAGCCGGTCAAACTTTTGGGGAACCGAAAGTTGACTTTTTGTTCAACCCCAATTCAACTGCCCAATTTGCTGAAATCGGACATCGGACGGAAAAGTTATGGGCAGTTGAAATTTCAAAGAAAGCTGCCCATGTGGCAAAATAGCAGCAAAAAGCAGAATATATGAATTAAATAAATAAAATAATCATTTAATAAAAATATCTTTGTTTTTTAATAATATTTTAATAAAAGAATCTCGTTTTAATAATAAAATAATAAAAAAATTGAATAAAAATCTTTAAATAAATCAAATTTAATAAAGCATTTGAAATCCAACATTTTAAAAACGTGCTGGACCGTATTTGAAGTACGGGCGAGGCATGCCCGTATTTCAAATACGGGCAAGCTTCTAGAAGGGGACGCGTGTCGCTATACGGTGGGACACGCGTCCCGTACGGCCGATTTTGCGAGATTTGAAAATGTGCGTTTTTCGCTCGTACTTGAAGTACGGGCAAGGCATGCCCGTACTTCAAATACGGGCACGAAAATTTTGCCTATAAATAGAGAGGCCACCCCCTTCATTTGAGCAAGCCCTCTCCTCTGGCCATAACCCCTGCCCTCCTGAAGCTACCCACGGCCGAACCCTGCCATCATGCCACCACTCCACCACCCTAAACTTTTTTAATGCCTAAATTGCCCCTATGTCCCAAAACCATGCCCAAACACCCAAAACCTTGCCTAAATTTTAACCTTTCATCTTCCTGGATTGAAGAACCTAACCAAACCCTTTCCATACCATTTTAAGAGTTCCCGGAGGACGTGGAAGCGCTGCCCAATTCAATCGGAGTCAACAAGTAATCTTACTGTAAGTATGCTAAACTTGACAATATAACATTATCAATTTCAATATCTCTTCAAGTTTCTTCCTCCATTTTGTTCTTGTGATCACTAATCCAATTGCTGTTTTTTGAATGACATGAGAGATCAACTTCAGGAAGATGGTCATCATAAAAAAAAAAAGAAAGAGAAAGAAAGAGTCTAAATGGCACTTTAATCAATAAATTTAACTACTCATTTTATTCCTTTGAAGATATATGAACTTTTGTAATATCTCCTCCTCTTTCTTGAATGAGGGATGTGGTTGGTTGATTAAATAAAAAAGGAAAGAAGCCCAAGACCCAAAGAACATGAAAGGAGAAGAAAAGTGGCTTTGAAAGCCCAATGAAGCCAATACAACATTTTGAAGAAACTCAGAAGCTCAGCAAAGGTCTTTGGAATACCTGAAAAGGCCACGGAATTGATCCCAGGAAGAGTCGGCACCGAATATGCAAAACTGGAGGCGCCCGTAAACTCAGAGCGGTCCGGGGTGGACCGTGTTTGCTTCACGGGCAAGGCGAAACCGGATTTCATTTACGGGCAGCGGCAGCCCGTATAACAAATACGGGCAGATATAAAAATAATGTAAAAAACTTAATTTTCGGTCCGGTTGGACTGGACCAGACCTGAACCGGCTTGAACCGGTCTCCTATACACTTTGGGCTATTCTTAGCCCATTTGAGGACTTTGGGCCTAGATAGGCCCATCAAGACCACCCTGGGCTCAATTGAGTGGCCCACTTTTGACTGGCCTATACCAGGCCTGTTTTCAATAAACAGGCCCAGGCCCCTTGACCCTTGGCTAATGGGCCAAATCCAAGCCCACTAAGTCCATTGCATGTGTAAATAGTTTCAATAAATAACCAAATGGGTTACCCAATAACCCAACTGGGCCCATGGCCCAACCATGGCAACCCACGGGTCTTCCAACGGGACCCGGGTCCGACCCACTTCACTTAAATAAATAAAAAGATAAAATCAAATAAAAAGGGACCCACACCTCCAGAGGGCCCCGCCAGACCTAATAAGGTAGCATGCTGGTCTAGGAAAAGGGTGAAATTGACTCAAAAACCAGGGAGACCCGAGGGACCCGTCAAACTGACGGGGCGGGCCGGGGTGTCTTAGGGCTTCCCCGGACGTAACTGAGGACTTAGCTAGATCTCTAATAAGCCGCAGACCAGACTTAGACCCGGTTAGGGCAAAACAGTGTCTGCCTGCACCTCTCAGGCAGTGGCAACTCCGAATGTCCCGTGGCACGCACGAAAAGTGCGCCCGGTGTGTGATCTAGGAACCAGGATTTTTAGGTGCGCACAGATAGCTATCAACGAGATTGTGTAATTTAGTTTTTAATGGGACTGAATGATACTTACTCACACACGCGCGACCAGATCATGTTACTTGAACCCCTATCTACCTGCAATAAACAAGGTTTTCTCAATGATTCAACAACAAGAGAAGCAGCACAAGATGATTTTTGGTGTTCAAGCTCCTGAACTTATGGCATTACTGACTCGTAAGAATTTCAACTCTACTAGAATTGGTCCTAACCATGATAGACTCTACTGCAGCTACTAGCACTTGATTTTTGCACCCTCCAAAATGCAGAAAATAAAAATTTCAATTAAAAAGTTAAACCCTAAGGGGCAAAATTTTGACTTTTTGATCCAAGAATAATTGGTCATCAAACTTCATCTCATTGAAAAGAGCATTTTGACACGGTTCCAATACAACTAAGTTTGCTGGAATCGGAGTCCGGATAAGGAAGTTATGAGCCGGTCAAACTTTTGGGGGAGCGAAAGTTGACTTTTTGCTCGACCCCAATTCAGCTACCCAAATTGATCCCGATGGATAGAGGGTTCCGAGCTGATTCCAACAATATTAAGTTTGCTGAAATCGGACATCGGACGAAAAAGTTATGGGCAATTGAAGTTTCAAGAAAACTGCCCGTGTGGCAAAACAGCAGCAAAAAGTTGAATAAATGAATAAAATAAATATCATAATATTTTAATAATATTTTTATAAAAAATCTAAGATTTTTATAATAAAATAATGATAAAATCGGACAAAAGTCTTTTAAAAAATCAAATTTGATAAAAAATTTCAAATCTGGCATTTTTAAAACGTGCGTGCCTAGATTTTAAATTCGGTCAAGGCATGACCGCATTTAAAATGCGGTCAACTCTTCTAGAAATGGGACACGCGTCCCGTACGGCGACAGCTAGCCGATTTAGCGAGATTTTGGCACATGGGCGGCTCGACTGCATTTGAAATGCGGTCAAGGCATGGCCGCATTTGAAATGCGGTCACATTTTTTTTGCCTATAAATAGGCCTCCATCCCCTCATTGAGGAGAAAAAGAGATAACAGAGAGAGAGAGAGCCCTCTGCCCTGTCGACCCCCTGCCTCTTTGCAACCTCCGAAGGCTTCCACCACTCACCTAAACTCTTTCTTTTTCCCAAAATACCCCTTCTTAGCCCTCTTTTGCTACTTCTCTCCATTTTTCCACATAAAGAAACCAGAAAAGCTGATTTCTGGAGTTGGGAGGGCTCTTGAATTTATTAAAGAGCAAGGTAATAGGGAGTTGGGAGGACTCCCTATGGAGAAGGTAATAGCAAGGTAATGTAATTTATCATATTTTCTCTTAATATATAGTGAAATAAAAGATTCTTTAAACAAGATTTTTGCTTATTGTCTTTGAATTTATTTTTTCTTTTCTTTATACTACCTGATTGATCTTGTTTTGCATACTGAGGGAGTCCCCGTAGTAAGGGGAACTCCTTATACGAGAAAATGGGAGGAATGAGCTTTTTAGGATAAAAAAAAGGATGTTTAAATTAATCTGAAGACTGTTTGTGCTTGATGATGAAATTTTAAAGAGGGGCCCTATCCGCTTCTAGCTTCTTATGTATCCCTAATCCCCTCTCTTTCCTTTCATTCAAGATGGGCAATTATTATCTTGCATGTTTATGAATGATTTGAAGGGATCACGAAGAGCCGAGATCTTTCCCATTCGTCGAACATGAAAGCAAGAGTTTGAGCTCAAAAACGAGCATTTGGACTGCTATAAGTGAGTTCTGGAGGCCACAGAAGTCGGCGGATGTCTCCAGTCGTGGCCGTTTGGGCGAAATCGAGCCAAAACCGCACATTTAGTGCGGTTCAGGCCAGACTGCATATATAATGTGGTCAGTTCTGAACCGTAGTTAATCTGCGGTCAAGCTTGGACCGCATTACATATGCGGTCATTTTCTGTAAATAATTAAAAAAAAACCCCCCAATTTTTGGACCTGGTTGGACCCAATCCGACCCATTTCAATGTAATTTGAACCCTTTGGCCTTTTTGGGTCACCCCAAGACCGTTTTGAGACTGTGGGCCCATCTGGGCCCACCAATGCTTTGTGGGCCCTCCAATGGGGCCCACGTTTAATCCAGCCCAACCAAGGTCCATTTTGACGAATGTGCTAAAGGCCACTTGATTAATTGCCCAGTGGGCCAAATCCAAGCCCATTGAACCCCTAAAAACTTTAACTCACTAATTTTGTAAATATTTAATAAATCTTTAAACCAAATAGCCAAATCCAATAAGGGTTACCCAATAGCCCGAATTGGGCCTTGGGCTTGACTTAAGCCCAACTTGAATTCCAATGGGCCTTCCAATAGGGCCCATACCAGACCCACTTCATTAATTGATAAAAAGATAAAATCAAATAAAGAGGGGACCCACACCTTCTATGGTCCCCACTCAGACCAAATAAAAGCATGCTGATCTAGGAAATTGGGTAAGAACTAAGTTGACTTGAGCTAGGGAGACCCATGGGACCCATCAAATTGGCAGGGCGGGCTAGGGTGTCTTCAGACTTCCCTAGACGTAACTGAGAACTTAACCAGAGTCTCTAATAAGCCGCAGACCAGAAAAATTAAAACCCGGATAGGCACCCTTGTGTCTGCCTGCACCTCTCAGGCAGTGGCGACTCCAAAAATGTCCCGAGGCACGCACATCACACATGCGCCTCATCGTGCGACCGATTTTTAGGTGCGCACAGCAACCATTGTAAAGCACAATGCCATATTCTAGAGAAATTTTTTAAAGCTAGGAATGTTGAGGTTCCTATTTGCATTCGCTGTTGCATGTCTTGTCACTTGGTTGAGAAATGTTACAAGTTGAATGGATATCCACCAGGGCATAAGTATCATAACAAGGGATCTGGAGCTACTGTCCCAGCCGCAAAGTTAGACAATTTTATCTCCACTGATCAAAATATTGAAAATGAAAAAAAGTGGCATTAACCAAAGGAGAGTACCAGCGACTATTATCTCTGCTTAACAACAAGGAGGTTCCAACAAGTCAACCTTCAACTACATCTCAATCCATTTTCCAACCTGTTGCTAACACTGCCAATTTTGCTCATCTATCTAAAATAAATGCTTGCAGGTCACACATAAGTCAAAGAATATTGATGAAAGTATCCTACTCAGTAAAGCTGCCTAACAGAATTGAGGTCCCTGTTACACATATTGGGATTGTTAAGCTTACCGAAACTATCATCTTACATAACGTGTTGTGTGTTGCATCATTCACTTTTAATCTTCTTTCTTCCAAGAAGCTTGCTAAAACCCTTGTTTGTTGTCTTGTTTTCTTTTCAACCTGCTATTTTGTTCAGGACCTTCGCTCATGGACCACGACTGGGATGGGTGAGAATAAGAAGGCTTGTACCACTTCTTAAAGGTTAAGGTCTCTCCTAATGCCTTGATGAGTACCATTTCACAATTTCTGAATAAATACAGCTATACAGTTGCTTCTGTTATCAATCATTTTTCTACTTCAGACCGATGGCATTATTGCCTCGGTTATGTTTCAGACTCAATAATTCAATTAATTGAAGATCCTTCTGTTAAAAACAGCTTTATTGATGACAATGAATTGCCTTGTGCTATTAGTGCTTTGGCCAACCATCATAAATCTCCTTTTCCTAGTAGCTCTCATAAATCTTCTAAGTTGTTTGAAATTATACATTATGATTTATGAGGGGTCATGTTCTGTCATTGCATATGATGGTAGCAGATTTTTTCTCACCCTAGTTGATGATATGTCTCGTACTACTTGGGTTTATTTGCTAAAATCCAAATTTGAAACTCAAAAATACATTGAATCTTTTTACAATTTAGTTGAAAATCAATTTGGAGTTAAAGTCAAGATACTTAGAAATGATAATGGTACTGAATTCTTGATGAGGGATTTCTACCATAGTAAGGGTATTATTCACCAGAAAACTCGTGTTGAACCCCCTCAACAAGATGGTGTTTTAGAGAGAAAACACCAACACCTCTTGAATGTGGCTAGGGTCTTGAGATTTCAAGCTGGCATTTCTCTTCACTTTGAATAACATCTCATATAGTGTTTTGTTCTGGCGTAAAGGAGTAGGAACTCTATTGATGATATATGCAGCGGTTAGGATACTTAGAAGTGATACTGGTATTGAATTCTTGATGAGGAATTTCTACCATAGTAAGGGTATTATTCACCAGAAAACTTGTGTTGAAACCCCTTAACACAATGGTGTTGTAGAGAGAAAACACCAACACCTCTTGAATGTGGCTAGGGCCTTGAGATTTCAAGCTGGCATTCCACTTCAATTTTGGAGTTAATGTATCCTAACCGCTGCATATATCACCAATAGAGTTCCTACTCCTTCACTCCAGAATAGAACACTATATGAGATGTTTTTCAAAGTGAAATCTACTTACAGGCACATGAAAATTTTCTGTTTTTTTATGCTATGCTTCAACCATTTCACAAGGGAGAATGAAATTTGATCCTAGAGGAAGTGAGTGTGTTTTTTTGGGATATCCTTTTGGTGTCAAAGGATACAAGTTACTTGATCTTAACAAAAAATCTGTTTTCCTATGTAGAGATGTAACTTTCCATGAGTCAATCTTTCCTTTTCAAAATCAGATTGATAATCAACCTTCTTCAACTCCTTCTGTTTCAATCCCTTTTGTTCCTAACTGTTTTTTAGATATATCTTTGCTATCTAATTCATCACCAGCTTCTTCATCTCATTTGCATCAATTATCACCTACCTCACCTTCACATTCTATACATCCCATTGTGTCTGATGCATTACCATCCAACTCTCCTCCTAGAATTCAACAAACTCCTACACCTACTAGCGCCAGCAACACTTAACCAATTTCTACTGATTCCGCCATTGAAACACCTCAAATTACCATCACTCCTAGCCCTTGTTCTCCTATTTCTCTTCGCGGGTCTCTCTATGGACAAGGAAAGCACCTCAATACCTGCAGGAATATCATTGTCAATAGGCTGTTATTAACTCATCCAACTCCGTGGATCCATCACCCAATATCATTTCAGGTACTGAGTTCCCACTATCCAAAGTTATCAATTATCATAATTTTGCACCTCATTTTAGAACCTTTTCTACTGTAATCTCTTCCCAAACCAAGCCTCAATCCTATAAGTAGGCAATAAAGATCCTCAATGGTTCCAAGCTATGGAAAGTGAGCTTAGTGCTCTTGAGTCTAATGAGACTTGGAATGTGACAGATTTGCCCCCTGGTCAGGTTCCCATTGGTTGTAAGTATGTATATAAGATAAAATACAACTCAGATGGATGTATTGAGAGGTTTAAGGCCAGATTGGTTGCAAAGGGGTATACTCAAAGAGAAGGGATAGATTGTCAACAAATATTTTCACCAGTTGCTAAATTGGTAACAGTAAGGTGTTTATTGGCAGTTTCAACTATTAAAGGTTGGGAGTTCCACTAGTTTGACGTTATAATGCATTCTTGCATGGGGAATTGTTGGAAGAAATTTATATGGAGAAGCCACCAGGGTATAATAAAGGCAGGCCTGGCCAAGTATGTAAGCTGCAAACAAGTTTATATGGGCTTAAGCACGCCTCACGTCAATGGTATTCAACTTTATCCAAGTCTTTACTTGATTTTGGTTTTATACAGTCCAAAGTGGACTATAGTCTCTTTACAAGACAAGAAAAAGATTCATTCACTACACTTCTAGTGTATGTGGATGACATTATAATTGCTAGTGATGACTGTTCACATATTGTTGCTTGACTCAAGGAGTTTTTGAATAGTAGATTCATGATTAAAGATTTGGGACACTTGAGATACTTCCTTGGGATTGAAGTAGCCAGAACTCCACAAGGCATTCTCATCAACGAAAGAAAGTATGCTTGGATATTTTAGCAGAATCAGGACAATTAGGGTCCAGGCCTATGAAACTACCAATGGATCAGAATTCTAAGCTTAGTAAGGATGAAGGCATACCCATATCTGATCCTACCATGTACCGTAGGCTCATTGGTAAGCTGCTTTACCTCACCATAACAAGGCCAGACATATCCTATACTATGCAAAATCTCAGCCTGTTCATGGAATGACCCACCAATTTTCATTCCTTAACTGCTAAAAAGGTTCTTCGTTTTATAAAAGTAGCCCATGGACAAGGGATCTTATTTCCTTCTTCAAACAACCTGCAACTAAGAGCCTTCTGTGACTCAGATTGGGGCTCTTGCTCGGATACACGTAAGTCCATCACTGGATATTGCGTTTTTCTTGGGCAATCTCTTATATCATGGCGATCGAAGAAACAATCCATAGTCTCACGTTCTTCTGCTAAAGTTGAGTACTGGGCTATGGCAACTACTTGCTCAGAGATAAATTCCTCATCCTCAAGCTGCTGAATTGTATTGTGACAATCAAGCAGCACTTCACATTGCATCAAATCATGTCTTCCATGAGAGAACAAAGCATATAGAATTAGATTGTCATCTAATTTGGGATCAGATACTGGCGGGTTTGATTGCCACTCATCATGTCTCCACTAGACATCAATTAGCTGATGTTTTCATGAAGGCGCTTCCTACTTATGTGCTTAATTCTCATCTCTGCAAGATGGGAATAGTTAATTACTATTCTCCATCTTGTGGGGGCCTATTGAAAACTGATGGTTCTCATAAGCCCAATGTCAAAGCCCAAGCAGAGAGCCCACTACCTAAGAAGAGTTGTTTTTGCTTATTTGTTTTCTGTTAAGTTATTCTTCACTGTGTAAGCCAAAACAGAGTAGGACAAGTGGTGGTTCTCCTTTCTCTTGCGGGCAGAGTTAGTTAGGGAATATTTTTTCTTTATTTCGTTTTTTTAAAATTCCCTTCTCAATTGTATATAAAAGCCCTGTGGCAATGTATTTTGATTGATTGGGGTGCTCTCTCTGTCTCTCATTCTCCTCTCATCGTCTCCTACATTCGTCTTTATTGTCTGTACCATTTCTTATAGCTTACGAGACAAAAATTAGGCAATCAAACAATAATTAGACAACAAACATGCAGTACTTCTGATATATCACTATTGGGTTAATGCCAGTTGCCCATACCGTATTTTAATTAATTTATGATTTGCGTAAACTTGGCCTTAAAATGTATATTTTTTTGCTTTGAAATAATGTTTAAAGTTTGTTAAACGACCATTACACCCAAAAGCTTAAGCTTATAGGTAAATGTGTAACCATGTATAACAAAAGGCCAAGATATGAAACTTTAACATTCCCCATATATGCAACTTTACATCGGAATATACATAAAGAGGACAAACATAAGGCAAATACACCCGGAGTACAAGTAGACAAATAAATGCCAAAGTAAACTTGCCCCTCGGAGTTAAACACAAGACCTCTTATTTTAATACTATATTAAACAACCATTGTACCTAAAAGCTGGCTTGATACCATGTTAATTAATTAAACAACCCACCAATTCTAACCCCCTAAACCTAACCTGACAAATTCCAACCCACCAATCCATCGGGTACCCATTTAAATTTAGGTTTATTTTTCTCTTATTTTTATCCCTTACACCCCATTTTATTCTATTTTATAATGCTATCAAGTATTCTCAGCTAATTAAACAATTAGTTAAATATTTTAGGACTTCAATCATTAAATTCTTTATATGACTAATATAATGATATTAATTTTGAGAATTAATAATATTTTCCTATCTATTCAAGTTGGTTATTTATTTTGCAATTTATAGATAATATGAGTCTATAGTATAGACATTACAAGTTGGTTATTTATTTTGCAATTTATAGATAATATGAGTATGTAGTATGGACATTACAAGTTATATTTTTAATATAACATATGCGAGACTAACTATTATAAATTTACTTAGATTTTTTTAGTTAAAATTTTCATATGTTAAAAGGAGTTTTATATAAGCATAATCAAAATGAAAATAGAAATAAAGAATTAATTAAACCAACTTAGGGGTTAAGAGGGCAAGCATCATTTTATATATTTAAATATTTGTTTTAAACCAACTTAAATTCGGTTTATTTTCGGTTCATTTCACTTTAACGAAGGATTCAGCCCAAACCCAAACCGAACTAATTCAGTTGGAAAAATTACAACAAAAACCGAATAGAATATAGACAAAACCCAAGCCAAACCGACCCAATTTGGGTCAGTTCGGTTTTGGGTTTACCCGACCCAAGTTGCACCAAAACTATAAACCCAAAAAGTTAGTGGATCAAATAGTGGATTTATTAATTCAAATCTGTCCAGTATTATGACCTTTACTCAATAACTAATATATGAAACCTTCATTGTTTCTATACTAATATGTAAAAGGACTTCAAAGGCCTAAAAAAAACATGACATATAAACTAAATAAACGGTCGGATTTTTGTCGGTCAAATACGTACAGCTTCATAATCGTAGGGTAGATCATCACAACAAATTAATCACAGATGAAGAAGCATTCAAGAATTAAATAATAACCTCCAACCATCCAATCAAGAAGCTCATGTAGCTGGGGGTGATCCATTCTGTCAACTTTGTAAATTGTTAGCTATGTTGGTTTGTTAACTTGTCACAATAATTCTGTCTGATCATAAAGTTTCACATTGCTAAACAATAAAATAAGATATTGAATTTTTCTTTTCCATTTTATATTTTCTTGCATGTCTCACATTGCCAGTCGCCTTTCCTACATGAAGATCTGGATTACTTTTTCTTGACGAAAATAAAATAAAATCACCTTTTTTTTCTTGGGAAAAATCAATTAAAATTACAACATAGTACATAAAATGATGAATGAGAAACCTCATCCAAACCCAAAATGTCGTGGGTGGCTTTGACATTTATAGAAATCTTAGTAACAATAAAATAGAAACAAATAACAAGAATAATAAAATCAAGGAATATTATCCAGATTTATAGTTGAGGGAATTATGGTATCCTTACCAGTTTTGAACTGATAAGCTTGAATTTTGAATTGGCCGTGAATCAATCCTCTAACGGAGCAAACCATTCCTGTCACATTCTAACTGTTGCAAAGAGGTCTAACCAAAAAGAGCAAGTTTTCAGTCGCAGAGTCTCAGAAACTTTGCATGAGTTTTGAAGATTGGAACGTCAAATCTTGATAGAAAACTTTGTATAAACTCAAAAGGTCAATCAAGAGCCATAATTGATTACAAGGGCGCGTCATACGCATGTCACTCAATGTAATTGAGCTACTATTCAATCCCCACAAAGACAAGTATATGATTCATCTTTGTATGAAATCAAATCAAAATCCAGAAAATAAAGAAGAGTAGATATTGTAAAAAAGCACCAAGGAAAGAGTTCCACCTGAATACAATGAATTACATTAAACACAAACCCCAAATCACATAGAAACCATAAGACACTTTTTTAAGTAAGATCATCCTCCTCAAGTTCTTTGGCTTTTAGGGTGTCCTTCACTCTCAAAAGAAGTGTGGTCTTCCAAGCATCCTAGGAAAGCAAAATGCAATAGTATAAGCAAATTAAACATCTAATCTTCGTGTGGACAGAAGTAGAATTTCATTAGAATATAAACCAGTACCAAATAAGACAAGTAAAGAAATTCAAAAAACAAAGAAACCATATACAAAGAGTAAAGGCCGAGGGAGTATCATCCATTATCGGAAGTCACCCTGCAAGATCTATTCTTTTCCTTTTCTTTATTTCTAAATTTTGAAAGGTATATGATTGTATAAAAGATAAGACAAGATGGACAAAACCATTGATTGGAGTTGGCTTGGAATACATGTATGCATTAATCTCTCTACATTCCTTCAACAAACACAACAAAAGTACTTCAATTCTCAAGAGTAAAATGAACTCCATTTAAATAATCTAGAATCAAAGCAAAAAGTGGTTTCTTACTTAAAAGCATTCTTTTTTCCCTAAGTTTGCCTTTTTGAGTTGAGCATATACATTAAAGAAAATAGACAACTATGAATTTGTTGTAACTCAAATCTATGCTCATGTGTGAAAGCCGTTAAAAAAATCATGTATCAATATCTAAATAATCACAATTCTCAAATTGTTTGTACTCTTAATTTTTCTAAAAATAAAGCTAAAGAAAATAAATATTCAAAATAATAGAGATTTTAAAATTGTTAAAAGTATTAAATAAATCAAACAGAAGAGGGCTTGTCTGGAGCAAAAGGCTCTAGCATAATTACCTTCCATACAAAGTAACTACCATGTAGAAGCTTATTTGGATAGCCTCACTCACTACATGTACTTCAAACTAAACCTATTTTATATATCTATTTAAAAAATAAAAATGTCCATATGGTATAGAGTGCACCTTAAGGATTCTTAGTCAAATGGATAGTCTATATTGTCCAAGCGAATTCATCCAGTATCAATAAAGGTCCTCTTATGACAGGCTAAAGCTATTATAACAGAATAGAGGACATTCATATAAACACAGCTACTTCTTTTCTTTTCCTACCTAACAAAAATTGATAAGATGTCCTTCAAGAATTCAAAAATCGATAATTTAATTACATATCTTCTTCTAACTACTTAGATAGTATTAATAAAATTTAGTAATACAGAAGGCATTTTGAATAGGAGATTAAAATATCATTAAATTTAGGACTTTTAAAGGAAACATATTTTTATAAATCTCCTACTTTATTTAGGACTCTTAAGGGAGATTTATCTTAACAATAGAACTTTACAAAAAAGGGTACCATCTTATGACATATCATTTATTTTATTTACAAACCACAATGTCATCAAAACATCTTAAATGTTATATGAAAATAAAATCTTTATTATCAATGATATTTCTAAATAATGATCTTCTATTTATTTGCAATTTAGGTTTTTGTTTTATTTTTGAGTTACATGATTACATTAACTAACAGTTAATGTCAACAAAATGTTGATGTTATTTTTGAATTATTGGCTAAACGTTATCTAATGGTAATTTATTTTATAACTTTTCATTTTGTCTCGCCAATATCCATAAATTTCAACTTTTAAGAGCATTGAATTTTTCTAACTCTTCAAAGTATAAATTTATTAATAGAGTAAGAGTTTTGTTGTACTAAAATCATATCACCATATCACATAATATAATACTATTTCTAACAGTGTAAGCAATTTTTAACATTCTTACTTATATTAGTTCATATTTTATAATAACTTTTTACCCATCCAAAAATATTTCTCATAAATAATTTAAAATTTATTAACTCGTTACCTTCTACCAAAATCTATAAGTCTTTTGTTACCTTTTTTTGGTCTAAAATATTGATTTCTTTAAGTAAATTTCTTAACTTAAATATCTTTCAAGATTTCATATTATATTTGTAACACATTTGAAATGTTATAATTCTTTTATGATATAAATGTGTACAATTAACAAATACAATGAATCATATTAGATGACCCACAAATCTTGCTAGATTCTCACAATTTTACATTTTTATCTTAAAATCCTAAAACTAAAAAAAACAATTAACATAACTCTATATAGGTGCTGACTCCCTCGCATACTGATATTTATCATGATCAAGATTTCTCAATTCCTAAAAACTCTTTCAAAATATAATAATAATAATTTCTAATAACCTTTCAAAATAATGTAATGTAATCAAAATAGTACTAATAAATCACAAGTTTATCATTGTGAATCCCAAAAAAACACCCCACAAGCTCCAACAATTCAACTCAATTAAAAAAATGCAAATTAAGAAAAATTAAGCTTTATTCTACAATAAAACAGCTATCGTCTTAGATAATCATTTATTATCTTTTGAATTTATCATCTTTATTCATAGCAATAATTTTATATAGGTTTTAGGCCTTAAGTATAATAAAAAGAAAAATCCCTAACACAATATGTAAAAGCACCTTAAATACCTTTAAAAGGAGAACAATAAATTTACTTTAAATTTCAATAAAAAAAATTGACTAGATAATATATTCAGATTAAGCCTAACCCCATTACACCCTTGCAACCAATGTTGCTAGATTTTATTTTAATAAGCCTTAGATGAATAATGTTGCACATACAAGAAATATAATTTTTCTTGCACGCGCCCACAGCGGCCCCCCCCCCCCCCCAAAAAAAAATTTATGATGTTTTTTAAACAAGTATCTGACCTAATTGTATTAAACTTAACTGTAATAGGAATTCAAAGAGTGGGTTATCTTATGACAACTTCTTTTCCCTTTGACATTTCTTTTTTTTTTTTTTCAGCATTTTCATGGAGAATGAGTTTAATTTGGGCAGCCAAACTTAGCCCGAAATCAAAAAATTGGTTTGGGCTCAATAGTTTAGGCTGTAGTTTGGGCAAGCCCAAATTTGAGGCAACTAATTTTAGTTTGGGCTGAGGCCAAATTGATTAAAACTAACCCAACCTGCCTTACTTAAAGCCCTAATCACCACCATGTCACTAGCGCCACAACTACCATGAAAATCTAGTGATTGGTTTTGGCAGATGTACTACCACCACCATTGACTATGACATAATCACTCTTCTGGCAACAATATCAATACCATATTTACCACCACCAACAATGATTTCAACAATGCTACAATGATTACTGTCGGTGGTAAAAGTATTTCTATCACTAGCTGACACAGTGAAAGTTACGAAAACAAGGATTAATCTCCGTTAATCCTAGAAAACTGGAATCCAACAACAAATAACCTTGAATCCACAAGGAAGATAAGAGAGAAACTCTGTAGTTCTTTAAAAAAATAATAATGTCCAAAAAAATTCGTGTACAACCTTTACCCCTTATTTATAAACCTAATAAAATTAGGACTCCTACTCATAGTAAACAACTTAGAGTTAAAATCTAACTCTAAAACCTCTTAAAAACTCCTCATATGACTCAAATACCTAACACATTAAGAAGCAATAAGAAATTACAAAACTAACCCCAACTTAAATAAGAAAACAACTAAAAACAAATTATAACGACTCCTAAAAGACTTAAAAAAAAAACAGCAACAGCACTCCAACTCGTCAAGCTTTGTTCCTATTCTTCATGTCTTGCTTCTCTAAATATTTGATGGCTGGATGTTCTACATCACTAGCAATTATTACAGGATAACTATAACCACCTGTCCAAACCACCACAACCTTCTGTGGCAGCGACACTTCTTCCCCCATCTCTGATCCTGGTACCACCACCACTTCGGTGGCAATAACATCAAAGAAACCACCAGCTTTCAAGGTGGCACGACCTTTACCTTTTTGTGTTGGTGACATCAGATGTGGTAGTAGCAATACCTCTACTACCATTTTGGTATTCATTTCAAACTCATTGCCTCAGTAACAAAACCAACATTATTTGTTACCAGAACCACACCCATGTTTTAGTTCTAAATTATTTTCATGGATTATCATCTCACGTCCTGACAATGAAGATGCACATTTTTAATATTTTTTACGTATAACGAAACAATCAAAAAATAGCATAGAACATACGTGTATTATAGAAAATCAGATTCAGCATAAGAACTTCCACACCCTAATATAATTTACAACAAAGAAATGGAACCGTCTCTATGAATGTACGCCTATACTTATATACACAAATACAATTGCATATAATCGGTCAATTTGTTTTCATAGTTCCATAACTGCATAAAATAAGCATATATATGGGAGTATAAAGCTTGACACAATAGCTAGATGAACCAACCAGATTACTCTTTAGTCCAAAAGGGAGGATGGCGGAGAGATGGTTGAAGTATTGAGATCACACATTCATAACATATTGCTAAACAAAATATGAAATACAGACAACAACCTTAAGGCTGCACATAACTTAACACTATATTGACACAAGATATGTGAATTAAATCATGCTGTCAATGTATTGCATATATTTCTTATTCTATCTTAGTTTTAATCAAGCTTTAATGCGAATTTGTAGAGAGAGATATACGATTAAATTATTGGAATCACATGTAATCTATGTAATTTATTGCTAAATGAACATGTCATTGTATTATGTATATAAATTCTGTTACAAGTTAGTTGTAATCAAGCATTGTTGTGAATTTGCAGCTTTTCGAATGAGTTTAACACATAATAAATTAGTATTGCTGCCACCAAAGATTGTGGTTTCACTAATTTACTGTAGTTCAAATTTTTAAGACCTTATTAGAGGGAAAAGAATGTTCCAATGCACATCAAATTAATGTCTCAAATTTTGAAGACCTTATCTCAAATTTACTGTATCTAATATCACAAGTGGCAAAAGAAAGAGCCGTAAGATAAAACGGGAAAAAAAAAGGTAGGGTATAGGAAAAAAAATGACATAAACTAAATCAAAACCTTCTCATACAACAAATCTTCCTGAAAAGACAAGACTTCCATCTCCCCTCTCCTCCCCCCCCCCCCCCCCCCCCCCCACAATTCCTCTTAATATAAGACAAGGAATAAAAAAGGGATGGGCCAGGGGAATTAATTCCATGTGAACGAAATCAAAACCTTCTTTTTCATCATCCCTTCTATGGGGGCCTCTGAAAGCACAATACTACCTCTCTCTACCCCTCCCTTAACAGGCATATTAACCAGATTCCTGGCCAATCTAGGAACATGACAGATCAAGATGTTCAACTTAAAAGCCAACAATCATGCCAAGAAATGGTGGGCTAGCCTCCAATATACTTAGTACTAATAGCTCACATTGAATATCAGTTTCTAATTTCCTTTTGTTCTTACCTTTCTGTGTAAACAATTTTATCTTAAAATTTATTCACTTCTTCAAATTGCAGCTCTTCCATGAGCACAAGAAGCCTAATTTTAGCACAAATCTAATCACTATCCATTTAACCATCTATGGGGTTGTGGAACTAATAATTTCACCACTTGAATGGTTTCTTCCAATGTAAACTGGGAGAACAAGAAGCTAACATATACAGTTAAAATCAGCTTACATCCAGAAATGCGCACAATGTAAGTTATCAAGGTAAATTTCTGTTTTTCATGACTTTGGTCCTTCTCATTTCACCAGAAATTCCAATTTAACAGTATTCCAAACCTCTTAAATCATGTGTCACCTCCAAAACCAACCACCCCACCCCTCATGTGTTAGTAGTGGGGCATTCTGTCAAGCAGGGAAGGCTAGCCCTCAAAACAAATAAATAAAATAAAAATGATAGATTGCATGTAATATGCCAATTGCCCCATCCAAGTTGAACAAACTGCCAAGAAACTGAATTTGCAAATAGAATCAGATTTCAAAGAAAGAAACAAAATACCAGGCGAGTCATGCTATCAAATTCCTTGACAATATCTGTAAACTTTGCAACATCTTCCTCATCAATTGCAGCAGCCAAATCCTGCAAAGATGAATAGAACTTCCTGGTTCAGCTAACTTTCTGTTAACACAAGGAATAAAATGCATCCATCCTAAGATCACATGAACACAGTAGATGTCAATAACAAACCACATTTATAGCTTGTCACAAGGAATTAAACTGTACGCACAAAAAATATATATATTTTTTATGGTTTTAGATGAATCAACTAAAGAATTCAATGGTAAAATGACAAAACTTTGTTCTGATAATTGTGTCAAATCCATAGCCAATCTAATGGGAACAAGAACTCAAATTTTGAAAAGAAAAGTAAATACTAAGTCTCACAAGCCATAACTTACTGCTAAAAGTTTGTACTCCCTTGTTCCTGAAAAAGTTGGATCCAGTTCCTGCAAAAGCAATTACAATATTCTTATAGTTTACTACTGCTCATATTATCAAAACCTTCATGATACTGGGAGCCTGACGTAAACCTGATATCGCTCTAAGGAGTTGGTTATTGCAACAGCATCCCCTTTGCAGAGTTGGCAAAGACCAGCATTAAGAAGATGGCCCTTAACTCCATACTTGAGTAAATTATTGTTGAGTGACTGTCGTGCAATATCCTCAAAAATCTCAATTGCTTTTGGATACCTGGGGAAGAAAAAGAGAATAATCATATTTGGCTATTCTAAATTATCATATGATTTGTTTTTCCATTCTCACAACTTTCACAGTTTCAACTTTATTTGCAGCAAGATAATTCCTCTTTCTTTCCTCCCTTTTTCTGAAGTACATTTAGTATAATTAAACATCTGAACACACGTCCTTTATTTTTTAAGCTTCAAGTACTAGTTTAACAACAATAGATGTCCTTTCTTACAAAAACTTACTTTTCACATAATAAAATTTCGAAAGATAATAGATCCATTTGAGAGCTCTCAGCATGGTCTTTTCAATTGCATCCTTTGTCTATTTTAATTGCAACCTCTTTTTCTTCCACTAATTGGGATCATCTCCACACATTTTCATCTAATATTTGATTTGAACTATATGATCAAAGGATGCATAAGAACTATTTTCTTTTTTAATTATGGATATAGAAAATAACATGTGACCTTAAGGTAGAAATTTATGTAGACATGAATAGCACGTAGCAACTATTAGTCAGGAGTTTCAAGAGGGTATGTTCACACAGCCTTAAAGAAGAAATTTGTGAAACTTATATTGTATCAAGAAGGTCCTTAGACCATTGAATTTTGTGAAACTTGGGACAACTATATGCATCCAGTGAAGAAGACTATATAACGGGAGGGGTACCACATTTGCAAACCACCTTAGAATAGTCATAATATTTCAGTTCTACTTGCTCTTATACATATTGCCATGATGTGACAGCTCATTAGCCTAAATTGGGCATAATTTGCATGTTTACTGACTGAGGAGAGCTCAGACTAACCAAACACTTAAAAATTTAAAGAGCTTTACTAGAGGAAGTATGAAATAGAACTTGTATTAGATTCCATCAATGTGTGGGTGATGAGGGCATAATAATCTGGTAAGGTAGATAGGGGTCAAAAACTGTTACATGAGTTTGAACTATGTCCACATGACTAATATTAGTATTAAGACATTACTAAAAAAATATAAACAGAATTCAAGAAGGATCCTAGCAAAATTCTCAAGGGCAAGAACTAGAGAATCTTAATGGGAAAAAGGAAAATTCGCAAACTTCTACTGAATCTACAAGGTTCTTGGACATTGGATTTGAGATACTTGGAAAAGCCCAGGCTTCCATTGAACCTATAAAAGCCATTTAATGGAAGAGTACCTTACTTACAAACTGTGACACTTGTTTGAAGGGGTGATATACAAGTTTTCTTCCACTTTTTGCTGACTGACTCTATTCTCAAATGCTTTGTTAGGCTAACTTATAATCAATCAGGATGTGGGTACAACGTACAAGTACCACATAATCAGTTAAAGAAGCAGTCAAGTTATGGCAAATGGCATCAGAACTGGTTTCTGATATACCCATAAGATGTCAACAAAGAAGACATGACGCCTTCAAGGTAATCTACTATGGATAACACAGGAACAATGGTATCTTCAAGGTTTAAAATATCCTGATACATCCATATTATGCCTCGATATATCCTCCTTCCCAAGGGTTGATACAAATCAAAGGGGAAATCTGATTTTACAAAATATCTCTAATTATATCAATTATATCACAGTATATCGCCTGTGGATGTCAAAATTACAAGTTTCAATGTAGGAATATCTTCAATATAGGCTGCAACTATTAGGTCACATGGTTACATCTTCTTTCATGTAATTGTCCACTTGAAATGTCACCTTTTTGTTCATTTATACGAAGTTTTAACGAATAACATATTGACAATAGCATGTGCCCTAGGGCTGTAAACGGGTCGAATACGGTACGGATCTGCCAAGATCCAAATTCGACCCGATTATCCGACGGATCTTTCGTATCTAATACCGAATTCGATCTGAATTCGAATCCGACCAATTATCCGATATCCGAATCCAATTACATTATATATGGAAAAATATTAAGATATTATAAACCTTAAGTTAGTGGATCAAATAAGGATGTATTAATTCAAATTTGTCTTATATTATGACTTTAAATCAATAAATATTATATGAAACCTTCATTCCTTCTATACTTATATATAAAAAGACTTAAAAAGGCCTTAAAAAACATAACATATATACAAAATAAACGGTCGGATCTTTATCGGGTCGAATATGTGCAATACCATATTCGAATCCGAATATAATCGGATTCGGATAATCAGATCTTATTCGGGTAATCGGATCGGATCGGATTCGGATCTTTATCCAACCCATTGACAGCCCTAATGTGCCCATCTATGCACGTCTCGTCCAAAACATTATTATTATTTTTTTTTTCTGATAATGTCTTTGCGTTGTTTTTTTCCAACAGTTCAAATTATACAGGTTTATACTTTGCATCTTGAACACTAGATCATTTATACCCCTTTAAAGGGCTTGAGAATATATAGCTGATTTTGAAGAAGAAACATAAGTTAAAAGGTCAGTAAAATTAAGACAGGTTGTGTTCATGTTGGCCATTCCAAAAACCCAAAGAATGGCAATGGGGTAGATCTGAGGAAGGTTTGTAAAAACCGTAGCCAAATAATAGCAGTGCATCCGATACAAAACCAATAAACCAATTTTTTTAACATATTAAAACACATTTCCCAAGTAAAATAATAAATTTTATGATATATATATGTTAAGAAATAAATTTAAAAAAATTATGTTTAAACAAAAGGTCATTGACATAATTTTAATTTGTTCCTATTAATAGAAGAATAGGATTATCAGCGTCAGAAAGTACAGCCATCAATTCTATCAAATCCTTCTTATTCTTTTCAAATTCTCCTTTCTTCTCTTACTATTTATTAAGAAAACCTTTTGTTTCATACATGTTATCAGAGCCAAAACAACAATCCATGAATAGCGCTAATGAATAGGATTCTGAATGACAAGGTTTTAAAACTCGGAATTGGCCTCAGCACTGCCCAAGGACAATACTGACACTTTCAACAAGTTAACTTGGTCGAGCTCAGAAACAGCTCAACAAAGTCTGTATGATAATACCAAGTCGTATTGACCGATACCAAATTTTTTTTTTTAATATAAATGAATAATGAAGAATATTAAAAATGAAACTTAGAGAAAAAGATGGTACGACCGACACCAACTTGTCTCAACTGATATTGGCAAAAATATGGAACCTTGGCTCAGTCACTGCTGATACTGAGTCAATTCGGCTAAAACAACACTACATGAATCAGGTTTTAAAACCATGGTGAACAGTGTTTGTGGTCTAATCGGCATTATACATTCTTCATAGGCTGGGGATAGCATCAGAAGCCACAATGAGTAAAAACCTGCACTAACTATTCAAGGCTTGTCACCCCACACATAAGGAGATTCTATGAGCAGCGCAGACTTTCATGTATCCTCTTGGGCTGCACTAATTCCTTCTTTGAGGGGCTACAGATTGATGGGATTAGGCGTTGTTGGGTATCCTTGTGTGCTTAGTGGAGTAGTTGAGTGGTTGGTAGGGTTTCCCTTCTTCCACTATATGTAGAATGTCTTGTTCTATCATGGTGGAGGGATCCTATTTGTCCTTTGGGTTTGGGTTTTAAGCCATTTTGTAATTTCTGAGTTTTTCTTCTCTCTTAATATATTTGATTTCATTACTGATCAGAAAAAAGAAAAAATACAATAAACTTACTTTTTCCCCCAAAAAGAAATATATATCTATAT